>LR738709.1:617780921-617816608 GCA_902687465.1 Secale cereale | reverse complement strand
AAAAAAAAAAAGATTCCAATGTGATTTGTGGTCTAGTTGTTAGCAAAATTTACAAACATGAATTTCGACTTTTTTTGCAAAATCTCTCGAGAATTTGTAAAATGGGCATAACTTTTGCATACGAACTCCGATGAAAAAGTTTTTTATATGAAAAAGCATCTACTCGAAAAGTTACATCCGAATTTAACCGGGGGAACCCCGTTAAACATTTTCTAAATTCCCAAAAACCTAACAGAAAAAAAGTTACGGGGCTTTTAAGATCTACAGGCAAAAAAATTCAAAAAAATTCAAAAATAGTAGTGGCGCACCGTGGGTGTGGTGCGCCACTAATATAGTTTTTTTTTGAAAAACTATTTTTTTGGAATAAATATTTTTTGAAAAAATTCAAAAATAGTAGTGGCGCACCGTGGGTGTGGTGCGCCACTAATATAGTTTTCTTTTTGAAAAACTATTTTTTTTGGAATAAATATTTTTTGAAAAAATTCAAAAAAACTCAAAAATAGTAGTGGCGCACCGTGGGTGTGGTGCGCCACTAATATATTTTTTTTTGGAAAAAAATGGTTTTTTTTGAAAAAATGTTTTTTTTGAAAAAATGTTTTTTTGAAAAAAATATTTTTTTTGAAAAATATGATATGTAAAATGACCGGGAAGTTTGAAATACTTTTTCAAAATTTCATCACACTCATGAACATGAACAAACTCCCAGACATTAACAAGGTTTAATAGGATTGATATGATAGATATATCAACAAGTGACTGCTAAGTGAGCTGGTGCTGGGGTTGGATAGAACTCAGAAGTTAAGCGTGCTTGGGCTGGAGTAGTGTAGGATGGGTGACCTTCTGGGAAGTTTGACCACGGAGTGCGATTTGACCCGAGATTAAGCCATATTGACCTGAGATTAAGCCATAGTGACCCGAGATTAAGGAAAAAAAATTCCCGCAAAAATTGAAAAAAAAATTGAAAAAAAAATGAAAAAAAAATTCTGGAAAAAAAATTTGAAAAAAAAAATTGTTACTAGTGGCGCACCTGTAGCAATATCAGTGGCGCACCTGTAGCAATTCTGGAATAAAATTTGAAAAAAAAATTGAAAAAAAAAATTTTGAAAAAATATTAGTGGCGCACCCGGGGGGCATACCAGTGGCGCACCAGTGGTGCGCCACTGTTATTGGGATTAACAGTGGCGCATCATAGGTGCGCCATTAGTATTTCTTATTAGTGGCGTGGTATTAGTGGCCCACCCATGGTGCGCCACTAATGGCAATATTGGGTGCGCCACTAATAGCCTTTTTTCTAGTAGTGATAGCTATTTTATCGTCTTCTGGGAGAGAGACATCACTAGTGAACATCATGAGACTCCGGTCCATATTACCATCATTGATCACATCCGCTATTTACTTTTCCGCATTTACTTACTATTGCAATTATACCTATCACTATTATCACTTGCGTTTGATCCTTTGTAAACTACAAGGCCGGAGGGATTGACAACCTCTCTGTACTCGTTGGGTGCAAAGTTATTTGTATCTGTGTGCAGGTCCACGTTGATTGCTAATATCCGGCGCCGTTAGCAGTTGACACCTTCTTGTTGAAACTGAGAGTCTCTGGGAAATCGATCCTTGGTATTACCAAGGGAAAACTTCTGCTACACTGCATCTCAAACCTTCCACTTGGGGTAACCAACGAGGGGTGAGAAGCCACCTAGCAACAAGACAAATTCTAAAGACCACAGCCGACTGACTTCAGTCGACCGTGGCCTCAGCGACAACACCCAGTGGGTGCACTCAGCGTGCGCCCACTAGTCCAATCGACTCAAGACTGATTGGGTTAGAAGAGCTAACGTTACAAGAACAAACACCCAGTGGGTGTTACATCATCTTACGAACAAAGCGGCAATTATCAGAACGAAGATTGCAACAACGCAGCAAACCAGTCGGAAAAGAAAAACTTGGACATTGGTTCGAAGAGCCGAGCTGGCATTATAGGCAGCCATGCTAGCCTCATACGCCGCCTTCGTCCGCTCCATCATCAATCCCGCCCGACGAACGGCCTCCTGGGCCGCATTCACGGGGTCCTCTGGGACGTGATGGGTGGTGAAGAGAATGGACGGCGGAGCAGTCACAAGGTCAGCAGCTGGATCAGTCGACGAGGAGGGACGGACAGTCGACACATTAACAGCAAAGGAGACTGTGGTCCGGGCCACGTCCCCTTGTTGCTGGACCTCAGTGCCAGATGGTGGCTTCCGACCCCTCCTTCATGTGCCTCGTTGAGTCACCTCCGCGCGCTCCTCCTCGTCGTTGTCGTCGTGAGGAAGCTCAATGACATTGCGTGGCCCTTCAGAAGACAATCAAGAAATTCAGTCGACTGACAATCCAAATGAGTAAAAGACAAAGCGTGGTAGAGAATCCGCACCTGGGCGGGACGTGGCGGCGTCAGCGGTCTCCTCATCGTCGCGGCCCTTGTCAACATCCATCGAGGTCGCAGAAGCAGCAACGCTGAAGATTTCGCAAAAAGTGAGTCGACAAAAGCAAAATTGGTCTCCAAAAGGGAAGAAAAAAATGAAGCAGAGCTTCACTTACGTGGAGGCGATCGGGACGTCCACTTTGATCTTGGGCAAGGCCTTCCGGGGTTTGGCAGAAGTGACCTTTGGCTGCTTTGGCGCCTTTTCAGTCGGATCTAGAGTGGACGTGCGAGTTCGTTTCTGCACTTGGGAGCTGGAAGAGCCCGCCCTAGTACGCCCGGCCTCTGGGTCGTGCTTCTCCTTGTTGCACTTCTCGCCACGGGGAGGCGACTCGACCTCCTCGCCGCTGCTAGAATCCTCACTCTCCTCCTCAGTCTCCTCGCCAGACTTCTAGTCGGAAGCTTCGCCTACGCCTTCTTCGCCCTCCTGGACCTGATCACCGTTGGGCACCGAAAACATTTCGGTATAGATCTACAGAAAAGAAGAATAATCATACGTCAGTCGGATTCATCAGACATCCGCAAGCAGGAAACATAAAATTCACTCGGAAGCCAAGGCCGAACCTTGTCTAGTTGGTGGTCTGCGTCGAATGGGCGAACTCTTCCAGTTCCCCGAGGGTTGTCCTTGTTCCCCGTGATGCACTTCAGGCACTGCGCCACTGTCAGCGCGACAGCTTCTTCCGGATGGACCCGAGATGTGTCGTCGGCGCCCGAGTACATCCACATTGGATGGTCCCGGGCCTGGAGGGGCTGGATCCTCCTCTAGAGGAACACCTCGAGTAGATCCATCCCCGTGACCCCGTCGCGGACCAGCTAAACCACCCGCTCCACCAGCATGTCTACCTCTACCCTCTCAGCCCGACTCACGAGCAACGTCGGTGGCTGGTTGACTCGACCCAAAGAAAATGGAGGAAGCCCGGTCGGCTGACCAGGAGTCGGAACGTCCCAACAATAGAACCAAGTCGACTGCCAACCCCTGACCGACTCAGGAAGGGTCATGGCAGGGAAAGCGCTCCTACCCCTGAGCTGGATACACAATCCACCGCACATCTGGATGACGTGCGTCTTCTCGTCGCTCGGGTTTGCTTTCTTGATAGTTTGGGAACGACAAGTGAAGATATGCTTAAACAGGCCCCAGTGCGGTCGGCACCCGAGGAAGTTCTCGCACATCGAAACAAATGCAGCCAAGTATGTGAGGGTGTTGGGAGTGAAGTGGTGCAACTGGGCCCGTAGAAGGCCATAAAACCGCGGAAGAAAGGGTTCGGGGCAAAGAAAAACCTAGGTCGACGTGGGTCGCGAGGAGAACACACTCGCCCTCCCGCGGTGGGGCTCGAGCTGAGCTCCGGCAGCCGCCAGGAGTCGCGGAAGATCAAGCCCTCCTTCACCAACTCCTCCATATCCTTTGGCGTCATCGTGGACCTGATCCAATCCCCCTGGATCCAGCCAGGCAGGAGCCCGGACCTCGACGACGACCCTCCTCGGTTGGACCTCTTCCCTTTCCCGTCGCCGCCGCCTTCTTCGAGTGCTCCAGAGGCGCAGTCTTTTCCTTGCCCATGGAGGGCGAGCCGATGCAGACCGAGCGGCAGAGAGCAGAGAGCAGGGGTGCGGCGGACGAGTGATGACCCACAAGTGTAGGGGATCTATCATAGTCCTTTCGATAAGTAAGAGTGTTGAACCAAAGAGGAGCAGAAGGAAATGATAGGCAGTTTTCAGTAAGGTATTTTCTGCAAGCACTGAAATTATAGGTAACAGATAGTTTTGTGATAGGATAATTGGTAGCAAGTAATAAAAGGTAAAAGTAAATAAGGTGCAGCAAGGTGGACCAATCCTTTTTGTAGCAAAGGACAATCATGGACAAACTCTTATGCAAGGTGAAGCACTCCCGAGGACATATGGGAATTATCGTCGAGCTAGTTTTCATCACGATCATCTGATTCGCGTTCGGTACTTTGATAATTTGGTATGTGGGTGGACCGGTGCTTGGGTGCTGCCCTTACTTGGACAAGCCTCCCACTTATGATTAACATCTAATGCAAGCATCCGCAACTACAAAATAAGAATTAAGGTAAACCTAACCATAGCCTGAAACATATGGATCCAAATCAGCCCCTTACGAAGCAACGCATAAACTAGGGTTTAAGTTTCTGTCACTCTAGCAACCCATCATCTACTTATTACTTCCCAATGTCTTCCTCTAGGCCCAAATAATGGTGAAGTGTCATGTAATCGACGTTCACATGACACCACTAGAGGAGAGACAACATACATCTCATCAAAATATCGAACGAAGACCAAACTCACATGACTACTAATAGCAAGACCTCTCCCATGTCCTCAGGAACTAAAGTAACTACTCACAAGACATAATAATGTTCATGATCAGAGGGGTATTAATATGCGTAATGGATCTAAACATATGATCTTCCACCAAATAAACCAACTAGCATCAACTACAAGGAGTAATCAACACTACTAGCAACCCACAGGTACCAATCTGACGTTTGGGTACAAAGACTGGATACAAGAGATGAACTAGGGTTTGAGAGGAGATGGTGCTTGTGAAGATGTTGATGAAGATAGCCCTCCCCAAGATGGGAGAGTTGTTGGTGATGACGGCGGTGACGATTTCCCCCTCCCGGAGGGAAGTATCCCTGGCAGAATAGCTCTGCCGGAGCCCTAGATTGGTTTCCGCCTCGATTCCGCCTCGAGACGGTGGCGTCTGGTCCCGAAAGCCTCCTCCTGATTTTTTCCAGGTCAAAACGCTTCATATAGGAGAAGATGGGCACCGTGGGCCTGCCGGCTGGCCCTCGAGGCAGGGGGGCACGCCCTTGGAAGGGGGCCGTGCCCCCCACCCTCGAGGCCAGCCGGTGGCCCCTCCCGTGGGTTTCTTTTGCCAGATATTTTTTATATTTTCCGAAACGATGTTCTGTGGAGTTTCAGGGCTTTTGGAGTTGTGCAGAATAGGTTTCCAGAGTTTGCTCCTTTTTCAGCCCAGAATTCCAGCTGTCGGCATTCTCCGTCTTCGTGTAAACCATGCAAAATAAGAAAGAAAAGGCATAAATATTGTGACAAAACATGTATGAACAGCCCATAATGCAATAATCATCAACTTATAAGCATGATGCAAAATGGACATATCAACTCCCCCAAGCTTAGACCTGGCTTGTCCTCAAACGAAAGCCGATATCGAAAAATATGTCCACATGTTTAGAGATAGAGGTTTCGATAAAAACAAAATACGGACATGTTGGCATCATGATCATCTATTATATATAAAAAGAACTTGACGGGCTCACCAGAAAAAAGAGAAATAAAATATAAATTACCACAATAATTAGAAATATCTGACCGTTTATTTAATAGTCTAAAATTTACAGCCATTAGATAATGTTTATAGGTGAAAATTTACCCACCACTGCCATTATGATGAGAAAACGTTTCGTGGAGCATCCTCTTTATAAAAAAAAGGTCAGCGTGGGACGTCGGGGTAGATGACTTGGTTTTAAAAAAAACCGGCCAGCCTGGGCGTGGGCTCTGGCTTGGTTTATGCATGCATGCATTCATTGAAAAAAAACCCGTATATTGCCATTCATATATGCATGCATCACATCGTTGCTACGATGGACTTCTATCAATTTGCGTTGCAGCTTCCCGCGACATGCGACGACCATGACGAAACAACGCTGATGCAATCCCGAAGGTCTTTTATGCCGGGATACATAGCAGTGCATAACTAGCCTACCATTTGCCGTTGCCCATCGATTCTCCTAGAACTAACGTTACTAGCCAAAGCTAGCTAACTTTATATAGATCACACACACGTACACACCAATCGTGACCTGATTGATTCCCGCCATCGGCCGCCCACTGGAACCCAACACACTGGATTTGATTCATGGCTGCAAGTACATATCGAACCGTTTTTTTTCTTTATTTGATCTCTATGATACGATGTTCACAGGCAATGTACATGCATATAGTATATAAAATCTCTCAGTCCCACATATAAGCTGATAGTTTTCTTGCACCCCTTAAATATCAAGTCTATAAAACAAAAGGGTCAATCACATCCTCCTCACCGCCGCCATCACATAGCAAGGGCGTTGCTTGAATGGGCGATAGTATGTGACCAGTACTTGGAGATTGCCTCGGCTAGGAATTCATTGTCAAGGATGACGAAGGTCAACCTTGCTTCCACATATGGCAATGAGGACGAGGAGAACGCCTTGCCCTGGAATTCCTAGGCGGCATGTTGCGGTGTAGTTCCAGTGGCTTCCACGACAAGGAGACGGCCAAACAGAGGAGAATGTCTGGGCGCCAGAAATCCGATGATACATCATCTTGGATGATGAGGATACATAATCGATTAAATTGCACATGAGGAGGATGATGAGAATGCCTCTGCTGAGAATTCATGGGCAGGGATGCTTGAGGTATGGTTCCAGCGCCTTACATATGATGGAGATAGAAAACTGAACCACCATAGTGGGAGCCGATCGGAGTTTTATGAGGTAAAGGAATCTTCGATTATGTGCTCCTTGCTGAATTAGAACTCCCCATGCATGTATGTGAGTACATCCACACGTACATGGTTGTCACTGTAGTGTTGGGCGCCCTCAGCCGGCCCGTCGGCTAGCCTCTCCCAGACTCCCACGTACGTGTAAGCACATCAGCGGTCTCAAGTTTTCGAGTTCCCCATACATGAAGCCTTGTAGCAAGGAGCTAAGTATATAGTATTGATTAAATACTTGTGTCATGCTAGCAACAAGATTGGACAAAGACTTGCCTTATCTTCTTACGGCCACATCATAGATAGCTATATACATTTTTACTACTTCATCTGTATAATACAAAACACTCTCTAGTTTTATTAGTATCAACAAAGACAATGTGAAATAAAAAGGTGAGGTGTGTATCATGGCTTTATGATATTGCAATATGCAACAAATATATGTCGAATGCTATTCATGTACCAGGGCCGCATATATATTATTCTATGACTGTAGTGTACATTTGTGAATTACACTCCAATTTTTTATATAAAAAACAGATCTTTGAGAAAAATAGTGTAAACATATTGTCGAACAGGAGGAAACAATCGACGCACTGAAATTCATAAAATCCAAATGGTATACTATTTTTTAGATGAACCAATTGGTATGCTCGTCTTTCAATAACTAAATTCTACCATCTACTCATCTCGCACATTAACATTTATTCGATTTTAGAAAATTCTTCGGAAATTGTTTTATATCATGTACTTGATGTTGAATATATATCGATAAAAACATCGGTCCATTTTTATTAAATAAACGTTACAATGCAGAAAATGTGTTGGCCCCTAAAGAAGAGGCACCATATGATCTCCACATTATATGTCTTTGTTAACAAACTGTACAAGCTAAATCATAGAAAGTACAATGCTTAAATTTTGTTATGAGCACTATTAATAGTTAATTTGTTTTCAAGTTAAGATCTTCCCATTTTATTGCTAACATACTACTTATGTTTTAAGTTCCATATCTTGAATTAAACTAATACTATTTAAGAAAACAATGTGTTTTTCTATGTTGTTAAGGGCCATTTCAGGATGCATGATATTAAAACTAATGCAAAACAGAAGGTTAAGAAATTACCCGCGCACATATGGTGTAGAGGGGCTAGAGGAAAATCCACCTTTGAAGAAGAAAATAACGCACAAAAGAGGTTGCCCTCGCATTTGCGAGGGCCACTCTACTAGTTCTTATAACAACAACTTATATAAATATAGTCATATGATTCTTATGCTAAAGTAACAATTCATCCACGATATCAAGTATGCATTACAAATTTCATTGGAAACTAACAAACTTTGGTCTCAATCATTGAAGCAATTGCAATTTATCGTAACATCGGAAAGAGTCAATATAAGATCTTTTCAGCAAGCCTACATACTCATCTATCATATAGTCTTTCACAATTACTCACACTCACGCAATACTTATGTTTATGGAGTTTTAATCGGACACAGAGAAAGATAGGGGCTTATAGTGTTGCCTCCCAACCTTTTACCTCAAGGGTAATGTCAACAGTAATAGATCATAAAAAATTACATCCAAGTGGGTATATATGTCAGGATCTTTCCAACACAATGTACTTGCCAAAGGATAAAT
This sequence comes from Secale cereale, assembly GCA_902687465.1. Taxonomy (NCBI): domain Eukaryota; kingdom Viridiplantae; phylum Streptophyta; class Magnoliopsida; order Poales; family Poaceae; genus Secale; species Secale cereale. The sequence continues at coordinate 617,807,998 of LR738709.1, read as the reverse complement.
TGTAAAAGGGAAAGGTGGGTTTCACCTTGACACTTATAAGACAAGGATAAAAGATAGGCCCTTCGCAGAGGGAAGCTGAGGTTGTCATGTGTTTTATGGTAGGATGCACAAAGTCTTAGCATAGAGGAACTTCGCTTTATATTGCCACTTGTGATAAGGACCTTTATTATGCAGTCCGTCGCTTTTATTACTTCCATATCACAAGATCGTATAAAGCTAATTTCTCCCACACTAATATATCATACATATTTAGCGGATTTGCAACATGAAAACTTACTTGGAAGGATCTTTCTCAATCCATAGGTAGGTATGGTGGACTCTCATGGCAAAACTGTGTTTAAGGATATATGGAAGCACAAGTAGTATCTCTACTTAGTGCGAGGAGTTTTGGATAGCATGAGGGGGAAAGGCAAGCTCAACATGTTGGATGATCCGTGACAATATACTTTATTTCGGATATAAGAAGACATAACCCATTATGTTGTCTTCCTTATCCAACATCAACTCTATAGCAAGTCATACTTTAATGAGTGCTCACAATCATAAAAGATGTCCAAGATAGTATATTTGTATGTGAAGCCTCTCTTCTTTTATTACTTCCTATTAATTGCAACGATGACCAAAACTATGTTTGTCACCTCCCAACAACTTTTATTTATCATACTCTTGTATGTGAAGTCATTACTCCCCATAAGATCGATATGATCTCTTTGATACTCTTTATGTTTTCTTTCCTTTTTATCATGACCCAAGTGAGGAAATCAAGCCCTTGACTCAACACTAATCTTTATTATATAGCTCATAGACTCGATGACAAAGGATAAAGCTCACAAGGCAAAAGCTCACAACTAGATAATGCTAACTTTATTCTAATAGATCAAGATACTACCAAAAGGATCGAACTAAGTAAAACGATAAAGATAGGAGTGATGGTGATACGATACCGGGGTCACTCCCCCAAGCTTGGTAGTTGCCAAGGGAAGTGCCTATACCCATATGATTATGTCTCCTTCTTCGGGGGTGGTGATGTAATATTCTTGGCCATGATACCCCTCAGGATACGATTCTCCTCCTCGAGCTTGTTAACTTGCTGCTTAAGGACCATAATTTTCTTGCGGAGCTTTCCCGTGACGGCTAAAGCTCCTTTCACCCAAGGATGTTGCATAGCTGCGGGAGAACAAGTAAAACTCTTTTTCATATTTTCATAAGAAACCTGGCATTGGTAGGGAGGACTGAGTTTGGAACGGCTGAGCTTTGTAATTCCCCTATTGTGAATCCAGCTTGAAATCGAGAAGTAACTTCTTGATCTTCCTCCATGGCATCTATCCTCTTCAAGTCAGCTTCCATCTCTTCCGCCGTTGATGGACCAAAGTGGTTGTCATCGTTGTTTGCTCTTGGGTTAAGTGTCGGGTGAGACACCCGACTCTCTCCATCAGACTCATGAGAAGACATCTTGATCTTACCTATGATAGAAATAGCTCGAAACAAAAACAGAGGATTTTTGCGTGATACATAGGTCAAAACCTTCGGGAGTATATATAATGAATTTTCCCCGAACAAAAGGAGTAACCCCCGAGAAAACGAAGTCCAAGGGACACACGGGGTGCCCTCGAGGTAGGGGGGCGCACCCTGGGAAGGGGGGCACGCCCACCTACCCTCGAGGAGACCCCATGTCTCCTCCGGACTGCGGTTTATTTTTCTATTTTTCTAAATATTCCAAAACGGAGAAAAATTGCCTTCAGATTTGTTTTGGAGTCGGTTTACTTACCGTATCACGTACCTCTTCCTTTTCGGAGGCTGAATCGTTCTGGAAAGTGTCCCTTATGTATTCCTCCGGGGTTATGGTTTCAATAATATTAGTTTCAACATTTATAGGATTACCTGAGATATAATGTTTGATTCTTTGACCATTCACCACCTTCGGATTTGTGCCTTCGAAGTTGTTGATTTTTATGGCACCGGAACGATAGACCTACTCGATAATGTAAAGTCCTTCCCACTTGGAGAGAAGTTTTCCTTCAAAAAATCTTAAATGAGAGTCGAATAGCAAGACATAATCACCTACGTTAAACTCACGCTTTTGTATCCTTTTGTCATGCCATCTTTTAACTTTTTCTTTAAATAGCTTGGCATTCTCGTAGGCCTGGGTTCTCCATTCATCGAGACAGCTAATGTCAATTAGCCCCTTCTCACCGGCAAGTTTGAAATCATAGTTGTGCTTTTTAATTGCCCAATATGCCTTATGTTCTAGCTCAAGAGGTAAGTGACAAGCTTTTCCATATACCATCTTATATGCAGACATACCCATAGGATTTTTGTATGCAGTTTTATAGGCCCATAATGCATCATCTAGTTTCTTGGACCAATTCTTTCTAGACCTATTAACTGTCTTTTGCAAGATTAATTTCAACTCCCTATTACTTAGCTCTACTTGACCACTAGTCTGTGGATGATAAGGTGATGCAATTCTATGGTTGATATCATACTTAGCAAGCATCTTACGGAAAGCACCATGAATAAAGTGTGAACCACCACTAGTGCAAAAAGGGCCATTTGTCCCGGTTCGTCAGGGCCATTTGTCCCGGTTGGGGAACCGGGACTAAACGGTCGATACAAATGCCCTAGACCATTAGTCCCGGTTCTTATACCAACCGGGACAAATGGCCCTCCACGTGGCAGTTGCGGCTTGCGCTGGCAGGGGGGCCTTTTGTCCCGATTGGTAGCACCAACCGGGACAAATAAGCTTCCACGCGTCAGCACTTTAGGGGCTAGGGTTTTTGTTTTTTTTCTGAAGGGGTGGGGGGGTTGTGGGTTTTGTATGGTTAATTTAGTGGTTTCATATATTGTGTTAGCTAGCTAATAGAGAGAAGTGTCATCTCTTATCTCCGTGCATGCTCATATAACAATGCATCATCATAATTAATAATAAATCATCATCGTCATTGTCATAATAAAAAATTCGTACCCAGCATCGTCATCTCACAACTTCTACTCGTTGTCATAATAACAAGTCATGCTCATCATTATCATCTTCATAGTCATCTAACAACTTCTTAGCACATGATCATAAGTAGCCAGCCTTAATTAAGTACACCCCTCTCTAAGGTGAAATAGCATAAAATAGGATAGGCCCTGACTCTCCATTATGGAGAATGCAGATTATCATGTCTCCAATTCTTGGCTTTCACACAATGTCACTTCCGTGTAGCTCCCTACGACTGACCATACATTTCTTCCAATCTTTGATTGTCAAGTCTTCATTGGATTTAGAAATCATGTATGGACAGTTATGTGTAGGATGATGACCTGATGAGTATGGTAATAAGCTCATAACATTGAGGTGACCTTTCTGAAACATCAGATGAGGCACACAATCCATAGGGATTTTCTGTTGAAAAACATAGTAATAACTTTGTAGTTAGTAATGTAGTTTAGTTTTAGAAGAATTTATGCAAAAGATGATCAGCCACAATTCTTACCATGACATCTCCAGGGATGTTACCGTAGCTCAACACATGCACTACTGGTACGTATTGATCATAATGTGCAGGAGTTTTAGCATAGGTATTGTAACACTCAAAATAAGAAAGTAACAAGACAAGATGATTTCTCTTCTGACAAGTTAATCCGCACCATCAGTGTAGTGGGTTCTGTCTACCATCTTCCGTACATTTCTTGAAGAATGGAAATAAGTTGTCAATTATTTTGAAAGACACAACATAAAATACTTAATAAATATGTTTGAGAAACTCACATAGAAGTACAACTGGAAGCGTATCAACAAGGACCCACATGCAATCGTCATCATCACCAAGGTCAAAGGTGACATACATTACCTCCTGAAAATCATATGCCTTGCACAGTGCTCTCAAGTTCGAACAACCAAAATGGGTTACGCTCTCCGAATTGTATAGCTTTACAAGAAAATCATATTCATGATGGGTCCTGAGATGAATTTGCTTCGTTCCATACTTTCATGATCTTCGAAATCCAGATGCTCCAAGACATAGCGTCTTGCATGGCATGGGATAAGCTAGTCGAATTGTAAAATACGAAAATTACACATTGAAAAGAAGGCATAAGTCATGCTTAATTACCAAACAAGACTTGTCGTGTTGCATACTGTCTCAAAATCGAAGGCCTCATCGAGCTTAACACTGAAGCATCGATCGTCTACCAGGTGTGCCCTATCGCATTGACCCCGGTCGACGACATTTCCTACATATTATAGCACAAGTCATGCCAAAATTCAATGGCTGAAAATATAAAGAAAAACATTTCAAAATATCTTAATTATAGGACTCATATATATTGACATGGAGATTTGGTTGGACTCCAGTTTGAGCATTCAATAAGCAAAAGCTAAATCATCTCTTGCGTCCGTACATCGTCGAATATTATCACTAATTAATACATCTCGAATAGTATCATACATCTAGCATCACTAATTAATTAATACAGCTAAAACCCTAGCGAACGACAGGTATCGGCGCGGGCGGTGGACACCCAAAGAGAAGGAACCATCACAGGATCATAGCTCCAGTGAGATCCCTGAAGAACCTGCCATGTATTGTCGAACCTGCCCTCCAACGCAACCATGTAGCAACGGACGTGTTCGTCCTCCTCGCTGACACGGTGACGTACAACCTCCGCGGGGTCCTCAAGCCACCGCACCATCACTGGCCCGCGCGCCCGCCACCAAAGAAGGTTAGGGTCAACAACGGGTTGGCTCCTCATCAAGTTGCGCCCACCGGAAGGAAGCACCTCCCAATACCAGCCCGGCGGAGCCCAGTCCCGAACATGACCCCTCTGATCAAGCAGGCCTCCATTGAGTCAACGACGAGGATGCGGGATAGGCATCGTCGACGTCGATGCGGGAATAATTGCTTGAACTAAAAGAATAAACAAGTTCTATTAATTCAACTAGTTCAACTAATAAGCACTTACTATAAATAAAAATGAACTAGTTCTACTAAAATTAAACTAGTTTTACTAAGAATAAATTAGTTCTATTAATTCAACTAGTTCAACTAATAAGCACTTACTATAAATAAACTGAACTAGTTCTTACTAAAAATAAACTAGTTTTACTAAAATTAAAGTAGTTTTCCTAAAAATAAACTAGTTTTATTAATTCAACTACTTCAACTAATAAGCACTTAATATAAAAAATGAACTAGTTCTTACTAGAAAAACTACATTCTATCACTAAAACTATAAAAAACTGTAAAAACAAAAAATTCATCTAACATTTGTGTATCTAACTAAGTAACATTTTTAAAATTCATCTAAATTTTGTATAAATAATAAAATTACATATACATCATATGACATGAGAGGAGGGGATCGGGGGGCGGCGGCGCTCACAGGGTGATGGCGTCGGGGCACGGGCGGCACGGGGACGGCCGCGGGGGCAGACGGCGGCGAGACAACGGGCGCGGGGACGTCGGCGGGGGCAGACGGTGCGGAGACGATGGGCACGGGGACGGCAACGACGAGGCAGCAGGGCTTCGGCGGCGGGGACGACGACAACGAGGCAGGGCGACGACGAGGTCCGGCAGAGGCGCAAGGTCGGCACAGAGGCGGCGACGGCGTCGACGGTGAGCTCGATCGGCGGGCAGCATGGCGGCGTCGGGGGGAGGGGGGCAACTGACGATGGAATTCTGAAAATTTCTCAAGTGTTGCTTATATAGCAAAGAATTTGGTCCCGGTTCATAGCACCAACCGGGACCAATGCCACATTTAGTCCCGGTTCGTGCCACCAACCTGGACAAAAGGCCACTTTTTAGCAGCCCAAAGGGCGGGAAAAAGAGGCCATTGGGCCCGGTTGGTGGCACCAACCGGGACTAAATGGGGGCATTGGTCCCAGTTGGTGGCACGAACCGGGACTAATGAGCACCTTCAGTCCCGGTTGGTGCCATCAACCGGGACCAACGTCCTACTGCTGCCCGCATCGCGGCCAAAAGTTTAGTCCCACCTCACTAGTTGAGAGAGCTCGAGAGTGGTTTATAACCGCTGCTGGGCCCACCCTCTCGAGCTCCTCTCAACTGCAGGCTTTCGGGCCTAATTGTGACTCTGTGCCTGTGGGCCTACTGGGCCTAATGCGGGTTTGAATCTTGGCCCATCGTTGGGTTTCTAGTCGTATTCAGGCCGTGGCGGCCCTGTAGGAGGCATATTTTTATTTTTTTACCATTTTTTCTTTGTTGCTTTATTTTTTGAGCTTTGTTTCTACTTTCAACAAAATACTTACTGTTGCTATTTTTATTTATTTTATTAAAGTTTATTTATTTTACTTTATTAAAGTTTATTTTGTTTCCACTTATTTATTTTATTTTATTTTTTGCTTTTTGGTTGATTCCTTAGCTATTAGAGTTTCATTAAAGTTTTCTAGTTCATTCTTTTAGTTTATTATTTTTGCTATTAGAGTTTCATAAAAGTTTTCCGGTTCATTCTTTTTTATATTTGTTCATTCTTTGAGCTAAATGACCCTGCAATTGAAAAGCATTTCAAATGAACTCTGAAAAGGTTGAAAGTTGGCATGGTATCATCCTTTCACCCACATAGCATGTGCCAAAAAGTAGAGAGGGTTACAGCAAAAACTGGATGCACTTCGTGTACAAAACGGACAATTTCTTTCGAGGTACCAGGATTTCATATGATAACTCCTCTGTTACAAAGGGATTTCATTTTTTTTAACTTATTTGAACTACAGACTTTTTCTGTGTTCAAAATGCACCATTCAAAGCAACATCATCAATTTTCAACAATTTCTGACTTCATTTGCTATTTTTCATGCATTTACTGAATTTTTTGAGCTAAACGACCCTGAAATTGAAAAGCATTTCAAATGAACTCTGAAAAGGTTGACAGTTGGCATGGTTTCATCATTTCACCCACATAGCATGTGGAAAAAAGTAGAGAGGGTTACGGCAAAAACTGGATGCACTTCGTGTACAAAACGGACAATCTCTTTCGAGGTATCAGGATTTCAGACGAGAACTCGTCTGTTACAAAGGGATTTAAATTTTTTGAACTTATTTGAACTACAGACTTTTTCTTTGTTCGTGGATGCACCATTCAAAGCAACATCATCAATTTTCAACGATTTCTGACATCATTTGCTATTTTTCATGCATTTACTGAATTTTTTGAGCTAAATGACCCTGAAATTGAAAAGCATTTCAAATGAACTCTGAAAAGGTTGAAAGTTGGCATGTATCATCATTTCACCCACATAGCATGTGCAAAAGAGTACAGAGGGTTACGGCAAAAACTGGATGCACTTCGTGTACAAAACGGACAATCTCTTTCGAGGTGTCACGATTTCAGACGAGAACTTGTCTGTTACAAAGGGATTTAATTTTTTTGAACTCATTTGAACTACAGACTTTTTCTGTGTTCGTGGATGCACCATTCAAAGCAACATCATCAATTTTCAACAATTTCTGACTTCATTTGCTATTTTCATGCATTTACTGAATTTTTTGAGCTAAATGAACCTGAAATTGAAATGCATTTCAAATGAACTCTAAAAAGGTTGAAAGTTGGCATGGTATCATCATTTCACCCACATAGCATGTACAAAAAAGTAGAGAGGGTTACGGCAAAAACTGGATGCTCTTCGTGTACAAAATGGACAATCTCTTTCGAGGTATCAGGATTTCACACGAGAACTCCTCTATTAGAAAGGGATTTCATTTTTTGAACTTATTTGAACTACAGGCTTTTTCTGTGTTCGTGGATGCACCATTCAAAGCAACATCATCAATTTTCAACCATTTCTGACTTCATTTGCTATTTTTCATGTATTTACTGAAAGCTTTGAGCCAAATGACCCTGAAATTGAGAAGCATTTCGAATGAACTCTGAAAAGGTTGAAAGTTGGCATGGTATCATCATTTCACCCACATAGCATGTGCAAAAAAGTAGAGATGGTTACGGCAAAAACTGGATGCACTTCGTGTACAAAACGGATAATCTCTTTCGAGGTATCAGGATTTCACACGAGAACTCCTCTGTTACGAAGGGATTTCATTTTTTGATCTTATTTGAACTACAGACTTTTTCTGTGTTCATGGATGCACCATTCAAAGCAACATCATCAATTTTCAACCATTTCTGACTTCATTTGCTATTTTTCATGCATTTTCTAAATTTTTTGAGCTAAATGGCCCTGAAATTGAAAAGCATTTCGAATGAACTCTTAAAAGGTTGAAAGTTGACATGGTATCATCATTTCACCCACATAGCATGCACAAAAAAGTAGATAGGGTTACGGAAAAAACTGGATGCACTTCGTGTACAAAACCATTACAGAACATCATGGATAGATAAGTGATGAAATTAATATAAGTTCATCATCACATGCCATTCAAAGTACATGCATATCTCTAGAGCATCTAATTAAACTATACATTGAAACTATGCAGAACATTTCAACGCACCAACAAATGCGATCGTAATCGCAACCAAGGTAACAATTGATCCAACGGCATAATGATACCAAGCCTCGGTATGAATGGCATATTTTCTAATATTTCTAATCTTCAAGCGCATGACATCCATCTTGATCATGTGATCATCAACGATATCCGCAACATGCAACTCCAATACCATCTTCTCGTCCTCAATTTTTTTTTGGTTTTTCCTTCAAGTACTTGTTTTCTTCTTCAACTAAATTTTACCTCTTGACAATAGGGTCCATCTTGATCTTGTGATCATCGACGACTTCCGCAACATACAACTCCAATTCCATCTTCTCCTCCTCCGTTTTTTCCAATTTTTTCTTCAAGGAAATGTTTTCCTCTTCGACTAAATTTAACCTCTCCACAAGAGGGTCGGTTGGAATTTCCGGTTCAACTACCTCCTAGACATATAAAAACATCTATGTCAGGTTGGTCGGCATAATTGTCATAAACACTAAAACAAATAGTTATAAAATTAAAGATAATATACCCCATCCTAATCGTATACAGGATGAGAGCCGGCGTGGGCGGATATCAAAACCATCACACTATATAATAACAAGCAATAATAAATGTAAGAAAATTAGACAACTATCTATCTAAAGCAATAATAACAAGCAACAATAAAAGTAAGAAAATAATAGACAGATCAAGAAGCTCACCACGGTGGTGCCGGTGACGAGATAAGCGGGGGCGATCGATGGCGGTGAAGACGGGGACGGGACATGACGGACCGCTAAACCTAGACAAATCTCGGAGAAAATGGAGCTTGGAGTTCGAGCTTCAAGAGGAGAAAAGCTTAACTAGTGTGACTCGGGCATTTCATCGAACACCTCATGTACATAGGAGGTGAGCTAGCTAGAGCACCACTGCTCCCCCCGGCCGGCCAGAAAAAACAGAACAGAGAAAGTGGTGGGCGAGGTTATATATAGGAAATTCATTGGTCCCCGTTCTTACCAGGAACCGGGTCTAAAGGCCATAAATTTGTCACGGTTCTACGCACGAACCGGGACCAATGGGTCTGGGCCAGGAGCGAGGCCCATTGGTCCCGGTTCATGTCTGGAACTGGGACAAATGGGCCCAGACCAACCCGGATAGATGCCCAACGAGGCAAGGCCGAAACCCTGGCCGCACGAACCGGGACGTATGCACCCATGGGTCCCGGCTCGTGGATGAACCGAGACTAATGGGCTCGCCAGGCCCAAACCAAAGCCCTGTTTTCTACTAGTGCACCATCAGTCATTAGATATCTAGGGACTCCAAACCTCGGAAATATAACTTCTTTAAGTATCTTAATAGAGGTGTTATGATCGGCACTACTAGTTGGAATAGCTTCTACCCACTTAGTAACGTAATCAACAGCAACTAGAATATGTGTGTAATCATTAGAGGCAGGAAAAGGTCCCATAAAATCAAAGCCCCAAACATCAAATGGTTCAATAACGAGTGAATAATTCATAGGCATTTCTTGACATCTACTAATATTACCAATCCTTTGACATTCATCACAAGATAAGACAAACTTACGGGCATCCTTGAAAAAAGTAGGCCAATAAAACCGGATTGCAATACCTTATGTGCAGTTCTATCTCCCGTGTGGTGTCCTCTATAAGCTTCGGAGTGGCACTTGCGTAGGATCTGTTCCTGTTCATGCTCAGGTACACAACGTCTAGTAATACCATCTACTCCTTTATAAATATGTGGTTCATCCCAGAAGTAATGTCTCAAATCATAGAAGAATTTTTTCTTTTGCTGGTATGTGAAGCTAGGAGGTATAAACTTGGCAACAATATAATTAGCATAATCAGCATACCATGTAGTACGAGAAGTACTTATGACAGCTAGTTGTTCGTCAGGGAAGCTATCATCAATAGGTTGTGGGTCATCAAGTATATTCTCTAACCTAGACAAGTTATCTGCTCGGGGTTCTCAGCTCCCTTTCTATCAATAATATGCAAGTCAAATTATTGAAGCAAGAGAACCCATCTAATAAGTCTAGGTTTAGCATCTTTCTTCTCCATAAGGTATTTGATGGTACCATGATTAGTGTGAATAGTTACTTTAGAATCAACGATATAGGGTCTAAACTTATCACAAGCAAACACAACTAATAAAAATTATTTCTAACTGGTAGCATAATTTCTTTGGGCACTATCTAGAGTTTTACCAGCATACTGGATAACATTCAATTTCTTATCAACTCTTTGCCCTAAAACAGCTCCTACAGCATAATCCTAGCATCGCACATAATCTCAAAGGGTAAATTCCAGTCAGGAGGCTGGACAATAGGTGCAGAGATCAATGCTTTCATAAGTATTTCAAATGCTTCTAGATAATCATCATCAAAGACAAAAGGAATATCTTTTTGTAAGAGATTAGTTGGAGGCCTAGAGATTTTGGAGAAGTCCTTAATGAACATCCTATAAAGCCCGACATGACCAAGGAAACTTCATAGACCTTTGATATCCTTAGGGCATGGCATCTTTTCAATAGCATCAACTTTAGCTTTGTCAACTTCAATACCTCTTTCAGAAATTTTATGTCCCAAGACAATGCCTTCATTAACCATAAAGTGACACTTCTCCCAATTCAAGACAAGGTTAGTGTCTTCACATCTCTGCAAAACTCGATCAAGGTTGCTTAAGTAGTCATCAAAAGAAGTTTCATAAACGGAGAAATCATCCATGAACACCTCAACAATCTTTTCACAAAAATCAGAGAATATAGCCATCATGCATCTTTGGAAGGTAGCAGGTGCATTACATAGACCAAAAGGCATACGTGTATAAGCAAAGGTACCGAAAGGACAAGTAAAGGTGGTTTTTTCTTGATCCCCTTTTGACACAGGTATTTGAGAGAAACCGGAATAACTATCTAGAAAGCAGAAATGAGTATGTTTGGATAACCTTTCTAGCATTTGACCAATAAATGGCAAAGGGTAATGATCTTTCTTAGTAGCTTTATTTAACTTACGGAAATCAATTACCATCCTATAACATGTAACTATCCTTTGCGGGATCAATTCATCTTTATCATTAGGGACAACAGTCATACCTCCTTTCTTAGCAACACAATGGACAGGACTTACCCACTGACTATCAGCAACTGGATAGATAATACCTGCTTCTAGGAGCTTTAGTATTTCCTTCCTCACCACTTCTTTCATCTTAGGATTTAACCGTCGCTGATGATCAATAACTAGTTTAGCATTTTCTTCCAATTTTATCTTGTGTTGGCATATAGTGTGACTAATGCCCTTAAGATCATCCAGAGTATATCCAATAGCAGCTCGGTGCTTCTTCAGAGTTTTCAATAATCTTTCTTCTTCCTGCTCTAAAAGGTTAGCACTAATAATAACAGGATATATCTTCTTTTCATCAAGATAAACATACTTAAGATTATCATGTAAAGGTTTAAGTTCAAACACGGGATCACCCTTGGGTGGAGGAGGATCCCCTAGGATTTCAATAGGCAAGTTGTTTTTCAATACGGGTCCCTGTGTAAGGAATATTTCATATATTTCCCTTCTCTCATTCATATGCATATCATTTTCATGGTCTAGCAAGTATTGTTCTAAAGGGTCATTAGGTGGCACGGCAATAGAAGCGAGACAAATAATTTCATCTTTAATAGGTGGTGCCTTTTCAACGGGTTGTCTACGGAATTTAGCAAAGTTAAAATCATGAGACATATCCCCTAATCCGACAGTGACAATATCTTTCACGCAGTCTATCTTGGCATTAACAGTATTCAAGAAGGGTCTAGCAAATATAATGGGACAGAAAGCATCTTGTGGGGAACTAAGAACAAGAAAATCAGCAGGGTATTTAACCTTCCCACACAAGACTTCAATATCTCTAACAATCCCAACTGGTGAAATAGTATCTCTATTAGCAAGCTTAATAGTAACGTCAATCCCTTCTAACTCAACAGGTGCAATATCATGCATAATTTCATTGTACAAATCAAGAGGGATAATACTCGCACTAGCACCTACGTCACATAAACCATGATAGCAATGATCTCCTATCTTGGCAGAGATAACAGGTAAGCCTACAACCGGTTTATGTTTATTCCTAGCATTGGGTTTGGCTATTCTAGCAGACTCTTCTTGGAGGTAAATAACATGTCCATCTAAATCTTCTACCAAGAGATCTTTAACCATAGCAACACTAGGTTCAACTTTAATTTGCTCAGAGGGTGTAGGTGTTCTAGTATTACTCTTACGAACTACAATTGAAGCTTGAGCATGATCCTTTATCCTAACAGGGAAAGGTGGTTTCTCAATATAAGCAGTGGGAATAACAGGATCAACATTATAAGTGATAGTCTTTTCTTCAACTTTAATAGGTTCAACTACTTTTACTTCAATAGGGGGTGGTATTTAAACCACTTCTCCTTGGGGAGATCAACATGAGTAGCAAAGGATTCACAGAAAGAAGCTACTATCTCAGAGTCAAGTCCATATTTAGTGCTAAACTCACGGAAAACATCGGTATTCATAAAAGCTTTAACACAATCAAACTTAGGGGTCATACCTGACTCATTACCTTCGTCGAGATCCCAATCTTCGGAGTTGCTTTTAATTCTTTCCAATAAATCCCATTTGAAGTCAATAGTCTTCATCATATAAGAGCCAGAACAAGAAGTATTGAGCATGGAGCGTTTATTATGAGAAAGCAGAGCATAAAAATTTTGAATGATCATTTCTCTTGAGAGCTCATGATTGGGGCATGAATATAACATTGACTTAAGCCTCCCCCAAGCTAGAGCGATGCTTTCTCCTTCGCGAGGCCAAAAATTATAAATATAATTACGATGACGATGAACCTAGTGCATAGGGTAGAACATTTGATGAAATTCCAGCTTCAAACGATTATAGTTCCATGATCCCATACCATCGCATAGCCTAAACCATGTCAATGCATCTCCCTTCAAATATAAAGGGAAGACCTTCTTCTTGATAACATCCTCGAGCATACCTGCAAGCTTAAACAATCCACAAACTTCATCCAGATAGATTAGGTGTAAATTGGGATGCAATGTTCCGTCTCCTATAAAAGAATTTTCAAGCAGTCTCTCAATCATACCCGAAGGAATTTCAAAGCAAACATTTTCAATAGGTGCAGTAGGTTGAGGAGCAACTCTTTGCTCTTCTGTTCGGGGTGAAGATACCCTGAACAAGCCCCTCAAAGGATTTTGAGCCATAGTGATAAGTGACAATAAACTTCAGCACACTATATAAATTTTTCCTTACCCAATTCCACTTACCAAAGGCGCTTCACTCCCCGGCAACGGCGCCAGAAAAGAGTCTTGATGACCCAAAAGTGTAGGGGATCTATCATAGTCCTTTCGATAAGTAAGAGTGTCGAACCCAACGAGCAGCAGAAGGAAATGATAGGAAGTTTTCAGTAAGGTATTTTCTGCAAGCACTGAATTATAGGTAACAGATAGTTTTGTGATAGGATAATTGGTAGCAAGTAATAAAAGGTAAAAGTAAATAAGGTGCAGCAAGGTGGCCCAATCCTTTTTGTAGCAAAGGACAAGCCTGGACAAACTCTTATGCAAGGTGAAGCGCTCCCGAGGACATATGGGAATTATCTTCGAGCTAGTTTTCATCACGATCATCTGATTCGCGTTCGGTACTTTGATAATTTGGTATGTGGGTGGACTGGTGCTTGGGTGATGCCCTTACTTGGACAAGCCTCCCACTTATGATTAACCTCTAATTCAAGCATCCGCAACTACAAAAGAAGTATTAAGGTAAACCTAACCATAGCCTGAAGCATATGGATCCAAATCAGCCCCTTACGAAGCAACGCATAAACTAGGGTTTAAGCTTCTGTCACTCTAACAACCCATAATCTACTTATTACTTCCCAATGTCTTCCTCTAGGCCCAAATAATGGTGAAGTGTCATGTAGTCGACGTTCACATGACACCACTAGAGGAGAGACAATATACATCTCATCAAAATATCGAACGAAGACCAAACTCACATGACTACTAATAGCAAGACTTCTCCCATGTCCTCAGGAACTAAAGTAACTACTCACAAGACATAATAATGTTCATGATCAGAGGGGTATTAATACGCATAATGGATCTGAACATATGATCTTCCAGCAAATAAACCAACTAGCATCAACTACAAGGAGTAATCAACACTACTAGCAACCCAGAGGTACCAATCTGAGGTTTGGGTACAAAGATTGGATACAAGAGATGAACTAGGGTTTGAGAGGAGATGGTGCTGGTGAAGATGTTGCTGAAGATAGCCCTCCCGAAGATGGGAGAGTTGTTGGTGATGACGGCGGTGACGATTCCCCCCTCCTGGAGGGAAGTATCCCCGGCAGAACAGCTCTGCCGGAGCCCTAGATTGGTTTCCGCCTCGGTTTCGCCTCGAGACGGCGGCGTCTGGTCCTGAAAGCCTCCTCCTGATTTTTCCAGGTCAAAACGCTTCATATAGGAGAAGATGGGCACCGTGGGCCTGCCGGCTGGCCCTCGAGGCAGGGGGGCGCGCCCTGGGAAGGGGGTGCGCCCCCCACCCTCGAGGCCAGCCGGTGGCCCCTCCCGTGGGTTTATTTCACCGGATATTTTTTATATTTTCCGAAACAATGTTCTGTGGAGTTTCACGGCTTTTGTAGTTGTGCAGAATAGGTTTCCAGAGTTTGCTCCTTTTTCAGCCCAGAATTCCAGCTGCCGGCATTCTCACTCTTCATGTAAACCTTGCAAAAATAAGAGAGAAAATGCATAAATATTGTGACAAAACATGTATGAACAGCCCATAATGCAATAAATAACAACTTATAAGCATGATTCAAAATGGACGTATCAAGGAGCGGAGGACGAAGGGGTAAAGATTGGGCGCACAGTGCCTCTGCCTCGGCCGCGACGCGTACTTATAGCACAGCGGTCGAGTGACTGACTGGTGGCCCCGAGCTATCCCGTCAAATCCCGCAACAGGCGCGCACATGATACGTGGCGAAAAAGGCGGCACGGAGATCGAGGCATCCCGAGCATATCCGATCCGATTGCCGCGGCACGACCTGTCCCGCGTGCTTCCCCAAATTTCGAAATCCCGCAAAATCTGAAGATCAGAGAGAGGCCAATCCCACCGAAAACTATGCACCCCGCCGACTCTCGGAACCGCGCGCAAAGCTCAGTCGACGGTCAACACAAACAAGTACACTCGGTGGTTCTTAAATCGATTAAGGCGATCAAGTCAAGGTTGAAGAGTCAGCATGTTCCGCGAGCTCAAAGGAGATCCCCCAGGGGCATCGAACCCGTACCAAGGCCAACTTCAACGCTCTCCTCCACTCGAACCTCAATCCATTCGGGGGCTACTGATGATGCTACGGACCAAGGGTAGGGTCACGGGCCTGACCCGGGTACCCCACCCAAGGTCACTACCCCATAATTTCAAAGGACAACTCGAAGACAGCAGGGTCGATCGACTGTTACGGCCAAAGAGTACGTATCACTCGACCGTACACCCTCTCCCAGACGAGTCAACTCCACTCGACCATTCAAGGATACTCGACCTCTAAAGTTCAAAGGTCCCTTAGAACAGCAACGGTCCAACATTTATTCTGTGACAATTAATGCCTTTATCACTCTTCATTGTAGGCATTATCAGTAACGCCCTTCCTTTATGTACATTGAACCCTTTTGTAACGTGGGGAGGGCTGGGGTCCTGGCGCACTCTATATAAGCCACCCCCTCCTCCAGTACAAGGGTTCGCACCCCCTGTAACTCAAACACACATATACATTCTAGTCGACCGCCTCCGGGCACCGAAATGTAGGGCTTTTACTTCCTCCGAGAAGGGCCTGAACTCGTAAGCACCTTGAGTACAATCTCACCATGGCTAGGACCTTGCCTCTCCTTACGTACCCCCTACTCGTACTGTCAGACTTAGAACCATGACCGTGTGAGTTGCAAAGTTTGCTAAACTATTATAAACGTTAGGTGATTAATCGGATCTCTTTTGCATGGTAAAACTTGTAGTCATGAGAAATGTGCTCCAAATGAGCTCCCAAGCTAGGGTAAATATACGTATTTGTAATCAAGTTATTTTTGGACCTACTCTAAATGAGCCAAAACAATATTTTATTAACATCTATTCAATCTATAAAGTGTAGATTTGAAGTATCACTACTTATTTAATTAACCTTCATATTTTTACATTTTTGAAACAAATATACTTTAATAGAAAACCATTAGAAACATGTTTAAAATATGAAAATGGAAAACTATGTTCAGATCCTTCTTATTCACTTTGAAATCAAGCTTTGGTTATTTTTAAAAAAAAACGAAAATAGAAGGTAACCCTACATACTCCCCTTGAAATCTATGAAATGTTGTATGTGATAGCTCATATGTGTGAATGTTTTATCATAAAAATGACCATAGATCATGTTTATAATTTTTGGGTTGTAACATGTCACATAAGACAACATTGTGCGTAGGTTCTATATTTTATTGATTTTAATTAATGGTGCTCATTTGACCACGATCGTGCCAGCTAAGTTTTCTTTAAATGTCCGTATACCAAGTTTAATATTTTTCCTCGTTTGTGTCTTATAAAATGACGAATGATGAAGGTTTCAATTTTTTTTATTTTTTTATTAGTTATGCTCAGTCAAAGCCTTGGAAACCCCGTTGACCAGCTCAAAACCCCTCTAAATCCCGCGGGGTTTAGCCTAACCCTAACTTCAAACGTCAGTCATCCGATCATACCCTAGCGCCAAGCGACAACCTCAGATGTGGTCTTCTAGAAGGAATTCTGAGGGCAGGCTACGGGCAGGCTCCGCGCCGTTGGATCACATGGACAGCTCCGCATCGTTGGATCGTGGGCCGATCCGCGAGAGGCGATCCGCGAGAGTTGTTGGTTGCAACCACCCTTGCCTCCTCTTTTTTGCTGCTTATTCTGCGGCGACGAGAGGAGCCACTCCTCTGCTTCTTCTTCTCCGGCGACTTTGGGCGATATGTCGAGCTCCACTTCAACCTCCCACCCCTCGTGGACCTAGTATGGTACACTTGCCATGGAGCGATGTCCTGACTGCCCACGCAGTGCGCCGCTAATACGGTTGACTTCGAAGGAGGTCAAGAATGGCAACTATGGGCGCGAGTTCGTGAAATGCGAGAGCAGGCCAAAGGGGCAGGTTAGATCTCATGATTTTTCTCTGATTTCATTTTCTATTTGCTTTTAATTCTTTTTCCTTGGATCTGGGATTTAGGGTTCATGTTATCGTTCAGATCGTGAAGAGATATACACATTTTGAATGGCTGGATGACTACATTAAGCGGATTTAGTTCAATGGGCCCCTAGCTCGGGAGCTCAATCTACTGTCAGCAGCAACGAATTTGGTCTCTGAAAGTACTACTCTGACAGTTGTGGATGCAGATCTGAAGGCGGAATTAAAGAAAATGAATAAGAACTTGAAGCAGTTGATTCAATTGAACAAGCATGCGAATATAATAGCTTTAGGATTTTATTTTTCTATAGTTGCCCTAGGATTTGGTTACTTGTTGGTCATCACTTGTTAGAGATGTTATTAGTGTGGCGTAATGTGCTCTAGGATTTTGTTAAATTTGTGGATCATGTGCTCTAGGATTTGCTTAAATTTGTGGATCATGTGCTCTAGGATTTGCTTAAATTTTTGGATCATGTGCTCTATGCTCTGTGTGGCTTAATTTGTGAATTATGTTAGTTTCGTCAGTTTTGTACTCTTTTAATTTTTTTAGTTTCGTCAGACAACACCGACCAGTGGCACAATCTGCACAAGAGCAATCAGTCCGACACCATAAGTTAGTGTCGGTGTTATTTGCGAAATGGACCCCAATTCTTAAGTGTATAATTAAGCATGACTGTGCATTCGGCATTGTATGTGTCTGAGTCGTACATGAGTCATTCACCGTATAGGTTAGCTATCCGCGGCCACTAGAGGTGCTAGAAGGGATAGAGATGATTGGCGGAAAACTTCATTGTATGATGGATGTTTATTGATTAAGCCTCGTGGGTATATATATAAAAGTACAATGATCAACTTAGAGTACAAGACAATGCAGGACAAATTCTGTTAGAGTTGTGTCGAATATTATATACAAGGTAGGTTACGATTGGACATGTAGTTTTATTCCTAATAGGACACTTGTATCATATGCCTCTCATATATAGTGAGGATAGACACACAATGTAACCTATGCCAACATAATAGCACAGGAACGCAGGGGAAGCCGGCGGCATGTGCCGGTGTCCAGGGCGACCTATTGCAGTATGGTAGCGGTATCATGGGGAGGAGCGCCCATAGACAGGCCCCGGGGATGTAGCCATATCGGTGAACCTCGTTAACAAATCTCGATGTCATGCTCGTGTGATTGCTTGGTCCTTGGATGATCGATGGTATGCCTCAAATTTATTCTAAAAAGTGTTAAAGAAGACGGTGGTGGGATCGGTGACGACATCATAAAAGCGTGATGCTGATAGTGACTGACTTCTGGGCGTGGAAACATGTGTCACATGCCCGAGGCTTGTGCGGCTTTGACAAGACTATGGTGCGGGGTTGATTCAAGACGGTGCACATGTGAGCTTGAAGTCGACGGGGCGCGAGGGTGAACTGATTATCCACCATGGAGTCAAGTTGAAGATCGAGCTAGATTGAGGGGCTACGATATAAGGATCTAGGGAATCGAAGCCTATTCAGTGGGGGAAAAGTGAGCGACACGTAGTTTGGACTAGAGCCCAGTGGTCTAATGGAAGCGTGAAACTCGTCATCGATCGGTCATGATCGGTGATACTCTGCAGTGGGGGTTGAGTGGTGTGGGTTCGCGACCCTTGAGACTCGACCGGGACAGTAGAAGCTCGACGCAATAATAGTGGCGAGGCGGGCGGCACGCACGGGACATGGAGATAGGCCAGGGCTCTGGTGGTCATACATGTGGTGAGACATCTGCGAATTTGACTCATGATGACTACTAGCAATAGTGAAATTTATTCATGTTTTAGACAAGCGGTCAAGAAAGGAGCGGTGATATTGAGTTCAGGTAACTCTTATGTGTGACACCCAATATGTGAGTTGTTCACTTTCACGCAGGGTGTGATGGCGTTGAACGTATACTCTGAAAGTTGGGAGCACAAACTAGAGTAACAAGGAACTTAATTTTGGTAGAGTGTTGACCTTGGCCAAGAAAAGGAGGGAGTATAAGTTGCAGGTGGAGTCATATGGAGTCTTTGGAGTAGCAGCGGTACTCATGGGATAAACTCAAGTCCAATGTATATGGAAGTTTGATGCATCGACGAATTCAAGGTGTTGGAGAATATTCGCGAAGGTGCAGTTTGTTAGAGTTGTGTCGAATATTGTGTACAAGGTAGGTTACAGTTGGACTTGTAGTTGTATTGTGTTTAGACAGGATATGGAGTCGTGTCGTAATAGGATACTTGTATCCTAGGCCTCTCATATATAGTGAGGGCAGACACATGATGTAACCTATGCCAACGTAATAGCACAGGAACGCAGGGAAGCCAGCGGCATGTGCCGGTGTCCAGGGTGACCTGGTGCGGTATTGTAGCAGTATCATGGGGAGGAGCGCTCATAGTCAGGCCCCGGGGATGTAGTCATATCGGTGAACCTCGATAACAAATCTCGGTATCGTGCTCTTGTGATTGCTTGGTCCTCAAATTATCGACGGTATACCTCGGATTTATTCTAACAAATCCTAGTTTATCTAATGTTTTCTAATGAATTAATATACTCAACATCCCTCAACAGTCACAACGGTAGTGACATAGACGATGAGACTGGAGAAGAATCCGAAGGCAAGCCGACGGACATCCCCCCACAGTCGAATGGTCAACGTCTCGCGGAAGTGGTGGCTGGAGTAGAAACCGACGAGGTTGCTCAAGTAAGGCGGAAGCTCTTTGTGCAGTTTGTCGAGGGAGCCGAGAGCGTAGGGTGGTATAGCCGTGGTCGGGGTAGCCGATCTCGCAGGATGCCGTGGTCGATGTCGAGTCGGGGTAGCCGGTGTCGAGGAAGTCACCGTGGAGTCGCGGGCACAAGGAGGCGCCGAGTTAGTCATGGGCGCATTGTTGTCGAAGTAGTGGTGCGCCGGCGAGAAGACGATGTTGATGAGGCGTCACGCCGGGCATGCTAAGCCCGGGGACCCGTTGTAGACGAAGGGACGCGTCGATGTTGCCAGCACCGGGCATGCGTAGACGGACGAAGAGGAAGTTGACGAAGCGTCGCAGTAGGCTTGCCAGACCCGAGGACACATCATGGACGAAGGCACGCATCGGTGTTGCCAGTACTGGGCAAGCGTAGACGAGGGACCTGCACGAGTTGTACGCCATGTCGAGGAGTCGGAGGGCCATCAAAGAAGATGACTCGACCACGGTTGCGGCGCCAATCAGCGCGGGGCCGATGTTGCCGACACTGGTCGGGAAGAAGGCGGTGATGCTGGCGACGGGCTGGTGCTTTACGAAGACGAACGAGTTGGACGAGCGGTGGCATCGACGACCAAAGAAGAGTGACAGTGGTGGCCTGATGGCTGCGGCGGCGGTTAGGTTAGGAGCGCGGTGGCAATGCTAGAATTAGGGGAGGAACCCGACAGCGTGATGAAGACCGGCGTGGATGGAGGCGTTCACGTGCCAAGGGATGGGGCGCAGCGCATACCATGGGAAGTCGACGCGCAGGGACGGCGGTGGACCGTGGGCCGCGACACCACGGCCCGAAGGGGCGACGCGGCGGCAGCAGGCGTGTCGGGGCCACGATGGGAAGACGTCAAGGCGGCAGCGGGGACCACGGGTTGTGGCACTACAGCCCAAAGTTGCTGCGATGCGGCGGTGCGCGGGTCGGTGCATCCGCGGGGAAGGCCTCAGGGTGACGGCTCGGACCGCGTATTGTGGCACTACGTCCCGAAGGGGCGACGCATCAGCGACCCATCGGCGACGCGCGAGTCGATGCAGCCGCGAGGAGAACCACAGGGTGGCGGCGCTGCGGCCTGATGTGGCAACGCAGCGGCGGCCCATTGTTCAATCAGTGGAGGGGCACGCTGAACTCGAGCACAATCTTCACGGGACCTGCGGAGGCGCGCGCCACCGATGGGCCAGGTCGGTCGCGCTACGGAGATGGGGCAGATCGCGGCAACGAGCGGGTGATCATGCCGATCACGCGCGAGGTCAGGGACGCTGCTCGGTGGAGGCGGGGTGGCGGCGGAGTCCGAGATGAAGCCGGTGATGATGGATGACATGGGACGTCGTGTGGACGAGCGCATCAGCATCGGCTCCCGCGCTGCCAAAGCAGCGTCGGTGCCTGGGCAGCGAGGCCCGAGCGACCTACGTAGCAGCTGCCGCCCGAGCTGAGGCAGCCGACGAGCCAGACGCAATTGGGGACGAGGTCGGCGAGGCAGACCGCAGGGCCGCCGTGCAGACGCGTTGGAGTCGGGTGGCGTGGATCGATGGGCGGGCCGGCACGCGTATGGCTATGATGGGCTGCCGCATGGCACGAGGCCATCGGGTCGGGGCAATGCTGGTGCACGGTTGGAGACGGCGGTGACGGACGGCGTAGATCGACGAGTGGGCCGGCACGCGGACAACGGCCGTGAGGGGCCGCATGTCGTGCGAGGCCGCCGGGTCGGTGAAAAGGCCGGTCGGTCGCGCCGATGTTGGAGTAGAGGCACACGGGGGTCGACGACTGCGCGGGCGATGCAAACCGATCAAGCTTAGATCGATGAGTGGGCCGGCACGCGGACAACGGCCGTGAGGGGCCGCATGTCGCGTGAGGCCGCCGGGTAGGTGAAAAGGCCGGTCGGTCGCGCCGATGTTGGAGTAGAGGCGCACGCGTGTCGACGGCAGCGCGGGCGATTCAAACCGATCAAGCTTAGATCGAAAAAACAAAAAGAAAAAACGCCAATTAAGGTGACCAGGGAGAGAGAGAGAAAAAAAAACCTAGAGCAAGGCCTCGGGAAAAAGACTCTCTAGGGCAGCCGATCAACACGACCGGCAGACGAACCCTAGGTACGGGCGGCGGGCCTCCGGCGGCAGTCATGGAGACCGATCGTCCCGGGGGCGGCATGCAGTTGCGGAAGCGGCGACGGCTAGGGTTTAAGATCGAGGTAAGGCTGATACCATGTTTGAAAGGATAAAGAGGATTGGTGAAAAAGTTGATTGTATGATGGATGTTTATAGCATTAGTCTGACGGACGTGTATATATATAGAGAGAGAAGTATAACGATCAATTTTGTGTACAAGACAAGGCGGGATAAATTCTGGTCTATCTTATGTTTCCCAATAATGAATTAATCACTACAGGAAAAAAATTGTAAACCGTGTAGCTAATACACTCGGCTTATGCCGATTTAAACTCGGTTTATACATAAGCCGTGTAAAACTCCCGGCTTATAGTACACGGCTTACAGTGGACCGGCTTATCAGGTATAAGCCGGGTGCCATGGAAAAAAAACTCAGTTTATATATAAGCGATGTGTTTCTACGAGGCACACGGTTTAATAAAGTAATATAACGGCAGCCGGCTGTTAACGGCCACGTGTCACCATCTGTATAAGACGAGTGCCGGTATGTGTTGCATGGTTTATACATACGCTGAGTGCCCCATATGTTGCACGGTTTATATATAAGCCGGGTGCTGCTGCGGGCCACACGGTTTATATATAAGCCATGTGCCTCCAGGCTGTTCACGGTTTATATGTAAGCCGGGTGCCAGATAGTTGAGCACACGGCTTATCTAGCCTGTCGGTGGCTTATTTGGCCTATAAGCCGGGTGCCATGTTGCTGGGGTACACGGCTTATAGCCTGCCCGTGGCTTATATGGCCTATAAGTCGGGTGCTATTCGCTGGGGTACACGGCTTACAGGCCATATGTCATTTTTTTTAACTTGCTTCAGAGGGCAACAACAACATATATACATATCCAACAATATATACATGACCAACAAATATATATCCAGCAATATATATATCTAACAAGCAAGCAATATACATCGAACGAAGGCTCACAACAATAATATATAAGTATACGAAGGATACATTGAGGTTATATAAGCATACGAAGGCATGCTATGTAGACATAAGTCGACATCATCGATATTATAGTTCATAGATTCAGATATAGACCGGATATGTTCTCCTTATAGACACCACCAGTAAATACTGTGAAAATACAAAATATGGTGAAACCACTCGTATAATGCAGTAAATCTACTTACAGCGCTGGTAATCTCGGTATACATTGGGTCGGAGAGAGCCGTGAACGAGGTACCGGAGTCCACGACTGCGCTGAATTTTGTGCTGAACGTTTTACCTCCCGCCTTAGCTCCTATGATGCTAATGTTGTAGTATGGACTGCAGAAATAGAGCGCGTGAACGTTGTAAAGGTCAGAGACCTACATTGTTTGCCTGTGAAACAGTCAGACATGAAAACAGACATACTTGTGTTTGTAAATGTTCAGCGGAGTTTCCATCTGGTCGGCGCTTCTCGTGTCCCCGAAGTTGATCCTGTCATGTCCGTCTTCCCCAAAGCACAGGGAGAAGGAATTAGCTGCGACTCCTTGGCTCGCCAGCAGACTCGGCACCGACTTGCTGTCCATGCCGAGCCCGAGCAGGCCGTTCGGCGCGGCGCTGCCTGGAAGCGAACCCGTCTGGACCCGTCCACAGCTAACAATGCGCACAAATTCAAATTCAAATTCAGTACAGAAAGATGTGCAGTGACTCAGAATTGTGCATTGTCATGTAGTAGATCACAAGGGACATACCCGAATGTTATGGGGGCTTGGGTGATCTTGGACTTCCCTGACTCGGTCGCAAGGTATAGGACATCCTCAACCAGCACCCCATTGGACGACGTGTTGTCCGACAGATACTCGATCTTGTAGGGCAGCTGTTGGTTGCAGCACTGCATTCAGTCTGGAGATCACACATGTTGCTGCTGCAGGGGACCTTCCGGCTGGTGCTCGACTTGCGCGGGCTGTACACATCGAACTTCAGATTCTGCTCAAAATTTTGCCGTGTTGCCGAAACACGGTTACATTTCACAGATCAAGCAAGAACATGAAGACATGTAGCATTATTATTGTCAGGAGTGGTCGATTAGGGCCTTATGATTCAGCCAATGTGTGTAAAGCATAAACAATCAGCAAGAGCTCATTAATTTCAACCTGCAACAAGATTAGAAGAATATAAAGAGAATGGTCAGGAAGTTAGGGCTTTGGTTAGCAGCAGCAGTAGTGTTTTCTAAGCTCTATAGCACATGACTTAGTTGGCTCATCCTGATCTATACTCATACGGTATGGTAGACAAAAGATAGTACTCGGTGTATTTTCTGGTTGTCATTCCTTGAATAGGTCTTCCTGCACCAAATCAATTGGTGCGCGTCAGTTATACCAGCATAAACATTAAGATTTCTTTGTTTACATGCATTTAAGGATTTTGACAACAACTATGGTGACAAAAATGCAAGCAATATCTAGTTGTCTAATTCAAGGCTTCTCAAGCAATAAATGTAGATTCTTTTGAAAGATCGCACATATTCAAGAGTCTAAATATTCAGTCAAATTTGTACTGAAAATTTAGAGCACAATGCATCTTTGCAAACATTAACACAAGCAAATTAACATCTCCCAAGGTGAATATATGAGAGGGAAGCCACATATATTATTGTAAAAAAATCAATCAAGGCTCAATCCAGTCATACCTTGCAATCAGTTGAAGCTTTCTTTCCCTTCTATGAATCGATTTGAGCCTAAGAACACAATAAATCACCTAGTGGGAAAATAACCAACATTCACATAAATACAGTCACATCAACTCCCATTTCTGTTGGACGAACAAATCATAGATTAGCATAACATTAATGTACACATGAGTGGCTGAAAAGAAGATCCAGGAGAACATGACATCTATGCAGGGGCATTTACATTAATAGAGTAGAGATGAGATAGGTGCCCATTGGCATGTTCCAAACATCTCACTTCCTCTCATTCTAGTATTTCTCCGCATTAGTAATATAACACCCAGAAAATAAATAAGCAAACCATTATTAGCTATCCTAATTTGTAGAAAAGGATAGAGGTTCAGTTCACGAATTAGAAATATGAACAAGAAAGAAACACTTAAATATAGGGAATTTAATTATTTGTCAAATTGTGAGTTATGCCCATTAATAGAGTATGGGAATTTAATTATTTGTCAAACGCTGCTCAGCTAAGTATTCATAAGGAAAGAACGAAAAAAAATCATTAGGTGGAGAAAAATCAAAGTACCACTCGATCTATTTTTAGATGAATGGAGCACTGCTTGGCTAAGCATCAGACATACAATATTATTCATGCTAGCTAGCTGCACAAATCCATGACTTACACACTCTGCTTCCGATTCTTGCTGTCCGCTCTCACCGGGGCAGCACAAAAACCAAAAAGAAGTGAAGAAATAACATGGACACCTGATAAAGAAAGTAGTCACATGTTGTAAATCAATACAAAATAAATTAGCTATTTCATATCCAGATGTTCTATTTTCAAAATAACTCCTTATGACACAAGCATGTTATAGGCTGCATAATGGCAAGTAAGATAGCTTGTCCCTATAAATTCAACCACCCAAGTCAAATACTTTGTATCCGAGTCCCAAATGGTTACTACAGGAACAGAGCAAAATAGAACTCTTAAATGACAAAAATGGACATTGCCAAACTTGTACAGAATATACAGCGCACAAAATAATCCAAGGACCAGTGACGAATGGAAAGAACTCGGAAAGAAACTGGACAGCAATGCATTGTTTAGTGAGCAAGTAGAAAAATGTAATAAAGAAAATAGTTCATGACTGAAAATTTAGTTGTTCTGACACCATACTAAAGAGCACATTATATACAGTATCGCTTAGTAATTAGTAGATGTCATTCTCCAGAAATTTGGAAACAATAATTAAACAACTAAGAATGTGAGCACGCCACCGCCGCCGCCGACACAGAGGTAGCTGTTGGGCGCCTCACAAGCAGAAGCGGCGGCAGCTCACCTTGGTTGTCTTCGTCGTCCTCTCCGGCAAGCAGCGGTCACGGCAACCGCCTCACTCCAGTAAACCATGTCAACAGCGAATCTTATTTCCATAACCACTCTGCATATTATTTGGCTTATTAGTTTCTACTGGCTGTAGTGTGTATATTCAAACAATGAGCAAAAATGCTTCTTTTATCATCAAAGCTCTTCACAAGGAAGAACACGCTGCATTTCATAAACTTGCTGATGTGTCCATCAACATTGCATTCAAATAAAATTGCAGACTATGTAATGGACAGATGCAGACTGAAGAACATGTGTATGTACAGAAGATGTAGTTGATGGCATCCAGATTTTGAGGTAGAGTAGGGAGGGAGAGGGACAGAGAGCAAATCGGGTCTGGTCGCAGCCGGAGGAGCCAAGCACCTTGCGTCCGGGTGCCGTTCCCGGCGTCCTTCTCCTCCTCGCCGAGCACCTTGCTGCCGGAGGAGCCGGGCCCTGGTCAACAGAGAAAGATGCTGTCAGAGAGGCTGTCAATGAGAGAGAGAGAGAGAGAGAGAGAGAGAGAGAGAGAGAGAGAGAGAGAGAGAGAGAGAGAG
>LR738709.1:617706225-617780911 GCA_902687465.1 Secale cereale | reverse complement strand
GGGGAGACGAGCGAGACAGGGGAGGGCGCGAGGGAGAGACAAGGGAGGGCGCGGCGAAGAGACGGTGCGGCGGGTCGATTTGGGCCAAAATGAGCTCTTCGCGCGTTCATTTTCGCTAAGTCCCGCGCTCACTGATAAGCCCAGTGGAGAAGCGTAAGCCTAGTGCCATAGGAAAAAACACATGGCTTATAAAAATATTTTTTATTTTCGTTTTCTTTCAATACAAAAAATTTATTAGTTTTACTTTCAATAATGTATGTGTTTCATTTTTATTGTATTTTTATGATACTTATTTTAGTTTCCTTTTTATTCTATTTTATTCCATATTTATTTCATTGTTCTTATAAATGATACCCTCATCCCTTATTTCATTATTTCGACGCTTTAAAATATCAGCCAATGTTCCGGTAAAAGTTTGGGCATGTTTCGAGTAGGCCTCACCTGAGGCCGCTTGTAAACGACACCATCACCGATGTAATATCTAGGTACCGAGATGGAACGAGTCAGTTTTGTGAAAGTAGTGCGGGCCATGTTGCTCCGTTGGCCTCTGAACTTCTCGTGGTCTCTAAGAAGGCCATTGAATGACATGTGTTAGGTCCCCACATTTTTCGGACCCGCCTAGAATATTTAAGACATTTATTGCACTGCTAGTGTTTCGGCGCCAGAAATTGCAGATCTGCACGATGACACATGAAATCATGCCTAGAAGCAGCATATAAAATCCTATGTGATGTCTTTGCGACATGTGTACGCCTTTCGAAGGCGAGGAGGGGCAGGCCCAACCACGGGGGGTGGCGAAATTACCTCGGCGCCATGCCTGATCCAACCGCTTCAATCCTCGGAAAATTGTATAATGCCGGAAACCCTCAAGAGTTGGCACGGTGTCATCACATGGCCCCTGTAGGGTGTGGTAAAAGTTTGGGCATGTTTCAAGTAGGCCTCACCTAAGGCCGCTTGTAAACGACACCATCTCCGATGTAATCTCTAGGTACCGAGATGGAACAAGTCGGGTTTGTGAAAGTAGTGCGGGCCCTGTTGCTCCATTGGCCTCAGAACTTCTCGTGGTCTCAAAGAAGGCCATTGAATGACACGTGTCAAGCCCCCGCATTTTTCGGACCCGCCTAGAATATTTGAGACATTTATTGCACTGCTAGTGTATCGGCGCCGGAAATTGCAGATCTGCAAGGTGACACATGAAATCATCCCGAGAAGCGGCATATAACATCCTATGTGATGTCTTTGCGACATGCGTAGGCCTTTTGCAGGCGAGGGAAGGGCAGGCCCAGCCATCGGGGGGTGGCAAAATTACCTCGGCGCCATGCCTGATCCAACCGCTTCAATCCTCGAAAAATTGTATAATGTCGGAAGCCCTAGGGAGCTGGCACAGAGTCATCACATGGCCCCTATAGGGTGTGGTAGAAGTTTGGGCCTGTTTCGAGTAGGCCTCATGCCGCTCGCAAACGACACCATCTCCGATGTAATCTCTAGGTACTGAGATGGA
This sequence comes from Secale cereale, assembly GCA_902687465.1. Taxonomy (NCBI): domain Eukaryota; kingdom Viridiplantae; phylum Streptophyta; class Magnoliopsida; order Poales; family Poaceae; genus Secale; species Secale cereale. The sequence continues at coordinate 617,779,410 of LR738709.1, read as the reverse complement.
ACGAGTCGGGTTTGTGAAAGTAATGCGGCCACTGTTGCACCTTTGGCCTCAGAACTTCTCATGGTCTAAAAGAAGGCCATAGAATGACACGTGTCAGGCCCCCGCATTTTTCGGACACGCCTAGAATATTTGAGACATTTATTGCACTGCTAGTGTTTCGGTGTCGGAAATTGCAGATCTGCAAGGCGACACATGAAAGCATACCCAGAAGCGGCATATAACATCCTATGTGATGTCTTTGCGACATGCGTAGGCCTTTTGCAGGCTAGGGAGGGGCAGGCCCAGCCACCGAGGGTGGCAAAATTACTTCGGCGCCATGTCTGATCCAACCGCTTCTATCCTCGGAAAATTGTATAATGCCGGAAACCCTCGGGAGCTGGTACGATGTCATCACATGGCCCTTGTAGGGTGTGGTAAAAGTTTTGGCCTATTCCAGTAAGCCTCACCTGAGGCCGCTTGTAAACGACACCATCTCCGATGTAATCTCTAGGTACCGAGATGGAATGAGACGGGTTTGTGAAAGTAGTGCGGGCCCTGTTGCTCCGTTGGCCTCAGAACTTCTCGTGGTCTCAAAGAAGGCCATTGAATGACACGTGTCAGGCCCCCGCATTTTTCGGACCCGCCAAGAATATTTGAGACATTTATTGCACTACTAGTGTTTCGGCGCCGAAAATTGTAGATCTGCAAGGCGGCACATGAAATCATGCCCAGATGCGGCATATAACATCCTATGTGATGTCTTTGCAACATGCGTAGGCCTTTTGCAGGTGAGGGAGGGGCATTCCCAGCTACCGGGGGTGACAAAATTACCTCGGCACCGAAACGAAGGGAATCTTGCGGTGGGGTTGGCCCGGACCTTGTTCCGAAGTGTCCCTATGGGCAGACCTGCCACAACCGGGTGGAGAGGTCCATTGGTCAAAGCCCATCCGACAAAACTCAAAGGGTTAGATCTCCTGGTCAACCGCTTCAGGGTTAGGCGGGACGGGGGCCTTGGGGGGTAGCAATACCATGGGTGCATCACGCGGGCCCACATACATGCCTTAAGGTGTGGTGGCATGTCTGAAGAGGTAGCACGCGGCTCCGGGGTGTGGCCCCCCTCACGGGCTGCGATAACACAGCGATAACACAATATAGTAAACGTTTTGCGGTAACCGTGCGGCGTGGATATTATTGAACACTCGGAGCGCGATAAAATCATGATTTTCTTCATGGGGTGGGCACATGTGTTATAAGACGGATGGTAATTTTTCATAATTTTTGGTGATGCAAAAGTTTCCGAACACTTTTCTCTACGCGGATTGCTCTTTGTGTGTCTACGATTGTGGCCGGCGGCCTCCGAGGGATAACCATGGCGCCAAATCTTGCGTCGGGGCCTCTTACACGTCTAGAAGTGTGGTGGCGGGTACGCTAGGGTGTTGAAAGAGTCATCAAAATATTAAAGTGGCGTTAAATTGAGAGTTTCACAAATAAGACCCATGAAAACTAGTCGACAAAAAATAGGTGAGAATAATAATACTAATTAAGTAGTAAATATAAATGCAGTGAAAACCATCTTAAGCCTATTTCGCACAAATGTTACGCGCTGCAAAATATCCGGAAAAATGTAAGCCTAGTGTTTTTATCGGGCACACGGCTTATATGTCCTATAAGCCGAGTTCTTACGAAGGGCACACAGCTTATAGACAATGTAAGCCGAGTGTCTGCTTAAGACACACGGCTTATAGGCTCCTCCGTGACAGCGCCGTCAACCACTTCCGTTGCGGACACGTGGCAGATGTCTTTGCCGAGTGTGTGATGTAAGCCGGGTGCTTTTTCCCGTAGATACCGTGTGGTTCATATAAGCCGAGAGCTTTTTTGCGAGACTCGGCTTATAAATGACCATAAGCCGAGTTCGTCATAGTTACCGGGTGCTTTTCTCTTAGTACTCAGTTTAGAGGAGCATAAGCCGGGTGCCCGAAAAAAAGCACTCGGTGTATAGGTTAACACACGGGAAATCAGGATTTTCCTGTAGTGAATATACTCAACAAGAGGCAGAGGACGGAGTGGCAAATGGCACAACTGTGGCATCCACGGCCACTTCGCGCGGGACTGCCAGAAGCCGAAGAAGTAGGAGCAGGCTCTCCTCGCTGAGGACGACGAGCAGCCAGGCCTCTTCTAGGTCATGGCTTAGGGAGGTGAATGATGGAATAGGCCATGACATGCACAGGTGGCGACCGGCGTGCGTGCGCCACGTCGAATCCGACACGGCGGCGGCGGGCGTGTGTGCCCTGGTCAAGTCCGTGGCATACTTGCGTATGCGCGGCTGGGTGTTCGTGTGGCAGAAAAAATTGAGTCCCCAACCCTTCTTCATTCTTGTCCGCGACTGAGAGAGCGAGAGCGAGCTGAGAGCTGGGAGCTGCCCCAACATGAGGAACTGTGAGAGGCAAGAAGATAGTGGTGTCTTGAAAATGTTGGATGAATTAGAGAGAGCGAGCGAGCAAGATTAATATAGCAAAACAATCTGCTCTTAGCATCTTCGTCGGCGACCTTCCTTTATTACCATCGTCACCGAGCCAAACAGCGAAGACGGAGCCAACCTCAAACATAATCGTGCAACTCCTAGTACCCCTTCAATTTTCCATTGTAGCCGCTATTTTTTATATATCAAGAGTGCACTGTCTATGACGGTTGAAACTGCTCTTACATGGCACACAAAATAAATAACTGACTCTATGGTTGGTGAAGCATTGGAGTCCTAGTTATTGGTCGCATGTACATCGGGCTTCCATATATATTGGACTTTCCCTCGGCTGCTACCCCATAGTAATACAAACTTGTAGTGATAATAACTGACTCCATTAGCTACTCGCTCCGTCTCATAATATACTAGTGTCAAAAACGCTCTTATATTATGGAACCGAGGGAGTAGCTTTTAGCCATGATAATAATAGAGGGGGAGGAGTGTAATGAGGATGTTGAGAGACAGAGACACCTAATTAACGTTTGCTATTTTCTTTGGGAATGAGATGCATAGAGAATTTAATTGTCGGCTCATAATGGGCATAATTTTCTTGGTGGAACTTTGTCGCAACCAGAAGAGCCAACAATCTGACCTGCATGCACTTGATCTGCTGGAGACTTATCACTCATGGCCTGTTGAACTGGCCACCCCATTATTCTCTGGCGTGACGGAATATATGCAGAAGAGAGCAATCAGCCTCAGACAGAATATCCAGATCGAGATCGTGTGGCTTCCGGTTGAATTCGACCAAGCTTATCGGCTAGTAGCTAAGTAGTCCCACACTGATGATACTTGCAATATCGATACAAAGGTTTGTGTTATTTTATTGTGTTCCGAATCCCATACAAGTGTTGTACTACAGATGGAGTCCTACCGGACTACGGCATGCCAACCGTGCTAGACGTAGCATCACTATAACTCTGTTTCGTGTCCACCAAGAAAGAGAGTTGTTTGCCCCTTTATATAATACCAGCTAGTCATAGAATAGATGAGAGAGAGAGCTCCACCAGATTAGCACATAGAGGGTTTGTCCTCTCGTGTAATGTAATACTCCTCCCAATTATAGTGATACGCCGCCGTGCGTTTCGTGGTTTTCTCCCGCAAGGGTTTCCACGTTAAATCCGTGTCTCTCGTGTCTCGTTTATTCTCGTTATTATCTAACAAGTGGTATACAGAGCTGAGGTTCGTAGATACGAGATTTTAGATCGAGAGATATTAGGGTTCTATGAGCGCCGTCGCACGCGATCCGTGGTTCCGAAGGCAGATTGATCTCTGATGCGTCGCTGTCAAGTCGCACGTCGTCAAGCGGAGTCCGGGACGAGGTCTGCTCCACGGTTGATTTATCTGCATTGCAAGTAGCCGAGACCAACGAAAGTTTGAGCAGATTGAAATCCACTAACTCCACTTGAAGATCGGAGCAATCATCATGTACTACTTCAGTACTGCTTCTCTCGTGAAGGCTGACGCTAGTACTCCTGCTCATTACGTGAAGGTTACAGTGCATGTTGATTATTAGTGCAGTATACTCCGTTGCTACATCCACTCGCAGATACTATCAGGTGCTATTATCCTAATCTTTGTTTGCTCTGCAAATTAATTCTGTCAAGAATTTTCTATCGGCTTGTACTACTTTGTGTACACGGTTTTATCTACGCATTGCTTTCATGAAGTACTATCTTCTGCTGCTGGACCGTGACACAAAGTTTACCCTATGACAAGTCGAGATGCGAGCATTGTTGGCGCAAGCCCATTATTAGGATGCACTCAGTTTTTCTTCAAGGTCGAGTTTTGGGGATTATGGCCCGTCGGGATAATGGATGTAATATTGCTGCAGTTATTTGAAAAACACAATTCAGTTATCAAGAAAAAAAGGGTATGGAGGAGGTAACTATTAAGCCTGTTGGTAGCCAGCATATACTCTATTCTCTCCATAGTTTTTTGTTGTTATGCATGTGAAGGTTTTGTTTTGATATTCATGTTCGTGATGAGAATCAGTTGAGGTGCAAGACGGAGATTGATTTGTTTCTGCTAGATACTACAACATTTAGCGCTGTTAAGTTTCAAGTGCAATTCAGTTGTCTTTGCTCTTTCAAGAGGGGTCTATTGCAGAGTTGAAACTCCGTTGCATGTTAAGATGGTTCCTTCATCCGACAGTTGTTCTACAAGGACAATTTATGACCATGTCATGGATCTTTCATTAACCACTACAAGTCGGCAATTTTTTGGGTGCACCGATGCCATTCGTACCATATGCTCTTGCATGAGTATTGTTTGCCGAGGTTTGTGTTTTCTGTTTTGAAGCACGTTCAGATTCCATGAGATGAGTTCTTCACAATGGGATGTGCACCAAGATGTTGCACTATGAGCTATGCGCTCGTTCAGGCACCACAGGAGATATGATGACTTATGTCATTTGATGATTGAGCAGTTTCAGTTTTTTGAGGTCAGTGGCACATACTCAGACTTTTATTGGGAGTCCAAATTTTGTTAGTCTGCTTTGTTGATAGTTGTGCTGTTTTCTGGACGACCTACTGATTGATTTGCTCAATATGACTTCATGAGAAGTTTATTAGTCCTATGGACGTTTCCAGGCACAAGGTTTACTTGTGATGACTTTAATTGAGGAGTTGATGCTATCTATGATTATTGTAAGGGATTTCGTCTCAAGGTGGAGTGTTATTTTATTGTGTTCCGAATCCCATACAAGTGTTGTACTACAGATGGAGTCCTACCGGACTACGGCATGCCAGTCGTGCTAGACGTAGCATGACTACAACTATGTTTCGTGTCCACCAAGAAAGAGAGTTGTTTGCCCCTTTATATAATACCAGCTAGTCATAGAATAGATGAGAGAGAGAGCTCCACCAGATTAGCACGTAGAGGGTTTGTCCTCTCGTGTAATGTAATACTCCTCCCAATTATAGTGATACGCCGCCGTGCGTTCCGTGGTTTTCTCCCGTAAGGGTTTCCACGTTAAATCCGTGTCTCTCGTGTCTCGTTTATTGTCGTTATTATCTAACAAGTGTTATTTTATTGTGTTTCGAATCCCATACAAGTGTTGTACTACAGATGGAGTCCTACCGTACTACGGCATGCCAACCGTGCTAGACGTAGCATGACTACAACTATGTTTCGTATCCACCAAGAAAGAGAGTTGTTTGCCCCTTTATATAATACCAGCTAGTCATAGAATAGATGAGGGAGAGAGCTCCACCAGATTAGCACGTAGAGGGTTTGTCCTCTCGTGTAATGTAATACTCCTCCCAATTATAGTGATACGCCGCCGTGCGTTCCGTGGTTTTCTCCCGCACTAGTAGAAAACAGGGCATTGGTCCAGCCCATTAGCCCCGGTTCAATCTAGAACCGGGACCAATAGGGGTACTGGACCCGGTTCGTTAGCCCAGGGGGCCGGCCGGGCCACGTGGGCCATTGGTCCCGGTTCGTCTGGACCTATTGGTCCCGGTTGGAGCTAAAAACCGGGACCAATGGCTCTTGCTCCTGGCCCACCACTATTAGTCCCGGTTTGTTTTATGAACCGGGACCAAAGGCACCCCTTTAGCCCCGGTTCGTAGCACCAACCGGGACCAGTGAGTTGCCTATATATACCCCCTCACTCAAGAGCAGAGCTCACTGCTCTGTTTTTTTTCTGGCCGAGGGGGAGAGGGGTTAGTGGTGCTCTAGCTCACCTCCTATGCACACAACATGTTCGGTGGAATGCCCGAGTCACACTAGTTAAGCTTTTCTCCTCTCGAAGCTCTATTTTCTTCGAGATTTGTCTAGGTTTAGCGGTCCGTCACGTCCCGTCCCCGTCTTCGCCGCCGTCGATCGCCCCCGCCGATCTCGTCACCGGCACCACCGTGGTGAGCCTCTTGTTATGTCCATGCTTTTCTTACTTTTATTATTGCTTTAGATAGATATTTGTCTAATTTTCTTACGTTTATTATTGCTTGTTATTATATAGTGCGATGGTTTTGATATCCGCCCACGTGGGCCCTCGTCCGGTCTACGATTCGGATGTGGTATATTATCTTTAATTTATAACTATTTGTTTTAGTGCTTATGATAGTTATGCCGACCAACCTGACATGCATAGATGTTTTATTATGTCTAGGAGGTAGTTGAACCGGAAATTCCAACCGACCCTCTTGTGGAGAGGTTAAATTTAGTTGAAGAGGAAAACATTTCGTTAAAGAAAAAATTGGAAAAAATGGAGGAGGAAAAGATGGAATTGGAGTTGCATGTTGCGGAAGTTATCGATGATCACAAGATCAAGATGGAACCTATTGTCGAGAGGTTAAATTTAGTTGAAGAAGAAAACAAATTCTTGAAGGAAAAAATAAAAAAAATTGTGGACGAGAAGATGATATTGGAGTTGCATGTTGCGGATGTCGTCGATGATCACAAGATCAAGATGGATGCAATGCGGTTGAAGATTAAAAAGATTAGAAAATATGCCATTAATACCGAGGCTTGGTATCATTATGCCGTTGGATCAATTGTTACCTTGGTTGCGATTATGATAGCATTTGTTTTCGCGTTGAAATGTTTTACATAGTTTCGATGTGTATGGAGAGCTATATATGTTGTTAGATGAGAACTATATATGTATGTACTTTGGTTTTAATGTGATGATGAACTTTTATCCATTTGGTCACTTAATTATCTATTTATGATGTTCTGTAATGGTTTTTGACACACTTAATTATATATAAATGCACGCAGATGAACCGCCAATGGATGTACGGTGACAGACACACCTCAGAGTACATTAAGGGCGTGCGTGAGTTTCTAAATGTGGCAGAGGCAAACAAGCAGAATGGTTTTATGTGTTGTCCATGCACTCAATGTGTGAATACGATGTCTTACTCTAACCGAAAAATCCTTCACTCCCACCTGCTTTACAAGGGTTTCATGCCACACTATAATGTTTGGACGAGGCACGGTGAAATAGGGGTTATGATGGAAGACGGCGAAGAAGAAGAGTACGATGACAACTATGTGCCCCCTGAATACGGTGATGCTGCAATGGGGGGAGCTGGTGAAGATCAAGAGAAACCAGACGATGTGCCCAATGATGCTGCAACGGGTGAAGCTGCTGAAGATCAAGAGGAACCAAATGATGATCTTCGCCGGGTCATTGTCGATGCAAGGACACAATGCGAAAGTCAAAAGGAGAAGCTGAAGTTCGATCGCATGTTAGAGGATCACAAAAAAGGGTTGTACCCCAATTGCGAAGATGGCAACACAAAGCTCGGTACCGTACTGGAATTGCTGTAGTGGAAGGCAGAGAATGCTGTGGCTGACAAAGGATTTGAGAAGCTACTGAAAATATTGAAGAAGAAGCTTCCGAAGGATAACGAATTGCCCGACAGTACATACGCAGCAAAGAAGGTCGTATGCCCTCTAGGATTGGAGGTGCAGAAGATACATGCATGCCCTAATGACTGCATCCTCTACCGCGGTGCATACAACGATCTGAACGCATGCCCGGTATGTGGTGCGTTGCGGTATAAGATCAGACGAGATGACCCTGGTGATGTTGATGGCGAACCCGCCAGGAAGAGGGTTCCTGCGAAGGTGATGTGGTATGCTCCTATAATACCACGGTTGAAACGTTTGTTTAGAAACAGAGAGCATGCCAAGTTGATGCGATGGCACAGTGAGGACCGTAAGAAAGACGGGAAGTTGAGAGCACCCGCTGACGGGTCGCAATGGAGAAAAATCGAGAGAAAGTACTGGGAGGAGTTTGCAAAGGACGCAAGGAACGTATGGTTTGCTCTAAGCGCGGATGGCATTAATCCTTTCGGGGAGCAGAGCAGCAATCACAGCACCTGGCCCGTGACTCTATGTATGTATAACCTTCCTCCTTGGATGTGCATGAAGCGGAAGTTCATTATGATGCCAGTTCTCATCCAAGGCCCTAAGCAACCCGGCAACGACATTGATGTGTACCTAAGGCCATTAGTTGAAGAACTTTTACAGTTGTGGAATGGAAACGGTGTACGTGCGTGGGATGAGCACAAACAGGAGGAATTTGACCTAAAGGCGTTGCTGTTCGTGACCATCAACGATTGGCCCGCTCTCAGTAACCTTTCAGGACAGACAAACAAAGGATACCACGCATGCACGCACTGTTTAGATGATACTGAAAGTATATACCTGGACAAGTGCAGGAAGAATGTGTACCTGGGCCATCGTCGATTTCTTCCGACCAACCATCAATGTCGAAAGAAAGGCAAGCATTTCAAAGGCGAGGCAGATCACCGGAAGAAGCCCGCCATGCGTACCGGTGATCACGTACTTGCTATGGTCAATGATTTACACGTAATCTTCGGAAAGGGCCCCGGCGCACTAGCTGTTCCGAATGACGATGAGGGACACGCACCCATGTGGAAGAAGAAATCTATATTTTGGGACCTACCCTACTGGAAAGACCTAGAGGTCCGCTCTTCAATCGACGTGATGCACGTGACGAAGAACCTTTGCGTGAACCTGCTAGGCTTCTTGGGCGTGTATGGAAAGACAAAAGATACAGCTGAGGCACGGGAGGACCTGCAACGTTTGCACGAAAAAGACGGCATCCCTCCGAAGCAGTATGAAGGTCCTGCCAGCTATGCTCTTACGAAAGAAGAGAAAGAAATCTTCTTTGAATGCCTTCTCATTATGAAGGTCCCGACTGGCTTCTCGTCGAATATAAAGGGAATAATAAATATGGCAGAGAAAAAGTTCCAGAACCTAAAGTCTCATGACTGCCATGTGATTATGACGCAACTGCTTCCGGTTGCATTGAGGGGGCTTCTACCGGAAAACGTCCGATTAGCCATTGTGAAACTATGTGCATTCCTCAATGCAATCTCTCAGAAGGTGATCGATCCAGAAATCGTACCAAGGCTAAGGAGTGATGTGACGCAATGTCTTGTCAGTTTCGAGCTTGTGTTCCCACCATCCTTCTTCAATATCATGACACACGTCCTAGTTCATCTAGTCGACGAGATTGTCATTCTGGGGCCCGTATTTCTACACAATATGTTCCCGTTTGAGAGGTTCATGGGAGTCCTAAAGAAATATGTCCGTAACCGCGCCAGACCAGAAGGAAGCATCTCCATGGGCCATCCAACAGAGGATGTCATCGGGTTTTGTGTTGACTTCATTCCTGGCCTTAATAAGATAGGTCTCCCTAAATCGCGGTACGAGGGCAGACTGACTGGAAAAGGCACGCTTGGAAGGGACTCAATAATATGCAGGGACGGTTATTCTTGGTCTCAAGCACACTACACAGTTCTACAGAACTCTACATTGGTGACCCCGTATGTCGATGAACACAAGAACAGTCTGCGCTCCAAACACCCGGAGCAGTGCGACGACTGGATTACACGTGAACACATCAGGACTTTCAGCAGTTGGTTGGAAACACGTCTCAGAGGTGACAACACTGTTTGTGATGAGTTGTACTTGTTGTCCAGGGGACCATCTTCGACTGTATTGATTTACAAAGGATACGAGATAAATGGAAATACATTTTACACGATTGTCCAAGATCAAAAGAGCACCAACCAAAACAGCGGTGTCCACTTTGATGCAACAACCGAGAGGGGAAAGGACACATATTATGGTTACATAGTGGACATATGGGAACTTGACTACGGACATGATTTTAAGGTCCCTTTGTTTAAGTGTAAATGGGTCAATCTGTCAGGAGGCGGGGTACAGGTAGACCCACAGTACGGAATGACAACAGTGGATCTGAAAAATCTTGGATACAATGACGAACCGTACGTCCTAGCCAATGATGTGGCACATGTTATCTATGTGAAGGACATGTCTACCAGACCGAGAAAAAGAAAAGATAAGGAAGCGAATACATCATACGATGAGCCAAAGCGCCACATAGTTCTTTCAGGAAAAAGTGACATCCTGGGAGTGGAGGGCAAGACAGACATGTCTGAAGATTATGAAAAGTTTCATGAAATTCCTCCCTTCAAAGTCAAGGCTGACCCAAGCATCCTGATAAACGATGAAGATTATCCATGGTTACGGCGCAATAAGCAAATGACACAAGCGAAGAAAAAGTGAAGAGTTATTTCCGCAACTATTATGATGATACCATGCCAACTTTGTAACAAACGAGTATGATACCATTGTCCGTTTGTACTATTCAAATTTCAATACTACTTGCACTAACAAAACAAAACAAAACAAAACAAACTTGAAAAATAAATAGCAACAATAAGTATTTTGTTGTAAGTATAAACAAAATAAAATAAATAAAGCAACAAAGAAAATAAATAAAGAAAGTAAAATAAATAAAGCAACTCTAAATACAGCAAAAAACAACTTAGAAATAAACAAAGAAAATAAAATAAATAAAGCAACTCTAATACAGCAAAAAACAACTTAGAAATAAATAGCAACAATAAGTATTTTGTTGTAATTAAGTATAAACAAAATAAAATAAATAAAGCAACAAAGAAAATAAATAAAGGAAGTAAAATAAATAAAGCAACTCTAAATACAGCAAAAAACAACTTAGAAATAAACAAAGAAAATAAAATAAATAAAGCAACTCTAAATGCAGCAAAAAACAACTTAGAAATAAATAAAGCAAAAAAGGAAAAAAAAAAATTGGGCGCTGCCCAGTGAGCCTGCAAGGCCTATAGCACAGGATCCACCTGTAATATAAGGCCCAGCAAGCTCACAGGGCAGCGCGCAGAGTTAGGCCCAGAAGCCTGCATTTGAGAGGAGCTCGAGAGGGTGGGAGCAACAGCCCTTATAAACCACTCTCGAGCTCCCTCAGCTAGCGAGGTGGGACTAAACATCCCACCGCACCCGCGCCAGCTCAGGGCCTTTGGTCCCGGTTGCTGCCACCAACCGAGACTAATGCCCCCCTTTAGTCCCGGTTGCTGCCACCAACCGGGACTAAAGGCCCCTCCTTCCCGCCCTTTGGGCTGCTGAAAAGAAACAAAATAAAATAAATAAAGCAACAAAGAAAACAAATAATTTCAAATTTAAACTATTCAAATTTGAATACTACTTGCACTAACAGAAAGTTCGTAATTGGTTTTACAAAAGAAAATAAATAATGCAGAAAACAAAACAAAAAAACTTGAAAAAAATAGCAACAATAAATATTTTTTTGTAAGTAGAAACAAAATCAAATAAATAAAGAAACAAAGAAAACAAATAAATAAAAATAGCAACAGTAAGTATTTTGTTGAAAGTAGAAACAAAACTAAAAAATAAAGCAACAAAGAAAAAAAGAAAAAATATGCCACCTGCTGGGCCCAAACGGCCTGAATACGACTAGAAACCCAACCATGGGCCAGGATTCAGGCCCGTAGAAAGCCCAGCAAGTCCACAGGCAAAGCAGTGTCAGTTTAGGCCCTTAGGCCTGCAGTTTAGAGGAGTTCGAGAGGAGAGAGGCAGCGGGGCTTATAAACTGGTGCTGCTCTCCCTCAACTAGCGAGGTGGGACTAAACTTCCCACCGCACCGCGGCAAGGCCTTTAGTCCCAGTTGCTGCCACCAACCGGGACTAAAGGGGGCTATTAGTCCCGGTTTGTGCCAAGAACCGGGACTAATATTCCTCCTATATAAGCTACACTTGCGAAAATTTCGTTCAGTTTCTCCTTCTTCCCAGCCCCGACGCCGCCCTCGATCTGCTCCGTCCCCGTCGCCGTCGCCGTCGCCCCCGTCGCCCCCGTCGCCCCGTCGCCGTCGCCCCCGACGCCGCCTCGTCGCTCCGCCCCGCGCCGTCGCCCCGCCCCGCGCCGTCGCCGCGCCCCCCGGCCGGCCCGTCGCCCCGCGCCGCCGCGCGCCCCGCCCCGCCGCCGTCGCGCCGCCGCGCCCCGACGCCGCCTCGTCGCCGCCCCGCCCCGCCGCCGTCGCGCCGCCCAGCCCTGCCGATGTGAGGGCCGGCTCCCTTTTTTTTATATGTTTAATATATATTGCTGTATATATATATATAGTTGCTGTGTATATATATGTATATATGTGTATATTTTTTTTCTTAGGAATTTTCTTAGGAAATTGCAGTATATATAGTTGCTGTATATAGTTGCTGTATTTATATGTATGTGTATATCTTTTTTTTTCTTAGGAATTTGCTAAATATATATGTTAAATATATATTTATGTGTATATAAATATATTTTTTCTTAGGAAGTTGCTGTATATATGTGATGTGTGTATATGTGATGTATATATATGTGTATGTGGCTATATAGTTTTTTGTTTATATATGCTAAATATATATAGAAAGTTTTATATATGCAAAAGTTACAAATTTAGAAAAAGAAGGATAGGAAAGAAGAAAATAAGAAAGAGGAAAGAAAGAAGAAGAGGAGAGGAAGAAGAGGAGAAATAAATAAGAAGAAGAAAAAAAAGAAAAAAAGAGGAGAAGAAGAAAGGAAATAGAGGAGAAAATTCTTCTCCTCTATTCCTTTCTTCTTCTCCTTTTTTTTTCTTTTTTTTTCTTCGATCTTCTCCTCTAGCGGTTCCTTTTTTCTTCTTCTTCCTCTTTTTTTTATCGGATATGTCTATGTCGATATACACCCTCCCCGATAACTTCGACATTAGGGGGGGGGGGGCGGTGTCGAGGGTCGTCGAGGGACCGAGAGGCCGAAGGTCGAGGGGTCGAGGGTCGTCGAGGGACCGAGAGGCCGAAGGGCGAGGGGTCGAGAGGTTGCCTAGCAGTCGGGGGTCTAGGGTTGTGGATCGCCGAGCAGTCGGGGGTCGAGAGAGAGGTTGCCTAGCTAGTGTCAAAGTATTGAAAAATTCCATGACTTCATCATTTGCCAGAAGTAACCGGGGCATGTTGGTACGAAGTTATGCAAAGATGTTTTGGAACGGAGTTCCTGATAGGATAATCCGTCTTTTGTTACGGATTATCTTATCTGGGACTTCGTTCCAAAACAACTTTGGAGAGCTTCGTACCATCATGCTACTGTTACTTTCGCCTAATGATGAAGTACTGGTTTTGTTGAATCCTTTGACAACTATAGCTAGACAAAATGTGACATGAGGGGGTCTAGGGTTTGTGGATCGCCGAGCAGTCGGGGGTCGAGGGGTCGAGAGAGGTTGCCTAGCTAGTGTCAAAGTATTGAAAAATTCCATGACTTCATCATTTGCCAGAAGTAACCGGGGCATGTTGGTACGAAGTTATGCAAAGATGTTCTGGAACGGAGTCCCTGATAGGATAATCCGTCTTTTGTTACGGATTATCTTATCTGGGACTTCGTTCCAAAACAACTTTGGAGAGCTTCGTACCATCATGCTACTGTTACTTTCGCCTAATGATGAAGTATTGGTTTTGTTGAATCCTTTGACACTATAGCTAGACAAAATGTGACATGATGGGGTCTAGGGTTTGTGGATCGCCGAGCAGTCGGGGGTCGAGGGGTCGAGAGAGGTTGCCTAGCTAGTGTCAAAGTATTGAAAAATTCCATGACTTCATCATTTGCCAGAAGTAACCGGGGCATGTTGGTACGAAGTTATGCAAAGATGTTTTGGAACGGAGTTCATGATAGAATAATCCGTCTTTTGTTACGGATTATCTTATCTGGGACTCCGTTCCAAAACAACTTTGGAGAGCTTCGTACCATCATTCTACTGTTACTTTTGCCTAATGATGAAGTATTGGTTTTGTTGAATCCTTTGACACTAGCTAGACAAAATGTGACATGAGGGGGTCTAGGGTTTGTGGATCGCCGAGCAGTCGAGGGTTGAAGCTAGTTCTACGTTTGCCATTAATATATCCATCTGTCATGTTTGAATAATAATTGGCATGTTGTAAATATTTGTAGAAACAATGGACGACAACACCCGAGACCTAGCACAAGAAGCGATGTTGATGGACATAATCGCAGACGGACAAAATGCCGTCAGGTCGTATCTCAACGACACCGATGAGCAGGTCGAACAAGAGCTGCGGCTGGAAGATCTAGGCTATGATATTGATGAATTCGGTGACCCAATGCACATGGAAGAAGTAGACCATGAGGACGGCTCCGGTGACCCAATGCCGGTGCAAGAAGGAGACCGTGATGCTGGCTCCGGTGACCGAACCGAGTCCGGCCAGGAGGTATATATGTTAGTTAAGCATGTGCTGACTAGTTAATTGATTCATTCATTAACTCTCGTCTTTGTTCCTTTTCTAGCCCTCCGGATCGAGCAAATCTTCGGTAAAGAGACGAGGAGCGAAGAAAAAGTTGAGGCCGGATGAAAAGTTTGAGATCTCAGAAATCTCGCGCTCCGGCGAGCCGATTGCACCCATCCGCACAAAGAACGCATTTGTTAATCAGTGCGGGGTTCTGGTTAGGGACAAGATCCCGATCAGCATCCATCAATGGTTAAAGCCGGCTGCAAACGACGCTCAGGTGACTTATGTCACTGATATGCAGAAAGAAGATCTTTAGACTGAGCTGAAGTCAAACTTCGTCCTACCGCGAGAGGTTGATCCGGCGAAGCCAGTTAAAGAGGACTTAATCAAGTCTTATGCACTTTCGAAGATGGCAGACCAATTCAGGGCATGGAAGAAAAAACTGAATAAGTTTGTCAAAGATGAAACGACTCCAGAATTCGTGGGCATATATGAGAAGATCAAAGATGACTGGCCCGCATTTGTGGCCCATAAGAAGTCGGAAAAGAGTCAGAAGATGTCGGAGACAAACCGGATAAATGCTGCAAAGAAGATGCATCACCATCGCACGGGGTCGGGCGGCTACCTCGTAGCCCGGCCTAAGTGGGCCAGGGCTGAGAATGATCTGCTTCAGAAAGGGATCGAACCAGAGACAATGCACTGGCCAGAACGTTGCCGGACTTGGTTCTTCGGGGCTGGCGGATCCTTGGACCCTGTAACAGGGTGGTGCATTTGGACGGACAAGCAATTGGAAACACCACTCAGGAAGATGCGGCAGTATATCAAAGCAGCGCATGCAGGGACGTTCATCCCCGACAGAGAGAACGACGAGCTGACAATGGCCCTCGGGAATCCTGAGCACCCTGGACGGACACGAGGCATGCCAGGCTCCCTTCCGTGGCGTGCTGGGTTTCCGGACGCAGGAGGCTACAAATGCCACGACAGGAGGAAGGAAATGGAGATGACCGAAATCCAGGCGCTGCGGGCCAGAATACAAGCGATAGAGGAACGGGAAGCAGATCGGGAAAGAATTGCCGAAGCTTCCCCCGAAGCTACCCCGCCATCTCAGCGGAGAAGCAGCGTGGCTTCCACCGAGCTGCCTCAGCCAGAGCTTGCCTTGACGGCTACTGCCAGGAATCCTGTGGATGCTATCACGCAGGCACAAAATTGCCACCTTATGGCACAGTGGATGAATCTGAAGGTCAAGGCGGCTGCTGGCTCTATTTATCCTTCTGGACCAGACGACACTTTTCACTGCCGGCCGATTCCAGAAGGATATTCTAGGCTGATGGTCGACGAAATAACGGAGGGATTTGAGGAGCTCCAGCTTGACCACCCTACCGGTGAAGGGGAGACTCGGCTGGGTTCTTCACTGAAGACTCCATGCCTATGGCGGAAGGACCTAATCAACATTCTGAACTGGACGCCTCCGCCTCCTCCTCCTCCTCCGACGAGTCAGGGCACTCCGCCTCCTCCACCGCCTCCTCCTCCGGCGAGTGACCATCAGGGCACTCCGGCTCCTTCTCCGGCGAGTGACCATCAGGGCACTCCGGCTCCTTCTCCGGCGCGTGGCGGCACACCGCCTCCTTCGCCGCCGGCGCGTGGCGGCACTCCGCCTCCTTCGCCGCCGGCGCGCCCGAGCAGACAGCCAGCTCCTCCTTCGCCTAATCAGCAAGGGCGGAAGAGACCTGCCGCCGCTCCGGCTGCTCCTGCTCCGGCGCCTAAGCAAGTAAAAAAGACAGCCGCTTCGTCTGGTCCGGCGACGTCTACCAGTACAGCCAGAGGCGGGAGGCGATGCAGATTCGGTCCTTCTCTCACGCCTCTAGAGAAATTGCCGTACGAGAGGTCCGACGAGGAAAACACGAAGATCGCTGAAGGCGAAGTGAAGGACTTTTTTGAAGGGTTGAAAGCACAGAGACATCCACCTCCAGAGGAGAAGATAGATGCGGTGAAAGCAAAGCGCACTCTTGCTGCCCTGAAGCAACCAGCGAAAAGTAAGCCGAAGGGCAACTATGACCGCATTATTCAAAAGACATTTCAAGATGCCAAGCGGTCCGGAAGTACAAAAAGTGATCAGAGGTTAGCAGAAGGGCGAGCTGGGAAACAAATTGCCCAGCTCGGCGAACAAGCGAACCAATCGTGCCCCCCGCTCAAGGTGTCTAGCGACATGGTCGCTAATGATCCGAGGATGGTGCCCGGTTATACCAATCTTGCAGATTACGCGTCCGACGATGTACACTATGATTTCATGGACGTGCAGATAGAAAGATACGAGTACAAAAAGCCTCTCGTCAAAAATGAAAGATCTCTATCAACGAATATGCGAAGATTGCATGATTGGTACATGAAAATCTGCAGAGAGTCTGGGGGGATGAATAACTTGTATTTGAGAGTTAAACCGGAGCATGACCTCGTTGGAATTGAGCTGTTGCTTGTTCCATTTGAGGAGTTCTATCAATTTTTCAATCAATTGGCCCTCGATAAAACAACGATCACCTGCTACTGTCTGTAAGTAGTACTACTTCTGTCATTAAGTCTCTCTATATAGCTGATCTTCATTGCATGTATTTATAATTATCCTCACTATATTATGCAGATTGAAGATCGTCGAATTGAAGAAAAGACAAGTAGGTGATATTGGGTTTATTAACACATACCTCATAGATGCAACCGAGGTTAAATGGCGTCCCGGCGATACCGAGACCAACTTGCTACGATCGTTGGTGGTAAATGAAAACAAAGATATAATACTCTTTCCTTACAACTTCAAGTGAGTGTTAATGTCTTGTGCATATTTGGTTTCCCTTATATATATCAGTCAAGTTTATAGTGATGTAATGATCTCATGCATTCGTGCGCAGCTTCCACTATATTCTCTTAGAGATTAAGCTTGAGAAGGGAATAGTAACTGTCTTCGACTCTAAACGTAAAGATCCCGAGGAGTATGCGGACATGACTCAAATGCTAGCCAGGTAAGTTAAATCGATCAATATTATCCACCATGCATATATATCAGCAACTTCATTTCTGATATCAACTAATTGTTTCCTTTGTCTGGCAGGGCTTGGAAAACATTCAGCAAAAAAGCTCCGGGACTGCCGAAGAAGCTACAATTTAGATACCCGAAAGTAAGTCCTATATAGTAGCATGTTCCGCGCGTGCATCTCCTATATCTTGATTCAAGCGCTAGCTAGTTTCATCAATACCAATTTGGCATTCTTGCTTATCAGTTTGATTGAGCTCTATTTCTTGTAAAGTGGTTGTGGCAGGAACCCGGGAATGATTATTGTGGATACTACATTTGCGAGTCCATCCGCCACACGACCTGTGAGCGGGGCTACACTGATGAACAATTTAAAGTGCGTAAGCAATCAATAATATTCACAAATTTATAGCATGCATCATTTCATGTATTGACCCCCTACTTCAAATTAGATGTTTCGGATGCGGGATGAACTCCTAACACCAGATCGTCTGCGAGCAATTCAAGAGGAATTGGCGGCATTCTTCCTTGAACACGTGATCGCTGAAGACGGAGAATACTATGTGGACCCTGCATCCATGTGTTAGGAGATTATTTTTGTAAGAGATAATTATTGTATATATGTGCCCGGTAGTGTCGGATCGATAGATATACGAGAACTTGTTGTTCGACCAATTTCTCGGAGAAGGAGAGGTGGTCGATATTATTACTTCTCTCTGTATGCATATATATATATGTTGATTATATATACGAGATCTTCTGTTCCTTCGTTTGCTTAGTATAGCTAGCAGCTAGCTAGCTAGCTAGCGTGACTCTAGTCCATATATATACGTATGTGTAGTATGTAGCGTCGACCAAAAGCACGGACATAAGAGAGAACACTTCTCTCTATTAATTAGCTAGCTAACACAATATATCAAACACCTAAATTAACCCCCAAAACCTAAAACCCCCCTCCCCTTTCAAAAAAAAAAACAAAAACCACAGCTACAGAAATGCTGACACGTGCATGCCTTTTGGTCCCGGTTGGTACCACCAACCGGGACTAAAGCCCCTCCTGCCTGGACTCGGTGCACAGGCCACGTGGACACCCTTTTGCCCCGGTTCTGGATTGAACCGGGACTAAAGGGTCAGAGCATTAGTACCGACCCTGTTGCCCCGGTTCCAGAACCGGGGCTAAAAGGCCAAATGAACCGGGGCTAAATCCCCTTTATCTACTAGTGCCGCAAGGGTTTCCACGTTAAATCCGTGTCTCTCGTGTCTCATTTATTCTCGTTATTATCTAACAAGTGGTATCAGAGCTGAGGTTCGTAGATATGAGATTTTAGATCGAGAGATATTAGGGTTCTATGCGCGTCGCCGCACGCGATCCGTGGTTCCGAAGGCAGATTGATCTCTGGTGCGTCGCTGTCAAGTCGCACGTCGTCAAGCGGAGTCCGGGACGAGGTCTGCTCTACGGTTGATTTATCTGCGTTGCAAGTAGCCGAGACCAACGAAAGTTTGAGCGGATTGAAATCCGCTGCCCTCGCGCACACGCAGCGTCGCTGATGCGTGAGCTGCCGCTGCTAGTGCATCAATCGATCCGTCCCTGGCCGTTCTGCCGAGTTGCAGCTATTGGTTGCTTCAAGTCCCGAGGTAAACAGCTATTAGCCTCCACTAACTCCACTTGAAGATCGGAGCAATCATCATGTACTACTTCAGTACTGCTTCTCTCATGAAGGCTGCCGCTAATACTCATGTCCATTACGTGAAGGCTACAGTGCATGTTGATTATTAGTGCAGTATATTCCGTTGCTACGTCCACTCGCGGATACTACCAGGTGCTATTATCCTAATCTTTGTTGGCTCTGCAAATTAATTCTGTCAAGAATTTTCTATCGGCTTGTACTACTTTGTGTACACGGTTTTATCTACTCATGGCTTCCATGAAGTACGATCTTCTGCTGCTGGACCGTGACACAAAGTTTATCCTATGGAAAGTCGAGATGCGAGCATTGTTGGCGCAAGCCCATTATTAGGATGCACTCAGTTTTTCTTTAAGGTGGAGTTTTGGGGATTATGGCCCGTCGGGATAATGGATGTAATATTGTTGCAGTTATTTGAAGAACACAACTCAGTTATCAAGAAAAAAAGGGTATGGAGGAGGTAACTATTAAGCCTGTTGGTAGCCAGCATATACTCTATTCTCTCCATAGTTTTTTGTTGTTATGCATGTGAAGGTTTTGTTTTGATATTCATGTTCGTGATGAGAATTAGTTGAGGTGCAAGAAGGAGATTGATTTATTTCTGCTAGATACTACAACATTTAGCGCTGTTAAGTTTCAAGTGTAATTCAGTTGTCTTTGCTCTTTCAAGAGGGGTCTATTCCAGAGTTGAAACTCTGTTGCATGTTAAGATGGTTCCTTCATCCGACAGTTGTTCTACAAGGACAATTTATGACCATGTCAT
Organism: Secale cereale; assembly: GCA_902687465.1. NCBI lineage: Eukaryota > Viridiplantae > Streptophyta > Magnoliopsida > Poales > Poaceae > Secale > Secale cereale. The sequence continues at coordinate 617,759,345 of LR738709.1, read as the reverse complement.
GGATCTTTCATTAACCACTACAAGTCGGCAATTTTTTGGGTGCACCGATGCCATCCGTACCATATGCTCTTGCATGAGTATTGTTTGCCGAGGTTTGTGTTTTCTGTTTTGAAGCACGTTCAGATTCCATGAGATGAGTTCTTCACAATGCGATGTGCACCAAGATGTTGCACTATGAGCTATGCGCTCGTTCAGGCACCACAGGAGATATGATGACTTATGTCATTTGATGATTGAGCAGTTTCAGTTTTTTGAGGTCAGTGGCACAGACTCAGACTTTTATTGGGAGACCAAATTTTGTTAGTTTGCTTTGTTGATAGTTGTGCTGTTTTCTGGACGACCTACTGATTGATTTGCTCAATATGACTTCATGAGAAGTTTATTAGTTCTATGGACGTTTCCAGGCACAAGGTTTACTTGTGATGACTTTAATTGAGGAGTTGATGCTATCTATGATTATTGTAAGGGATTTCGTCTCAAGGTGGAGTGTTATTTTATTGTGTTTCGAATCCCATACAAGTGTTGTACTACAGATGGAGTCCTACCGTGCTACGGCATGCCAACCGTGCTAGACGTAACATGACTACAACTCTGTTTCGTGTCCAGCAAGAAAGAGAGTTGTTTGCCCCTTTATATAATACCAGCTAGTCATAGAATAGATGAGAGAGAGAGAGCTCCACCAGATTAGCACGTAGAGGGTTTGTCCTCTCGTGTAATGTAATACTCCTCCCAATTATAGTGATACGCCGCCGTGCGTTCTGTGGTTTTCTCCCGCAAGGGTTTCCACGTTAAATCCGTGTCTCTCGTGTCTCGTTTATTCTCGTTATTATCTAACAGTTTGCACTACTTGGAGCCCTTCAGCTGAGGGAAGATTAAAACTCAACACAGATGGTTCTATCCACGATGCCGTTGGCGGCACGGGCATGTTACTTCGAGATCATGCAGGAGATATTATCTTCAGCTCATGCAAGTTCTTTCCTTCATGCGATGATGTATTGGAGTGTGAAATTCTAGCTATTCGGGAGGGCCTCATGTTAGCACTGCAATGGAGTAACCTCCCAGTTGACATTGAATCAGATAATCTGGAGGCAGTCAACATGGTGAGAAGTGGAGATACAAACAGATCAAGATATGCTTTTCTTATTCAGGAGATTAAAGCTAGTATGTCAGAACGTAGTTCTAGTATTACCCACATTCGCCGACATTGTAATTTCTCTAGTCACGCTTTGGCAAAGTTTGGTAGAATTCATGGCCGAACAATGGTATGGCTTGGTGCTGGACCAAAGGACATTTTGGACACGGTCATGCGTGATTGTACACCTGGTTGAGTAATACTGGAATTATTTCGCAAAAAAAAAGCTAAGTAGTCCCTGCCTGCGAAAAATCAATCAACTAGCTCCAGTAGGTCATGCACGAAGATGGAGTAAGTCAACCCCGGAAGCAGGACTTGTAGGCATATGTAGCCGCGGGGCATTTTCAAATTACGAAAAAAAAATTCTTCTCTATTTTGTACTGAAATATGTTTGTCATCTCTACTCCTAATGGAGCAGTTGGTAGTCTTTGTTCCAGGTTTTTTTTCGTCCCACCTCGTCTGGTTTTTTTTCAACCGGTTTTTTTCGCTACAATTAACCCACCCCAACCCCACCCCACTCACCGCACGCAGTCAGGTTCCGTTTCCCCCCTTACGTCCCCGATTCATGCATGACAATCAATTCTTTCCAAACGCAATAATGCATGACAATCAATTCTTTCCAAACGCAATCAATTAACTTAAGGTAACCAAACACAATCAATTCTTTCCAAACGCAATAAAAACTTTCCTAATTTTTCCAAATTTCCTAACTAGACACGTTATAAATGGACAAGAACCGATAACACGTTACTAATTAATAAAGTTTAGTTTTATGACCATCAATTCCAAATCCTAATTTTCCTAATGCATTGACATTCAATTCTTTCCAAACGCAATAATGCATGACAATCAATTATTTCCAAACGCAATCAATTAACTTAAGGTAAACAGACACAATCAATTCATTCATAACGCAATAAAAACTTTCCTAATTTTTCCCAAAGTTTCCTAACTAGACACGTTATAAACGGGCAGGAACCGATAACACGTTACCAATTAATAAAGTTTAGTTTTATGACCATCAATTCCAAATCCTAATTTTCCTAATGCATTGATGTTTGCCTTTTCTAAGAACCAATCAATAATCAATATAAGAGAAAAAAATCTGAACGATCAAAACTTTCCATACTAACGCAAGTTATTTAGTACTATTTTTATGCGAAAGAATCAATCACAATCAATCTCTAAAGATCAAATCAAAATTAATTACCTTAAATTGCTCAATCACATTAATTAGGAAACAAATAACCAATTTTAAGAAATCTCATTATTAAAGCAATTATGTACCTACTTAATTTGTAATGAAATATTATCTTATTACTAAATCGCTCAATCGCATTAATTAGGAAACAAATAATCAATTTAAAAAGATCGCTCAATCACATTAATTAGGAAACAAATAACCTATTTAAACCTACATAGTATCGCCAGTTTAATTAGGAAGCTTCCTATGAGACGTAGTACTAGGAATTATTCCTTCCTTGATGATTTGTTTCCATGCATGATGATGATAAATGAGGCCAACATTCACCACTATTTATGGCCGTCATCAATCGTATTCATTCATGCCAGTTTTACCACGCGTCTTCATATCGTACGCGTATGCATATATATGTACTAACTAATTCTATCTATTTTCCTTGATCGATCAACACACCTACGTAGGTATGAAGGAGAGAAAACCTAATAGTACAGCGGGTGAAACGATCGACGACGAGCTTCATCATTGCATACGCGTCGGAGTACATGGCCGGCCAGCTGGGGCATCGAGGAGTTGAAGCTGGCGAAGAAGATGTGGGTAATGGTAGAGCTCCGAGAAGCTGCCCGTCATCCTGCCAGCCGTCTTCACCATCGGTCCCCAGGTGACCACCCTAGAACTCGGCGATGCCACCAAGGCGACACGGTCACGGCTGGTTCGTTCCCTCATCGAGCCACCATTTGGACCAGCCAGCCACACCGGCGTCAGTGTGCAGGGGCAGCAGCGAGGTGTGCAGCCTGCGCGGTTGCTGTGGCGAGGTGACGTGTCGTGATTTCCGGATGAAGTCATGTTTCTCTTGCACTTCCTGTTTCCTGTTCGACTGAATAAAAGTGCAAAAAGTGAATGCAGTCATCTCTGCTCCTAATGAAGCAGTTGGTTGTCTCCGCTTCATTCGGATATGTAGGATCTTGCCTCCTCTAATATCTGATGTTTTCATCAAATCTTTCGTTCTGCCTCTGTATTTGTTTGCTTTACGTATCAGACAATTTGATCAAATTGGAAATTGTAGTACTTAACTATGAATGATATGAGAAACGAGTTTGGAGAACACTAACTAATAAATGGCTTATGCACATCGGACAAGTGTGGTTAATATATAGCTTAAGAATACTTTATAGTAGACGAGCTCAAGCGTCTACGCAGGTGAACACACAAAGGCACCCTGAGTTTGCATCGTGGTTAAACTACGAATCAGCATAGCAATATCGATCTCGATTCTACATCAAGGTCTACAGTGAGTCTGTAGGGTGATATCGATCTAACCAGCAGTGATGGTTCTCTTAGTCTAAGGCAAGGTATAAGACGTGTAGGGTATGCTCATATCAACAAATTTAATTAAGAGATATCGATCTGCTGAGAGGTGAAAGGACATGAAGCAGTTTGAATAGATGGCAGCCCAAGTCAGTGAACATGGGCAAGCGTGACATGTGGTAGACGGCGGTACAAGATTTATCCACCCTCTGTGCCAGTGTTGTTTACATTTATTGGTATACTTTCTACCTGCAATTCAATTACCTATCAATGGTGTATCCAACATTGCTCTATTTTTATTCCTACACATAAGAAAAATGCTTCTATAATGTATGATGCAACTTCCACCAAACCGGGGAGCGATTTGTTACCAGAAATAATGTTTCCATTGAAACAACCGGGGAACGATTTGTTACTAGAAATAAAACGTGATTTATAGGATTTATTATATCCTACTAGAAATCAGGGATCAGTTTCCTAAAATGTTGGATGCGTCAACATTTGTAACTGTGCCCCTGATTAAGGAACGTACTAATGCCCAAGCGACGTTTACAAGCCCATCACACGTATCGACATGAAATCCATCGTACAGGGAATCAGATTTCTAGCGCTTCCCCTTAAACAAACTTAAATTACCCCAAAGGCACGCCAGATTAGCGTACACAGAAAAATCAACACCATATGATCTATCATCCAATTTTTTCCTCCACGAATGTCATTTCATGATGAAACTTTATAATCACTCAAAACATTTGTCAATGTTTGCCACAAAAAAATCCAGATTTTTTTTATTTTTTTATCATTTTCTAAATTTTACTATTCATGCTGAGATCATATGAGGTCAAACTAAGATGGGGGCTTTTGAACACTTTTTTCATGAATGCAAATGACATGCACATATAGGTGATGTTGTTCTGAACATTTTGATATCTTATTTGTATTTTTTGGAGTTAGTATGAATTCGTTATGAAATTTTCAAAGTGTCGGTCAAACGGTGAAAGGGCAAAAGTATAGGAGGATGGAACGAGCTGGACAGAAATGAGGGTTTTTTGAATTTTGGGGCAAATCAAACAGGTGTGACACAATTAAGGGCTCAAATGTAGTTGTCCCTAAAAAAATATATTAGACAAAATTAATGTTGAATACTAGAATATATATGCCCCTTTAGCAATGCACGGGCAACGCACAACAAAGGTGAGGTGGGCGTCACCCGTTTCTAAAAGAAAGGGCTCCAGCTAGCGAGAAATTTCCCGCTGCAGCCGGAAGCCGTGCGGGAAAGATAGGGTCCGACAGAAAAAGGAGAAGGGTGTGTCATGGGATAGGTTTTTGTGTTCGGCATGCGTATTGGAGATATATAGCATGGCCCATAGTGCGGACAATCATATTTCTCCCCACATATGATCTAGATTGGGGGATCTTCGACTGTCTAGATTGTTGAATTTCGAGGAGCCTCAAACACGCCATAATGTATGAGGGAGAAATAAGCTTCGACCTTAGAGGCGACCTTAATCATTTGTTTGATTTATTTATGTATGCATTATAGCCCGTAGCAACGCACGGGCGTTCTACTAGTATTGCATATTTCTGAGTTCAAGAATCGAGCAGGAGCAGCAATGTAACTGCAACGATTAATTAAGAATCTCCACAAGAAAACCATTTACTTGAGAAACATAAAAGCATATGCCACATGTCTGTCCCCGTTGACCCATCTCTCCCGTCTCCGACAAATAGCTCAGCCCGAATCACCGTGATCACCGAGCCGGAGCAGGAATGCGTGGGCGAGCGAGGCCCACTCTAGCATCAAAATGGTGGCGCCCAGGTATTTAATTTTTGGCCGAATTTCGGACATCTATGCCTGGGGCCAAAAAGTTTCGCTTGCCAAAATTATTTCGGCCCATCCAAAATGTTTCTCAAACTTTAATCAAATTTTGGCCTCCACGACCGCCCTCTGGGGCCGCGCCGCCCGTACCTAGAGTTCGTTCGCCGGTCGTGTTGAGCGGCTGCCTTATAGAGTCTTTTTTCCGTGCCCTTGCTCCTGATTTTTCTTTCTCCCGCCGGTCAGCTTTATCGGCGTTTTTTTTTTTGGTTTTCCGATCTAAGAAGACCGGGTTGCGACGTCCACCGCCACCGTCGACATCCGCGTGCCTCTACTTCGACCATAGCGCGACCAACCAGTCTCTCCTCCGGCCCAGTGGCCACACGCGCCGCGGCGGCCCATCAGGGCCAGCCGTCGTCCGCGCGTCGGCCCGCCCGTCGCCCTGCGCCGGCCATCATCGCCATGTCCTCGAGTTCAGTGCGCCGCACCGATCGAGCAACAGGTTGCCGCTGCGTCGCCCCGTCGGGCCGCAGCGCCGCCGCCTTGTGGTTCACATCGTGGCTGCACCGATCGCCGCCGCCGCTACGTCGCCCCTTCAGGCCGTAGCGTCGCGGCACGTGGTCCCCGCCGTTGCCCTGAGGCCGTTCCCGTGGTTGCACCAACCAGCGTGCTGCAGCTGTGTCGCCCCTTCGGGTTGTAGTGCCGCGGCCCGCGGTCAACCGCGGCCCTGAGGCCATCTGCTCCCAGCCGTCCCCGAGGCTGCACCGACCCTCGCGCTGCCGCTGCGTCGCTACGTTGGGCTGTAGCAAGCATGGCAAGCGGTCCCTGCAACCGTCCCGAGGTCTTCCCTGCCGTTGCCCTGACCAGCGCGCTGCCGCTGCGTCGTCCCTTCGGGTCGTAGCGTTGCGGCGCGCGGTCCACTCCGCCGTCCCCGCGCGTCGACTTCTACGTGGTATGCATCGCGCCGCCTCCGTAGGCATGGGAACGCCACCATCCGCGCTGGTTCTAGATTAAATTGGAAACATAGGTTAGACTGGGAAATATTATGGCTTGCCTTCTACTCCAAGTAGATCATGTACTCATATATGCCCATGAGGCTCAAACAATACGACAACTATTCAACCAAACCTCTCTCTCCCTTCTAACAAGGACAATGCCAGCTGTGTGCACGTTGCTCTGGGCTCCAGCACTGGTGGCAGGGGTGACGAATGAGCCCAAGCAGCTAGTCGCGGCAAAAATGGTGGTTAGTGCGTGTAGAAAGACGTGGAGCGGGCCGCACAGGGACGGCACAAATGAGGGAGATGTAGATGGTGTTTGGTTCTCTAGTCCTAGGGCTTTTTCTAGTCCGTGGGACTTTTTGAAAAAGACTCTCAAGGAGGTACTTCTAATGTCTTCTAGCAAAAAGTTCCAAAAAGTCCCACCATGTTTAGTTTGCTAGGGACTTTTTCTAGTCCCAACACAAAAAAGTCTCTGGAATCAAACACCCCCATAGTCTGACGCTACGCCCAGCAGTAAGTTGCTGCGGAGCTAGAATGCACTGTGCGCGGCCACTTGCCAGCCAACCAATGTTGCTGCCGAGTGCCGATGCGACACAATGCTAGTTTCTTCTTGATCACTCTGAAGCAGTAAACTGAATTAAGGAACTGTGAGAGGCAAGAAGAGAGTTGTCACTTGAGACTGGAAGCAGTGAATGGAGAGGACGATGATCAAGCGAAAATGCGAAATTATATAGTCAATGGCCTGTAATGTGGGTTTCATCTGCAACCGTTTGGGCGGCGAGGGGTTGGTTTATAATTAATGGCTACCGAGTGACAAAGCTTCGTGATCTCCTTAACTTGGTGCTGACTTTTGCTGTCAGCAGCTTGAGAAACCAGCGACCATATGCGCAAAGGGCCTTCTCTCATTTCTACAGTTTCTGTTTCTATGGTACCAACTCGGTTTCTGCTTCCGTTGCCTCAGATTTCAGGTGACTGCACTACATTTGAGTTGGGCTCAAAGGTGACATATTAACCATGCATACAGGCACTCTCACTCATCGAGAAGAGCGAGTGCCAACCTCATGCATAACTGCGCGACTGCTAGAACCCCTTTAGTTTTTCGTTGTAATGAACCACTATTTTATTTTATATGGAGAGCTCAGGGTCGATGACTGCTGCAATGAATCTTACTTTACACACAAAATAGATGCCGTCAAAAAGAAAAATACACACAAAATAGATCACGGCTATTTTTTTATATATGGAGAGCGTAGGTCGATGACCCTATGGTTGGTGAAGCATTGGAGCCCTAGTTATTGTTCCCATGTACATCCGACATCCATATAGACTGGACTTAGTCTCAGCGTCTATTTTCAAGACAGAGGTGTAGTAAAAACTTCCTCGCATCTTTTAGCTACTAGTTTTTGGCCACGATGAGGACGATGAGGGACACCAAATCTCGGTTATTTGTCTTTTAGAATGGGAAGCACCAAGAATTTTAATTGTTCGATCCAGTTCCTGCGAGGGCTTTGGCACAAGCAGAAGTAACGAGCCATCGGACCTGCATGCACTGCAGGCTGAGACAGGGGAGACTCAACGCACAGTGAACTGGGGCTCACGGGAGCATCACATGGCTTCTGCACGCTTCTCTGGTGTGATTCCATATCTCCACATAACTTCCTTATAAGTGTTATATGTTACACACCAAAGCCGTAATCATCGGATGATGAAGCAATAAAACAATCAGGCTAATCAAGCACGTGGGCCATCCAAATGGAGTTCATGCGTGTTCTTTTTTTTAGAGCAACAGGAGGGCAAAGCCCTCCCGGTTCCACCTTTTATAAATGAAACCAAGCAAGATGTTCACAAAGGAAAAAAAGTTTCTAGTTATGCAACTACTCAAAAGCAGAAAAAAGAAAGAACAGCTGGTCCACCGCACAGCCTGTTACTCGCCAAGCTTTGCTCAAAAGAAAGAGCAAAGAGGGGGGAACTAAAAAGTTCTAGGTTCCTATTACAGACGATTTTCATAAGCTCAGCTTTGACTGGAGACTACAAGACTCATGCGTGTTCTTTCGGTCACATTCAATCAAGCTGGTCTGTTAGCCGTCCGGAAAATAGTACCCCACTTGAAACAAAACATCGCCGTAAAGCATCTCGGCGTGAGCCCATAGAAAGCGAAGCATATGTGCCAGCCTGCACCAGCATTGGCAGCCGGATAAACGGGTGTCAATGTGGGCGAAAAAACTGCTTCATTTTTGCACCCACTCCAGTAAATTAAATGAATACAAAAAGCAAATCAATTCGTTTGCCATTTGTGTATTTCTGAGTTCAGCAGTGTAAGTGTAGCAATTAATTAGAAACAAAAAAAGGAATATTACTCATGTCTGCTCCTGCAGGCTGATAAATCTCTCCGGGCTATGACCCTACAAAAACCGCTAGGCTCTAACAAAAGTTCAGCCAGAATCAGAGGTGGGTAGCCAGACAACCAACGGTTACCGTACTCGCCACCATCCGCCGGCTCCTTGCAGTTGTTGACGAAGCATTAAAGTCTTCTTCTTATTCACATGTACATCTAGCATCCATATATTACTTGGCCTCGCCTTCTAGTTCATAGTATGAAGAAGCTATAGTTCAAACTTTCTCACATCCATTAGCTGGTTTTTTGCTCATGCGAGTTATAGAGGGTACTAGTGTGAGAGACACCTAATGTCGGTCATGTGTCTTGGGGAATGTGATGCATCAAGAATTTCAGTGTCAGTTCAATACGCAAATCATGTTCTTCCTTGATAGAAAGGAGGAGACAGCAGTATCCCTGATGTGGTCCGATGATTGGGGACCGGAGGAGCACCGAAGCATCTCGATTGTTCCTCCATGCATCTCTGTTCTGACTCAACCAAAAATTGTGTAGGGAGTGAGCGACTTTTGAAAAGAGGACTTGGTTGTGGTCTGAATCATTTAGGAAAAATGCCACCAACACTAGCGAAACTCAATGGCACCGGGTCTTCTGCTGTTAATGTGACTAACAAAGTGCATGAAGGACCATGACTACCAGACCGGAAACAGGGCCATGGCAGTGTGACTTTTCAAAATTGCACGCAACACAATCTTTACAGCACTGAATAAAGAAGTAATTTATTCCCAAAAAAGTGAATAAAAAAGTTTATCCAATTTACAAGCTGACTACATGAAACGAGTAAACAAAAGAAGTATAATATATACCGAATGCATAAAGCAAATCAGTTAGTATGTTTGCCTTTGCGTATTTCTTAATGCACTGAGCACAAATGTTACTGTAATAGCTAAGAATCGAGAGGAGTCACTAGCAGAAGGCCCGAACCCTCCACTTACAACGTATCCACAAAATTTTGTCCAAAAAATTGATCATAACAGGATCACTCTTAATACAGTGAGTAAAGAAATAACCTCAACGTTATACCAGATCCAGTAAAAATATAACGTGTGCAGTAAGCAAAACAGTCTGTTCGCCTAAATTCGTACTGGTACAACAATTAAATTGTACTAACTTATACAAGAAAAAAGAAATATCCTCATTTTTCCTCTCCGTTCATCCATCTCGACAGGCTCTGGCCAGTGGCCACAGCTGAACCGGACTCAGACGTGGTAGCCAGAGGGCCAGCTCTTTGTGTACTCACCGCCGTGGGCTGCCTCCTCGCCGACGTCTTCGCTGAGCCGAAGAGCGAAGGCAAGCGCCAGCGAGGCCCACTCGAGCACGAAGATGGCGGCGCCAAGACCGCCACTTTTCCTTTTCATTATACCCGTCGTCGACGTGTTATGGATGAATCTACTGACGTTCCATCTACTTCTGGTGCACCGTCTTCCTCGTCCCAGCCGACTTATGGTCTTCGGGCTCGACCTTGCCCTCCTCCTGACCGCTATTCTCCTAGCCAATATGGCCTTTCGGTTATACTTGAGCCTACCTCTTATCGTGATGCTGTTGTTCATCCTGAATGGCAGTTTGCGATGGCAGAGGAGATTACCGCTCTTGAGCGCAACGGCACATGGGATTTGGTTTCTCTTCCTCCCCGTGTTCGTCTCATCACTTGTAAGTGGGTCTATAAGATTAAGACTCGCTCTGATGGTTCTCTTGAGCGTTATAAAGCTCGTCTTGTGGCTCGCGGCTTTCAGCAGGAGCATGGTCGTGATTATGATGAGACATTTGCTCCTGTGGCCCATATGACCACTGTTCGCACACTTCTCGCCGTGGCCTCTGCTTGCCACTGGTCCGTCTCACAACTTGATGTTAAAAATGCCTTTCTTAATGGTGAGTTGCATGAGGAGGCTTATATGCAGCCACCACCTGGTTATTCAGTTCCCGATGGCATGGTTTGTCGTCTTCGTCGCTCTCTCTACGGTCTTAAGCAAGCCCCTCGCGCTTGGTTTGAGCGTTTTGCCTCTGTGGTCACAGCTGCTGGTTTTTCACCCAGTGATCATGATCCAGCGTTGTTCGTTCACCTTTCTGCTCGTGGTCGCACTCTTCTTCTTCTATATGTTGATGACATGATCATCACTGGTGACGATTCTGAGTACATTGCCTTTGTCAAGGCTCGTCTTAATGAGCAGTTCCTTATGTCTGATCTTGGTCCTCTTCGTTACTTTCTTGGGATTGATGTTTCCTCCACCTCTGCTGGTTTTTTTATTTCCCAAGAAAAGTATATCCAGGATCTGCTTACTCGTGCAGCTCTTAGTGATGAGCGCACTGCAGAGACTTCTATGGAGCTCAATGTTCACCCTCGTGCTTCTGATGGTGAGCCCTTGTCTGATCCCACACGTTATCGTCATCTTGTTGGGAGTCTTGTGTATCTTGCTATCACTCGTCCGGATATCTCATATCCTGTCCATATTCTGAGTCAGTTTGTTTCTGCTCCCACTTCAGTTCACTATAGTCACCTTCTTCGCGTTCTACGATATCTTCGTGGAACGATCTCTCATCGTCTCTTTTTTCCCCCGTTCCAGCTCGTTACAGCTCCAGGCCTATTCAGATGCTACATGGGCTAGTGATCCTACGGATCGCCGTTCACTTTCTGCCTACTGTGTCTTTCTTGGTGGTTCCTTCATTTTCTGGAAGACGAAGAAACAGACCGCAGTTTCTCGTTCGAGTGCAGAGGCTGAGTTGCGAGCTATGGCTCTTCTGACGGCTGAGGTGACTTGGTTACGATGGTTACTGGAGGATTTTGGTGTTTCTGTTTCTACACCTACCACCCTCCTATCAGACAGCACAGGTGCTATCAGTATTGCGCGGGACCCCGTGAAGCATGAGATTACCAAACACATTGGTGTTGATGCTTCTTATGTGCGCGCTGCTGTGCAGGATCATGTTGTTGCTCTTCAGTATGCGCCTTCTGAATTACAGCTAGCGGACTTCTTCACGAAGGCTCAGACAAGAGCGCAATATGGTTTTTATCTCTCCAAACTCAGTGTTGTGGATCCACCATGAGTTTGAGGGGGGGTGTTAGAGTTATATTAAGTGATGTCTTTTGATCTTTTGCATTCTAGTCTCTTGGCATCCTCTTGTAGCCTTTTGGCATCCTCATGTATGTGTATATATATTGGCCTTGGCCTCCTAATAATATAAGTTGCTATTCTTCCCACCTTAACAAGGATGACCGCGCCGTCCTCTTCCCGGACGTAGGACCGCAGATCGGTGAGGAAGTCTGCCGTGCGGGTGAATGCGAGCACAGCTGCAGCGCCCTGGAAGATGGCAGTGAGGACGGCACCGGCGGTGTGCGCAGTGTGCTGGGCTCCCGCGCCGGCTGCGGGGTTGGTGAAGGAGCCCGAGCAGCCAGCCGCGGCAAAGACCACGGTGATCGCGTGGAGGAAGACCAGGAGCAGGCCGCACGGGGATGGGACGAGGCGGAGTGAGAGCGTGAGGAAGATGCAGCCCGACGCCGCGCCCAGAAGCAAGTAGTTGCAGAGCAGGAACGCCTGTGCGCCGCCACTTGCCCACCAGCCATTGCTGCTCCTGTCTGCCGAGACCGCAAGCTGATTTATTCTTGATCACTCCCAAGCAAACTGAAGCAAGGAACGGAGAGTGACTTGAGAGTGTTGGATGTAGCGGAGAGTGAGCGAGCGTGATTAATATAGTCAATGGCGTGCGAAGGGAATATCATTTGCTAACGTTGGACGGCGAGGGGTTGGCTCAACGGCTAGCGAGCGAGAGCGTGGCAAGAGAGACGTTGCGATCTCGACTGATTAATTATCACACAAACCAAGAGGAGGTGACATCATCATATCACACCATGTTCCAACTTGCATCACTGGACTGCCCTTTCATAAAGAAAGCTTGATGTTCTCCTTCGGTGCTTACTTTTTATTGTTTGCATTCCGGTCAATGGCTCCGTGGGACCAGATACCACATTCAAATGGGTGTTCTCCCATTTCGAGAGTTGCAGTTTCTCTCATACAAACTCATCACTCCAAATATATGGTGATCAGAGCATGCATGCTCGTATATGGGTTCATTGCTATCCCGGGTGAGTTGGATTGTCCGCGCAATTACATCTTCTACTGTCGTCCTAGAGAGCAGGCACACGAGATAACACCGATCAGTTAATTTTTTCGATAAAGGACGCTTTTATTAGCTTAAAATGTAGCATCAAGCAGATATAGAGCATAATGACTAACACGCGGTCTCTGCATAACGAAGATGCACATAGCCAAATACCAAGAGTCTCACAAAAAATGAAAATAAACGAGAAACTAACATATCGACAACAGTAGTGTCATATAGGACCAACACTCTACCTATGTCGAAGAAGGTGGTGGGCTGATCCGGAGATTATGCTGCCATCCATATTGGGTAAAACCTCTTTGACCACCCACTCCAACCGCGTACACACCGCCTTGAACAGCGGTTGGTACTCCGTTCGTTGTAGCGTAGACCACATACGAAGCGACTGCGTGCAGCGGAAAATAACTTGCAAAGCAGAAGAGTTTATGTTATTAAAAACCAAATTATTTCTACATAGCCAAAGCGAACACAATAAGGCATACGGTCCCACCCTCAATAACGTTTTGATCCTATTTGAAATACCGTCCAACCAATGATCAAAAATATTGGTAACACTTGTGAGCGCATATAAATTGGACACTATTTGGATGATAGACCATATAGAATGCGCAAGCTTGCACTGGAATAAGAGGTGTTTGATTGTCTCATCTGTCCGATCAATTAATGTGAGTAAAATCAGATAATTTGCCATAGGTTTTCTCTTACAAAGGGAAAATGCATGATCTTGCTAGTATAATTATTAACTACTTCCTCCGTTCCCAAATATAAGTATTTGTAGAAATTTCAAAAAGTGACTACATATGGAGCAAAGTGAGTAAATCTATACTTTAAAATAGGTCTACATACATCCGTGTATTGTAGTTCATTTGAATGTCTAAAAAGACTTATATTTAGGAACATAGGGAGTAGAACAGAGCGTCACTCTGTAAACTCTGCGTTCTGGGGTGCCAGGGCGACCCCTTCTCCCCGTTCCTGTTCAACATAGTTGTCGATGCGCTGGCAGCCATACTCAATAAGGCCAAGGCGGCGGGACACATTAAGGGGATTGTCTCTCAGCTTGTTGGAGGCAATGGGATCTCCCTCCTCCAATATGCAAAAGACACCATTATCATGGTGGAGGGCTCTGAGAGTGATATCTCGAACCTCAAGTTCCTCTTATTGTGCTTCCAGCAGATGTCCGGCCTTAGGATCAACTTCGACAAGAGTGAGGTTATGGTATTGGGCTACGCCCAAGACGAGCGACGGAGCATAGCGGACGGGCTTAACTGCCAGCTTGGGTGCTTCCCCACGACTTATCTAGGGATACCCATTAGTGACGCCAGGATTACGGTGGCCGAGCTGTGCCCCACGGTGGGGAAGCTCCAACACCGGATCGAGCCATGGCAGGGTCGGTGGCTCTCGAAAGCGGCCCGTACGGTGCTCATTAACTCGTCGCTCTCCAGCCTCATATTATTCATCATGAGCTTCTATAGCCTTCCGGAGACTCTTCATCACGAGATTGCCACCGTTTAGGGGCGCTTCTTCTGGGCCGGCGAGGGTGATAAGAAGAAATACCACATGGCCAGGTGGTCTGGGATCTGCAAACCTCGCGATCAGGGCGGCCTTGGGATCATGTCCTCCAAACGCATGAATATTTCCCTTCTGACTCCGTGGCTCTGGAGGATTAGCAACGGAGATGGTGGCCTCTGGCAACGCATTATTTAGCAGAAAGACCTCCGAGGCCAGCCTCTCGCCTTCTGTCAGCGATCTGGGGGCTCCCAGTTCTGGCATTCCATCATTCAGCTCCTCCCTGTCCTCCGGATCGGGACCTCGATCGAGATTGGTTCCGGCACCGCCACGCTGTTCTGGTTCGATCACTGGACTGGGGACACACCCCTAGCGGCCCGCTTTCCGGACCTGTTCTCCATCGCGGTTGCCCCTCAGATCCCCGTGGCGACCACCCTTATTGACTTAGGGCGGCTTGCGTTCCGGAGGCCTTTTGGTCCTGCTAAGAATGCGGACTGGCAGGAGTTTCTTGACTGTATTGCTCTCCATGAGCCAGATCTCACGTCTGACGATGACCGTGCCAGGTGGTGCCTCAAGCCGTCCGGTCAATTCTCCACCAAATCTATCTATCTGGCCATTGCCCCCTCGCTCGGCCATGAGGCTCTTTCCTCCATTTGGGAGATTCGCCTCCCCTTGAACATTAGGATCATCCTGTGGCAATGGATTTGTGGCCGCGTCCCTTCTGGCGTTGAGGTTCTGAAGCGCAATGGCCCTGGTGACGGGCGTTGCCCGCTCTGTGGGGCTGAAGAAGATTCGAACCATATCTTCTTCACTTGCGTGTCTACGCAGTTCCTATGGAGCTGTTTCCGCGAGATTGTGGGTGGAAGCTGGGACCATAACAACTTCCCCGCTCTCTTTGCCGAACTCCAGGCGATCCGCCCCGCATTGCGCCACATTAGGTGGCTGACCATTGGGCTCCTTGCCTAGACGTTGTGGACTGTTAGGAATAAACTTGTGATTCAGCGTATCCCTCTTCGTCGTGGTACTGATGCTTTGCTCAAATGGTCTGGTTACTTGCAGCTTTGGCGGCCGCTTAGCCGTCTCAGGGAGAAAGATGCCATCACCTCCATCATCACCCAGCTTCGCGCGATGGCTCTCCGGATGGCTCCGCCGCTCCCTCCACCACCGCCTGAGCCAGATTAGCTCTTCTCCGTCATCGACGCCACCGCCGTTTGTTGTCTATGCTTTTCTTGTTGCTATGTTGGGCTTGTTGGGCTGTGCCCATAGCTGAACCTTTGTTGTGTGTTGTGTTTCATGCGTTTGTGTTGGACCTTTGCGCGATGGCGTTGGGTGTGTGTGTTTCGGATGATACCTTGTGAACTTTGTGCTCGGTGGTTGTTTTATTTATAAAGCGGGACCAAAGCCTTTTTCGGAAACTCTGCGAGTGCACATGCAGCGTTCAACTCTCGTACTCCGCGGGGCACTCAGTTCATTTATTCTATACAAATATGCTGCCATGGGCTAATCCAAGTTGGTCCCATTTTTTTAATCTTATTAGTATAGTCCAGCTTAGAAGAGTCTGCCCATAATCGAAACCGATGTACGTAATGAAGAATTGTAAAACTAATGCAGTCAAGGTATCTTTATTTCTTATGTGCATATTAAGAGCATTGGACAGTGATATTTGTTAAATTATATGCATATCATTCAAGTTATTTTACAATTTCTTAGCGACTGCATTGCATACTTATATGCTTCAGCTGATAGTCTCCTATCCTGTAATCTATGAGGATGCATTATGTACTTATAAACTTCAGACTTTATATACATGTGTAAGGAGCAGGAAATGTGCTGGTCAACAATACCTCAGCGCAATATGTCATTATAAAGTAATCAGTTGGGTAACACGAGTGCTACTTATACGTAAAATTTTAGATGCCATGACTCCCACACTGACATTCTCTTCCGTCCTTCAAAATATTACCGCTGATTATTGAGCATTTCTTTTGTACTTAAAATAGGATTCCCATACGTTGCCGCTAATATCACCAGTTTGTGGGAATTCTATTCTTGATGGTCTTCTTCCTGAGTAAAGCCTGAAGGTCAAGTCTAATGGGAGTGAAAACTCTGAGATGAAATATGAATTAGCTGATGGTTGCACCAAGTATACAGATCACATGATTCTGCGTGGTACTACACTGAAGTCGAGACTTTTTTGCAAGATTGGCCCAGGAAACTACCTTTCGCCACAATCAGTTTTTTTTTCCAATTTTGCACGGGATGTTGTCCATAGTCAAAACAAATTAAGAGTGCGATACAAAGGGTATTTAGTTCGTAGGCGGTGGAATTAGTCGCTGCCAAGAACTCAACGATATGTTGCCGGTGTAGTTATTTTGGCGTGAAACGGAAATTGAAAACTAGACGGAATCATGTGCAATTTGCAGGTCGGATATCTAATAAAGGTAGAACTGGTATTGATCTTGATGAACTAGAGAGATCAGTGTTCTCAGTTTCCCATTCATTATAGTTAGGAGCTCTCACTGTGCAGTCTGAACCGCACTTTTGGGAACACAACGTCTCGTCGGAGATTTCGTATTGCCCTTCACCTCGTGGACCGAAACAGAGACTGAAGGCGCAGGTATGCAACTTTGTAATTTGTATGCACTAACAAGTCCATGTCCATCTACCTGTCATCAGGTAACCGTAAATCATATCCTCAATGCATCTCATTTCCAGAAGATCTCGCCTTTTGTGAAAGAATTCCCGAACGGTCTTCTTCTAAGACAAGAAGCGGAACGTAAAGGGACAAGCTTGGATTGCCTAGGCTTACTACAATGACAATCTGAACTCTTTGCCTCGTATTTATAAATGAGCACCGTACATGACTCAGTGTATGTACATGCCTGGTGCATGCAACGCTTGGGACATGGTTTGAAAATAAAATCATGTTCTTGTTTTCTCAACTGCTGGCTATAGCGATGTAAATTGTTTCATTTTCTGCAGGATTCTGACGGTGCTCCCATGTGAATTTTCAGTTTATTAAGCCTTAGCTCCCATGTGCGTTTTCAATCTCTTGTCATCACAGTTGCAGGCTTTCGTAGATGCCGGTTGTACTCAGGACCAACATAACAATGCATCAATGCATGTGGCTATTCAAGTGGTAAAATCTAGTACGGCCGCCAGTTAACCTAGTATCAAACAATGGTAAGCTCAAGTAAAAGTATCGTCAACCGCATTCGAAATCTAGTTCTTATACCTGGAAAGGCGTCAGAGCATCAAGCTCGTTGCTGAAGATCTTGTACAAGGCCTTGGATTCGCCTCAGTAGACACCCACCACGTCCCAAGCGTATGCGACTGTCGGGTATCGTACATCGACGTCATCTTCGACATAGTTACTCCATTCACGCGCTCTAGGCTTCTCCGAACATCCCACCGAAATTCGCTCCACATCCAAATGGAGAGGCCCCATACACATCCACACATACCGGACGTAGGTTCCGTCCTCTGGGTTGCATCGTCAAGCTACAAAACAAGTATAGATGATAAGATGACAAAATCTAAAGCAGCACACATCCATGATATTTGAAACAATGTGATATTCACTTACCGAACGGTATAGGTAGGCGAGGCCGGCGGCCCCCAGCTGTACCCCGCATCCCAGTCCTTTAGGAAGTCGAGATACATCCATAAGGCAGTGTCCCCAGAGCAGTCTGAAAACACTACCTCCGTGAGAAGATACCACAGGTAGGCCCTGGCGTACTGCTCCACCACCCGGGGTAGTGGCGTAGCCAGCCGAATAAGCCAGGGTGGTCCATCAATAGAAATATTTACATAAGTTTATTTATTTATAAAGAAATATATTTTTTACTACACTATATACAAGCTATAGGGAAATTCCAGGGTGGTCCATGGACCACCCTGGCCACCCCCTAGCTACGCCACTGAGTCCCGGGGTTCGGCACCTTGCGGGTACTTGCTCCAGTACTTCAGGAGCTAGGGCAACGGTACGCCAGAAGTCCGGTTGTTCTTATCTGGGGGGCTGTCGTCGATGAGGGCGATAACCCTATCGTTCCAGTTCTTCCTCTCCACTCGTCCTGTGAGAGCACGACCCTCGAGCGGTAGGGCCGTAATCATCACCCAATCCTAGAGTGTAACCGTCATCTCCCCACATGGAAAATGGAAGATGTGCGTCTTTGGCCGCCACCGATCGATTAAAGCCGTGAGAGCTGAGTGGACGAACGTCGGCGGCTTGCGCTTGAACTGCAGGACGAAACCCAACAGTCGGGCTCTCCTGTAGAACGGCGCGCACCGCTCGTCGTACTCCATATTCACGGTCGTCCCGTGACCCCTCATCCGCAGTGGTGGGAGCATCTGTCGAAACGAAGACCCAATAAATTAGTAACTTTTTTTCATCAATTCGAAAGATTTGATTTAAGAAAGGTAATTACCACTCCGTTCTCAATTAAACGGGCACGATGGCCCTTGTCGAACGCAGGGTCAACCATGGTATAGTTTATGCCAATGTCATCCGCAAGGGGTGGCCTCCTAAAAAAATTGCATAAACATAAGCATATCAAAAAATAATTAACATTTATCACTTATTGAACAAACATTCATCAATTATCATATATCCAATCAATATAAATGATCAATGCGAATGAATCATATTAAATCCACATCTTTTATTTAACAACATTTAACAATGCATCATATCATACATAAAGTTTTTTAACACAAATTTATGAACTAGGTTCGTCTTGAGGGTTCAACATTATTTCTCCAATTACATCAACTACTTGCATCATAGCATATCAACATGCATCATCATATCACATCAAATTCCTCCAACATGCATCATATAAAAAAAATCTTCAAAACATATATGAACTTGGGTTCATCTTCACACAACCATACCAACTAGTGACTAGAGTTCATATCTAACACAATATAACATCTAGAATCAACCTAAATCAATCACATGGTTCAAAAAAAAATCTAGTTCAAAAATGGGAGTGATTTGAATCAAATAATGCGACGAATCAAAAGCTATTTGATTAAAACTAATTGGAGGGATTGAAGGAGCTTACTTTTCTCTTTTCAGGGCCATCTCGATCCGCTAAAACGATGAAGAAACGAAGAAGATCGGAGGGGGGAAGTGGATGATATGAGAGAGGGGGCGAGAGGAAGAAGAAGAGGCGGCTGGGTGGGGGGAGAAGGGGCTTGGGGTGGGCGGCTCGGGGCATATAACTGTCCACACCCGACCGCTAGGGTTCCTGGCAGTAGGATCAGACAGGCTACCGATGTGCCCTGCGGCGGTAGGGTGGGACGGAGGGGGGCGGCGGCTGTTTACATTTTTTACGTTCATTAGTTTCCTACCGCCGAGCCCCCTGTCGGTAGGAAAAAGTGTCAGATTTTAAAAAATTGCAAACATGGGTCAGATCCCGGATTTATACCAAAAAAGGGTCAGAACACGAAATTTTGCCTAGGTGGGCGGTACGCGACTGCTTCATGGAAGGGGGTTCCAGCCAGCCGTGTGATGCACAAAATGTTTTTTCAAACACATTGTGGTTGGAACTTTTTCTCGTTCAAAAAGTTTGAAGTTTATATATTGTTTTATTTTAGATAAACAGAAAAGATAGAAGTGTCTACACAGATCATGGTGCAGAAAATTGATGGTTAGATAAGAGGGGTCATGGAGCCTCAGCTCCACCACAAATTCCTGATATATTTTTTCGAAAAAGGGCGCTTTATTACTTAAAAGGTTTAAGCATTACACCCGGCCTCTGCATAACTAAGATGCACACAGCCAACAAAGTCCTCTCACAAGAATGAAAAATAAAAAAGACGGAATACAACGATATAGTCTGTATAACGCCTAAAACGGAGGTTGGCCAATCCTAAGATCATGTTGCCACCCATGTTTGATAAAAGTATCCCTCACCGTATCCTCCAATCGTGTACACACCTCCATAAATAGGTCTCGATTCTCCACGCGTTGTAGAGAGGACCATAAACGAAGAGTCCCGGTACATCTGTAGATAACCTGCATTAGAGAAGTTCTTTTATTGCTAAAAACCTTATCATTTCTACATAGCCAAAGCGACCAAATAACGACAAGCGCTCCCACCCTAAGAAGAGTTCTAAACCTGTGATCAATCCCATGTAACCAGTTACCAAATACATTGGCAACACTACAAGGAGGATACAAGCTAGAAGCTATCTGGATGACTGACCATATAGACAGAGCCAATTTGCACGGGAAGAATAAATGTTTTATTGTCTCATCATGATTACAAAAAACACATCGCGGACTTCCATGCCAATTCCTCTTGATAAGGTTATCTTTAGTAAGAATGAATCCGCGACGAAGATACCATGCAAATATTTTATTCTTAAGAGGTATCTTCATCTTCCAGATCTTCTTATTATTATCAACTGGCACATCAGACTGGATTAACGCTCTATACATAGACTCCACTGAGAATTTTCCATTCCCATGTAGGTTCCATCGAAATACATCAGACCCATGTGACAATTGCACCGTGGACAACCGTTGAAGCAGGATGTACCACGATTGGAGTCTAGGTCCAATTAAATCTCTTCTTAACGTCACATTTGGCGGAAATGATTCCATTACAGTGGCAATAGTATCACCCTTGTGAATGATGGCTTCTCGCCCCTCGTTGGTTACCCCAAGTGAAAGGTTTGAGATGCAGTGTAGCGGTAATTTTCCCTTAGCAAAGATACCAAGGATCGAATCCCCTGAGACTCCGAGGGTCAACAAGAAGGTGTCA
This sequence comes from Secale cereale, assembly GCA_902687465.1. Lineage (NCBI taxonomy): Eukaryota > Viridiplantae > Streptophyta > Magnoliopsida > Poales > Poaceae > Secale > Secale cereale. Next base: position 617,738,103 of record LR738709.1, on the reverse strand, counting down.
ACTGCTAGCGGCGCAACTTAGCGATTGACAGGACCTGCACACAGATACAAATAACTTTGCTCCCAACGAGTACAGAGAGGTTGTCAATCCCTCCGGCCTTGTCGTTTACAAAGGATCAAACGCAAGAGATAATAGTGATAGGTATGACTGCAACTAGTAAATAAGAACAGAAAGTAAATAGCGGATGTGATCAATGATGGTAATATGGACCGGAGTCCCATGATGTTCACTAGTGATGTCTCTCTCCCAAAAGACGATAAAACAGCTAAGCGAGGTAAACGAATTACAGCTGGGCAATTGACAGGATTATGTGCGCAAACCGATGCTAACTATGCTGCAAAGAAAGGTAGAGGCTCAAAAGCATGGGCGGTACGCCAAGGCAAGTAGACCGAAATCCATCTGCATCTACTACTAATCATCCACCTTGAGATATCTATCCAGAACATCTCGCTGGTATTAAGTTGCGAGTCCCACCCATAGTGTAAACTCAAAGCAACATACAACTTCATTAAAAGAACTTTGCGTAAAGTAAACAATCCTTGCACCCGCAAGTACAAGCACCGTTGTTTTCCCCCTTGTGGCAACAGCACATCCCCTAGACTCATGTTTCTGTCACTCAAGCTAGTCATTGAGGGGCATGAACCCACAATCAAGCATAACGTTCCCTCTTGGAGTTACTACCTACTACTTGGCCAAAGCAATAAACAGTAACGGAGAACATGCAAGAATTACTCAAGAACATAAATATAAAAGAGGTGAATCAAATATATTACTGACACACAATCTGAACATAATCTATTAATCCATCGGATCCCAGCAAACTCATCATAGCAACAGCATAAGGATTACATATGTGCCTCGATCATGTAGGGCAGCTCACGAGGTCTAATCGGTTAAGAACAAAGAGGGGAGGAGAACATCACATAGCTACTGGTCATGGACCCTTGGTTCAAGGGAGACTACTCACACCTCATCCGGGAGGCGTCCATGGTGGTGGAGAAGCTCCCGGTGGTGATCCTCCCCTCCGGCAGGGTGCCGGGAAGAGTTCTCCTGGTGCTCCCGATCTTGGAAGCGCGGCGGCGACGGAACAGAGATGAGATCGCGAAAAAGGGTTCCGTTCTCGAGGGTTTCGGGACGCGGTGTAAATATATGCCAAAGGGGGGCGTCAGAAGAGGCAAGGGGGGCCCAAGCACCCTGGCGGCGCGGCCAGGAGGGGGGCCGCTGATGGGCCTCGAACCCCTCGTTGGTTACCCCAAGTGGAAGGTGTAAGATGCAGTAAGTAGAAGTGTTTTCCCTTAGCAAAGATACCAAGGATCGAATCCCCAGAGACTCCTAGGTTCAACAAGTAGGTGTCAATTGCTACGGAGCCAGATTAGTAGCAATCAACGTGGACCTGCACACAGATACAAATAACTTTGCTCCCAACGAGTACAGAGAGGTTGTCAATCCCTCCGGCCTTGTAGTTCACAAAGGATTAAAAGCAATGATAGTAGTGATAGATAGTTTTTGCAATAGTAAGTAAATAGCGAAAAGTAAATAGCGGGTGTGATCAATGATGGTAATATGGACCGGAGTCTCATGATGTTCACTAGTGATGTCTCTCTCCCAAAAGACGATAAAACAGCTATGTGAGGTAAACAAATTACAGTTGGGCAATTGACAGGACCACGAACGCAAACCAATGCTGACTACATTGCAAGAAAGGTTGAGGTTCAAAGCATGGGCGGTACGCCAAAGTAAGTAGACCGAAATCCATCAATATCTACTACTAATCATCCACCTTGAGATATCTATCCAGAACATCTCGCTGGTATTAAGTTGCGAGTCCCACCCATAGTGTAAACTCAATGCAACAGACAACTGCATTAAAAGAACTTTGCGTAAAGTAAACAATCCTTGCACCCGCGGGCACAAGCACCGTTGTTTTCCCCCTTGTGGCAACAGCACATCCCCTAGACTCATGTTTCTGTCACTCAAGCTAGTCATCGATGGGCATGAACCCACAATCGAGCATAACGTTCCCTCTTGGAGTCACTACCTATTACTCGGCCAAAGCAATAAATAACAACGGAGAAAATGCAAGAATTACTTATGAACTAAAATATAAAAGAGGTGAATCAAATATATTACTCAAGATCAATCTGAACATAATCTCATAATCCATCGGATCCCGGCAAACTCAACATAGCAACAGCATAAGGATTACATAGGTGCCTCGATCATGTAGGGCAGCTCACGAGGACTAATTAGTGAAGCACAAGAACGGGAGGAGAACATCACATAGCTACTGGTCATGGACTCATGGTCCAAGGGAGACTACTCACGAGTCATCCAGGAGGCGTCCATGGTGGTGCAGAAGCTCCCGGTGGTGATCCTCCCCTCCGGCAGGGTGCCGGGAAGAGTTCTCCTGATGCTCCCGATCTTGGAAGCGGCGGCGGCGGCGGAACAGAGATGGGATCGCGAAAAGAGTTCCTGTTCTGAGGGTTACGGAGGACCCTTTAAATATATGCCAAAGTAGGGCACCGGGGGAGTCTCGGGGGGCCCAGGCGCCCCCCCGGCGCGGCCCAGGGGGGGGGCGCCGCCAGGGCGCCTGGAGCCCTGGTGGCCCCCCCAGGCTGCCCTTCGGACGCAGTGTTGTTTCCGGAACGCTGATTTTTTATATAATTTTTCTGGATTTTTCTGGGCAGTTCTCGAAACGTGAAAACCTGAAATACAAAAACAGCCAAAAACAGAAACTGGCACTGGGGTGCACTGGATTAGTAAGTTAGTCCAAATATGATCAAAAGTGTATGGAAGTGTATGAATATGATAGCAATATCACCCAAAAGTGGCATGGAGCAAGCAGAAATTATAGATACGTTTTGGACGTATCAACATCCCCAAGCTTAATTCCTGCTCGTCCTCGAGTAGGTAAATGATAACAAGAATAATTTCTGTGGTGACATGCTATTAACCATATAGGACTTTTTATAGTCATATGACAAAAGCTTACTGAGACAATGATTCTAAAGTAATTAAGTTGCCTCATGAGAAAATCACAAATGACTGAAAGTTTTACAATATGAAACTGAAATATCAAAAAGATTTGCAATGAACATGATGTGCAAATATGATAAAGTGATATCTAGCTTGCCCCCTTTAGTGATGCAAAACATAAATGCAGGGGCACCTTCAAGGTTTAAGTGATGACTAGATACAATCATTTCAGAATAAACGATATCACAATCATGCAAAAGACAATGCTACTTTGGGAAAATGCACATTACACTCAAAATGACAATCATGCTCTCAGTAGTTGGTGCTTCAACATAAAAGTAAAAGAATGGTTATGTGCTAGAGTTTTTATTTTGAAAACATGGAAGCAATTGTGTCAACGGTAGTAGTACTTCATATGTGTCATGCATAAGACATCCTATAAGTTGCAAGCCTCATGCATCGAATACCAATAGTGCTCGCACCTTGTCCTAATTAGCTCGGATCTCCATGGGTTATCATTGCATTGCATATGTTTCAACCAAGTGTCAGAAAGGGGTACCTCTATGCCACCTGTACAAAGGTCCAAGGAGATAGATCGCATTTGATTTCTCGTTTTTGATAGATCTCAACTTGAGGACATCCATACCGGGACAACATAGAAAATAGATGATGGACTCCTCTTTAATGCATAAGCATATTCTCATGAGAGATTGAGGATTAAGGTCCAAGCTAAAACTTCCACCATGATGCATGGCTTTGGTTGGCGGCCTAATGTTCTTCTCTAACAATATGCATATTAATTCAACCCATGGCAAATCACCCTTACTTCGGACAAGACGAACATGCATAGCAACTCACATGATATTCAACAAAAGTGTGACAGTTGATGGCGTCCCCAGAAACATGGTTACCGCTCAGCAAGCAACTCATAAGAAATAAGATACATAGGCAACATATTCTTTACCACAATAGTTTTTAGGCTACTTTCCCATGAGCTATGTATTGCATGGTTAGTTTGCTTAGTACAGGTGTAGGTTAGCAAAAGACTGGGAGCGACCAACTAAGAGAGCAATGACGGTCATAATCATGCAGAGCGATAAAGCAATATTGAATCAGGCATGGAAGTTATATCGCTACTCAGAAATAAAAGATCATCAAGGCTTGACAGACTTTCTTTACAGTCTTAAATATGCGTGAGCATACGCCAAGTCAACCAAAATAAATTCTCGAAGGAAGATATTACTAAACCATACCACATCATAGGCAAACAAATCAAGTTGGTACTCCAATAACACATTGGGAACCCCCCAGCTATTCGAGATTAACCATAAGAAAACCTGAACTACTAAGCACCATCATGCAAGTAGCATCTTTATCATAGACACATTAACCAATGCAACGGAAGCAAACTCTCTTAATAAGGTGAGCATGATAATTAAAGAGAGTTCAAGCAACCAACTAAACAAAAGCTCTTTGAAAAGATAAGCATGAATACTAAGAGCAGAGCACGATAGTAGCTATTAAAAGACAATGAACACACACAGCAAAGATAGACATGATAATTCTATGTTATGTTCTAGGTAGAGGTGGAGCGTGTTTCTCTCCCACATAAAGGAATGCTGGGTTCCGACTCGTTATGAAAAACTAAAAAGAAAACTAAAAGCAAGACGCTCCAAGCATAGCACATAACACATGAAGTGATAAAAATATAGCGGAACGAAAGACGAACTGATAATATTGATGGAGAAGGGGATGCACGGGGGCATCCCCAAGCTTAGACGCTTGAGTCTCCTTGAATATTTCTTGGGGGTGCACGGGGGCATCCCCAAGCTTGAGCGCTTGACACTCCTGAATCTTTTTTATCATCTTCCCTCGCACACTTGAAAACTCCCTTCATACACAACTCATCATAATCTGATTAGCGAGGTTAGTACCCTTAATAAAATAATTATACCTTGCTGGAAATAAGGATATTCTTGTAGTTCTACTGTTTCTCAAGATTGCCAAAAGGTTTTTGCAAAGAAAAAGCAAGTTCTTAATTTGCAAAGTGAAGGTAAGGCAAAACAGGACAGAATCTGTGAAAAACAGAACAGCAGGCAGTAATTGATCTGTTCGGTATACTTCTGCAACTCAAATCAAAAAACTCAGAACAGACGCACGAAAGACAATTATATAGAGAACGCTGTCGAAACAATTCAGACCAAAAAGATGATCTGGTGATTTTATACGAATTTTTCTATCCAATGACAGAATCTGTTTCCTGGACAGCACCTCACAACTTTTGAACTTTCTAGCAATCAGAGGCTATACTTGGCACAAATATGAAAAGCAAAGATACAATGATGATGCTACAGCAGTAAACAAGTTCAAGACACAACAAAAGCAAAAAATTTATTCATGTGGGCTGCCTCCCAAAAGCGCTTTTTTTATGCCTTTAAGCTAGGCATAATGCATAGAGATCAAGTTTTATCAAGAGTAAAAGAATAGCTAGCCCGTACAACGGACTCAAAAGGTAACTTGACCTTCTTACGAGGGAAGTGTTCCATCCCTTTCTTGAGAGGAAACTGAAATTTTATATTACCCTCTTTCATGTCAATGACAACACCAACGGTGCGCAAAAAGGGACGTCCCAAAATAATTGGACATGAAGGATCACATTCAATATCCATAATAGTGAAATCAATGGGCACATAATTATCATTGACAACGATAAGAACATCGTCGATCCTCCCCAAAGGTTTCTTTATGGAAGAATCAACGAGACGAACACCAAAAGAACAAGAATCATAAGGTTTCAATTTAAGCATATCATATATTCTTTTGGGCATAACAGAGGTACTAGCACCAACATCACATAATGCATAACAAGAGAAGTCATTCAATTTAATTTTTATCATAGGATCCCAACCATCTTCTAGCTTTCTAGGTATGGAGGCTTCTACTCTAAGTTTATCCTCCCTAGCTTTGATGAGAGCATTAGTGATATGCTCTGTGAAGGCAAGGTTAAGCGTGCTAGTGCGGGGATCTCTAGACATCTTGTGAAGGAAATCAATAACTTTGGTAAGAGTGCAATTATCAAAATCAAGGTCACGAGCATCGAGTAAAGTGGTAGTGGTGTCCTTAAGGTTCTCTTGTTTGGTAGTTTCTAAAGTCATAGCATCACCATTAATAGGTCCATTGGGACCAGGAGTACGTTGGGTGCTAAGAGTGTGAACATCCTCAACAACTTGGATAGTAGCAACAGTGTGGTGGGTAGGAAGGCTCTTAATTCTATCTTCTTCCTCCCTTTCTCTAGCCCATCTTTCTTTAAGCTTAGCCATCATCCTAATGTTTTCATTAATTTGTACTTGAGTAGCATTAATAGGGATGACTTCCCTCTCCTTAAGAGGAGAAGTTTCAATTTTTAGCAATTTTACCTCATTGGCTAAATGGTCTACCTTAAAAGAAAGATCATCTAGTTTATGTAGTTTCTCTTCTACATTTTTATTAAAGGCTTTTTGGGTAGTGATGAAATCTCTAAGCATGGTCTCTAGTTCAGTATTGGAGTTCTTGGTACTAGGATAAGCATTATTGTTCCCATAAGAATTAGAGGGGAACGGTCTAGGATTGCTACCAAAATTACTCCTATAAGCATTGTTGTTAAAATTGTTTCTAGAGATAAAGTTAACATCTACTTGTTCTTGAGCAATCAAAGATTTTAAAGGAACATCACGAGGATCAATAGTAGATTGCTTTGAAAGTAGAGACATGATCAAGTCAACTTTTTCATTAAGGGAGGAAATCTCCTCGACAGAGTTTACCTTCCTACCTGTTGGAGCGCGTTCGGTGTGCCATTGGGAATAGTTGGTCATCATCTCATCGAGAAGCTTCGTGGCAGCACCAAGTGTAGTTGACATAAAAGTTCCTCCCGCGGCTGAATCTAACAAGTTCCGCGAGGTAAAGTTCAAACCTGCATAAAAAGTTTGGTTAACCATCCAAGTAGTCAAACCGTGAGTAGGGCAGTTCTTGATAAGAGACTTCATACGTTCCCAAGACTGGGCAACGTGTTCATTATCCAATTGTTTAAAATTCATTATGTTACTTCTAAGTTGGATAATTTTAGCAGGTGCATAGTATTTTCCAATAAAAACATCTTTGCACTTGTCCCATGAATCTATGCTATTTCTAGGCAAAGACTGAAACCAAATTTTAGCTCCTCCTCTCAGGGAGAAAGGAAAAAGCTTAAGCTTAACAATATTACCATCTATATCTTGGTACTTTTGCATATCACAAAGTTCAACAAAGTTGTTCAAGTGTAAAGCAGCATCATCTCCAGCACCGGAGAATTGATCTCTCATGACTAAGTTCAGTAAAGCAGGTTTAATTTCATATGAAGGTGCTGAAGTGGCAGGTGTAGTGATAGGTGTGCTGATAAAGTCATCGTTGTTGTGACCGGTGAAGTCACACAACTTGGTGTTCTCGGTGGAACCCATAGTAGCAAGCAAGCAAGATAACTATTTTTTTGATTTTCGATAAAAGGTACTTAAAGCAAAAACTGAAAGGTAAACTAACAAGACTAAAAAGCAAAGGTAAAAGATAGCATGCAACTCCCCTATCCTGAAGAGTGGAGTCCCCGGCAACGGCGCCAGAAAATACTCCTTGATGGGCCTCGAACCCCTCGTTGGTTACCCCAAGTGGAAGGTGTAAGATGCAGTAAGTAGAAGTGTTTTCCCTTAGCAAAGATACCAAGGATAGAATCCCCAGAGACTCCTAGGTTCAACAAGTAGGTGTCAATTTGATACAGGGTGGAACCCTAATCAGCAGATCTTTCACGAAATGGAGGGGATCCCACGATGAACACGAAGAACACAAAGGGAAACGGGGGAAAACACGAGAGGAAACACACAAGAACAAGTCCAATCACACATCCACTAGACAATCAAACACACAAGATCACAAGATACATGAACAACAAAGGGAAAGATACATGGGTAGAGTTCATCTCCAAGAGGAGGTCTTGAATCCGTGAAGGATCTTCCCGCTAGGGGTCTTGAATCCAAGGTGGATCTTCTCCGTAGAGGGGCCGCGGTCTCTCTCGTGGAGTAGATCCGGGATGGATGAGCAAAGCTCTATCTCTCATATGAGCTAAACCATTGCTAACCCTAAAATGGTGGAGGTGGAGGAGTATATATAGTCTAGTACACGAAGGGGTAAGTGGGAGAGGATACATGGGCCTCTGGCCCGACTCTGCGCGCAGGCAGGCGCCGGATGTCCGGGCTGGGGGCCGGATGTCCGGCCGTTCATGGGAGGCCGGATGTCCGGGCACGGGCCGGATGTCCGGCCTAGCGATGGCCGTTCTTCGGGTGCTTCTGTTGCCCTTGCCGGATTTCCGGGGTGATGCCGGATGTCCGGCCTCTGCTGAAGCGCCGGATGTCCGGGCTGGTCGCCGGATGTCCGGGCTGGCGCCGGATGTCCGGCGGCTGTAACTTCAGCCGCTCCGTCTTCTTCCGTCTTCTCTTCCAAGCTTCCCTCGCGGATGGTGTAGGTGTTCCTCGGTGCTTGCACTCCTCGTCGTCGTCCGTGAAGCTCCGACAATACCTATGCATGCACACGAGTGGAGTGTCAAGTAGTATACTATCCTCGAAGGGGTCAAGTGAACACGCGTAAAGGAGATGATTCACCTTTTTGTATGAGAAATAGAGGTCGCACGTGTCACTTCCCAAGCGGACTCTTGACATGGTGATGTCCATAGGATACACCGTATCATCCCCTCCCCCTCGGGAAAGATCCGACCTCGGATCGAAAACCAAATCACCATGGGAAAGAGATGGCGTTGTCATGTAGATGTGGACCATCACGAAGTGCTCATCATCTTGAAGCTCTACATGGGCACTCTCCAATGTCGCACCGTCTAGTGATTCCTTCAAAAGGAGCAAGGACAACAAACACTTGGAAAAACAAATGTGGTTAGCGTTAGTGCAAAACCAAGCATTCAAGAGGTGATTCACCCAACAAGTGTTGTCATCAAGCATATCATAAGGTGTGACAAAGAAGTGTGGCATGGCAAATAAGCATATAAGTTGAGCACAATCAAGAACATCATTGAAACAAGCATGTAAATGTGAGGTAGAGATGCACATATGTGTGACAAGAGAATAAGCATCTACCTCATGGTCATAGCAAGCATGCATAAAGCGCTCAAAGAAAGGTCTATGGTAGGCATAAGAATCATTCACGACACCATGTAAAATGAAGTGTCTAAACACATGGGTCAAGTGCAAGACAATCCAAGCATAATGCGCATAGGGTGTAGTGAAAATCGAGTGGCACTCAACACAATAGAAATAGCAATTGTTCATCATGTGTGAGGCAAACAAGTCAATCATGTGACAAGCAATGGGACATGGCATATGTGAAGAGATGATATTGTTGCAACCAAGCACATGATAGGAGCAAGTAATCCACAAGTCGGATGCAACACACAAGGCATATATATCATGACGCATGGCAAAGTGGCAATGGCAAGTCGAAGAAAGATCTCTAGCATGTGTGCAAAGAGTGATGGTGCAAGCAACACAACTAGTATGATCCACAATGTTCATGCTCATGGATTGTGGTTTCTCGAAAGAGAAGGATATCACCTTGAAAACGTGTCCTTGTGCATCCTTCACAATGCCGAAGCACAAGCAAGTGCGATGTAGAAGCGTCGTGGTAGAAAGTGGTTCGCTCTCAAGAGCTCGAATGGTCAACTCACGTGAAGTGGAAGTCGACACAAAGTCCAAGTATCCTACACATGCACACAACAAAACAAACAATGTATGCGCATGGTAGATAAACACATCGTCCATCATGATGGTTCTCTTCTCTTGCACATAACCATTAGAAGCAAAAGTGCATGAATAATATGGTGCAACAATGGCTATATTCATGGCACTAGGCATATGGTGCAAGGAGGTAAGACAAGCATGCTTCACAAGAATGATGTCATAATCTCCAAATAAATGAGAGAATGCTATGGGGGCAATCTCATTGGCAAGACTAAAACAAGCAATATCAATCATGTGCAAAGCATGGCAATGGTTGTCATCAACCGCATGAAAGGAGCAATTATAAATCATCGGTGATGCAACATAAGCAAAAATATCAATCATGCCGTGCAAACTAGTGGAGCGAAGATGCAACACACTAGATGAGTTCATAGCAATCATGTCATGTGAGCCAATAGTAGGCATAAGCAATGCACACGACATATCACAAGCACGAGCACATAGCATTAACAAGGTATCATCATAGGCATTTAGCACAAAGAAAACATGGCAATAACAAGCAATATCTCCACCAAGCATGCAAATACACATACAAACATGAGAATCAATCATCATGTGTAATGCAAAGCATGGGTCACAAATGCATGGCAAAGGCATATAAATGAGCATATCATGCAAAGTGAACATGGCAAGAGGGGCATAAGAGATATAATGGACAATAACCCATAACCATGTGAGTGCCATGTAGAAGAGATGCGCGAAGTCTTTGCGCGAAGGGAGCGGTTGGAAGGATAATCCATGGACTCCCAAGTCATCGGTGCTCTCTAGAGCTCGTTTCGTCAACTCGTGCTCTTGCGAGGTTGACGAGTAAGTATGGGGACCTACACAAAAGACACACAAACCAAAGAAATTGTGCGCGTGGTAAATGTACACATCATCCATCATGATGTGTATGTGCACGTATGAGTTAGCACAAGATAAGCATTGCTCAAAGAAATTTGATGCATGGTATAAGAACATGTCATCCATCATGAAGGAATAGTTATTGTGTATAGCATGATGTGGATGCAAATTGAGCATACAAGTATGGGGAGCATGCAATGGATAGGATGGACCAAAATCTCCTATGTATGAGGAAACTATGGGGGTCTCCTCACGAGCAATGTCGAAAACATCATTTGGAGAAAAAGGACAACATCCAAAACAATGCATATCCGAAGCTAGGTAATCATGGCATGGCATATGATGGACATGATGCAAGGGAAGCATATCAATATCATCACAAGAAAAACAAATGCCAATAACCATGGGCTTGTCACCTATGCCATAAGTGCAAATTGGATTTATCTTAATGGCATATGCATAGTTACTACGATGAGATTGCAAATATGACATATTGTTGATCTCATGCATAGCATATGACAAGTCAAGCGGATTGTCAAACATGATGTGACCTAAAGAATGATCACAAGAGATCCTATGCAACATGGCATCACAACTAATAGACTCCACATGACAATCATCAAACTCATCATAAATGGGTAAATCATCGCATGGGGCAATCATACTAGCATGAAGCATGGCAATAGGTGGATCAACATCATGCAAGCAATCAATGTCAACATAGTCCACTAGTGGGACGAGAGCATCACCTTCACCTTTGTTACCTTTTTCATTCCACTCATGTGGTGTAGGTGAGGTGGGAAAGACCAAATGGTGGTCATCATCTTCATCTTGATGGAACCATGTGGGAGGTGCATAATATTCCACCATGGCCATCGTCTTGTCCAAAGGAAGGACGAAGTCGTCGAGGATCGGCGCGTCATCAAATGTGGGACCTAGCACCGAATGAGAAGACACAATAGAGGTAGAGGTCAAGTCGTTAGTGTTGAAAGTGGCCTCACATGACCTATCAACTATCTCACTCTCTCTATGTGGTGGCTCACTCACTCCCTCAAGGTAGGTGCACTCAAGCTCGCATATGGTGGAGTCACTCATCTCACTCAAGTGGTGGGGGTTGTGGCTCTCCTCACATGGGAATTGGGGCAGCTCATCATATATGGGGCTAGTGGTGAATTCACTCTCACTCTCAATATGGTGGCACAAGTCACTCAAGTCATCATACGTCACCGTGGTCGAAGGGAAAATCCCATGCTCAACCATCTCCTCATTGTCGTCGTGGATGAAGGCCGAAGATGGCACATCATCACTCTCGCCTCCAAAGATGGAAGCATCAACCTTGCTCGTCACCATGTCGTTCGCCTCCAAAGCGTGGTCCTCGAATGGCTCCATAGTCGTAGTCGTCGCCGCACCGTCTTGAAAAAGAGTCGAAGTAGACTCGGCATCATCAATGCCACAAAGAGGGATGGCGATGAAGTCGAACTTGGGAACGTCGTCTTGGAGCTCGTCGGGCTTGGACATCATGGTGGTACTAGCCTCATGCTCGCCATCTTGGAGCTTGGTCTTCGAGAAGTGTGCTTGCGGTGGAGAAGCCTTGGCCTTCATTAGTTCTTGTTCCGCCTTGAGAGCACCAAAGTAGTTGTCGTCGAGGGACTTGTAGTTCTCGAAGAAGATAGTCTTGTAGACGTCATTGTGCAATCCCATCATGAAGTGGAGCTTCATTGAAATGGGGTCGTCCACGCCGGCTCGTCGCAAGGCAATCTTCATGTCCTTGAAGTACTCGTCGATGGACTTGGATCCTTGTATGGTGTTCTCCAAGTGGCGTAGAAGATGTTCCGTGTAGGTGGGAGGCACGAACTCTCGCCGCAAAGCTCTCTTCGTCTTGGGCCAATTCACGTTGAAGCTCGTCGAAGGTGTGTGAAGCCACCATGTTGACGCGTTGTCGTGGAAGTTTCTTGTGGCGCACTTCACTTGATCTTCATAGGGAACTTGGTGGAGCTTGAGGTAGTCGTCCATCTTGCGCTCCCACTCGAGATACTCCTCGGGGTCTTGAGTCCCATAGAAAGGAATCTCATGGTCGTTGTCGAGGTCGTTGTAGCTCGTGGAAGTCGCGGACTTGAGCTTGGGGAGCTTCTCTTGAGCATAAGCTTGGGGTTCTTGTGGGCGAAGATGCCGCATATCCAAAGGCGAAGATGCCTTGAAGTCGCTTGGCGAAGATGCCAAGGTACATGGTGAAGTCGTTGAGCGGTTGTTGGTGTTGAGCTCATGACCTTCACGTTCTTGTCGTTGATGGTGTCGATGCCGATGAGATCTTGCCGGAGATGGTAGCTCGGAAGGATGTGCACTTGAGCGTCTTCTCGAAGATGAGGGAGACCTCTTGCGGTTCTTGATGAGGGCTTTGAGCTCCTCCATTTGAGCATTCATGTTGGCGCACAAGTTGGTCGTCATGGCATCGAACTTGTCGTTGTTGGTGTAGACCGGAGATGAAATGCTTTTCCTATCCATCACAAGACTCGAGCAAAGGTGAGTAGGAGATGAGATAAACAATACCAAGTTACCTTTTCCGAATGTTGAGGATGTATCCCGTTTCACTCAATGTGAAATGAAAGAATAGTGGAATTGGTACCGGACTTGTTCACTCACACCTATCAAGTAAAGCTTATGGTGGAGCTCGGTGAGGATAGTGGCACAAAAATTTGATGCAAAATGTTAGCAAGAGTCAATAATGTTGAAAGAGATTCACAAATTTGCAAATGTAACAAGTAGACCAATAGCAATATGTGGCACACGGAAACACACACACGGATAGATAGATGGGGTCGTGCAACCAAGGAATGAGCACAAAATGTGGAGTCCACGGAAAACGCTCGTGTTGCACAACTCAAGAGAGACGCTAGCACGATTGCTCTATAGGCGGATACGACACTTGTGCACAACCTATAAGATGCAAATGTATGCAACGACTTCTATCCCAAGTATGCTATATGTATAGTATTCCGGTGGTATGATCCAAAATGATCAAGTATGATATCATATGATGCTATGCTATGTCTCTTGCTTACAAGCTTCTTTGCTTTTCTCCTTTGCTTAAAAGCTTATTCTCTCTTTTTTTTTGTATATGGCCACGATGCACAAACCAAGATAGCAATTGTGTATATGCGGGAACAATCTTGTGACACAAGGGATGATATGATGATACCAAGATGATATGGTATGTATGCAATGGAATGGCGGATCGATGATCACTAATGTGCACAAGTAACATTGCCGGCAATACTCAAAGGCTAGTCTCGATAGGCAAGTGACGCAAAATGGGCTAGGGGTTAACAAAGCAACTGCAAGGGGAATATACAAAGATGTCGTCGAGGTTACCGTCCGAGTCGATGATGAGAGGCGGTGTTCTTGATGTAGACCCGTTCCTAATTAGCCGAAACACCTTAGGAAACGGAAAAACCACAACTCAAAATCTCAAGAACAAATATCAAATGGTGGTAGCGGCAATGCCGTGGTGGTTGCGGAAGTGGAATGATGGGCTATACACGATGTCGGAGTTGAAGTCACGGTCCCTAAGTAGCCGAAACACCTTAGGAGACACAAGCCACAACTCAAACAAGCTCGAACAAAATTGGGTTAAGTTGGGTTGGCTATGTATAATGGGCAATGGGTATGCGGAAGTGGTGGTGATGGTTGATGAAGAAGCAATGGTCCCTAAGTAGCCTAAACACCTTAGGAGACTCAAATCACTACTCAAGCAACCACAAATGCTATGGGAACAAAATTTGTTAGGTTGCGGAAGTCGGTGGTGGTTATGTGGATGATATGGTGGAAGCCCTAGGCAAAGATGCCAAAATCCACAAAATATGATGGAGTCAAATGATTATGGTGGTATTTTTGTGTTATGGGGGATGTCAAGAGCTTCAAAACGAGCTCAAGAACGTCGAAATCGGAGTTCGGATGAATTAGTTATGGACAAAACGGTGAAACACGGGTGGCTGAAATTCCCAGGGGTCGGACATCCGGGGCCGGGGCCGGATTTCCGGGGCCTGATGTCCAGAACCGCGCGGGATTTTTCACTCCAGGAGCCGGATGTCCGGCCCGATGGCCCGGATGTCCGGCCAGCGGCCCGGATGTCCGGCCCGAAGTTTCCAGATCTGAATCGGGACGAACTTTTCGAATTGTGGGCGGAAATTGATGTTTTGGGGCTCAAAATTTGAGGGATTTTGTGGAGGAAAGATGGGGAAACTTGGGGAAATGCTAGATCCACTTGAAACCAAGCAAATCCATGGATCAAAATCAACAAAACTTCATCAAACCAACAGATCACAAAATTTTTTTGGGGCTATTTTTGGTGGGGAATTTTCGAATTTAGGGAAGAACACAACAAAACAAGCTAGAAAACGGTGGGGAGGCTCCAAATTCGTGAGAAACCGTGGCTCATGATACCATATGATACAGGGTGGAACCCTAATCAGCAGATCTTTCACGAAATGGAGGGGATCCCACGATGAACACGAAGAACACAAAGGGAAACGGGGGAAAACACGAGAGGAAACACACAAGAACAAGTCCAATCACACATCCACTAGACAATCAAACACACAAGATCACAAGATACATGAACAACAAAGGGAAAGATACATGGGTAGAGTTCATCTCCAAGAGGAGGTCTTGAATCCGTGAAGGATCTTCCCGCTAGGGGTCTTGAATCCAAGGTGGATCTTCTCCGTAGAGGGGCCGCGGTCTCTCTCGTGGAGTAGATCCGGGATGGATGAGCAAAGCTCTATCTCTCATATGAGCTAAACCATTGCTAACCCTAAAATGGTGGAGGTGGAGGAGTATATATAGTCTAGTACACGAAGGGGTAAGTGGGAGAGGATACATGGGCCTCTGGCCCGACTCTGCGCGCAGGCAGGCGCCGGATGTCCGGGCTGGGGGCCGGATGTCCGGCCGTTCATGGGAGGCCGGATGTCCGGGCACGGGCCGGATGTCCGGCCTAGCGATGGCCGTTCTTCGGGTGCTTCTGTTGCCCTTGCCGGATTTCCGGGGTGATGCCGGATGTCCGGCCTCTGCTGAAGCGCCGGATGTCCGGGCTGGTCGCCGGATGTCCGGGCTGGCGCCGGATGTCCGGCGGCTGTAACTTCAGCCGCTCCGTCTTCTTCCGTCTTCTCTTCCAAGCTTCCCTCGCGGATGGTGTAGGTGTTCCTCGGTGCTTGCACTCCTCGTCGTCGTCCGTGAAGCTCCGACAATACCTATGCATGCACACGAGTGGAGTGTCAAGTAGTATACTATCCTCGAAGGGGTCAAGTGAACACGCGTAAAGGAGATGATTCACCTTTTTGTATGAGAAATAGAGGTCGCACGTGTCACTTCCCAAGCGGACTCTTGACATGGTGATGTCCATAGGATACACCGTATCACAATTGCTACGGCGCCAGATTAGTAGCAATCAATGTGGACCTGCACACAGATACAAATAACTTTGCTCCCAACGAGTGCAGAGAGGTTGTCAATCCCTCCGGCCTTGTAGTTCACAAAGGATTAAAAGCAATGATAGTAGTGATAGATAGTTTTTGCAATAGTAAGTAAATAGCGAAAAGTAAATAGCGGGTGTGATCAATGATGGTAATATGGACCGGAGTCTCATGATGTTCACTAGTGATGTCTCTCTCCCAAAAGACGATAAAATAGCTATGTGAGGTAAACAAATTACAGCTGGGCAATTGACAGGACCACGAACGCAAACCAATGCTGACTACATTGCAAGAAAGGTTGAGGTTCAAAGCATGGGCGGTACGCCAAAGTAAGTAGACCGAAATCCATCAATATCTACTACTAATCATCCACCTTGATATATCTACCCAGAACATCTCGCTGGTATTAAGTTGCGAGTCCCACCCATAGTGTAAACTCAATGCAACAGACAACTGCATTAAAAGAACTTTGCGTAAAGTAAACAATCCTTGCACCCGCGGGCACAAGCACCGTTGTTTTCCCCCTTGTGGCAACAACACATCCCCTAGACTCATGTTTCTGTCACTCAAGCTAGTCATCGAGGGGCATGAACCCACAATCGAGCATAACGTTCCCTCTTGGAGTCACTACCTATTACTCGGCCAAAGCAATAAATAACAACGGAGAACATGCAAGAATTACTTATGAACTAAAATATAAAAGAGGTGAATCAAATATATTACTCAAGATCAATCTGAACATAATCTCATAATCCATCGGATCCCAGCAAACTCAACATAGCAACAGCATAAGGATTACATAGGTGCCTCGATCATGTAGGGCAGCTCACGAGGACTAATTAGTGAAGCACAAGAACGAGAGGAGAACATCACATAGCTACTGGTCATGGACTCATGGTCCAAGGGAGACTACTCACGAGTCATCCGGGAGGCGTCCATGGTGGTGGAGAAGCTCCCGGTGGTGATCCTCCCCTCCGGCAGGGTGCCGGGAAGAGTTCTCCTGGTGCTCCCAATCTTGAAAGCGGCGGCGGCGGCGGAAGAGATGGGATCGCGAAAAGAGTTCCTGTTCTGAGGGTTACGGAGGACCCTTTAAATATATGCCAAAGTAGGG
The DNA here is from genome assembly GCA_902687465.1 of Secale cereale. NCBI lineage: Eukaryota > Viridiplantae > Streptophyta > Magnoliopsida > Poales > Poaceae > Secale > Secale cereale. Next base: position 617,720,899 of record LR738709.1, on the reverse strand, counting down.
CACCGGGGAGTCTCGGGGGGCCCAGGTGCCCCACCGGCGCGGCCCAGGGGGGGGGGGCGCCGCCAGGGCGCCTGGAGCCCTGGTGGCCCCCCCAGGCTGCCCTTCGGATGCAGTGTTGTTTCCGGAACGCTGATTTTTTATATAATTTTTCTGGATTTTTCTGGGCAGTTCTCGAAACGTGAAAACCTGAAATACAAAAACTGCCGAAAACAGAAACTGGCACTGGGGTGCACTGGATTAGTAAGTTAGTCCAAATATGATCAAAAGTGTATGGAAGTGTATGAATATCATAGCAATATCACCCAAAAGTGGCATGGAGCAAGCATAAATTATAGATACGTTTTGGACGTATCAGCCGCCCCCTCTGGTCGCCTGGAGCCCCTGTGGGCCCCTTGATACGTCCAAAACGTATCTATAATTTCTGCTTGCTCCATGCCTCTTTTGTGTGATATTGCTATGATATTTATGCACTTCCATACACTTTTAATCATATTTGGACTAACCTATTAACTCATTGCACCCCAGTGCCAGTTTCTGTTTTCTGCTATTTTTGTATTTCAGGTTTTCCCATTACGTAAATTGCCACAAAAATCCCGGGAAAAATATATAGAAAATCAGTGTTTCGGAAGCTTCAATGCGGCCAAAGTAGGGCCAAAGGGGGGCCACCAGGGCTCCAGGCGACCAGAGGGGCCGGCCCCCCTCCTGGCCGCGCCGCCAGGGCGCCTGGGCCCCCCTTGCCTCTTCTGACGCCCCCCTTTGGCATTTATTTACACCGCGTCCCGAAACCCTCGAAGACGGAACCCTTTTTCACGATCTCATCTCTGTTCCGCCGCCGCCGCGCTTCCAAGATCGGGAGCACCAGGAGAACTCTTCCCGGCACCCTGCCGGAGGGAAGAACCACCACCGGGAGCCTCTCCACCACCATGGACGCCTCCCGGATGAGTTGTGAGTAGTCTCCCTTGGACCATGGATCCATGACCAGTAACAATGGCTTTCCAGGTTTGTTCGCAAAGTGACACGCAGATGTTCGTCAGGCCAACTCCACCACGCGACCTCATCCTGTCCGGCCCTGTCCGTTTGGGGTAAAACGGACAAACTGGACAGCCCAGCGCGCGGGAGCAATTTGTCCGTTTTGTGTCTGCTTTCCACCCATCCCCGGTCCAATTTTACGCCGCTTTTGAGGTGAAACGGACACCACGCGGACGCGGGCCGTCTGCGCGTGTCCTCCCCTGGTCTGCCCGTCGGTGGTACAGGGCGGGCCTTTTTCTATCCGCCCCCCTCCCTCCCTCCGGCCGCACCCCCCTCTACTCTTCCCCCACTCCTCCCCTCGCTGTCGTCGCCGCCGCCGCTGGCATTGCAGCCGTGCAGTTCGGACGCGCGCTCGCCCAAGCCCTTCACGTCGGCGCCCGGCTGTGGGAGGCCGGGCCGCGCCATGGACTGGTCGGGCACCTCGCCGGAAGGCCCTGGCAGGGCCGCAAGGCCACATGCAGGCAGTGGCTCCTCCTCTAGCCGCTCGGATCTGCACCGTCAGTGGTCCGCCGAAAGATACACGAATGGCGGCCAGCCGGGCTCGGTGCTAGCCCAAAAGCTCGTCGGCGCACCGTTGTCACTCATTAAGTGCGACGACTGCCCAAAGAAGGTCGTGCCCCGCGCGTCTGTTAGGTTTAATCTTGACTAGGTTTATTAGCTTGATCATGTTCGAGTTCCACATGCAATGTAGAGTCCTGATGCATGCGCGTACGTGATATGAGACTAGTACGTGATGTACTAGTAGCTAGCGTGGCAGAACTAGATGGAGTTTGAGTCTAATTAGGATAGGTGGCTCTGTGGTTATGTAGGAAAGTAATATTGCATAGAGTCTGGTTTGGATTGATTGTCACGCCGTGTAGGTTTAGGAGAAGTTCTTGGGTCGGCTGCTCTTTTATATATATATATATATATATATATATATATATATATATATATATATATATATGAGAGCCAGCTACGTAAGATTGTAACCTTGTATCGACGGGAAGCAAGAAAACAGAAAATAAAAAGAGGGAAAAGAAGGGCCACGACACGTGCCTTTGGCCAAAATTTTCTTGTGCGTGTTCATCGTGATTTGATGTGATCGATCCTGGGTGGAGTTCCAACAGTTGGTATCAGAGCAAGGTTCAGGAGTCGAGCGCTTGCCCCGGGGTGACGACCTACTAGCGCCTCGGGGCGGGCGATACGGTCGCTGGTGTAGCGACGAGAAGAGCGGGCCATGAAGTCGCTGGATGATGTGGCAAAGAGGAGGATCAAGCAATCGTCGTTCGTTGGAACGGCAAGGAGGGAGACGCGGGCTGTCGTCGGCAAGGCAGTGGAAGATGATCGTTGATGGGGAGCGGTGGTGCCAAGGTGCGGTGCCGAAAAGTCATCAAGATCGTCGTCCCCGGGAGATAGAGTCAAGGAGTCGTGCAGGTTAGCACGGTGGGTCAGTCAGTCGTCGTCATCGTGTCAGCGTCGTCATGTCCAAGTGCTCGTCTCTATGAGGAGGCGTTGAAGATGAAGCCCACGTCGTGTATGTGTCTCGACGAGAGGATCAAGTTCAACTATGTGGGGGCGGTAAACCAGTGAAGGTGAGTCTCTTCAATGAGGTCATGTCTCTACATGAGGCTGGAGTGCATGGTGTAGTGCACATGGTGGTGTGATCCACAAGGAGTCGTCATGTATCTTGCTAGGGTGGATGGTGAAGTCCACCGGATGGTGTTTTCCACAGGTTACTAGTGAGGTGGTCCGTAAAATTCGCCAAGTCAAAATTGGAGGGGAGATTGTTGCGAGCGATCAAGACCATCAATTTGACTTGTCGTGGTGCGAGCGAATAAGCGACAAGGGGTTGATCTACAAGGAGCCAAGATCGGAGAAGCATAGAAGAGAAGATTCAAGATTAGGAAGAGATTGTTAGGTCTACTCTTGACTAGGTTTATTAGCTTGATCATGTTCGAGTTCCACATGCAATGTAGAGTCCTGATGCATGCGCGTACGTGATATGAGACAAGTACGTGATGTACTAGTAGCTAGCGTGGCAGAACTAGATGGAGTTTGAGTCTAATTAGGATAGGAGGCCCTGTGGTTATGTAGGAAAGTAATATTGCATAGAGTGGTTTGGATTGATTGTCACGCCGTGTAGGTTTAGGAGAAGGTCTTGGGTCGGCTGCTCTTATATATATAGGAGAGCCAGCTACGTAAGATTGTAACCTTGTATCGACGGGAAGCAAGAAAAAAGAAAATAAAAAGAGGGAAAAGAAGGGCCACGATACGTGCTTTGGCCAAAATTTTCTTGTGCGTGTTCATTGTGATTTGATGTGATCGATCCTGGGTGGAGTTCCAACAGCGTCTGCAACGCCGGAACATCCCGGATGTGTGTTCATCAAGTGCTTAAATGATGGGGTATGTGTTGTTTGTTAGCTTTGGTTTTGCTCCCGGATTTGACAACTTGTGCTAACTTGCAATTTTATTGTGTAGCATGGATGCAAGTTTTGGTATTGGGAAGAAGTGTACATCGATCTATTAATTGCGCGCAATTTAATAGATGTTCGTGCACTTTTAGCTAGAATAAAGGCTGTAGATGAGACTAGGTGTGAGGAAGCAATCTCTACTTCTGGCTTGAAGAAGAAATGAGGGTGCAACATCGAGCCGTGTGAGGAAGTAACCTCTACTTATGGCTTGAAGAAGAAAAGGAGGGTGCAACACTGAGCCTCCTCCACAGATCAACAACGAGTGCATCGAGAAGGCCCTAACCCAACTCAAGGGAAGAGTTATGGAAGTTGGGTATCTTCTAAAATGTATTCTTATAGTTATTATTTTCTTTGGCCTTGCTATACTAGTCAAAATGTGATGATGTATTGTCATGTACCAAAGATGAATGATAATAAAAAATTAAGAACTTGCAAAGAAAAATGCACGCGGACAGGATGCGGCCGGGATGCGTCTGCGCGCTGGGCGCACGGCCACCGCATCGCAGGACACGTCCGGACATAACCCCAAATCCCTATCCAAACGGACAGAATCCGGACAAAATGAACGTCCGTTTGGGATCGCGCGGTGAAGTTGGCCTCACCTTCTCAGTTCTCACCCGATGCAGGTCATGCAGCAAGTAATTTCGTTAACCTCTAATCTAAGAATTTAAGTACTGAAAAATGGTTCCATGCAATCCTTTTTAATGAGGCTGAAGAGCGCTGTGAGAGTGACGAGATTAACGCGGCGATGCAAGCTCGACGAACATGATGGATCCGGGCAGCTAGTGCGGCCAGTGGTGGCCGGTGGCAAGGACAGACACTATTAGCCCCTTATTTTAGTACATGCCACATTATAATATATTTTATGACAAAAGTCTAAAGTACCCTTAAGGAATCAATCGATGGATCAGAATTATACTGCTTAGTCTCCCATAGCACTGTAGGGTATGGTGGTAAAAAAACTCTATTTTAGCATACGTAGGGTGCGATGCCGGGACAGCCAAAACTGCTCTTACTTCACACGCAAAATAAATGACTGACACTATGATTGTTGAAGCATTGGGCCACTAGTTATTGTTCGCATGTACATCCGGCATCCATTATATATTGTACTTAGCCAGCTGGGCTTCTAGTCCATAGCAAGACAAAGCTGTACTATAAACTTGCTCGCATCTATTAGCTACTTCCTCCATCCCATAATGTAACATGTTTTTTATCACTAGTGTGATGAGGACGTTGAGAGGCAGCTAACGTTGGTTATTTGTCTTTGGAATGGGATGCACCAAGAATTTAAGTGTCCGGGCATGAAATGACAAAAGTTCTTGGACAGGCTTTTGGACGAGCAGAAGCAACGACGATGTAACCCTCATGCACTGCAGGCTGTCACAGAGGAGACTCATGGTCCATTTGGCTGGGGCAGACGGGGGCAGCTTACGGCCTCTCTGTGCTTCTCTAGTGTGACTGAAAATCTTCAGGAGAGCAAGCAGCCTCACAAAGAACTTCATTCTCGGTGTTAGCCCCGACAGACATAAAATCATGCTAAAATTCACGGAAAAATCACTTACTAGTTCTATATTAAGCACTTACTATAAATAGGTGTTCTATATTAATCACTTAATAAATAAACTAGTTATATATTTTTTTGACAGAAAGACTATATGGGAACCCCAAAAGTATAATTGGTGCAACAAATCCAAATTGCAAGTAACGTGCCTTGAAACTGGGTGGGTGGGAAGGCATCGGCCCCTTCCCACCACTAGGTTGTGCCTTAGTCTGTAACTAGTTCTATATTAACCACTTACCAAATATACTAGTTCTATTAAGCACTTACTATAAATAGGTGTTTTATTCAAAAAACAGATTATGTTTAGCTCTTTTAATTTTGTAACTACTGCCTCCATCATGGTTTATTGATCCCCTTAGTATTTTGTGCCAAACTTTGACCATATATTTAGCTAAAAAAATATAATGCATGTCATCAAAAATTATATCTTTGGATCCGTATTTGAACCTAGTTTCCAATGATATTATCTTTCGGTACATGCATTAATATTTTATTAGTTAAATCCAAGGTCAAAATTAAGCACAAAATTCGAAGGGGACCAATAAACCAGGACGGAGGTAGTATATATCTAAATCACACAAACATGATTTTTTTTCTATAAAAACATAAGAACAAGAGGCTCAGCAAGGTGGTACCGGCGACGGGACCGTGCGGGTGATCGACGGTGGCTAGGACGGGGACGGGATCACCTTGGATGGATGGGGGCCTTCAAATCTTGACAATTTTGGGCAAAATGAAGGATGAGCTCGAGCTTTGGGGAATAACAAAGAGGAGAAGGAAAGGGCAAGAACAGGGAAAGGGGAAGAACAGATCGATCTGGACGACGAATGGTTTATATACGAAAACATTTAGTCCCGGTTCATAACACAAACCGAGATGAAATGTGAGCTTGTAGAAACGTTTCGTGCTATGAACCGGGACTGAAGGGCCCGGTGGGGCCCCAGCCTACCACCACCTCTTTAGTCCCGGTTCGTGGCACGAACTGGTACTAGAGGTTCAACCGAACCGGGACTAATGATGCCCGGCTGCCTAGCCGTTGGAACCGACACTAATGATCACATTAGTGCTGGTTTGTTTACAAATCGGGACTAATGAGTTGAACATTAGGTCATTTTTCTACTAGTGCATCATATTAAAGGAGAGTGGAACACCATGTGAGCCTTCTTTCAATTCTTTGCATGATGGGGTGAAAATCTTCTATTCTCAGTCTACTGGCGCTCATAGGGAGTCCTAGGTAAGTGGACGGAAAGGACCATGTTTCATCCTAAAATGTTCAACAAATGTGGAATTTGACTCTCAGGAACATTAATTGGAACAAGCATGGATTACTCATAGTTAACTTTAAGGCCAGTAAATTCAGAGTAGTGCATGATGAGGTTTTTGACTTGAGGAATGTAGCAATAACAATTAATTAAGAAACAAAAAAAAGTATATGGCTCATGTCTGCTCCTGCGGGCTGACAAATCCCTCCAGGCTCTGACCCTATAAAATCTCTAGGATATGACCAAAAGTTCAGCCAGAGTCAGAGGTGGTAGCCAGACAACCAACTACCGTACTTGCCACCATCCGCTGGCTCCTTGCAGTGGTTGACGAAGCATTAAAGTCTTCTTATTATTCACATGTACATCTAGCGTCCCCGCCTTCTACTAGTTCAGACTTTCTCACATCCATTTGCTAGTTTTTGTGCATGGGAGTTATAGAGGGTACTAGTGTGAGAGACACCTAATATCGGTGATGTGTCTTGGGGAATGCGACACATGAAGAATTCCAGTGTCAGCTCAATACGAAAAGCTTGTTCTTACTTAGCGCGATGAGAAGCAAGAAAGACAGAACTTGCAGGCGATAAAAAGGAGTAGACATCAGTGTCACTTTTGTGGTCCGATGGTTGGGGCATGGAGAAGCACCGAATCCTGGATTGTTCCTCCATGCATCTCCGTTCTGGTTCGACCAAAATTTGTGTAGCGAGTGAGTGACCTTGGAAAGAGGGCTTGGTTGTGGTCTGGATCATTTAGGAAAAGGCCACGAACACCAGCGAAACTCAATGGCACCGAGTCTTCTCTTGTTGATTGATCTGACTAGCAAAGTGCACCATGACTACCAGACCAGAAGCAAGGCCAAGGTAACGGAACTTCTCCAAATTGTACGCAACACAATCTTTACATCACTGGATAAAAAGGTAACTTATTTACAAAAAGTGAATAAAAATAATCCAATTCACAAGCTGATTAAATGAAAGGAGTAATGAATGGACGTATAATAAATACCGAATGTGGAGTTATGTTAAGCAAGTTATTTACAATTGCCATGGATATGTTAAGCAAGTTATTTGACAAGGCAGAGGAATGTGGAGTCATTAACAAATTCACTAACAACCATGCAATTCCTCGGCATTTGTTCGCGTATGTGGACGATGTCATTCTCTTTCTTAAGGTTGCACATAATGAGCTAGAGGCAACTAGAGTACTTCTAAATATTTTTGGGAGTGCCTCAGGTATGAGATGTAACATGAACAAAAGTTCTATAACTCCAATTTCCCGCGAGGATGAGCTGATCACCGAGTTTGGTAACATCCTAAATTGTCAGATTGAACAACTTCCCATAAGGTATTTGGGTATGGCGCTTAATCTGAAAAAATTGCACAAAGAGGACTTCCAGTGCTTAATTGACAAGCTCATTGACAGATTAGGGACATGGCGAACATGCTTTCTGTTTCAGAGTGGTCGTTTGATATTGGTTGAGGCCGTGCTTTTGGCTATACCAATTTTTCACCTCATGTCGTTGGACCCACCTTCGTGGGTGCTCAAGGCCATTGATAAAATTAGGAGAGCTTTTCTTTGGAAGGGTACTGAAGTTGTGAATGGTGGCCATTGTTTAGTGAGTTGGAAATATGTTTAATGTGTTGGCTTGGGCATACTGGACCACTAGTTATGAATTATGCTCTCAAGTTGCGTTCGGCGTGAGGTGGTGTGCATTTATCTGTATATACGACTCGCCTACCCTCCCCTCCCCCGGGCCGCCCCTAGTGGGCGTCTCCGGGGCAACTCCCCCCTCGCCGGAGTAGCCCCTCTCCCTCCCCTCTTCCTCTCGCCGCCGCACGAGGCTGCCGCCGGGCAAGGCCCATGGCGCTGCCGGGGACTGCGGCGGCGGGGCATGCGCTGCTCTGGTTCACATCGAAGGGTCTTGGATCTGGGCGGCGGCCCCCGGCGAGGCCCCTTGTCACCTGGGGTGAGCAGTGGGGTGGGCGCGGTGCCGGCGATCTGGTCGGGCGGCTGGCGGATCTTCGGTGGGCTGGGACCTCGCGTGGCTGCCCTGGTGTTTGGCGGCGTCAGATCTGGCTACTGGCCATCTTCCCCTGCTCGGTGCGTTTCACCCTCGACGGTCCCTGGCTGTGCAGGCGTCTGGCCTGCCTCTGGGTTGCGGGTGATTCTGGTGGTCGGGATCCAGATTGGGGGAAACCCCTGGTCGGCTCCAGCCGGCCGCGACGACGACGACGTCCGCGGGCGCCGATTTCTTCATGGAGACGTCGGTCGAGGTCTGCCCTTCCACACCCCACCACCTTGCTTCTCGGGTGAAAACCTAACTCCGGTGGGTGGCGGCGGCGTCCTTGGCGCCGTGACCTTCTTGAAGGCGTCGCCTTGAGGGCAGTGTGGTGGCGGGCTCAGTATGGGGTCGGTGACAGCAGCCGATGATCGAGGGACCAGTGGGCGCCTTTTTTGGTGGAGCGGTGGTTCATCCTACACATTAATGACGGCGGATCTCGGCGGCGTGGTGCAGTGGAGACTCGGCGCCCGATGCGCGGTGATGGACTCGCGCAGGTGGAGGCAGTTGTCTGGCGTTATGGTGGCGTCGATGGCAGAGTGGCCTGACAAGGTAGAAGCCTCAATATCTGCTATGAAGACGGACCTGTGGAAGATGGCGGCGACGACACATGTGAGTGCGTCAGACCAGTTTATGCCCCAGACTTGGTATGTGGCTCGGCTGGGGCTTCTGCCTTTTGATGATAGGCTTAGGTGAGTGGTCCGGGTATTTGGCCCAGGTAGCACCCCTTCATCATATGGATAGGAGTAGTGGCATATGTTGCCAAGATGGCGGATTCAGGCATATTGTTGTAATACTTTGTAAGGTCCTCGAGAATAATCAATAAAGTGGCCATATGCATCTCCTAGATGCAGAGGCCGGGGATCATCCTCCTTTTCTAAAAAAACAGTTACGTTCGGCGTGGAAGGCTCGTACCGCAGGGGATTGCCCTTGGAGCAACATGCTCAACCCCCTAGAGTATATCAAAAGACAGCTTTTCAATGCTGCGGCTCCAATGATTTTGGTAAATGGGCAGCGGTGCTACTTCTGGACGGATAGATTGTGCACCGGATGTTATTAGCGCTGTCCCAACGGTCGTTAGATAAAGAAGAATTGTCGTAGATGTAATGGTCGATGGAGCTTGGATTAAAGATATTAAGGGGCAGATTTCTATTTGTACCTTCCATCAGGTGTTAAACTTATGGGAGATCGTTACCAATATTCATCTTCATCCCTCGACCGAATATAAGTGGACTTGGACTTGGGAAGCAAAAGGGGATTACTCGACAAGGTCTGTTTATAATGCGCATTTTTGGGCCGCGGTAAAATGCAGCATGGCATGTGGTATCCGGAAGACTTGGGCGTCTTTGAAAATTAAACTTTTTCTTTGGTTCGTCGTCAGAAGGCGTGTATGGATAAACGACCGTCTTGCCAAATGTGGGTTGCCTCATCAGGATGCTTGCTGCTATACTGCCATAACACTCAAGAAATTGTTCATCATTTATTTATAGGTTGCTCGGTTGCGCAGATTATTTGGAATATGGAACTTCAATAGGCCGGTTTGAGTGAGATAGTGCCTAAGGGTTTATCGTCTCTCCAGGATTGGTGGCACAATGCCAGACTCATTACTCAAGGAACTAAGAGGAAATCTCTGAACTTCTTAGTTCACTTGATCATCTGGAGCATCTGGCACGAGAGAAACAGAAGAGTCTTTGATAATCGCTTCACTCCTTTACAAAATGCCATTGATCAAATCAAAGCTGACGCTAGGTAGTGGGAGGTGGCGAGCTTTGGTCGTTTGGTCCTTCATTAGTTGCATGTTATTGTGTTCGGCTTGTAGGGGCTTTTTTTGCCGTGTTGGCTGTTCTTCGGTTGGGTGTGTAATTCGATTTTCTATTTCTTTCTGAGTTGTTTCGGACCCTCCACTTACAACGTATCCACAAAGGTTTGTCCAAAAAATTGATCACAACAGGATCTTTCTTAATACAGTAAACAAATAAATCCCCTCCACTTTATACAAGATCCAGTAAATATAACGTATGCAGTAAGCAAAACAGTATGGTTGCCCTCGCATATTTCATACTTGTACAATAATTAAATTGTATTCCTTTCGTTCGAAAAAACTTGTCATGAAAATAAATAAAAAATGTAGTATCTAGATGTATTTTAGTTCTAAATACATTTTTTTGTCCATTTTGATGACAAGTATTTTTGAACGGAAGGAGTACTGTACTAACTAGAAGAAAAAACAAATATCCTCATTTTACCTCTCCGTTCATCCATCTAGACAGGCTCTCGCCGATGGCCACATGCCACAACTGACCCAGAATTCAAGATGGCAACGGGGACGAAATCCATCGGGTTTTACCTGCCCAAACCCATCCCCATGAGAAAATCACAAACCCGTCCCCGTCCCCGTCAGTGAGTGCGGGGCTAGTTTTTTGCCCGTCCCCTAAATCCATCGGATTTTCTAAACCCACGTGGAACCCACGGGAAAATCGGCATATTTAAGCAAACATAATAGCAACAAAGAATAGCATTTCGGCAGCAAAAAGAGCATATTTCAGCAGCTTAACTTGCGAAAAATTCTGCACAACACAATGGTACATGGTTCAACAGGTACAAGGAGCATATTTCACCAGCATAACTCGAGAAAAAGAGCAATAACAGCAGCTACAAGGAGCATATTTCAGCGGCATAACTTGATCAAAAAGAGCAATAACAACCGCTAGAAAGAGCAGTAACAACATCTGCATAAGCATATTTCCACAACTAACAGGAGCATTATTCAACCATACATGGTTCAACACGATGTCTAATTAGGCTTAGTGTCGTATTTTGACGGGGATGAAGGGTTTCGGGTTCGGGTATTGCTCAAACGGGTTTGAACCCACGAAACGTGTCGGGTTTTATATCTTACCCCGCAGCAGCCCCACGGGGTTAAAAAGACGCCCATCCCCGTCCCCCAATAGAGTAAAAACCCGCGGGGACGCGGGTTTCCGGGCCCCATTGCCATCTTGACCCAGAATCATACTTGGTAGCCAGAGGGCCAGCTCTTGGCGTACTCGTCGCCGTCGGTCTCCTCCTCACCGCCATCTTCGCTAAGGTGTAGAGCGAAGGCGAGCACGAGCAAAGGCCCACTCGAGCACAAAGATGGATGCGCCAAGACCGCCGACGAGCCTGAGGATGACCGCGCCGTCGTCCTCCCGGACGTAGGACCGCAGCTCGGTGAGGAAGTCAGTCGTGCGGGTGAAATGCGAGCACGGCCGCAGCACCCTGGAATATGGCAGTGAGGACGGCACTGGCGGTGTGCGCAGTGTGCTGGGCTCCGGCGCCGGCTGCGGGGGTAGTGAAGGAGCCCGAGGCCGAGCATCCAGCCGTGGGAAAGACCGTGGTGAGCGCGTGGAGGAAGACCAGAAGCACGCCGCACGGGGATGGGTCGAGGAGGAGCGAGAGCGTGAGGAAGATGCAACCCGACGCCACGTCCAGAAGCAAGTAGTTGCAGAGCAGGAACGTCCTGTGCGCCGCCACTTGCCCACCGGCCACTGTTGCTGCACGGGGTCTGGGGATACACGATCATATCACACTATGTTCCAACTTGCAACACGGGACTGCCCTTCTGACAAACAAAACTTGATATTCTCCTTCGGTGCTTACTTTTTCTTGTTTGCATTCCAGTCAACGGCTCTGTGGGAGTGGGACCAGCAACCACATTCAAACGTGAGTTCTCTGATAGCATCTCCAGCCGCGCCCCCAACAAGCCCTCAGGCGATTTTTTTCCGTCTGCGTCGAGAAATCGGTACAGTCGCGTCTCCAAAGACCCTTTTTTTACCGGCTCGGGCCGAAATTGGCGTCGGCGGACCCAGGCCGAACCCGGCTCGCTGTGGGGCGCTTGGGGGTGCCGGCCGAAGAGTTTTGGCGTGAAAATCGGCGGGCCCTCCCTGGCAATGACTCGGCTGTACTCGTCGCTTCGTCGTCCTCATCGCCTCGGTTCCCGCTGGCAGAATCAATGCCAAAGCTGCCGCACGCTGCCGCGTCGGTCAGCCTCCATTGATGCCTCATGGGCGGCGCAGTGAAGACGTGGCAACGCGCGTCCCTCGCCTGCCACGCGGGGGAGCCGCCCGGCCGTGGCTATATAAACGCCCCTCCCCGCACCGGTGAGCCACACACTGACCTCACTCTTCACCGCTGACGCCCCTGTTCCTCCCTCTCTTATCGCCGTTCTCACCTCACCCAATGGCCGAGCGCTTCGCAGGCGATGGCGCGGCAGCGAACGGCTTCAGCCGCCGCCACCTTCACGAGGACGACGCCCGGCTCCTCTATGAGGCCGAGTACCCAGTCCCGCCGGACATGCGGATGCCCGACGCGTGGAGGATAAGCGCCGGCGGGGTGCTAGTGCCACCACCGCACACCGGGGCGGCCAGGCGTGCGGAGATCGCCCGCATCCGTTCCTCCCTGCCGCATGCGGCGAGAGAAGGGCCGAGGTACACCCCCGACAGCCCACTATGGAAACCATACTTCCGTCGACGCCACGAGGGGCAGCTCGCGGCCACTAACGGCATCATGCTCTCCGGCAACTACAACGCCGACGGGCGCCGCCGGTGGTGGGGCGTGCCCGGCCGCACGCTGGAGGCCGTCCTCGAGTACATCGAGGCCGGCAACACGCCGCGGTTGGAGTACCCCACGTCTCCCACCTTCTCCCGCCGGCGTGGGAGCTCGTGGACGCCGAGGCGCATGGACCCGACGTCCTCCTCCTTGTCGGGCCGCTCCTCCGGCTCTCGCTCCCTCCTCCCCGTCAAGCCGGAGCCACAGGACACGCCGGTAGCCGGCGCATACGCAGATGCGGAGTCCGCATTGCCGAGTCCTTCCCCACCTCTGCCCGGCTCGTCAGGCCGAAGGTGGAGTACGGCCTCCCCGCGGAGTACGAGGCCATCGCCCAGCGAGGCTTCTCTGACGAGGCCGCCCTCCAATGGGCGCGGGACGACTACCTCCGTGATGAGATGGTCCGGCAGCGCCGCGTCCTGCAGGAGATAGCTGCCCGCCGGCGTGGGCGCGAGAACGAGGACGGCGTGGTGATCCTCGACAGCGACGACGACGAGGACGTCCCCGGACCGTCCAATCAGCCGCGCCTCGGTGACCCTGGTCAGGGAAGCAGTCGGGACGACCGGCGAGGAGGCAACGACGACGACGACGACTACACGCAGTTCTACAAGCTCCTCAGCATGTAGAGCTTCACGGCGGCGTGCGGCGGGCGGGCGAGGAACGGCGTGGGCGTCGGCGGGCCTACTGTTTTATTTTTCTTTCCTTTTTTATAAAATATTTGATGAACTCGTCGAAGTTTGTTTAAGTTTGCGCTTTGTTTATGCGATATGGGTCGGGTTTCGTTTTGAAAAAAAAAACATCGTGGGCGGGCGACTGGGTAGCAATCCGCCCCCAGCACGCGTCTTAGCGCCGGTTCACCCCCAGACGGCGATTTTACGCGCCCCTTGAAGGGCCAACGGCCGAAGATGCTCTCATTTCTACTGTTGCAGTTTCTCTCGTACAAACTCAGCACTCCAAATCTACGGTGATCAGAGCATGATATGGGTTCATTGCAATCCCGGATGAGTTGGATTGGCTGCGCAATTACATCTTCAACTGTCCTAGAGAGCAGGTGCACGAGATAACAACGGTCAGTTAATGTGCTTTGAGTAAAATTAGATCATTTGTCATAAGTCGGCCACCTCCTCCCCGGCCTCCATGTCTTGGGTGGCCGAATGATCCCAATACGAGTCGTAGTCGAGCTCATCAAAGCCAATGGCGGCCAAGGAGATGCGACGAATTCAGCCGTGTTCATCTCCGCACTACAATATCGAAGTAACAATCATTTACCGATCACCAACAATCACTATGGGATACCGACACGACGCGAGGTTTTTATTTTTAACTTGTTAGCATTTCATCGAGCACTTGGTGGCCGCGATTCTTGTTGCCGGCTGCGGCCGCCGCTCGCACCGAAGCAGTTGCCGTAGGGGCTGCCGGTGGTGCACCACGAGGCGTCGGCCTAGGACGAAGCGCCACTTTGGCCTTCTTCATCTTCTTCTCCGCGGCCACCGCCATCGGCTTTCGAGCCTGTTTGCCTCCAGTAGGTGCGGCGGGAGGGTGGTGTGGCGTTGCCGGAGAGGTGGTGGCACCCCGAACACCATTGGAGTTGTTGGCGAAGGAGCTTGGACGCGTGGGTGGGTCTTCTTAATACCCAAGCTCTTCTTCTTCGGAGGCGGCGACAGCGAAAAGCCGGCATCGGTGGCTGGCAGGGTGAGGGAAGGGGCTGGGCTATCCATTTTGCCGGCCG
>LR738709.1:617689975-617700650 GCA_902687465.1 Secale cereale | reverse complement strand
CCCCCCCCCCCCCCCCCCCCCCGCCCCGCTCGCACACTCCACTCCCCCGCCGACGAGCAATGGCAATGCGGTACCCAGGCGATTCGCCGGCGAAGAACGGCTTCGGCCGCCGCCACCTTCACGAGTGGGAGGCGCGCCTGCTGTTCGAGGCCGACTACCCGGCTCCCCTGGACATGAGGGTGCCGGCGGCGTGGCGTTTGAGCGCCTGCGGCGTTCCGGTGCCACCCGCGCCCACCGGGCCGAAAGGCGGGCAGGAGATCGCCCGCATTAGGTCCTCGCTGTCGGAGGAGCAGCGGCGACGGCCGCAGAACTCCCCCGACAACCACAACTTCTGGACGATCTACTTCGACCGCCGCCACAAGGACCTGATCGCCTCCTCCAACGGCGTCATTTGATGGCTTCTCGCCCCTCGTTGGTTACCCCAAGTAGAAGGTTTGAGATGCAGTGTAGCGGAAGTTTTCCCTTGGCAAAGATACCAAGGATCGATTTCCCTGAGACTCCCAGTTTCAACAAGAAGGTGTCAACTGCTAACAGCGCCAGATATTAGCAATCAACGTGGACCTGCACACAGATACAAATAACTTTGCTCCCAACGAGTACAGAGAGGTTGTCAATCCCTCCGGCCTTGTAGTTTACAAAGGATCAAACGCAAGTGATAATAGTGATAGGTAATGTTGCAAATAGTAAGTAAAAGCGTAAAGTAAATAGTGGATGTGATCAATGATGGTAATATGGACCGGGGTCCCATGATGTTCACTAGTGATGTCTCTCTCCCAAAAGACGATAAAACAGCTATGTGAGGTAAACGAATTACAGCTGGGCAATTGACAGAATTATGTGCGCAAACCAATGCTAACTATGTTGCAAGAAAGGTAGAGGTTCAAAGCATGGGCTGTACGCCAAGGCAAGTAGATCGAAATCCATCTGCATCTACTACTAATCATCCACCTTGAGATATCTATCCAGAACATCTCGCTGGTATTAAGTTGCGAGTCCCACCCATAGTGTAAACTCAAAGCAATAGACAACTGCATTAAAAGAACTTTGCGTAAAGTAAACAATCCTTGCACCCGCGGGCACAAGCACCGTTGTTTTCCCCCTTGTGGCAACAGCACATCCCCTAGACTCATGTTTCTGTCACTCAAGCTAGTCATCGAGGGGCATGAACCCGCAATCAAGCATAACGTTCCCTCTTGGAGTCACTACCTACTACTTGGCCAAAGCAATAAATAACAACGGAGAACATGCAAGAATTACTTACGAACATAAATATAAAAGAGGTAGATCAAATATATTACTCAAACACAATCTGAACATAATCTCACAATCCATCGGATCCCAGCAAACTCAACATAGCAACATCATAAGGATTACATATGTGCCTCGATCATGTAGGGCAGCTCACGAGGACTAATTAGTGAAGCACAAGAACGGGAGGAGAACATCACATAGCTACTGGTCATGGACCCACGGTCCAAGGGAGACTACTCACAACTCATCCGGGAGACGTCCATGGTGGTGGAGAAGCTCCCGGTGGTGATCCTCCCCTCCGGCAGGGTTCCGGGAAGAGTTCTCCTGATGCTCCCGATCTTGGAAGCGGCAGCGGCGGCGAAACAGAGATGAGATCGCGAAAAAGGGTTCCCCTCGAGGGTTTCGGGACACGATATAAATATATGCCAAAGGAGGCATCAGCGGAGGCTCAGGGGGCCCAGGCGCCCCCCCCGGCGCGGCCAGGGGGGCGCCACCAGGGCGCCTGGAGCCCTGGTGGCCCCCCTCCGGCTGTACTTTGGCTGTTGGGAAGCTTCTGGAACGCTGATTTTTTATATAATTTTTCCGGGATTTTTCTGGCAGTTCTCGTAATGGGAAAACCTGAAATACAAAAACAGCAGAAAACAGAAACTGGCACTATGGTGCACTAAGTTAATTGGTTAGTCCAAATATGATCAAAAGTGTATGGAAGTGTATAAATATCATAGCAATATCATCCAAAAGAGGCATGGAGCAAGCAGAAATTATAGATACATTTTGGACGTATCAACATCCCCAAGCTTAATTCCTGCTCGTTCGCGAGTAGGTAAATGAAAACAAGAATAATTTCTGTGGTGACATGCTATTAACCATATAGGACTTTTCATAGTCATATGACAAAAGCTTACTGAGACAATGAATCTGTAGTAATTAAGTTGCCTCATGAGAAAATCACAAAGGACTGAAAGTTTTACAATATGGTATTGAAACATCAAATAGATTTGTAATGATAAAGTGATATCTCGCTTGCCCCCTTTAGTGAAGCAAAACATAAATGCAGGGGCACCTCCAAGGTTTAAGTGATAACTAGATACAATGATTTCAAAATAAACGATATCATAATCATGCAAAAGACAATGCTACTTTGGGACAATGCACATTACACTCAGAATGACAATCATGCTCTCAGTAGTTGGTGCTTTAAAAGAAGGTGGAGACTCTCGAACCGTGGCTTTTGTTGGCAAGGTTGAAAACCCATAGTCGAAAACAAAGACAAAACATGTACCAGAGCTCTTGGTTTTAAAAACAGAGGTAATAATAATTTTTTAGATCATGCATGTTTCGTCAACGAATGCTAGCAGATAACTCAATTACTTCTTGAGATCGACAAGTTTCGAGGAACGGCTCCCGAATGAGGACGATCACATCCTCTTAATCTCCTTTGTTTATCACTGCCAAAGTTTTCTGATTTCTCATGAACAAAGCATGAAGGAGGGTTTGTTTGTTATATTAATTTTGAGCCGGGCGCACTCAATGCCAGTTCCTTCTCGTGTTATGGGTTTGCACATTATACATGCAATCCCGGGGTGAAGCTTGTCCAACTTAAAAAGATCATGAATTAACTACTACTTCCTCATGGACTTAAAACAAAGGCACAAAATAGGAATACATTTTTTTTTCTTTTTGAATAATTTCGAGATGGAACATGAAAGTCTTCGTTAGGAATGGCAGGTAAATACCATGTATGAAGGTATGGTGGACTCATATGGCATAACTGGTTTAAAGGAATTTGGATGCACAAGTAGTCAGTTCGCTTAGTACAGGCGAAGGTTAGCAAAAGACTGGGAGCGACCAACTAAGAGTGCAATGACGGTCATAATCATGCAGAGCGACAAAGCAACATTGAATCAGGCATGGTAGTTATATCGCTACTCAGAAACAAAAGATCATCAAGGCTTGACAGACTTTCTTTACAGTCTTAAATATGCGTGAGCATATGCCAAGTCAATCAAAGTAAATTATTGATGGAAGATATTACTAAATCATACCACATCATAGGCAAACAAATCATGTTGGTACTCCAATAACACATTGGAAACCCCCCAGCTATTTGAGACTAACCATAAGAAAACATGAACTACTAAGCACCATTATGCACGTAGCATTTTTATCATAGACATACCAACCAATGCAACGGAAGCAAACTCTCTTAATAAGATAATCATGATAAATAAAGAGAGTTCAAGCAACCAACTAAACAAAAGCTCTTTAAAAAGATAAGCATGAAAACTAAAAGCTAAGCATGATAGTAGCTATTGAAAGACGAGGAACACACACCGCAAAGATAGACATGAAAATTCTATGTTATGTTCTAGGTAGAAGTGGAGCGTGTTTCTCTCCCACATAAAGAAAGCTGAGTTCCGACTCGTTATGAAAAGCTAAAGAAAACTAAAAAGGAAAACTAAAAGCAAGTCGCTCCAAGCATAGCACATAACACATGAAGGGATAAAAATATAGTGGAACGAAAGACGAACTGATAATGTTGATGGAGAAGGGGATGCACGGGGGCATCCCCAAGCTTAGACGCTTGAGTCTCCTTGAATATTTCTTGGGGGTGCATGGGGGCATCCCCAAGCTTGAGCGCTTGACACTCCTGAATCTTTTTATCATCTTCCCTCGCACACTTGAAAACTCCCTTCATACATAACTCATCATAATCTGATTAGCGAGGTTAGTACCCTTAATAAAATAATTGTTCCTTGCTGGAAATAAGGATATTCTTGAAGGTCTACTGTTTCTCAAGATTGCCAAAAGGTTTTTGCAAAGAAAAAGCAAGCTCTAGGTTTGCAAAATGAAGGAAAGGCAAAACAGGACAGAATCTGTGAAAAACAGAACAGCAGGTAGTAAATGATTTTTTCGGGGCACTTCTGCAACTCTAATCAAAAAACTCAAAACAGACGCACGAAAAAAAATTATATAGAGCATGCTGTCGAAAAAGTTCAGACCAAAAAGATGATCTGGTGATTTTATACGAATTTTTCTATCCAAGGACAGAATCTGTTTCCTGGACAGCACGTCACAACTTTTGAACTTTCTTGCAATTAGAGGCTACACTTGGCACAAAATTGAAAAGCAAAGATACAATGATGATGCTACTGTAGTAACAACATCAAGACACAACAAAAGCAAAATAAATTTTTTTTTCATGTGGGCTGCCTCCCAAAAGCGCTTTTTATTATGCCTTTAAGCTAGGCATAGTGCAAAGAGATCAAGTCTTATCAACAGTAAAAGAATAGCTAGCCCGTATAACGGACTCAAAAGGTAACTTAATATTTTTTTGAGGGAAGTGTTCCATCCCTTTTTTGAGAGGAAACTGGAATTTTATATTCCCCTCTTTCATGTCAATGATAGCACCAATGGTGCGTAGAAAAGGACGTCCCAAAATAATTGGACACGAAGGTTCACATTCAATGTCCATAATAGTAAAATCAACGGGAACGTAATTGTCATTGACAATGATAAGAACATCGTCGATCCTCCCCAAAGGTTTCTTTATGGAAGAATCAACGAGACGAACACCAAAAGAACAAGAATCAAAAGGTTTCAATTTAAGCATATCATATATTCTTTTGGGCATAACAGAGGTACTAGCACCAACATCACATAAAGCATAGCAAGAGAAGTTATTCAACTTAATATTAATCATAGGATCCCAACCATCTTCTAGCTTTCTAGGTATGGAGGCTTCTACTCTAAGTTTCTCCTCCCTAGCTTTGATGAAAGCATTAGTGATATGCTCTGTGAAGGCAAGGTTAAGCGTGCTAGTGCGGGGATCTCTAGACATCTTGTGAAGGAAATCAATAACTTCGGTAAGAGTGCAATTATCAAAATCAAGGTCACTACTATCAAGTAAGGTGGTAGTGGTGTCCTTTAGGTTCACTTGTTTGGTAGTTTCTATAGTCATAGCATCACCATTAATAGGTCCAATGGGACCAGGAGTGCATTGGGTGCTAAGAGTTTGGATATCCTCAACAACTTGGATAGTAGCAACAGTGTGGTGGGTAGGAAGGCTCTTAATTCTATCTTCTTCCTCCCTTTCTCTAGCCCATCTCTCTTTAAGTTTAGCCAACATCCTAATGTTTTCATTAATTTGCACTTGAATAGCATTCATAGGAGTGACCTTCCTCTCCTCAAGAGGAGAAGTTCTAATTTTAAGCAATTCTACCTCATTGGCTAAATTGTCTACCTTCAAAGAGAGATCATCTAGTTTGTTTAGATTTTCTCCTACACTCTTATTAAAGGCTTTTTGGGTAGTGATGAAATATTTAAGCATAATCTCTAGTTCAGTAGGGGAGTTCTTGGTGCTAGGATAAGCATTGTTGTTCCCATAAGAATTAGAGGGGAACGGTCTAGGATTGCTACCAAAGTTACTCCTATAAGCATTGTTATTAAAATTGTTTCTAGAGATAAAGTTCACATCTACTTGTTCTTGAGAAATCAAAGAATTTAAGGGAACATCACGAGGATCAACAGAAGATTGCTTCGAAAGTAGAGACATGATCAAGTCAACTTTTTCATTTAGGGAGGAAATCTCCTCGACAGAGTTTACCTTCCTACCTGTTGGAGCGCGTTCGGTGTGCCATTGGGAATAATTGGTCATCATCTCATCGAGAAGCTTTGTGGCAGCACCAAGTGTAGTTGACATAAAGGTTCCTCCCGCGGCCGAATCTAACAAGTTTCGCGAGGTAAAGTTCAAGCCTGCATAAAAAGTTTGGATAACCATCCAAGTAGTCAAACCGTGAGTAGGGCAGTTCTTGATAAGAGATTTCATACGTTCCCAAGCTTGGGCAACGTGTTCATTATCCAATTGTTTAAAATTCATTATGTTACTTCTTAGTTGGATAATTTTAGCAGGTGGATAGTATTTTCCGATAAAAGTATCTTTGCACTTGTCCCATGAATCTATGCTATTTCTAGGCAAAGATTGAAACCAAATTTTAGCTCCTCCTCTCAAGGAGAAAGGAAAAAGCTTAAGCTTAACAATATCACCGTCTACTTCTCGGTACTTTTGCATATCACAGAGTTCAACAAAATTGTTTAAGTGTAAAGCAGCATCATCTCCAGCACCAGAGAATTGATCTTTCATAACTAGGTTCAGTAAAGCAGGTTTAATTTCATACGAAGGTGCTGAAGTGGCAGGTGTAGTGATAGGCGTGTAGATAAAGTCATCGTTGTTGTGACTAGTGAAGTCACACAACTTGGTGTTCTCGGTGGAACCCATAGCAGCAAGCAAGCAAGATAACTATTTTTGTGATTTTCGATAAAAGATACTAAAGCAAAAAACTGAAAGGTAAACTAACAAGACTAAAAGCAAAGGTAAAAGATAGCGTGCAACTCCCCTATCCTGAAGAGTGGAGTCCCCGGCAACGGCGCCAGAAAACTTTGCTTGATGGCTTCTCGCCCCTCGTTGGTTACCCCAAGTGGAAGGTTTGAGATGCAGTGTAGCGGAAGTTTTCCCTTGGCAAAGATACCAAGGATCGATTTCCCTGAGACTCCCAGTTTCAACAAGAAGGTGTCAACTGCTAACGGCGCTAGATATTAGCAATCAACGTGGACCTGCACACAGATACAAATAACTTTGCTCCCAACGAGTACAGAGAGGTTGTCAATCCCTCCGGCCTTGTAGTTTACAAAGGATCAAACACAAGTGATAATAGTGATAGGTAATGCTGCAAATAGTAAGTAAAAGCGTAAAGTAAATAGTGGATGTGATCAATGATGGTAATATGGACCGGGGTCCCATGATGTTCACTAGTGATGTCTCTCTCCCAAAAGACGATAAAACAGCTATGTGAGGTAAACGAATTACAGCTGGGCAATTGACAGAATTATGTGCGCAAACCAATGCTAACTATGTTGCAAGAAAGGTAGAGGTTCAAAGCATGGGCGGTACGCCAAGGCAAGTAGATCGAAATCCATCTGCATCTACTACTAATCATCCACCTTGAGATATCTATCCAGAACAACTCGCTGGTATTAAGTTGCGAGTCCCACCCATAGTGTAAACTCAAAGCAATAGACAACTGCATTAAAAGAACTTTGCGTAAAGTAAATAATCCTTGCACCCGCGGGCACAAGCACCGTTGTTTTCCCCCTTGTGGCAACAGCACATCCCCTAGACTCATGTTTCTGTCACTCAAGCTAGTCATCGAGGGGCATGAACCCACAATCAAGCATAACGTTCCCTCTTGGAGTCACTACCTACTACTTGGCCAAAGCAATAAATAACAACGGAGAACATGCAAGAATTACTTACGAACATAAATATAAAAGAGGTAGATCAAATATATTCGTAGCCGCCGCCGTCGCCCGTCCACCCCCTTCGTCTTCGTCCAAGCACGAGCCCGTCGCCAGCGTCGCCGTCATCTACCCCGACCACTTCGTCTACTCCGACCACCGTTGGTGACGTCGGCCCTGCGCCGATGGACGCCGCACTCGTCGTCGAGTTCTTCTCTGCTGGCCCCCTCCGACTTCTTCGACATGGCGTACAGCTCGTGCAGGTCCCTCGTCTACGCATGCCCGGTGCTGGCAACACCGATGCGTGCTTTCATCCACGACGTGTCCCCGAGCCTAACAAGCCTGGTCGGCGCTTCGTTAACTTCTTCGTCGTTCGTCTACGCATGCCCGGTGCTGGCAACACCGGTGCGTGCCTTCGTCTACGATGTGTCCCCGGGCTTGGCAAACCCGCCGCGACGCGTCGTCAACAACATCTTCTTCCCGGCGCACCACTACTTCGACACCACAGCACCCATGCTAACTCGGCGCCCCCATGCGCCCGCGGCTCCACGACGACTTCCTCGACACCGGCTACCCCGACTCGACATCGACCACGGCATTCTTCGCACGGCAACCTCGACAACGGCTACCCCGGTGCTGGCAGAATGTTTAAAATTTGTAGTTGACCAGATTGAAACATGACAGGAGGCACACAGTCACTAGGGAGAATCTGTTGCAAAACATATAGTAAGACTTCGTAGTTAGCATTGTAGTTCAGTTCGAGAAGAACTAATGCAAAACATGCACGGATGTCGTAATAGTAAAAAAATCTTACCATGGTATCTCCATTGATATTAACGTAGTTCAAGACGTGCACTAGTGGGATGTATTGACTATATTGTGGATCAATATTGCGATGTTGAATGTAATCCAGAAGAAAGGAATAAAAGAAGATGATCTGCTCTTTGTCCTTATAAGTACATTCTGAGCCAGGGGTGTAGTAGGTTCTGTCTAGCATCATCCTCACATTATTTGAATAATCAAAATAACCTATCAATGGAAATAAGTTGTCAACTATTTTGAAATAAACAATATAAATTACTAAATAACTATGTTTGATAAACTCACTTCTCGGTAGAATTGGAATCATATCGTCAACAAGGACCCAAATGTCCAAATCATCTTCGGCGATGGAATCCGGATTACCAAGATCCATGGTGAGAAGCATACCCTCATAAAAACCATATATCTTGCAAAATGATTCCCAATTCTTGCAACCAAAAGTGGTTACATTATCTGAATTGTACAAATCCACTTCTAAATCAACATTATGCATGGTCCTTAGTTGAATTTGCTTTGTCTCCGAAGTTTCATGATCTTCAAATCCCATCCTCTCCAAGACATAGCGTCTTGCATGACACGGGATAAACTAGTTGCATGTAAAAGAAGAAAATTAATTACTTACACGTTGAAGTAGCTAGAAATCATGCTTAATTAATTACGAAACAAGACTTGTCGTTGCGTATCGTTTCGACATCGAAGGTCTCGTCGAGCTTAATACTGAAGTAACGACCGTCTACCAGGTGAGGCCTGTCGCACATACCCCGGTCGTCACCGCACCAGGAGCACTCCGGGATCCTATCGTCGTCGGAAGACGACATTTCCTATGTTTCAAAGAGATTAAACTTTATAAACTAAAAATATGTACCTAGACAAGCTAGCTGTGGCACCATCCTAGGCTCATTAGGACTAACATTGTCAACACTTTTGCACTAGTTCTGCTACATACCATCCTAGCCTTTTTAAGTTTCAACATTGCTACAGCATACAAACTTGAAGCGCTTGTGACTTTCAGCAGAACCTCACAATCTGATTACTATCCTCTCTATAAACTCATTTTAAACGAGTTCAAAAAGTGTAAGATCTTTATCCTAAAACACCACCAAAAAATTAAGGCATGGCATCTAATAAGCAATGTTTGGAAATACAGTAAGTTTAATCTATGCCTAGCCATCCCTTACAAGGATATGGGGACATATTTCAGTTGTTTCAAACTTGAAACAGTAACATGTGATGACCAACTTCTTAAAAGTGCAGAACTAGTAACCAGTTGCAATTTTGCCATCATATTAATTGTAGCAGACAGTATTGTGCCTGGCAGTATTACCACTATGTATAGCTTGGTCTTTGTGCATACATATAAATAACAATATAATTATAGTTCAGTAAAACAATTCATTTCATCATGGTCCCGATATTGTCAATATTTGCAACATTGGGCTCTCATGAATGCACAAAGAAACTGGAAGAGAGAACGCATCCCTGTTATTGTGCAAGATTATAAAACAGGATAACTGCAAGTTAGTGGTTCATCCATACAAATTTACTGACATAGGACAATATTTTCTAGTACATCATGGACAGCATAACATGCTGGGGCGGAGTTCGGGACAACAAAACACATAAAGAAACCGCATTGTCAAAACAGCTCCGATACTTGGATCATACAGACAGCGACACTTATTTTCTGACGAAGGGAGTATCCTGCAGCCAGAATGGTGAAACCCACCCAGGCATATTAACGGCAAGTACGATCAGCTCTTAACAGTATATCATCAATTATATATCATCAAATGACCCATTAATCAAACAGGGACTACCATTGAAGAGCAAGCTCGAATCTTAAAGGTATATCAGTATATCATCATCTTCATGAGAACAATAATCAGGAAACAGCAGATTTCCACTCTCACGTAGAATAGGTAGGGGGAAGAGCAGGAGCTAGTTTAAGCAACCGGGCTAATCAAATTTTGATCCAAGTGACCTAAATTTTGATCCAAGTGACCTAAATTTTGATCTCAACCGCGTACTTCAACGAAAATGGCAGAAATACAAAAAAATTACTTTGTGGTGGTGATTAGAGAGGAAGGAGGGAGGAGTGATGGCTACCTGCGTATGGAGTGGTCGCCGGCGTAGCTCCGGGCGGCGACGTTGCTGCAGAGTCGGGGGAGGCCGGGCCGTCGGGGGCGCGGGCGTCGAGGCCGAGGCATCGGAGGCGCGGGCGGCGGCGGCGTAGCTCCGGGCGGCGGCGTTGCTGCAGAGTCGGGGGAGGCCGGGGCGTCGGGGGCGCGGGCGTCAAGGCCGGGGCGTC
>LR738709.1:617621995-617689391 GCA_902687465.1 Secale cereale | reverse complement strand
GGGGCGCGGGCGTCGAGGGCGTCGGCGGCGCGGCGCTCGGCTCAGCGGGGGTGGCGCGGGGGCGGCGGCGCGGCGCTGGAGGGAGAGAGAGGCGTTGGGGAGAGGGGGAGATCTGGCGAGGGAGAGAGAGGAGGGTGCGGCCGGTGTGGGGGATATGGATGGGGGAATACTAATGGCGCACTGCGCCTCTGTGCACCATAAGTATGTAGATTCTTATGGCGCACGTTCCGCAGGTGCGTCATTAGTATGTTTGGACAGGCGCACTAGTTCAAAAAAAAACTTCTTGATACTTTGGACATCGTGCGCCATTAGTAGTTCGAGCTCTAATGGCGTATCTGCTGATGGTGCGCCATTTCTATATTCTAATGGCGCACTTCCTGTTCGGTGCGCCATTAGTATCAGTTCCATCTATAGCCCTTTTCCTAGTAGTGATAACAACAACATAAGGATTACATATGTGCCTCGATCATGTAGGGCAGCTCACGAGGACTAATTAGTGAAGCACAAGAACGGGAGGAGAACATCACATAGCTACTGGTCATGGACCCATGGTCCAAGGGAGACTACTCACAACTCATCCGGGAGGCGTCCATGGTGGTGGAGAAGCTCCCGGTGGTGATCCTCCCCTCCGGCAGGGTGCCGGGAAGAGTTCTCCTGGTGCTCCCGATCTTGGAAGCGGCGGCGGCGGCGAAACAGAGATGAGATCGCGAAAAAGGGTTCCCGTCTCGAGGGTTTCGGGACACGATATAAATATATGCCAAAGGGGGCAATCAGCGGAGGCTCGGGGGGCCCAGGCGCCCCCCCCCCCCCCCGGCGCGGCCAGGGGGGGCCGTGCCACCAGGGCGCCTAGAGCCCTGGTGGCCCCCCTCCGGCTGTACTTTGGCTGCTGGGAAGCTTCTGAAACGCTGATTTTTTATATAATTTTTCCGGGATTTTTCTGGCAGTTCTCGTAATGGGAAAACCTGAAATACAAAAACAGCAGAAAACTGAAACTGGCACTGGGGTGCACTAAGTTAATAGGTTAGTCCAAATATGATCAAAAGTGTATAGAAGTGTATAAATATCATAGCAATATCACCCAAAAGAGGCATGGAGCAAGCAGAAATTATAGATACGTTTCGGACGTATCATCATTCCTGGCGGCCGCCACAACGCCGAAGGGCGGCGCGTGTGGTGGGGGTTGCCCGGCCGCACCCTCGAGCACGTCCTCGACTACATCGAGGCTGGCAACACGCCCGCCTCGAGTACCCCGCCCCCGCACCCCCGTCCTTCTCTCACTATTGTGGCAGCTCGTGGATGCCGCGGCGGTTGTCTGACGCGACGACCTCCTCCTCTTCGGGCGGCTCGTCGGCGGCCTTCGCCGTCAAGCCCGAGCCGCAGGACACGGCGGGGGAGTCTCCGCTAGGGCGCCGCACCCGCAGCGGCGCCCTGACCATCCCCGAGGAAGTCCGCGGCGGTCGCCTGCGCCTCGTCCGGCCGAAAACCAAGCCGGACCCTCCCCTGCTCCCGGTGAAGCCGGAGTACCTCGCGATGGCCGCCGCCGACGAGACGGCCCTGAGGTGGGCGGGGGAGGACTACGTCCGCGAGCAGGTGGCTCGCCAGCGCCGCGCCCTCAAGGAACTGAAGGCGCGCCACCGCCGCCTGATACGTCCAAAACGTATCTGTAATTTCTGCTTGCTCCATGCCTCTTTTGGGTGATATTGCTATGTTATTTATACACTTCCATACACTTTTGATCATATTTGGACTAACCTATTAACTCAGTGCACCCCAGTGCCAGTTTCTGTTTTCGGCTGTTTTTGTATTTCAGGTTTTCACATTACGAGAACTGCCAGAAAAAATCCAAAAAAATTATATAAAAAATCAGCATTCCGGAAGCTTCCATGCGGCCAAAGTAGGGCCGGAGGGGACCCACAGGGGCTCCAGGCGGCCTGCCCACGCGCCCCCCCTGGCCGCGCCGGGGGGGCACCTGGGCACCCCTGACCCCCTCTGATGCCCCCCTTTGGCATATATTTAAAGCGTCTCGCAGAAACCCTGATTCCAGACCCCTTTTCTCCAGACGCGATTCCGATCTCCGCCGCCATCGCCATCAAGCTTCGGGGGACCAGAATTCCTGCGCCGGCACCCTGCCAGGACGGGGAAGTGCCCCCGGATTCATCTCCATCGACGTTGCTTCCTCCCTCCATGATGCAGGAGTAGTTCCTCCTCGAGGCTGAGGTTCTTACTAGTAGCTATGTGGTCAATTCTCTCTCCCATGATGTGATCTTCGTTGTGATCATAGGCTATGTTAATCTAGGATAATCCCATGATATTTCCCCTTCCTCTATGTATTGGATTGATGTACTCACTTGTCTTTATCTAGTATAATCCCCGAGACCAAGGTGACAGCGGTCTATTGGACATGGATTAGAACAATATTTTCATGAGTGATTTCCTCTCTTGTGTGTTGATTGAAGATTGAGAGTCTCTTGGTGCTTGTCTTTGACTATCCTTTAGATATGTTGTGGTGATTGTGGGACTCTCTTTGGATGGCCGCGGTGACATTGGGAAATCCTTAGATTGAGAACTACGAACTTTGAGGTGTGCTTTTGTAGCCCTACATAATTCTCGTCCTCTCTTGACCACGAAGGAATGACCTCCGAGTGCGTCCCCTTTGCATGTTTCATGGGAAATATCATGTGTTTCGATTATGTTAATGTTGTTGGGAGTTGCCACTAGTGAAAGTATGAAGTCTAGGCCTTGTTTCCACCATTGCAATACCATTTGTGCTCACGTTTACCACTTGTTTGCTTGCTGCACTTTTTATTACATAATTATATTACTTTGCTTTGCCACTCCTATCATCCATATTTTACCATCTCTTCGTCGAACTAGTGCACCTATACAACTCCTAGTTGTATTAGGTGTGTTGGGGACACAAGAGACTTCTTGTATCTTAGTTGCAGGGTTGCTTGAGAGAGACCATCTTCAACCTCTACTTCCCTGAGTTCGATAAACCTTAGGTCATCCACTTGAGGGAAATTGCTGCTGTCCTACAAACCTCTGCGCTTGGAGGCCCAACATAGTCTACAAGAGTAGAAGCGTGTGTAGACATCGAACTATTTCTGGCGCCGTTGCCGGGGAGGTGAGTGCTTGAAGGTATATCTTTAGATCTTGCAATTAAATCTTTTTGTTTCTTGTTTTTATTTCACTAGTTATGCTTATGGACGGCCTTGCTATTGGATCGTTGCTTGCGGGAAGACGCCCCACACCTGTGGTGGTTGCTCCTCCCCCTACTGAAATTGTGCCCTATAAAATACCAGCTGGTATTATCGATTATGTTTTGGCTGATCATTATGTAGGAGACAGACATCCGGGTGAGCACTTGGTATATCTGTCACAACTATGTTCATTATTTAAGCTTGCAGGTGTATCAAGGGAGTTTGTCATGAGGAAATTATTTGCCTTGTCACTGAAAGGAAATGCATTGGAATGGTATAGGCTACTAAATGACTCTCACCTGCTGGAGTGGGAAGAGATCCAGTCTCTCTTTTACTCCAAGTTTTATCCTCTTCATGAAGTCCATGAGAATAGAATTATGTTTATAATTTTTATCCTCATGATGGAGAGAGCATAGCTCGAGCTTGGGGGAGACTGAAAACGTTAATGCTAAAATGTCCTAACCATGGGCTCCCCAAAGATATGATTATTACTAATTTCTATGCGAGGCTTTCTCGACAGGATAAAGATTTGCTCGATGCTTCCTCTAAGGGTTCTTTCACAAACAAAAAGATTGATGCTAAATGGGAACTCCTTGAAAGAATTCAACGCAACACTGAAGATTGGGAGATCGACAAAGGTAAAGAGTCAGGTATAATTTATGAGTATGATTGCATTAAGTCCTTTGTTGTAACTACAAGTTTTAATAAGTTTAGTGCTAAGTTTGGGCTTGATTCTCAACTCCTTGTTGATTTCCTCAAATCTTTTGCTTCACATCTTAATATGCCTAAGGAGGATTGGATCAAGTATCATAAACCTTTTAAAGAGACTTGCAAAGAAAATGAAATTGTTCATGATGATTGCAACATGCATGATCCAATTCCTAAAAATGAAGTTTTATATAAGCATGTTAATTTTTGTGGAGTGGATAGACCTTGTGAAAGGCCTATGATTGAAGAAGAGAAGTATTGTAAGCAACATAAGCATGAAAGAACAATCACTTGGGTCAGAGATTTAAATGAAATTGCTAGAGAATTGTGTGACCTTTATCCTTTTACTTGTGAACTTTGCCGTATAGAGGGTCACTTTAATTTTCAATGCATGAACTTTCAAAACATAACTGTTAACCGGTTGTGTGATAACATGATCACCTCTGATCTTTATGATGAGCTTATGTTATTTTTGATGTGTGAAGAGTTATCAGAAAAGACTTCATGGCTAGATGTTAATGCCATAGGAATAAAAAACACTTTGCGCCATCTCTATTGTGTTGTTAATTGCCATGAAAATGATTACATAGGTAAGATTATAAAGGAGGGAACTTTACCAAAGTACAAAAATGTCTCTTATATTTCTGCTAATAAAAAGGAGAGTTTCTCCCAAGTTTCCCATATTGTTTCTAATGATAAACCAGGATATGTGGAGAAGCTTCATCTCCAACCACTCCCTCCTAAGGTTAAGAAGAAGAAAGAGAAGAGGAGAAGGAAGAGGAGCAAGAAAGAAGAAGAATGGGTATCAACCTGGCCTGAGCATATTCCTCCCATCAACTTTTATCCTAACGATTGTAAGTTTAAAGAAGAAGGTGAAGTTTATTGCCTTAATTATCATCTTGATGATACGTCCGTAGGTACTATTGAAGATGATTTTGATTATGATATGCATGTTACTTATTGTGATTGGGAAAATGATGATAATGCTACTTATGATCTTGAAAATCTTTTTGGTACCAACTCTGAAAGTGATGATATGGGAAGCTCTAAGCTTGGGGATGATAGGATTGCAAATCCTTTACCCACTAGTGATGTGATAATTGATAATTCTTTTGCTAGTAAGAATAAAGACAACATGATTACAAATATAGTTGCTAGCAATGATAATGCTTTTCTCTACTATGATGATGTCATAACTCCAACCTATAGTGATTATAAAGGTACCTATGACATAAGGAGAAATTATCCTTATGAAACTTGTCATAATCATGGAGGGAATTACTCCCTTGTTAAACACCACCCTCCTAATACCCAATTAATCTATAGTGTTCAAGTTGTTTATGATAGTCCTACTCCCACTATTACCAATGAGAAAGATTATGCTTATGTGGAGAGTAAGAATACCTTTTTGCATGTGGATCATGGTAACAATGCTTTATGTGATGCTTATATTGTTGAGTCCATCCATGATGCCACTGAAATTTATAATGAGAGAGGGAGACTTGGTTCTAAATATCTTAATAATAAGAAGTTTCCTCTCTTTATGGTGAATATTTTGAAGTTATGCTTGTTTTGCCTTCCTATGCTAGTTGCTTTGTGCTTCAATGAATTATTCTATTGCAATATTCCTATGCATAGGAAGCATGTTAGGCTTAAATGTGTTTGGTATTTGCTTCTTGATGCTCTCTTTTGTTCTTCAGCTCTTATTCCTACGAGAGCATCATTAAAGTCTTAAGCCTATCTTTATGGCTATAAAGAAAGAGCTCTAGGGAGACAACCCTTGTTATGTTTACTTTCAGTTTTAGTGGTCTTGATGTTTGTTACTACTGTAGCAACATCATTGTATCTTTATTTTTCAGCTTTCTGCCAAGTTTAGCCTCTGATTGCAAGAAAGTTCAAAAGTTGTGACGTGCTGTCCAGGAAACATATTCTGTCCTTGGATAGAAAAATTCGTATAAAATCATCAGATCATCCTTTTGGTCTGAATTGTTTCAACAGCGTGCTCTATACAATTGTCTTTCGGGCGTCTGTTCTGAGTTTTTTGATTTGAGTTGCAGAAGTGCCCCGAAAAAATTATTTACTACCTGTTGTTCTGTTTTTCACAGATTCTGTCCTGTTTTGCCTTTCCTTCATTTTGCAAACCTAGAGCTTGCTTTTTCTTTGCAAAAACCTTTTGGCAATCTTGAGAAACAGTAGAACTTCAAGAATATCTTTATTTCCAGCAAGGAACAATTATTTTATTATGGGTACTAACCTCGCTAATCAGATTATGATGAGTTATGTATGAAGGGGGTTTTCAAGTGTGCGAGGGAAGATGATAAAAAGATTCAGGAGTGTCAAACGCTCAAGCTTGGGGATGCCCCCATGCACCCCCAAGAAATATTCAAGGAGACTCAAGCGTCTAAGCTTGGGGATGCCCCCGTGCATCCCCTTCTCCATCAACATTATCAGTTCGTCCTTCGTTCCACTATATTTTAATCACTTCATGTGTTATGTGCTATGCTTGGAGCGTCTTGTTTTAGTTTTCCTTTTAGTTTTCTTTAGCTTTTCATAACGAGTCGGAACTCAGCTTTCTTTATGTGGGAGAGAAACACGCTCCACTTCTACCTAGAACATAACATAGAATTTGCATGTCTATCTTTGCTGTGTCTGTTCTTTGTCTTTTAATAGCTACTATCATGCTTAGCTCTTAACTTTCATGCTTATCTTTTTAAAGAGCTTTTGTTTAGTTGGTCGCTTGAACTCTCTTTAGTTATCATGTTTATCTTATTAAGAGAGTTTGCTTCCGTTGCATTGGTTGATATGTCTATGATAAAGATGCTACGCGCATAATGGCGCTTAGTAGTTCATGTTTTCTTATGGTTAGTCTCACATAGCTGGGGGGTTCCCAATGTGTTATTGGAGTACCAACATGATTTGTTTGCCTATGATGTGGTATGGTTTAGTAATATCTTCCTTCAAAGAATTTATTTTGATTGACTTGGCGTATGCTCACGCATATTTAAGACTGTAAAGAAAGTCTGTCAAGCCTTCATGATCTTTTGTTTCTGAGTAGCGATATAACTACCATGCCTGATTCAATGTTGCTTTGTCGCTCTGCATGATTATGACCGTCATTGCTCTCTTAGTTGGCCGCTCCCAGTCTTTTGCTAACCTTCGCCTGTACTAAGCGGACTGACTGCTTGTGCATCCACATCCTTTAATCCAGTTATGCCATATGAGTCCACATACCTTCCTACATGGTATTTACCTGCCATTCCTAACGGAGACTTGCATGTGCCATCTCGAAATTATTCAAAGAAAAAGCGTTCTTATTTTGTGCCTCTGTTGTAAGTTCATGAGGAAGTAGTGGTTAATTCATGACCTTTTTAAGTTGGACAAGCTTCACCCCGGGATTGCATGTATAATGTGCAAACCCATAATACGAGAAGGAACTAACATTGAGTGCGCCCGGCTCAAAAAGATAATATAACAAACAAACCCTCCTTCACGCTTTGTTCATGAGAAATCAGAAAACTTTGGCAGTGATAAACAAAGGAGATTAAGAGGATGTGATCGTCCTCATTCGGGAGCCGTTCCTCGAAACTTGTCCATCTCGAAAAGTGATTGAGTTGTCTGCTAGCATTCGTTGACGAAACATGCATGATCTAAAATAAATTATTACCTCTGTTTTAAAACCAAGAGCTCTGGTACATGTTTTGTCTTTGTTTCAGACTACGGGTTTTCAACCTTGCCAACAAAAGCCACGGTTCGAGAGTCTCCACCTTCTTTTAAAAGCACCAACTACTGAGAGCATGATTGTCATTCTGAGTGTAATGTGCATTGTCCCAAAGTAGCATTGTCTTTTGCATGATTG
Source organism: Secale cereale (assembly GCA_902687465.1). Taxonomy (NCBI): domain Eukaryota; kingdom Viridiplantae; phylum Streptophyta; class Magnoliopsida; order Poales; family Poaceae; genus Secale; species Secale cereale. The sequence continues at coordinate 617,681,627 of LR738709.1, read as the reverse complement.
TGATATCGTTTATTCCGAAATCATTGTATCTAGTCATCACTTAAACCTTGGAGGTGCCCCTGCATTTATGTTTTGCTTCACTAAAGGGGGCAAGCTAGATATCACATTATCATATTTGCACATCATGTTCATTGCAAATCTATTTGATGTTTCAGTATCATATTGTAAAACTTTCAGTCCTTTGTGATTTTCTCATGAGGGAACTTAATTACTATAGATTCATTGTCTCAGTAAGCTTTTTTCATATGACTATGAAAAAATCCTATATGGTTAATAGCATGTCACCACAGAAATTATTCTTGTTATCATTTACCTACTCGAGGACGAGCAGCAATTAAGCTTGGGGATGTTGATACGTCCAAAACGTATCTATAATTTCTGCTTGCTCCATGCCTCTTTTGGGTGATATTGCTATGTTATTTATACAATTCCATACACTTTTGATCATATTTGGACTAACCTATTAACTCAGTGCACCCCAGTGCCAGTTTCTGTTTTCGGCTGTTTTTGTATTTCAGGTTTTCACATTACGAGAACTGCCAGAAAAAATCCAAAAAAATTATATAAAAAATCAGCGTTCCGGAAGCTTCCATGCGGCCAAAGTAGGGCCGGAGGGGACCCACAGGGGCTCCAGGTGGCCTGCCCACGCGCCCCCCCCTGGCCGCGCCTGGGGGGGGCACCTGGGCACCCCTGACCCCCTCTGATGCCCCCCTTTGGCATATATTTAAAGCGTCTCACAGAAACCCTGATTCCAGACCCCTTTTCTCCAGACGCGATTCCGATCTCCGCCGCCATCGCCATCAAGCTTCGGGGGACCAGAATTCCTGCGCCGGCACCCTGCCGGGACGGGGAAGTGCCCCCGGATTCATCTCCATCGACGTTGCTTCCTCCCTCCATGATGCAGGAGTAGTTCCTCCTCGGGGTTGAGGTTCTTACTAGTAGCTATGTGGTCAATTCTCTCTCCCATGATGTGATCTTCGTTGTGATCATAGGCTATGTTAATCTAGGGTGATCCCATGATATTTCCCCTTCCTCTATGTATTGGATTGATGTACTCACTTGTCTTTATCTAGTATAATCCCCGAGACCAAGGTGACAGCGGTCTATTGGACATGGATTAGAACAATATTTTCATGAGTGATTTCCTCTCTTGTGTGTTGATTGAAGATTGAGAGTCTCTTGGTGCTTGTCTTTGACTATCCTTTAGATATGTTGTGGTGATTGTGGGACTCTCTTTGGATGGCCGCGGTGACATTGGGAAATCCTTAGATTGAGAACTACGAACTTTGAGGTGTGCTTTTGTAGCCCTACATAATTCTCGTCCTCTCTTGACCACGAAGGAAAGACCTCCGAGTGCGTCCCCTTTGCATGTTTCATGGGAAATATCATGTGATTCGATTATGTTAATGTTGTTGGGAGTTGCCACTAGTGAAAGTATGAAGCCTAGGCCTTGTTTCCACCATTGCAATACCATTTGTGCTCACGTTTACCACTTGTTTGCTTGCTGCACTTTTTATTACATAATTATATTACTTTGCTTTGCCACTCCTATCATCCATATTTTACCATCTCTTCGCCGAACTAGTGCACCTATACAACTCCTAGTTGTATTAGGTGTGTTGGGGACACAAGAGACTTCTTGTATCTTAGTTGCAGGGTTGCTTGAGAGAGACCATCTTCAACCTCTACTTCCCTGAGTTCGATAAACCTTAGGTCATCCACTTGAGGGAAATTTTTGCTGTCCTACAAACCTCTGCACTTGGAGGCCCACCGTAGTCTACAAGAGTAGAAGCGTGTGTAGACATCACCGCCACGTCCGCGAGGTGGACGGCGTCCTCTACCTCGATAGCAACGAGGAGGAGGTCGGGCCATCCCGCGTCGGCGACCCTGGACAGGGCTGCACCAGGGACGACGACGGGTGGCAGGGCGAGGACGACGAGGACGACGACGACGACGACGACGACGGCGGAGACAACACCGACTTCTACAAGCGCCTAGGCATGTCACTAGTAGAGAACGGGCCTTTTGTCCCGGTTCTTGAACCGGGACTAAAGGGTCGGTACTAATGCCCTAGGCCTTTAGTCCCGGTTCAAACTAGAACCGGAACAGATGGGCCTCCACGTGGCATGTGCGCGGAGCCCAGGCAGGAGGGCCTTTGGTCCCGGTTGGTGGCACCAACCGGGACCAAAAGGCATCCACGCGTCAGCATTTCTGTGGCTGGGGTTTTTTTCTTTTTTTTTCTTTTGAAAGGGGGGTGGGTTTGGGGGTTAGTTGTATTTCTTAGCGAGTGCATTGCATACTTATATGCTTCAGCTGATAGTCTCCTATCCTGTAATCTATGAGGATGCATTATGTACTTATAAACTTCAGACTTTATATACATGTGTAAGGAGCAGGAAATGTGTTGGTCAACAATACCTCAGCGCAATATGTCATTATAAAGTAATGAGTTGGGTAACACGAGTGCTACTTATACTTGAAATTTTAGATGCCATGACTCCCACACTGACATTCTCTTCCGTCCTTCAAAATATTACCGCTGATTATTGAGCATTTCTTTTGTACTTAAAATAGGATTCCCATTCGTTGCCGCTAATATCACCAGTTTGTGGGAATTCTATTCTTGATGGTGTTCTTTCTGAGTAAAGCCTGAAGGTCATGTCTAATGGGAGTGACAACGCTGAGATGAAATATGAATTAGCTGATGGTTGCACCGAGTATACAGATCACATGATTCTGTGTGGTACTACACTGAAGTCGAGATTTTTTGTAAGATTGGCCCAGGAAACTATCTTTTGCCACAATCAGTTTTTCCCCCCAATTTGCACGGTATGTTGTCCAAAGTAAAATAAAATAAAAATAAGAGTGCGATACATAGGGTATTTAGTTTGTAGGCTGTGGAATTAGTCGCTGCGGAGAACTCAACGATATGTTGCCGGTGTAGTTATTCTGGCGTGAAACGGAAATATACAACGTAGTTATTTTGTACTATACAAAATAACTCTATAACGAAAATATCATGGCTTTGAACTTGCTAGGCAAGCAAACATGCAATTATGCCAAAAAGGCAAGCAAAATGAACGAGAGAAGTGAGTAAAGCCCCTTTCAACACAACAAAAAGGCACTTGTGTTCAAAAGATAATAAAAAAGAGAAAGAGAAGTGAGAAATAGTCATTTCTATATAACGAAAATGCACTTGTGCCAATGCCATAAGAAACCCGACACCTCATATATCAAAGGAACTTAAAACAAAGAGTGTGTAGTTTTCACCATGCATAGGAAATCGCCTCTTCATTTGAATCCTAAACCAAGTGCCACTCTAACCCTAAACAAAGTGCCATTGTAACCACAATCACGTGGCAGTGCAAAAATATGTTTCCAACCCTCCAAAATTTCAGTGCAAAACAAATGAAAACAACTCTCACACGTGTGCAAACATTCACTGTCTCACTATGTATACATTCCTTCCCTACCCATGTCAAATTCTTTCCATCTGTCCTAGCGGTTACCAGTGCAGCCCTAAATGCCACAAACCAACGCGGTCCTGGGTTCGAGTCCCTAGCCGCACCAATTTTTTTTTTGCATTTTCCACCCTTTATTTTTCTAGACAAATTATTTTTTCTCAATGTAATGCCCTTAAAAAATGTTCATTTATTTTGGCACCAGGTGTAAACCTCTACCAGAGTTGAGGCACATTTTCCATGACAATTTGGTATTTGATTTAAATCACGGTGTATTTGAATTGGAGCAATTAAATTGCTATTAAATATTTAACAGCTACAAAAAAATTCTAAACTTAATTGTTTGGCTCTGTAATAATTCAATTAGCTTCCACAAAAAGTTTCAGCATTATGATTTACTGCCTAAATTAATTGTTTGGTCACTTCTTTTTTTTTCAACATTTAAACAACTTTGACCAACATTTAAACTAGGTGAATTTCTCATACAATTTCAAGCTTACAAATTCCTCCATAATTCATGCCTTTCCATACATTTTCAACATTACAACCAGTGCGATTACCATACCTACCACTGCCCAAAAGTAATTGCAAATGGGTATTGCTATTTGTGCTTGATCTTCAAGCTTCCTAACCTTCTTATTCAACATCCTAAGCTCAACAACTAGCTCTCTGTCAGTGTGTTCTTTGCCCTCCATCTCTTCTTCCGGAGCTCGTGTTGCGGCCACTGCCGTTCGTGGCAGCATGTGCAACCATTCTTCATGCTCTTCTTGCAATTCATTCATCAGTGTCTTGGCCAGAGCATCGACCCAAAGAAAGAAGCATGTCACCTGCATGAACACTAAACAGATCAACCCATTGCTCAAAGATCCCGATCACGAAAATGGTGCAATTGCCCCGATTATTACCCCATTCCCGCTGCACACGTAGAACGGACGATTCTGGTTCCTCGTTGTGTGAGAAACCCTCCGATCAACGCCCGCCCGGCATCGCGGACAGATGAAGACAGGAATGTCCACACGCGCCCGGCTCTGCATCCGCGAGGTGGCGCGGGAGCTTGAGGAAGACATGGAGCTCGGAGCCGAAGGGGATCTCAACGCCGCCGCGCCCTCCGCAGCTAGCTTCCCACCGTCGTGCTCTCTCTCGCCGTGGTCACCACTATGCTCTCTCTCTCTCTCTCTCTCGCCGTGGTCACCACCGTGCTCTCTGTCGCAGTGGTCACCGCCTCTTTCGCCCGCTTATATAGCACACCCGCAACGGCTCTCTGCTCAACGGCTCTCTGTTGGGTCCCACAAGCCACGCGTGCAACAGTATGAATACAATTGGTCGTCTCTGCCGCCTGGTCCCACCTGTAAGGGTCGAGTCAAAAGGTTGACCTGACGGAGACGGTAGAATTCACGTAACGAGTCGTTGTGCATGGATTAGGGGCAAAACTGAGCACAATTCGCATCTGAGGGCAAAACTAAGCACATGGACACCACTGAGGGCAAAAGGATAATCAACCCAAAAGTATTTTATAACATTCTTCAATAGCAAAAAGAATAAACTAAAAAGTGTTTATAAAACCCTAGTTATGATCAAAATAATATTAACTTAGAATTAAATAAAAAAATCAACTAATAATACAAATTAATTGTGATCTAAAGTAAACTTAATAGACAGAATTAGATGAAAACTAGGTATGTATGCTATTGTTTTTTAATCTGTTTATAAAACAAAACTAAAATAATTTAGATGTTTAGTCCCGATTGGTGGCTCCAACCGGGACTAAAGGCCTAGACCTTTCGTGCCCTTTTGTCTGCGGCCAAAATTAGATTTAGTTCCTTTTAGTGCCACCAACTGCGACTAAAGACCCTTTCGTCCCGGCTGGTGGCACCAACCTGGACTAAAGGCCTGGTAGTATTTAAACTGTGCCTTCTCCCTCCCCTAATCTTCCTCCATTCCCTCAGCCGACCGCGCCCTCGACGAGTCTGCTCTCTCCCGCCGTCGGCCTCCACATGTGATGCCGTTAGTCTGCTCGCCGCTTTCCTCCGCATGTCAGTGACGTCAGGCTGCCCACCGCCGCTCCTCCACGCACGCGCACCCGCCTCGATGTCGCCGCTCTCCTCCACGCGTCACGTGCCCGAGCCCGTGCTAGCACACCTCCACGCGCGTGCCGTCAGGCTGCCCGAGCACGCGCCGACTCTCCTCCACGCGCGCGCCATCAGGCTGCCCTGACGTTCGGCGTCCAGGTTTGCCTCTCCTCCCCTCAAGCATTTGCTTTTACTTACCAACATTTTTGCCAAGTCCCTGAGATTCCAAATATCATATTGCATTCTTTTGGTGTGTGTTACTTTATGCATGTTGGTCCTATGAACATGATTTATATACGTAAAATGTGATACTCTTCGTGCTCTACATGATGGTGTCATTTGCATGTATAATAGAGTTCATATTGATGTGTTAATCTATGTTTCAAAAGTGCATCCTGATGTTAAGTGCTTATAAACTGATAAATTTTTCCATTTTGTTATTTTTGTGTGATTTATTGCAAGCATCGTATGAATAAACATTGTATATGTGTTTGGTGCATTTTCATGTCTACTTGCTGCTGGTATGTTTCCCATGCCATGGTAAACATGTTTATGCAGTGTAACAAGCTTACAAACATGCTATGATATTGTTGTTGTTTTACACTTAGTGAAAAACTGTTAAGTCTGAAACTGTGTGTTATAAAACTTGTCAACTTTGCATTATGTTTGTCACTAATAAATTGCTCATATGCATATGACTCCTTGTGATTTGGTCTATGTAATGTGTACTTTTATTCCATTCTCTTGATTTCCATGTAAAGTTGTTGTAGCATGACTCAATATTGTTCATAAGTTGTCATCATAATGCTACTGTTTTGCATTCCCAGATTTCAGGAAGTCTAAAAAACAGCTTATCTCGTGGTTGTATACTGCCTTTATGATTCCCATGAACCTGTTGCTCCTATGTTTATGCCATGTTTTAATATTTGGGCTCCATGATATGTACATGAATCTTTTGATGCCATCATTTTAACTCTGCTCATGCATATGCCCAGTTTTTCACTAAGTCATGATCTGTTTCAGAATGTTGCATTTTGCATGGATCATAGTCAATTAACCATGATGTTTATGAACCTGGACCGCAAAGTTGAATTGAAGCATGTCATCTTTACCTTAAGTGCATATCAAGTTTGTGCCCATATAGTTCATGTAGCATGTTGTTTTGATGATTGCAATATGCCGGCAGCCGAAGAAGCAGGAACAGTCTCTCCTCGTTGAGACCGACAAGCAGCCAGGCCTCCTTTAGGTCACGGCTTAGGGGGTGAATGGTGGAATAAGCCAGGCTGAGTTCGGCACGGTGGCAGCCGGCGTGAGCGCACCCGGGTCAAGTTTGTGGCAGACTTGTGTGCGTGTCCAGGGCATGTATGGCCAGTATCTGCTGTGTGTGTAGGCAAAGTCTATTGTGTGTCCGTGTGTGAGTTTGTTAGCGAGAATACCGGGAGGTGACGCGGCGACGTACTACAGCCCGGCCGCGTCAGTCGCGTCTTAGCGCGTTGTGCGCGCAGGCCTGGGCATACGGACATGCGCGAGTGCGCGAGGTGGCCACGGAGCTGCACGTCCGTGTGTATAAAGGCCCTCCTCCTCTGTGTATTGAGTCGGGGTGTCAAGTTTGAGCTCGGAAAACAAATGTTGTATGTGCGGCTGGGTGTTCGTGTGCCCGGAAAATTTGAGTCCCGAATCATTCTTCATCCTCTGTCCGCAACAGAGAGAGAGCGACATCGAGCTGGGAGCTGGGAGCTGCCCCAACACAAGGAACTGTGAGAAGCAAGAAGATAGTGGTGTCTCGAAAGTGTTGGATGAAGCAGAGAGTGAGTGAGCAAGATTAATATAGCAAAACAATCTGCTCTTAGCATATTCGTCGGCGACCTCCTTTTATTGCCATCGTCACCTAGCCAAATAGCGAAGACGGTGCCAACCTCAGGCATAATAATCGTGCAACTCGTAGAACCCCTTCAATTTTTCATTGTAGCAGCTATTTTCTATATCAAGGGCGCAATGTCTATGACGGTTGAAACGGCTCTTACATTGCACATAAAATAAATAACTTACTGTATGGTCGGTGAAGCATTGGAGATTTGGAGTCCTAGTTATTGGTCGCATGTACATCGGCCTTCCATATATATTGGGCTTTCCCTCGGCTGCTACCCCATAGTAATACAGACTTGTAGTGATAATAACTGACTATTAGCTAGCTTTTAGCCATTATAATAATGAGGATGTTGAGAGACAGAGACACTTAATTAACGTTTGCTATTTTCTTTGGGAATGAGATGCATAGAGAATTTAATTGTCGGCTCATAATGGGCATAATTTTCCTGGTGGAACTTTGTCGCAACCAGAAGAGCCAACAATCTGACCTGCATGCACTTGCTCTGCTGGAGACTTATCACTCATGGCCTGTTGAACTGGCCACCCCATTATTCTCTGGCGTGACTGAATATATGCAGAAGAGAGCAACAGCCTCAGACAGAATATCCAGATCGAGATCGTGTGGCTTCCGGTTGAATTCGACCAAGCTTATCGGCTACTCCCTCCGTTCTAAAATAGATGACCCAACTTTGTACTTTAGTACAAAGTTGGTATAAAATTGAGTCATCTATTTTGGAACGGAGGGAGTAGTAGCTAAGTAGTCCCTGCCTGCGAAAAATCAATCAACTAGCTCCAGTAGGTCATGCACGAAGATGGAGTAAGTCAACCCCGGAAGCAGGACTTGTAGGCATATGTAGCCGCGGGGCATTTTCAAATTACGAAAAAGAATTCTCCTCTATTTTGTACTGAAATATGTTTGTCATATTGCATATGTCTGAGTTCAAGAATCGAGCAGGAGCAGCAATGTAACTGCAACGATTAATTAAGAATCTCCAAAAGAAAACCATTTACTTGAGAAACATAAAAGCATATGCCACATGTCTGTCCCCGTTGACCCATCTATCCCGTCTCTGACAAAAAGCTCAGCCCGAATCACCGTGATCACCGAGCCGGAGCAGGAATGCGAGGGCGAGCGAGGCCCACTCTAGCATCAAAATGGTGGCGCCCAGATATTTAATTTTTGGCCGAATTTCGGACATCTTGGCCCGGGGCCAAAAAGTTTCGCTTGCCAAAATTATTTCGGCCCAGCCAAAATGTTTCTCAAACTTTAATCAAATTTTGGCCTCCACGACTGCTTTCTGGGGCCGCGCCGCCTGTACCTAGGGTTCGTTCGCCGGTCGTGTTGAGCAGCTGCCTTAGAGAGTCTTTTTCCCGGTCACCTTGATCGGTGTTTTTTTTTGGTTTTCTGATCTAAGAAGATCGGGTTGCGACATCCACCGCCGCCATCGACATCCGCGCGCCTCTACTTCGACCCTAGCGCCACCAGCCAGCCTCTCCTCCGACCCAGTGGCCACACGCGCCGCGGCGGCCCATCAGGGCCCGCCGTCGTCCGCGCATCGGCCCGCCCGTCGCCCTGCGCCAGCCATCATCGCCATGTCCCTGAGTTCAGTGCGCCCCACCACCGATCGAGCAACAGGTTGTCGCTGCGCCACCACGTCGGGCCGCAGCGCCACCGCATTGTGGTTCACCTCGTGGCTGCACCGATCGCCGCCGCCGCTACGTCGCCCCTTCAGGCCGTAGCGTCGCGGCACGTGGTCCCCGCCACTGCCCTGAGGCCGTTCCCGTGGTTGCACCAACCTGCGTGCTGCCGCTGTGTCGCCCCTTCGGGTTGTAGTGCCGCGGTCCGCGGTCAACCGCCGCCCTAAGGCCGTTCGCTCCTAGCCGTCCCCGAGGCTGCACCGACCCTCGCGTTGCCGCTGCATCGCTATGTTGGGTTGTAGCAAGCGTGGCAAGCGGTCCCTGCAACCATCCCGAGGTCTTCCCTGCCGTTGCCGTGACCCGCTCGCTGCCGCTGCATCGTCCCTTCGTGCCATAGCGTTGCGGCGCGCGGTCCACTCCGCCGTCCCCGCGCGTCGACTTTGTTGGCCGTAATAAGCCGCGGCGACGATCGGGTGCAGCGAGCGCGTGTGCGGGAGCGCGCTGGCCGCGTCGGGTGCGTCGGGCCCGTAGCAAGTGCGTGCGTGTGTGTGTACATGGGTGCGCATGTATGCACGTGGTAACCATGCCGTAGACGTAGGTGGCCGTTGGCGAGCAGGGCGGTGTGATCGGGTCAGACTAGTGCGGGCTCGGAGCAACCCAGGCGCGTGTGTGCGCGGAGTGGGCATGGCCGGAGCGGGCCAGGTCGTGGCCAGGCTGGGCGAGGGACGTGCGGGTCGTGCCCGGCGTGTGCCCAGGATATAAGAGCACCTGCGGGGCTCGTTGTAATGGCCGTGGGTTGAACTGAGTTCGGGCTCAGGAAAAGAAAAATACGTCGTTCATGCGGCGGGCGGAGTACGTGCTCCGGGAAAAACCACCTCTGTGTCCACCGCGTCTCTCCTCTGTCCTTCTCCTGTTCTTCTTCCTCGTTGTTGGTTCGTGCCAGTGAGTAAGAGAGTGATCGGGAGGGAGAGCTCAGGCGAGAGGGCAAGGCTGCGGCACCAACAATTGGCATCGGAGCTTCAGGTTCAGGAGCTCACCGGCGTCGATGGCTCTGGTTCCACACGGCGGAGGCAGTGCGGGCGGATCGGTGTCCATGGGGATGCCGGTGCTCGCGCCGGACGGCTACACCGTGTGGGCAATCAAGGCACAGGCGATCCTTGATGCCCACACACTGTGGGAGGCGGTGGACGACAAGAAGTGCAAGACGGCGAGGGCGCTGCTCTTGTTAGGGCTGCCGGAGGACGTGTTGCTCTCGGTGGCGACGAAAGCCACCGCCAAAGAGGTATGGGACTCTCTAAAGGTGCGCTTCGTCGGCGCCGAGCGGGTGCGCGCGGCGAGGAGGGCGACGCTGCGCGGCGAGCTGGATCGGCTGAAGATGGAGGACGGCGAGTCCCTGGACGCGTACGCCGGACGGCTTGCGGGCATGGCGGCGCGGTTCGCGGGCCTGGGCGAGACGCTGGCGAGACGGAGCTGGTGAAGAAGCTCCTGTACACGGTGCCAGACCGCCTTTTCCCCGTCGTCGCCGGCATCTAGCAGCTATGCGCCCTCGAGGAGCTGACGTATGACGAGGCGCTCGGGCGGCTGCGCGCCTTCGACGAGCGGGTGCGACGCCGCGGGCAGAGCAGCGGCGAGCTTGCGGACGGGCAGCTCCTATACATGGCGGCATAGTGGCGTGCACGAGAGCGGTGTCAAGGGGGAGCTCGGGACGACGACGACGACGCGCGCAACGTGGCGACGCGGGATGGCGGCAACAGGCGTGGCCGCTGCTACAAGTGCGGCGAGCGCGGTCACTTCAAACGCGATTGCCCGGAGCTGCGGAAGGCGCCGGCGGCGGAGCAGGCGTTGCTGGTGGATGCCGACGTAGAGGACAACGGACTCCTCTAGGCCACGGCTTAGGGGGGGGAGTGTTGGCCATAATAAGCCGCGGCGACTATCGGGCGCAGCGAGCGCGTGTGCGGGCGTGCGCTGGCCGCGTCGGGTGCGTCGGGCCCGTAGCAAGTGCGTGTGTGTGTGTGTGCATGGGTGCGCGTGTGTGCGCGTGGTAACCATGCCGTAGACGTAGGTGGCCGTTGGCGAGCAGGGCGGTGTGATCGGGTCAAACTAGTGCGGGCTCGGAGCGACCCAGGCACGTGTGTGCATGGAGTGGGCGCGGGCGGAGCGGGCCAGGTCGTGGCCAGGCTTGGCGAGGGACGTGCGGGTCGTGCCCGGCGTGTGCCAGGATATAAGAGCACCTGCGGGGCTCGTTGTAATGGCCGTGGGTTGAACTGAGTTCGGGCTCAGGAAAAGAAAAATACGTCATTCGTGCGGCGGGCCGAGTACGTGCTCTGGAAAAAACCACCTCTGTGTCCACCGCGTCTCTCCTCTGTCCTTCTCCTGTTCTTCTTCCTCGTTGTTGGTTCGTGCCAGTGAGTAAGAGAGTGATCGGGAGGGAGACCTCAGGCGAGAGGGCAAGGCTGCGGCACCAACAGACTTCTACGTGGTATGCATCGCACCGCTTCCCTAGGCATGTGAACGCCACCATCCGCGCTGGTTCTAAATTAAATTGAAAACATAGGTTAGACTGGGAAATATTGTGGCTTGCCTTTTACTCTAAGTAGATCATGTACTCATATATATATATATATATATATTCCCATGAGGCTCAAATAATACGACCACTATTCAACCAAACCTCTCTCTCCCTTCTAACAAGGACAATGCCAGCTGTGTGCACGTTGCTCTGGGCTCCAGCACTGGCGGCAGGGGTGACGAATGAGCCCAGCAGCTAGTCGCGGCGAAAATGGCGGTTAGTGCGTGTAGAAAGACGTGGAGCGGGCCGCACAGGGACGGCACAAATGAGGGAGATGTAGGTGGTGTTCGGTTCACTAGTCATAGGACTTTTTCTAATCCCTGGAATTTTTTGAAAAAGACTCTCAAGGAGTTACTTCTAAGGACTTTTAGCAAAAAGTCCCAAAAAAGTCCCATCCTGTTTGGTTTGCTAGGGACTTTTTTTAGTCTCAACACAAAAAAACCTCTGAAACCAAATACCCCTGTAGTCTGATGCTACGCCCAGCAGCAAGTTGCTGCGGAGCTAGAGTGCACTGTGCGCCGCCACTTGCCAGCCCACCAATGTTGCTGCTGAGTGCCAATACGACACAATGCTAGTTTCTTCTTGATCACTCTGAAGCAGTAAAATGAATTAATGAACTATGAGAGGCAAGAAGATAGCTGTCACTTGAGACTCGGAACAGTGGATGGAGCGGACGATGATCAAGCGAGATTATATAGTCAATGGCCAGTAACGTGGGTTTCATCTCCAACCGTTTGTCGTCGATGGGTTGGTTTATAATTAACGGCTACCGATACTGAGTGACGAAGACAAAGATAGACATTGCGGTTGGGACTAGCTAATTATCGCAAAACCTAAAAAGAGGTGACATAATCATGTAACATGTGTTCCAACTTGCAACACTTGCCACTCCTCCTCTTAGGTACAAAGCTTCGTGATCTCCTCAACTTGGTGCTTGATACGTCCAAAACGTATCTATAATTTCTGCTTGCTCCATGCCTCTTTTGTGTGATATTGTTATGATATTTATGCACTTCCATACACTTTTGATCATATTTGGACTAACCTATTAACTCAGTGCACCTCAGTATCAGTTTCTGTTTTCTGCTGTTTTTGTATTTCAGGTTTTCTCATTACGTAAACTGTCAGAAAAATTCCGGGAAAAATATATAAAAAATCAGCGTTCCGGAAGCTTCCATGCGGCCAAAGTAGGGCCGGAGGGGGGCCACCAGGGCTCCAGGCGCCCTGGGGGCGCGGTCCCCCTCCTGGCCGCGCCAGGGGGGCGCCTGGGCCCCCCAGGCCTTCGCTGATGCCCCCCTTTGGCATATATTTACACCGCGTCCCGAAACCCTCGAGGACGGAACCCTTTTTCGCGATCTCATCTCTGTTCCGCCGCCGCCGCGCTTCCAAGATCGAGAGCACCATGAGAACTCTTCCTGGCACCCTGCCGGAGGGGAGGATCACCACCGGGAGCCTCTCCACCACCATGGACGCCTCCCGGATGAGTTGTGAGTAGTGTCCCTTGGACCATGGGTCCATGACCAGTAGCTATGTGATGTTCTCCTCCCCTGTTTGTTCTTCACCGATTAGACCTCGTGAGCTGCTTTATATGATCGAGGCACATATGTAATCCTTATGCTGTTGCTATGTTGAGTTTGTTGGGATCCGATGGATTATGAGATTATGTTCAGATTGTGTGTGAGTAATATATTTGATTCACCTCTTTTATATTTATGTTCTTGAGTAATTCTTGCATGTTCTCCGTTGCTGTTTATTGCTTTGGCCAAGTAGTAGGTAGTAACTCCAAGAGGGAACGTTATGCTTGATTGTGGGTTCATGCCCCTCGATGACTAGCTTAAGTGACATAAACATGAGTCTAGGGGATGTGTTGTTGCCACAAGGGGGAAAACAACGGTGCTTGTACTCGCGGGTGCAAGGATTGTTTACTTTACGCAAAGTTCTTTTAATGCAGTTGTCTGTTGCTTTGAGTTTACACTATGGGTGGGACTCGCAACTTAATACCAGCGAGATGTTCTGGATAGATATCTCAAGGTGGATGATTAGTAATAGATGCAGATGGATTTCGGTCTACTTACCTTGGCGTACCGCCCATGCTTTTGAGCCTCTACCTTTCTTTGCAGCATAGTTAACATTGGTTTGCGCACATAATCCTGTCAATTGCACAGCTGTAATTCGTTTACCTCACTTAGCTCTTTTATCGTCTTTTGGGAGAGAGACATCTGTAGTGAACATCATGGGACCCCGGTCCATATTACCATCACTGATCACATCCGCTATTTACTTTCAGTTCTTACTTACTAGTTGCACTCATACCTATCACTATTATCTCTTGCGTTTGATCCTTTGTAAACGACAAGGCCGGAGGGATTGACAACCTCTCTGTACTCGTTGGGAGCAAAGTTATTTGTATCTGTGTGCAGGTCCGGTCGATCGCTAGTTGCGCCGCTAGCAGTTGACGCCTTCTTGTTGAACCTTGGAGTCTCAGGGGAATTCGATCCTTGGTATCTTTGCCAAGGGAAAACTACCGCTACACTGCATCTCAAACCTTCCACTTGGGGTAACCAACGAGGGCCGAGAAGCCATCAGTGCTGACCTAGGCAGCGAGTCTAAACATGAGCGTGGTAGGCTTACGTCAGAGATCGCTAACTTTGATGCACAGGCTGACGTCCGTTTGTTTTCGGAAGCCGAGTGGGCACATAGATATAATCTAGAGCACAAGGTTTTAGCGATCCTTAGGGCCGAAGAAGAATACTGGCGTCGTAGGGGCGGCATCAAGTGGGTGACTAAGGGAGACGCAAACACGGGATATTTCCACGCTTACGCTAACGGTAGAAAACATAAGTGCGCGATTCTCCGCCTGGAGTCGGAGCAGGGCCTCCTTCTCTACCGGGAGGATATCTCCCGTCACATTTATGACTATTCGTAGGTCTGCTGGGTACGACCGAAGCGAAAAGTCTTAGCATTCGCGAGGACTTGTGGGATTCTCTGGGCCGAGTCTCTGTAATGCCCAGGATGGGATTATACCTCCTACGTGTCGAGGCACGACTTAAAGGTATAAGCCCATTCTAGAATGATCTCAAGTTTGGTATCTTTGCACGACTCATGTAAAAATAGGGATGAAATTGCAAAAGGATAGTTGACTTACAGTCGCCACGTCACACAATACATTACATAAGCAAAACATCACCCAAATAACATCACAACCCGACTACGGGCGAAGATTCAAATGAAAGATACCAAATACATAAAGCCACAAGGTCCGAATCGCCCCTAGTAGAAACCACTGCTGATCATCGGGATAGTGCACATAGTATCGACTACGTTCTTCATCGTACTCCCAGTACAGCTTTGTGCCGTCACCTGAGTAGTCCACCATAGTACCTGCATCTGGTGTGGTGTAGAAATCTGTGAGCCACGGAGGATTCAGCAATCCCGTTCCCGGATAGCAGAACTATGTAAGCCTTGGGTGTGGAACAAGGCTGAAGAAAGATAAAGGTTGCAGCTGCACTAGCACTAGCTTACGTGTTTAGAGCGAGAAGAGAAGTGCCACGAGCGACAAAGTGATCACGAAGTGATCCTATCTAAACATGTCAATCTTAACCCCACCGTGTTCACTTCCCGAACCCTTTCAGAAAATGACCGTCACGGTTACTCACGCTCGTAGTGTGTTCTGAACATGGTGTCATGTTTTCTACAACCGGATATTAACAAATTCCCATCTGCCACATAACCGCGGGCACGGCTTTCAAAAGTTCAAAACCATGCAGGGGTGTCCCAACTTAGCCCATGACAAGCTCATGATCCGCGGCGTCGCAACTCCAAGGTGGGAAGACCCGAGTATTCTCGGAATCGCGTGCTCAAGATATACCGACATAGGTAAAACTAATCCAGCAAGACCTTCCGACGTGCCGACACCCTGATAGTAACCGTGCGTATCTAGTCTCAGGCCACGACCGGATGAGACATCCTACGGGTAATACCAGATACCTCGGGTTTCCCCAATGCGGCCCCTCAGTCCGCTCAGTTCGGGCCAACACTACTATGAAAAGGGCTATAGATGGAATTGTTACTAATGGCGCACCAGACATGTGGTGCGCCATTACTATATACTAATGGCGCATCATGTGTCGGTGCGCCAGTAGTGTCGGTGCGCCATTAGTAGTTTTGTTACTAATGGCGCACCAGTGGATAGTGCGCCATTACTAGTTAAACTAGTAATGGCGCACCACATCCACGGTGCGCCACTAGTAATTTCTTTTTCAAATTTTTTAAAAATATTTTTTTCAATTTTTTTCAAAACTACTTATGGCGCACTAGTGGATAGTGCGTCATTACTGGTTCAACTTTATTTTTTCAAATTTTGTTTTATTTTTTATTTTATTTTTCAAAACTAGCTAGTAATGGCGCACAGTGGGTGTGGTGCGCCATTACTAGTTTAACTAGTAATGGCGCACCACATCCACGGTGCGCCATTACTAACTTGGCCCAATATTTCACTAACTGCACCCCGCTCCCCCCGTGCACCGTCTTTTCCAGTTTTAAAAAAATAAAAGTAAATGATGAAAATGTAAAAAAAAAAATAAGTATCCCATGTGATATGTGGTCTACTTGTTGGGAAAATTTACAAATATGAATTTTGACTTTATTTGCAAAATATCTCTGGAATTTAGTAAAACGGGCGTAACTTTTGCATACGAACCCCGTTAAACATTTTCAAAATCCCCAAAAACCAAACAGAAAAAACGTTACGGGGCTTTTAAGATCTAGAGGCAAAGAAATTCAAAAAATTTAAAACTTACTAGTGGCGCACTTTTTGCAAGGTGCGCCACTAGTAACAGAAAAAAAATTGGTTTAAAAAAAAGTATTTGATTTTTTTTCAAAATATGATACGTAATATGACCGGAAAGTTTGAAATATATTTTCAAAATTTCATCATACTCATGAACATGAACAAACTCCTAGACATCAAATAGGTTTAATAGGATTGATATGATAGATATATCAACAAGTGCCTGTGAAGTGAGCTGGTGTTGGGTTGCATAGAATTACGAAGTTAAGCATGCTCGGGCTGGAGTAGTGTGAGGATGGGTGACCTTCCGAGAAGTTTGACCACAGAGTGCGATTTGACTTGAGATTAAGCAAATTGACTCGAGATTAAGCCATAATGACCTGAGTTTAAGAAAAAAAAAGAAAAATGAAATTTTAAAAAAATTTGAAAAAAAATAAAAAAAATTCTGATTTTTTTTACTAATGGCGCACTTCTATGTGGTGCGTCATTAGTATAGCAGATACTAATGGCGCACCGTGGCCTATACTAAGTATACCAGATACTAATGGCGCACCAGTGGTGCACCATTAATAAAAATTACTAATGGCGTGGTACTAATGGCGCACCAATAGTGCGCCATTAGTAGGCAAAACTGGTGCGCCATTAGTAGGCCTTTTCCTAGTAGTGTAACACTCATGTGAAGTACTGGCCCGGGGTTGTTAATTAAGAACACGGGATAGCTAGTCCTTATGCAGGTTTTAGTTAGTAGGCAAAAGGAGTACCAATGTTGGGCCTTGCTGGAAAAGGTTTAGCGCTAAGCGGGTTATCGAGGGGGTCCTATAACCCCAACCGTGTTAGGAACGCATAATCAAAGAACATAACACCGGTTTATACGGTTCCTAGGGCGGCATGAGTGGAACAAATTACCCAGCAAGAGGCTAAGCCTTCCACCCATTACCAATATATAGATGATTTAGTTTAAGAGTTTATATAGTGTGATATCCCAACAAGCTTCAACAAGAAGCAAGAATCATCAAATCTTCTCCTGCAACTAGCAATGCTATAAGAGGGCTGAGCGAAGCTTACGTAGCCAAACAAAGGTTTGCTAGGTTGGGTGGTTAGACAGATTCATGGTTACAATAGGAGACTGACAAACAAACATGGGCATCGAGGCAATAAGTTAAAGAGCGAGACTTCTAGCAATAGGCAAAGATAGTAATGATACCTGGGTCAGGTCATCTTGCCTGTCGAGTCGTCGATGGGATCGTAAGATGGCTCCTCGTACTCAACCTTGGTAGTAACCTCATTCTCGTTCTCGGTCTCAGCTCCCGGCTCTACTCAACACAAGAACACAACTGCACGAGAATCAAACAAGGTGCAATGCACAATCAACATGATGCACGTATGATGCATGTATGATGCAATACATGTCAAGGGAGGAAGCACACAAGAACAACACAAGACAACAAGATTAAATGAGGCCGGAATCCACATATAGCGAATCCGGTAGGTACTCATATGCATATGTTGAAATTGCTCCAGATCTGAACAAACCTTAAGTTAAAGTTGATAAACAGCACGTTAACATGCACCATGATGATCTACACGAAATTCTATTCAAGTTTCATATAAAGTTTGTTTAATTCGGAGCTACGGTCTAGAAGATATGAGCAAAACAAGTTAAGCATGGCAACGGTGCAAGATGCACCCAAACATCAAGCAAACATACTCCAAACATGTAAACAAGATGATATTATGATTCTACATGAAAAATCACACAAGCTTCGTGTAGGACACGCTCAAAACGGAGCAACGGTTCAACACATACACACGAAACAAGATTCAATGCAAAGCTGAAATTAACAGCCACATAGCAACTTTAGAGTAAGAAATATATACTCTACAACACTCAAACATGGTGATAAGAAGCATGGACATGAAGTAGACATATCCTACAGCAAACAACTCCATTGGAGCAACTCCATAGGAGGCATGGATCAATAGCAACAAGCTACAACATTTTGATCATGACGTTAAAAACCTGGCAGTTATATTTTATAGCAACTTGGGAGCAAAAAATAAATAAGCTACAGCAAGCCATATGAGCAAGTGAGGGCATGGATGGATAGACAACAACATGTACAACAAGAAATGATCAATGGCCACCCCAAAACTAACATGGATTTGTCTAGGGCATCAAGCAAACATGGCATCAGGATAAGACAGATTCCAGACTTGGTAGAATTTTCACTAAGTATAAAATAGTTATGTTGGCATGGCATGTTTGCAAGCATGTTTAAGTCAGCTCAAGGCATATCATGGCAAATGGTTTGCACCACAACAAAGACCACATGAAGGAGATTCTAAAACATATTGGCATGTGACAAGGGGACAAACACATCAATAGCAACGAGCTCTTCAAATCAGCATCTCATAACATGTTACCAAACTTAACAGCCATATGCACTTTTGCAACAGGGATAAACATGGCAAAATGAACCCTAACATGTATGCTACAGCAACCATCATGTAGAGCATCTCATAACGAACATTTTGACATATCATTTGCTTCATTTGGATAAACATGCACCAAGTTATCACTTCTCAAACATGGCATGAAAATAACTAGTAGCAGCAGTTTATATCAAGTAGCGCTCTTGTCATGAAGATTAAGACATCTAGATGGACTCAAACAAGCATGACACAATGGAACAAAACGTAGAGACATCACCACGGTCATTTTGACATATCATATGCATAATTTGGACTTACACACAAAAAGATACAGGTATGCAAAGTATGCATCAGAATTACAGTCTCAGGGACTAAACTGTAAATATGCAATTAATGGAAAAAACTAAAAACGCTAAACTAAAAAAAACACAAGATTAGGCCGAAACGGGGTTGCGGCTGGGCCTCACCTTGCGGGCTCGGCCCGAGGTGGTGGCTGGGCCGGACGATGCGGGCCGCGGGGGGAGGCCCACGCAGTGGCGGCGGTTGCGGCCCAGGCGGGGAGGGGATCGGCGTCCTCCTCGCGTGGACGAAGCAGCGGCGACGCTGCTCGTCGCCGGAGGCAGGCAGCGAGTAGCAGGGCGGCGAGGGGCTCCTCGGAGGGGGGTCGCGGCGAGCTTCCCCGGCCGGATCTCGCCGGATCCGGCCCGGAGCGAGGCGGGGCGGCGGATGAGCGGAGCTCCGGCGAGCTGGCTCGGCCGGAGGGCGAGGAAGGCCGCCGGGTCCCTTGCGGCGTCGGGTTACACGGCGGCGGCGACGGATCCGCCTGGATCCTGCGGGCGAGGCCGAGCGCGGAGGAGATGCGATGCAGACGGGCGGTGGTGGCTCGCGGGCCCGATTCGGGCCCCGCGGGCCGGCGGCGAAGTGGGCACAGGAAGGACGCATGGCGCGCTGCGATTGGCTGGGCGCGTTCGGGCGGACGTGTCCGGCGCGGCGGAGGAGGAGGAACTAGGGTTTTGGAAGCGAAAAATGGGGGGTGTGGACATTTTTATAGGCATTGGGAGCTAGGAGACTCCAAATGAGGAGCGGTTTTCGGCCACGCGATCACAATTCGACGACCAAGATGGTGGGAAGGGTTGTGCTGGGTTAGTGGGCTGTTGTGGAGGGGGTCTTGGGCCTCAAAGAAGAGGTTCTTTTAGCCCACTAGGTTACCCGTTGGAGTACCAAACGAACTCCAAACGCGACGAAACTTGACAGGCGGCCTACACGTACCAAAACAACATCACACGACAAGTCTCACGTCATTCCGGAAACGTTACACGGCCACACACGAAAGAAGGACTCGGGGATGCCACGGGCACGTGTGTGAGCATCGGAACTCGAAACGGACAACGGGAAGAGACGAGTGAGACCGGATGCAAGTGACAACACAAATGCAATGCAATGCACATGACAACATGACTTGAATGAAATACAGACACGCACACGACAAAAAGAAATGAAAGAAGATCCCGAAAAGGAATTGATGAAGCCAAAGTTTATATATTGCCATATTAGGAAAGTGTTACATCTGGGGCATTACAAACTCTCCTCTACTACGAAAAGATCTCGTCCCGAGATCTAGGACTGAAAGAAGGAAGGGTACTCGGAACGAAGGTGATCTTCTCGTTCCCACGTAGCTTCTCGGTCGGTATGGTGTGACCACTTAACTTTCAAGAACTTGATTGACTTGTTGCGGGTCTTGCGCTCGGTTTCTTCAAGAATAGCAACGGGGTGCTCGCGATAAGACAAGTCTTGTTGAAGATCAATCTCCTCAAACGGAATGGTGCGTTCAGGTGTCTTGAAGCACTTGCGGAGTTGAGACACGTGAAACACATCATGAACATTTGCAAAGTTGGATGGAAGCTCGAGTTGATAGGCTAGATCGCCTCTTTTGCCAAGGATCTTGAAATGGCCCACGTATCTCGGAGCAAGCTTGCCTTTGATACCGAATCTTTGGGTTCCTTTCATAGGAGAAACACGGAGATAGACATGATCCCCAATGTTGAAGGCCAAATCACGATGCTTGCCGTCATAGTAGCTCTTCTGACGCGACTGAGCGGCCTTGAGATTCTCACGTATGAGTTTGCACATTTCTTCGGCTTCTGGGATCAAGTCATTGCCAAGAAGTTGACGTTCACCAGTCTCGGACCAGTTGAGAGGAGTACGGCACTTTCTGCCATAGAGGATTTCAAACGGAGCTTTGCCGGCACTTGCTTGGAAACTGTTGTTGTAAGAGAACTCGGCAAACGGAAGACATTCTTCCCACTTCATGCCAAAAGAGATGACACAAGCTCTGAGCATGTCTTCAAGGATCTGGTTCACTCTTTCGACTTGACCACTAGTCTGAGGGTGAAACGTAGTGCTGGACGGATCTTAGTGCCCATTGTTGACTGAAAGGAGTCCCAGAATTTGGATGTGAACAAACTTCTACGGTCTGAGGAGATGACTTGAGGAATGCCATGTAAAGACACAATTCTGGAAGTGTACAACTCTGCCAGCTGAGCGGCATTGATGGATTCTTTGACTGGAAGGAAGTGAGCTACTTTGGTTAGCTTGTCAATCACAACAAAGATAGAATCATTCCCCTTCTTGGACTTGGGAAACCCAGTGAAGAAATCCATTTCAATGTGGTCAAATTTCCACTCGGGAATAGGAAGAGGTTGGAGGAGACCGGCTGGACGTTGATGCTCTGCCTTCACTCTTCTGCAGACATCACATTCATTCACGAATTAGGCAATCTCCCTTTTCATGCGAGTCCACCAGTAAGATTGCTTCAGGTCTTGGTACATCTTGGAACTTCCAAGATGAATTGAGAGGAGGGAGTCATGTGCTTCGTTCATTATGAGCTTCCTGAGATCACCCTTGGGAACCACAAGTCTGTCCTCAAAGAATAAGGTGTCCTTCTCATCAACGCGATAGCACTTGTATTTTGGAGTACCCTTTGCAATACCATGTTTCACTTTTTGCATCATAGCATCACTGAGTTGGGCCTCACGGATCTGGTCTTCCAAGGTAGGAGCAACTTGAAGATTTGCAAGAAAGCCTTGCGGAACAACTTGGAGGTTGAGCTTCCTGAATGCTTCACAAAGCTCAGGCTGAAACGGCTTGATATGGAGACTATTACAATATGCCTTTCTGCTCAAGGCATCTGCAATGACATTGGCCTTGCCAGGTGTGTATTCGATGCTTGGATTATACTCTTGGATCATCTCATCCCAACGAGTCTGGCAAAGGTTCAGGTTCGGCTGTGTGAAGATGTACTTCAAGCTCTTGTGATCGGTGAAGATGTCCACTTTTCTGCCCAACAGAAGGTGTCTCCATGTGATCAAGGCGTGTACCACAGCTGCTAGCTCGAGATCATGTGTGGGGTAGGTCTTCTCACTTGGCTTCAATTGACGAGAGGTGTATGCCACAATTTTCTTGTCTTGCATTAGCACACCACCAAGTCCTTGAAGAGAAGCATCACAGAATACTTCGTAGGGCTTGGACTCATCTGGAGGAGTAAGAACCGGACCAGAGATGAGCTTTTCTTTGAGAGTTTTGAATGCCACATCACAATCCGGAGACCAGATGTACTTGACATTCTTCTGCAGCAAGTTGGAGAGAGGCTTGGTAATCTTGGAGAAGTTCTCAACGAACCTTCCGCAATAGCGAGCAAGACCAAGGAAGCTTCGGAGTTGCTTGACGTTCTGAGGGGGTTCCCAGTTGACAATCGCTTCAACTTTCTCAGGGTTGACAGCAATGCCGTCAGCAGAGATGATATGGCCTAGATATAAGACCTTATCGAGCCAGAATTCGCACTTGGAGAACTTGGCATAGAACTTATGTTCACGGACTCTGTCGAGAACCAAACACAGGTGCTTTTCATGATCCTCTTCATTCTTGGAGAATACCAAGATGTCATCCAGATAGACGAGCACAAATTCGTTGGTGTAAGGGTTGAATATGTAGTGCATCATTCTCGAGAAGGTGGGTGGATCATTAGCGAGGCCAAAAGACATGACTGTGTATTCATGGTAGCCGTAGCTTGTTCTGAATGCAGTCTTGTGAATATCTTATTCACGGATACGGATCTGGTGATAACCCAGCCGGAGATCGAGCTTTGAGAACACTTTTGCTCCTTTGAGCGACTCGAACAATTCATTGATGTTGGGGAGCGGATACTTGTTCTTTATTGTCTTATTGTTCAATGGCCGGTAATCAACGCAAAGGCGCTCCGTGCCATCCTTCTTCTTGACAAATAAGACACCACAGCCCCAAGGAGAAGTGCTAGGCCTGATTAGACCCATACGCTCTTGCTTATCGAGTTGTCTCTTCAACTCCTTCAACTCTTCAGGGGAAAGCTTGTACGGACGCCGGCATGCTGGCTCGGTACCGGGCTCGAGTTCAATGACAAATTCAACTTGACGATGCGGAGGCATGCCTGGAAGCTCTTCAGGAAAAACATCTTCATATTCATTGACCATCGGAATTTGAGAGATGGCATTAATCTCGCCCTTGTCATTGAGAGAGAATAGCCTGATTGTGCTATCTCGAGAGGCGAAGATAATCACGTCTTCGTTAGGATGAGTAAGCTTGACTTCCTTATTTGCACAATCAATGTGAGCATCATGCTGGGAAATCCAATCCATCCCAAGAATAAGATCAATGTCGGAGTTGCCGAGAACAACCGGAGAAGCCAGAAAGCGGTAATCACCCATGCGAATAGATACATCCGGAGCATACAATCTAGAAGTCATTCATTTCCCCGAAGAAATAATTTGTAACTACTTTGGCAAGGCCACTGTGCCCACATTGTGCTTGGATGCAAATGGAAATGACATGAAGGAATGTGATGCACCAGAATCAAACAACACTTTAGCAGGTTTGAGGTTGACTGGAAGATTACCAAGTATCACATCTGAAGAATTCTCTGTTTGAGCTGCATTCATCAGATTCACTCTCGCTGCCTTCGGATCATGCTTGACAATAGCAGTGCTGACAGGTGGGGGAGGCGGAAGGCGCCTTTGAGTACACTTGTTGGCATAGTGACCCTTCTTGCCACACTTGTTGCAAACCACTTCTGAGAGAGGACGGTGATAAGGAGCACTTGACTTCGAAGCTTGAAAGTGATTCTTTGACTGATTGCTTGGGTTGGGTGGGTGGGAGAAACCACGGCCACCAGAATGCCTGTTGTTGTTGTTGGGAGGTCCGATCACTGGAGGAGGTGGAAGCCAAAACTTCTGTTGCTTTGCGACCACTTGGGAAGAAGAGGAGGAGTGAACAGCGTCTCTGATCCTCTTTTTGGAAGCTTCCATCTTGAGCTGGGCTGCCTCTTGCTTAAGTGCCATGTTATAGAATTGATCAAACTCATCAGGCTCGAACAAGGTGAGAGCTAGTTGGAGTTCATCCTTCAGACCACCACGGAAGATAGATCTTGCTCTTGGCATCTGGGATGTCTTTCTTGGCATAGCGGGCAAGGTTCTGGAACTTGACATTATATTGATAAACAGACATTGAGCCTTGCTTCAGTTTGCGGAATTGCTCACGCATACCCTCGATGACACTTGTTGGAATGTGGTGGGAGCGAAAATCCTTGCAAAAGTCAGCCCACGAGATTTCACGCCCTTCTCTGGAATCTTTGTACTGCTGCCACCAATCAGCGGCATGGTCCTTGAGTTGGAAGGGGGCAAACTTCACATAGTCCTCAGGCCTCACGTTACTGCACTCGAAATGCTTCTTGATAACTGTTATCCAGTCTTCAGCATCTATAGGGTCCACACAGTAACTGAATGCCTTTGGTTGGTTTGCCAGGAACTGGTTGAGTGTAGCAAAGTGAGGTTGGTTGAACAAATTGCCTTGGCCTTGGTTCCCATGAGCACCCTGATTTGCTTGATTTGCTTGAATGTTATGCATCATTTGCATAAGCATCTGGGTGTTCTGGTTCGTCGCTTGCATAATTGCTCTCCAGGCCTCAGACGGAGGAGGTGGGGAAGGAGAACGATCAGGAACCTCTTCACCCTCTGGGTTAGCGTTGGGAACCCTTTTAGGAGCCATCCTGAATGAGATGACAACTATTAGCCATTGATTGAAAGAATATACAAGCTGAATCAACGGCTAGAAATTGCAACATAAGTCTTCACAAGAACATTCGAACGACAATGAACGAATGTAATCCATAGTTTAATGATACAACCTTCTTCACGAGAAGCCACTTGGGAGAACAAAAGGTAAATAAAAACAAAAAGGAGCAGATAGAACAAATACAAGATAGAAGCTTCGTTCAACATATTCGTGCTGAAAGCTTATGGAACGTGTTACAAAAGGGTTTTGCAATCCCCGGATCAGCATAGCCAAGGACCCTTTAAGATGCAACTCCCGATCGGAACAACGCCCATAAAACTACTTCACTCAATGTAGAACCTTGAACTCCATATCATGCATTCGTTGGAAGAATGCCTACGAGATACAAGATGAACCCACCTATTAATTTCCAAAAGTTTCCAGTTATGCAATCAGGTGTTGGGGATACAGGGAAGCATCGCGCACTCAACTCTAATC
Source organism: Secale cereale (assembly GCA_902687465.1). Classification (NCBI taxonomy): domain Eukaryota; kingdom Viridiplantae; phylum Streptophyta; class Magnoliopsida; order Poales; family Poaceae; genus Secale; species Secale cereale. Next base: position 617,656,220 of record LR738709.1, on the reverse strand, counting down.
CTACATCCAGCTGTATCCATCCTTCAACACATAACCAGTTATTTCCAGAAACCGTCTACCTCGGACCTTCGAAATGCATCTACTATACAAGCTATGGCAATACTCCCGAACTACTTCCCCAGTACTGGGTGATGTCGAGGTTATCTTGCCACTAACCGCATAGGAGAGTTTTCGATGTCGGCCGTCTTAAGTATTCCAGAACTGATGCGATATATTTGTGACGACAACACCTCGGAGCTCAACTCCTCGGGACACTGCCACAACCCCTAAATGACAGGAGGCATCGAGAACAATGTTCTCGTCACAAAGACATCGGAACAATCTAAACAATACTCGCGTGATCCTAAAAAAAATTGGTGAATTTTGAGAGTAGAAGAGACAAGAGTAATCGTCAGGAGTCCTCACCAGAGTGAAAAGAGATGAGGAGCAAAAGAAATCCTACTCTCCGATATATATATATATATATATATATATATATATATATATATATATATATATATATACTCAAAACATTTTAAGTGTGTGCCTAGACTCAACCGTCAACGATTCGATCAATCAGTGGGGGCTTCTAGGTCGGAGAAGGCTCTGAATACCAACTTGTAATGCCCAGGATGGGATTATACCTCCTACGTCTCGAGGCACGACTTAAAGGTATAAGCCCATTCAAGAATGATCTCAAGTTTGGTATCTTTGCACGACTCATGTAAAAATAGGGATGAAATTGCAAAAGGATAGTTGGCTTACACTCGCCACATCACACAATACATTACATAAGCAAAACATCATCCAAATAACATCACTACCCGACTACGGGCGAAGATCCAAATGAAAGATACCAAATACATAAAGCCACAAGGTCCAAATCGCCCCTAGTAGAAACAACTACTGATCATCGGGATAGTGCACATAGTATCGACTACGTTCTTCATCGTACTCCCAGTACAGCTCTGTGCCGTCACCTGAGTAGTCCACCATAGTACATGCATCTGGTGTGGTGTAGAAATCTGTGAGCCACGGAGGACTCAGCAATCCCGTTCCCGGGTAGCAGAACTATCTAAGCCTTCAGTGTGGAACAAGGCTGAAGAAAGATAAGGGTTGCAGCTTCACTAGCACTACCTTACGTGTTTAGAGCGATAAGAGAAGTGCCACGAGCGACAAAGTAATCACGACGTGATCCTATCTAAACACGTCAATCATAACCCCACCGTGTTCACTTCCCGAACCCCTTTCGGAAAATGACCGTCACGGTTACTCACGCTGGAAGTGTGTTCTGAACATGGTGTCAAGTTTTCTACAACCGGATATTAACAAATTCCCATCTGCCACATAACCGCGGGCACGGCTTTCGAAAGTTCAAAACCCTGCAGGGGTGTCCCAACTTATCCCATGACAAGCTCACGATCCGCGGAGTCGCAACTCCAAGGTGGGAAGACCCGAGTATTCTCGGAATTCCGTGCTCAAGATATACCGACATAGGTGAAACTAATCCAGCAAGACCTCCCGGCGTGCCGATACCCTGACAGTAGCCGCGCGTATCTAGTCTCAGGCCACGACCGGATGAGACATCCTACGGGTAATACCAGATACCTCGGGTTTTCCCGAGGCGGCCCCGCAGTCCGCTCAGTTCGGACCAACACTCATGTGGAGCACTGGCCCGGGGGTTGTTAATTAAGAACACGAGATAGCTAGTCCCTATGCAGGTTTTTGTTATTAGGCAAAAGGAGTACCAATGTTGGGCCTTGCTGGAAAAGGTTTAGCGCTAAGCGGGTTATCGAGGGGGTCCCATAACCCCAACCGTGTTAGGAACGCATAATCAAGGAACATAACACCGGTTTATACGGTTCCTAGGGCGGCATGAGTGGAACAAATCACTAAGCAAGAGGCTAAGCCTTCCACCCATTACCAATATATAGATGATTTAGTTTAAGAGTTTATATAGTGTGATATCCCAACAAGCTTCAACAAGAAGCAAGAATCTTCAAATCTTCTCCTGCAACTAGCAATGCTATAAGAGGGGCTGAGCGAAGCTTACGTAGCCAAACAAAGGTTTGCTAGGTTGGGTGGTTAGACAGATTCATGGTTACAATAGGAGACTAACAAACAAACATGGGCATCGAGGCAATAAGCTAAAGAGCGAGACTTCTAGCAATAGGCAAAGAAAGTAATGATATCTGGGTCAGGTCATCTTGCCTGTCGAGTCGTCGATAGGACCGTAATACGGCTCCTCATACTCAACCTCGGTAGTAACCTCGTTCTCGTTCTCGGTCTCGGCTCCCGGCTCTACTCAACACAAGAACACAATGGCACGAGAATCAAACAAGGTGCAATGCACAATCAGATTGATGCATGTAAGATGCATGTATGATGCAATACATGTCAAGGGAGGAAGCACACAAGTACAACACAAGATAACAAGATTAGATGAGGCCGGAATCCACATATAGCGAATCCGGTAGGTCCTCATATGCATATGTTGAAATTGGTTCAGATCTGAACAAAACTTAAGTTAAAGTTGTTAAACAGCAAGTTAACATGCACCATGATGATCTACACAAAATTCTAGTCAAGTTTCATATAAAGTTTGTTTAATTCGGAGCTACGGTCTACAAGATATGAGCAAAACAAGTTAAGCATGGCAATGGTGCAAGATGCACCCAAACATCAAGTAAACATACTCCAAACATGTAAAGAAGATAATATTATGATTCTACATGTAAAATCACACAAGTTTCATGTAGGACACGCTCAAAACAGAGCAACGGTTCAACACATACACACGAAACAAGATTCAATGCAAAGCTGAAATTAACAGCCACATAGCAACTTTGGAGCAAGAAATATATACTCTACAGTAGTCAAACATGGTTATAAGAAGCATGGACATGAAGTAGACATATCCTACAGCAAACAACTCCATTGGAGCAACTCCATAGGAGGCATGGATCAATAGCAACAAGCTACAACATTTTGATCATGACGTTAAAAACCTGGCAGTTATATTTTATAGCAACTTGGAAGCAAGAAATAAATAAGCTACAGCAAGCCATATGAGCAAGTGAGGGCATGGATAGATAGACAACAACATGTACAACAATAAATGATCAATGACCACCCCAAAACTAACATGGATTTGCCTAGGGCATCAAGCAAACATGGCATCAGGATAAGACAGATTCCAGACTTGGTAGAATTTTCACTAAGTATAAAACAGTTATGTTGGCATGGCATGTTTGCAAGCATGTTTAAGTCATCTCAAGGCATATCATGGAAAATGGTTTGCACCACAGCAAAGACCACATGAAGGAGATTCTAAAACATATTGGCATGTGACAAGGAGACAAACAGATCAATAGCAACGAGCTCTTCAAATCAGCATCTCATAACATGTTACCAAACTTAACAGCCACATGCACTTTTGCAACAGGGATAAACATGGAAAAATGAACCCTAACATGTATGCTATAGCAACCATCATGTAGAGCATCTCATAACGAACATTTTGACATATCATTTGCTTCATTTGGATAAACATGCACCAAGTTATCACATCTCAAACATGGCATGAAAATAACTAGTAGCATCAGTTTATATCTAGTAGCGCTCTTGTCATGAAGATTAAGACATCTAGATGGACTCAAACAAGCATGACACAATTGGAACAAAACGTAGAGCACATCACCACGGTCATTTTGACATATCATATGCACAATTTGGACTTACACACAAAAAGATACAGGTATGCAAAGTATGCATCTGAATTACAATCTCAGGGACTAAACTGTAAATATGCAATTAATGGAAAAAAAACTAAAAACGCAAAACTAAAAAAAAACACAAGATTGGGCCGAAACGGGGCGGCGGCTGGGCCTCACCTTGCGGGCTCGGCCCGAGGTGGTGGCTGGGCCGGACGATACGGGCCACGGGGGGAGGCCCACGCGGTGGCGGCGGTTGCGGCCCAGGCGGGGAGGGGATCGGCGTCCTCCTCGCGTGGACGAAGCAGCGACGGCGCTGCTCGTCGCTAGCTGCAGGCAGCGAGTAGCAGGGCGGCGCGGGGCTCCTCGAAGGGGGGTCACGACGAGCTTCCCCGGCCGGATCTCGCCGGATCCGGTCCGGGGCGAGGCGGGGCGGCGGATGAGCGGAGCTCCGGCGAGCTGGCTCGGCCGGAGGGCGAAGAAGGCGGCGGGTTACACGCCGGCGGCGACGGATCCGCGTGGATCCTGCGGGGCGAGGCCGAGCGCGGAGGAGATGCGATGAAGACGGGCGGCGGTGGCTGGGTTCGCGCGGACCCGATTCGGGCCCCGTGGGCCGGCGGCGAAGTGGGCACGGGAAGGACGCGTGGCGCGCTGCGATTGGCTGGGCGCGTCCGGGCGGACGTGTCCGGCGCGGCGGACGAGGATGAACTAGGGTTTTGGAAGCGAAAAATGGGGGGTGTGGACGTTTTTATAGGCATAGGGAGCTAGGAGACTCCAAATGAGGAGCGGTTTTCGGGCACACAATCACAATTCGATGACCGAGATGATGGGAAGGGTTGTACTGGGTTAGTGGGCTGTTGTGGAGGGGGTCTTGAGCCTCAAAGAAGAGGTTCTTTTAGCCCACTAGGTTACCCGTTGGAGTACCAAACGAACTCCAAACGCGACGAAACTTGACAGGCGGCCTACACGTACCAAAACAACATCGCACGACAAGTCTCACGTCATTCCGGAGATATTACACGGCCACGCACGAAAGAAGGACTCGGGGATGCCACGGGCACGTGCGTGAGCATCGGAACTCGAAACGGATAACGGGTAGAGACGAGTGAGACCGGATGCAAGTGACAACACAAATGCAATGCAATGCACATGACAACATGACATGAATGAAATGCACACACGCACACGACAGAATGACGAAACCCGAAATGAAAGAAGAGCCCGGAAATGAATTGATGAAGCCAAAGTTTATATATTGCCATATTAGGAAAGTGTTACATCTGGAGCATTACAGTCTCCCCCCAGGAGATTGAGAGTTTGGCACTCTCCTTCCTTCCTGAAGAAGTAGACAGTGCTATCTGGGGTACGAAGAAAGGTACGGGACCGGGCCCCGACGGCTGGCCGGTCGAATTCTTTTACAAATTCTGGCCTCGGCTTCGCCCTATTTTCCTAGATATTGTCAACGGGTTTGCCCTGGGAACAGTAGATATCTCCCGTCTTAACTACAGGGTTATCAGCCTCGTCCCCAAAGTTAAAGGGGCAGGCAATATCAAGCTGTTCAGACCTATCACGCTTATTAATGTGCCTTTCAAGATTTGCGCCAAAGCTTACGCAACCCGGCTGGCCCCTGTTGCCCAAAGAGTTATCCTCAATGGCCAAACTGCTTTTCTTAAAGGCCGCAATATTCTGGAGGGCCCAATTGCCCTTCACGAGATAGTCCATGAGCTTAAAATTAAAAAGCAGAAAGGGGTGCTGCTAAAGCTCGATTTCGAAAAAGCCTATGATCGGGTAAACTGGGAGTTTATACGGGAAGTCCTACTCAAAAAGGGCTTTGAGGCTGGCTTTGTCCATCGTATTATGAATCTGATAAATTGTGGACAAACGTCTATTTCTATCAATGGGGAGATGGGTAGATTTTTCCGCAACAAAAAAAGCTTAAGACAAGGAGACCCCATCTCTCCGCTTGTGTTCAATTTTGTTGTGGACGCCTTGTCAGCTATGTTAGCTAAGGCCCGCTCGTCAGGGCACATCAAAGGGTCGGTGCCGCATCTGATCCCATGTGGGGTTACTCACCTGCAATACGCGGACAACACAATGCTGCTCTTTGAGCCCGACGATAATAGCATAGCCTCTATCAAGCTGTTACTGCTTGCTTTCGAACTCCTATCTGGGCTCAAAATCAACTTTCTTAAGAGCGAGGTCATAACCATGGGGATGGAGGACCAAGAAAGTAGGAGAGTGGCCAACTTACTCAATTGCAAGCTAGGGAGCCTGCCAACCAAGTATCTTGGCCTGCTAATTTCACAAAGTAGGACCTCCATTAAGGAGTGGGAACCCTTATATGGGAAGGTTGCGGGGAGAGTGAGCCCTTGGCGCAGGAGTTTATGTCTTCTGCGGCCATACTCATCCTTACTAACTCTAGTCTGTCTTCTCTTCCTATGTTCACCATGGGAATGTTCCTGCTTGCGGATGGGGTACATGCGAAATTGGATATGCCCCGCTCCTGTTTCTTTTGGGAAGGAACATGCATAAAGCAGAAGTACCACCTAGTAAAGTGGGCTGCGGTTTGCCGCCCTAAAAAGTTTGGCGGGATGGCCATTTTTAACTCCAAATTCATGAACGTCGCCCTCCTATCTCGATGGTGGTGGAGGTTAGCCCAAAACGAGTCGGATCTCTAGGCTGACCTTCTCAAGGCAAAATATTTCCCTAACGGCCATGTCTTCTCCGCAAAGCGATCGGGATCCGCATTCTGGAACGGGATCCAGGCTGTGCACCCAGCATTCACCTTAGGGGCAAAATTCCTGGTTCGGGACGGTCAGTCAACTCGTTTCTGGCTTGACCACTGGATTGGAAATTCTCCTGTTTGGCAGAGCCACCCGGCAGTGTTCCGTGTAGCCTCTAACACAGAGTTGATGGTGGGCGATGCTCTTCGACCCTCTCCTCCCTCGGTTTCCTTCCTAAGGGCTCTCCTTCCGCACGAGGAACATGAATGGAACGAGGTGAGGACTCTGATTGGCCAACAAGTGTCCCGCTCAGGTGCGGACGAGATCTCATGGAAGCTTTCTTCCTCGGGAGTGTTCTCGGTTAAGTCCCTTTATACCAAGCTGAATGAGGGCGCCGCGCTGGACATAGCTCGGGGGCTGTGGAAGGCCGGTCTTCTTTTGAAAATTAAAATCTTCCTGTGGCAGACGTTTCAAAATCATCTCCCGACGGCGGATAACGTTGCGATTCGAAACGGCCCCTCGGACGGATCATGTGTGCTGTGTAGTAGCATAGAGGATGCCAACCACGCTTTCTTTCACTGCCACCTTGCGAAATTTGCATGGAGCGCAGTGAGAGCTGCTTTCCAACAAAACTGGAACCCAACGTCGGGTGCTGGGCTTTTGCATATCTTACGTTCGCAAAAAGGGTCTAGTGCTAGGATCACAGGGCGTTGCGTAGGGGCCTGTTATGGGCTATATGGACTACTCGCAATAAGATGACCATTGAGAAGAAGTTCCCTTCTCATCCTGCTGACATCTTGTTCAAATGCCACTTATTCTTCAGAGTTGGATGCTTTTGGGGAAACCGCGTGATGAGGAGCGCATGAACGAGACGATGGCAAAGATTCACAGTATCCAGACGGAAGCTCGCCAAGTAGCAACACAAGAATGATCTTGCCGCCTTTTGCACGAATTTATTTTGACTCTTTGTTTGCCAGCCTGCGTGCTGATGAGATGCCAGCTGCGTGCTGAGGATGTCGGTTCCTAAACTCATTTGATGTTAGCCTTTGAAGTTGGCCTATGTAGTCATATGTTGTCTTATAACTCTGTGGTTATGCCGTGAGGCTTTATTAATTTAAAGCCGGACGCCTTTGGCGTCTTCGTTCAAAAAAAAAAAGCTTGAGAAACCAGCGACCGCAAAGGGCCTTTTCTCATTTCTACAGTTTCTGTTTCTATGGTACCAACTCGGTTTCTGCTTCCGTTGCTTCAGATTTCAGGTGACTGCACTACATTTGAGTTGGGCTCAGAGGAGACCATGCATATAGGCACTCTCACTCATCGAGAAGAGCGAGTGCCAACCTCATGCATAATTGCGCGACTGCTAGAACCCCTTTAGTATTTCGTTGTAATGAACCACTATTTTTTTTATATGGAGAGAGCAGGGTCGACGACTGCTGCAATGGATCTTACTTTATACACAAAATAGATGCCTTCAAAAAGAAAAACACACACAAAATAGATCACGGCTATTTTTTTTATATGGAGAGCGCAGGGTCGATGACCCTATGGTTGGTGAAGCATTGGAGCCCTAGTTATTGCTCCCATGTACATCCGGCATCCATATAGACTGGACTTAGTTTCAGCGTCTATCTTCAAGGCAGAGATGTAGTAAAAACTTCCTCGCATCTTTTAGCAAGTAGTTTTTGGCCACGATGAGGGACACCCAATGTCGGTTATTTGTCTTTTAGAATGGGAAGCACCACGAATTTTAATTGTTCGATCCAGTTCCTGCGAGGGCTCTGGCACAAGCAGAAGTAACGAGCGATCGGACCTGCATGCAATGCAGGCTGAGACAGGGGAGACTCATCGCACAGTGAACTGGGGCTCACGGGAGCATCACATGGCTTCTGCACGCTTCTCTGGTGTGATTCCATATCTCCACATAACTTCCTTATCAGCGTTATATGTTACACACCAAAGCCGTAATCATCGGATGATAAAGCAATAAAACAATCAGGCTAATCAAGCACGTGGGCCATCCAAATGGAGTTCATGCGTGTTCTTTTTTTTAGAGCAACAGGAGGGCAAAGCCCTCCCGGTTCCACCTTTTATAAATGAAACCAAGCAAGATGTTCACAAAGGAAAAAAAGTTTCTAGTTATGCAACTACTCAAAAGCAGAAAAAAAGAAAGAACAGCTGGTCCACCGCACAGCCTGTTACTCCCCAAGCTTTGCTCAAAAGAAAGAGCAAAGAGGGGGGAACTAAAAAGTTCTAGGTTCCTATTACAGACGATTTTCATAAGCTCAGCTTTGACTGGAGACTACAAGACTCATGCGTGTTCTTTCGGTCACATTCAATCAAGCTGGTCTGTTAGCCGTCCGGAAAATAGTACCCCACTTGAAACAAAACATCGCCGTAAAGCATCTCAGCGTGAGCGCATAGAAAGCGAAGCATATGTACACCAGCATTGGCAGCCGGATAAACGGGTGTCAATGTGGGCGAAAAAACTGCTTCATTTTTGCACCCACTCCAGTAAATTAAATAAATACAAAAAGCAAATCAATTTGTTTGCCATTTGTGTATTTCTGAGTTCAGCAGTGTAAGTGTAGCAATTATTATAAACAAAAAAAGGAATATTACTCATGTCTGCTCCTGCAGGCTGATAAATCTCTCCGGGCTATGACCCTACAAAAACCGCTAGGCTCTAACAAAAGTTCAGCCAGAATCAGAGGTGGTAGCCAGACAACCAACGGTTACCGTACTCACCACCATCCTCCGGCTCATTGCAGTGGTTGACGAAGCATTAAAGTCTTCTTATTATTCACATGTACATCTAGCATCCATATATTACTCGGCCTCGCCTTCTACTTCATAGTATGAAGAGGCTATAGTTCAAACTTTCTCACATCCATTAGCTGGTTTTTTGCTCATGCGAGTTATAGAGGGTACTAGTGTGAGAGACACCTAATGTCGGTCATGTTTCTTGGGGAATGTGATGTATCAAGAATTTCAGTGTCAGTTCAATACGCAAATCATGTTCTTCCTTGATAGAAAGGAGGAGACAGCAGTATCCCTGATGTGGTCCGATGATTGGGGACCGGAGGAGCACCGAAGCATCTCGATTGTTCCTCCATGCATCTCTGTTCTGACTCAACCAAAAATTGTGTAGGGAGTGAGCGACCTTTGAAAAGAGGACTTGGTTGTGGTCTGAATCATTTAGGAAAAATGCCACCAACACTAGCGAAACTCAATGGCACCGGGTCTTCTGCTGTTAATGTGACTAACAAAGTGCATGATGGACCATGACTACCAGACCGGAAACAGGGCCATGGCAGTGTGACTTTTCAAAATTGCACGCAACACAATCTTTACAGCACTGAATAAAGAAGTAATTTATTCCCAAAAAAGTGAATAAAAAAGTTTATCCAATTTACAAGCTGACTACATGAAACGAGTAAACAAAAGAAGTATAATATATACCGAATGCATAAAGCAAATCAGTTAGTATGTTTGCCTTTGCGTATTTCTTAATGCACTGAGCACAAATGTTACTGTAATAGCTAAGAATCGAGAGGAGTCACTAGCAGAAGGCCCGAACCCTCCACTTACAACGTATCCACAAAAATTTGTCCAAAAAATTGATCATAACAGGATCACTCTTAATACAGTGAGTAAAGAAATAACCTCAACGTTATACCAGATCCAGTAAAAATATAACGTGTGCAGTAAGCAAAACAGTCTGTTCGCCTAAATTCGTACTGGTACAACAATTAAATTGTACTAACTTATACAAGAAAAAAGAAATATCCTCATTTTCCCTCTCCGTTCATCCATCTCGACAGGCTCTGGCCAGTGGCCACAGCTGAACCGGACTCAGACGTGGTAGCCAGAGGGCCAGCTCTTTGTGTACTCACCGCCGTGGGCTGCCTCCTCGCCGACGTCTTCGCTGAGCCGAAGAGCGAAGGCAAGCGCCAGCGAGGCCCACTCAAGCACGAAGATGGCGGCGCCTAGAAGCAAGTAGTTGCAGAGCAGGAACGTCCTGTGCGCCGCCACTTGCCCACTTGCCATTGTTGCTGCTGTCTGCCGACACCGCAAGCTGATTTATTCTTGATCACTCACAAGCAACTGAAGCACGGAGACTGTGAGTGGCAAGAAGATGGTGGCGATTTCAGAGTGTTGGATGAAGCAGAGAGTGAGCAAGCGCGATTAATATAGTCAATGGCGTGCGAAGGGAATATCATTTGCTACCGTTGGACGGCGAGGGGTTGGCTGGCTCAACGGCTAGCGAGCGAGAGCGTGGCAAGACAAAGAGAGACGTTGCGATCTGGAGTTCTCCACTGATTAATTATCACCAAAACCAAGAGGAGGTGACATCATCATATCACACCATGTTCCAACTTGCACCACTGGACTGCCCTTCTCATAAGGAAAGCTTGATGTTCTCCTTCCGTGCTTACTTTTTATTGTTTGCATTCCGGTCAATGGCTCCGTGGGACCAGATACCACATTCAAATGGGTGTTCTCCCATTTCGAGAGTTGCAGTTTCTCTCATACAAACTCATCACTCCAAATATATGGTGATCAGAGCAAGCATGCTCGTATATGGGTTCATTGCTATCCCGGGTGAGTTGGATTGTCCGCGTAATTACATCTTCTACAGTCGTCCTAGAGAGCAGGCGCACGAGATAACACCGATCAGTTAATTTTTTCGATAAATGACGCTTTTATTAGCTTAAAATGTAGCATCAAGCAGATATAGAGCATAATGACTAACACGCGGTCTCTGCATAACGAAGATGCACATAGCCAAATACCAAGAGTCTCACAAAAAATGAAAATAAACGAGAAACCAACATATCGACAACAGTAGTGTCATATAGGACCAACACTCTGCCTATGTCGAAGAAGGTGGTGGGCCGATCCGGAGATTATGTTGCCACCCATATGGGTAAAACCTCTTTGGCAACCCACTCCAACCGCGTACACATCGCCTTGAATAGCGGTTGGTACTCCGTTCGTTGTAGCGTAGACCACATACGAAGCAATTGCGTATAACGAAAAATAACCTGCAAATCAGAAGAGTTTATGTTATTAAAAACCAAATTATTTCTACATAGCCAAAGCGACCATAATAAGGCATACGCTCCCACCATCAATAACGTTTTGATCATATTTGAAATACCGTCCAACCAATGACCAAAAATATTACTAACACTTGTGAGCGAATATAAATTGGACCACCGTCCAACCAATGACCAAAAATACCGTCCAACCAATGACCAAAAATATAGCGAGCCCCTTCTCAAAATGCTACACAAGTTATAGCGTGCTATATTTCAAAATATCGTTTGCAAAAAATGCCAACTATATCCACAAATAAAGTATGTCAGTACCTTAAGACATCATCGTAGAGAGACATAATCTAACCAGATAGGAAGCAGAAATTTTAAACTGAATGTCAAACTATAGTCAATCTGTTTAACATATAGGAACTATGAAAAATTAGCACCAGGGCCGTACCTTTAAAATTCGGGGCCCGGTGCAAAATCAAAATTAGGCCCTATATTTAAAAAATATAAATTAAATTATTTTGTATAAATTATTGTGATGCTACAGAATTTTTCAGTGAATTCACATTTTATCTTAAAATGTAAATTTACCGAACAAAAATATTAACTATCTATTAGAAAGAACAAAAATGACCATAGTAGAAACTAATTAGAGGGTGAAAGGTTAGAGACCATGCATGGCAGCACATGGGATCGGATCACTCTACTAAGAACCATGAAGTGAATGAGAGACAAAAATACAGAGAGAGAGAGACGTGAGGTTGGCCTGAATTTTAGGGTGAGTCTGTTTCATTTATTTCGCTCATAAAAGTTGATTAGTACCTAATCTCTTGACCAGTAGTACTAATCCTGATTTTGGGGCCCCTAGAATTTGGAGGCCCTGTGCAACCGCTCCGGTTGCACATGCCAATATACGGGCCTGATTAGCATCTAGACTACATCTATCGTGCAATAACAATAAAATAAACATGTGCTTCCCTACTTTTCAGATTTTTTTTCATCATTTGAATGCTATAACACTGCACGCTACAACATTATAACGCCATGTAGTGCGCTAATTACGTGAATAGCGCCATAGTGGCTGAATTTGCTAAAATATAGCGTTTCCTTCTGAATACACTATAACGGTGATATAGTGTCGTTATAACGCGCTATTTGTTTCGCAAGCTTGCACTGGAATAAGTGGTGTTTGATTGTCTCTCATCTGTCTGATCAGTTAATGTGAGCAAAATCAGATAACTTGTCATAGGTTTTCTCTTCAAATGGGAACATGATCTTGCTAGTATAATTATTAACTACTTCCTCCGTTTCCCAATATAAATATTTATAGAAATTTTGACAAATGACTACATACGAAGCAAAATGAGTAAATCTATACTTTAAAAGAGGTCTATGTATATCTGTATATTGTAGTTTATTTGAATGTCTAAAAAGACTTATATTTAGGAACGGAGGGAGTAGAACCGAGCGTCACTCTGTAAACTCTGTGAGTGCACATGCAGCGTTCAACTCTCGTGCTCCGCGGGGCACTCAGTTCATTTATTCTATACAAATATGTGTGCGAACTAGCGGAACGTCTTGCCTTCTCAGGCCGACGGGTTCGTGTTATATAGATGGGGCGCACCTCCCATAACAGCGCATACAATGCGGTTGAGATTACATACTTGAAGATCAAGATAGAAGGTAGAGATAAGGATTTACAAGAGATAAACATGAAAGTCTAACAACCTATCTATCTCCTAATGTGCGCCTGCCATGTAGATATAGGTGTCGTGGTTTAACACCCTCCCTTAATCACAACTCCATTAAGTTGAGATTATACTTGAAGTTTTCAAAACTCTTGACAGGCAATGCCTTTGTGAATCCATCTGCAATTTGATCATTGGAGTGCACAAAACGAATATCAAGTTGTTTATTGGCCACCCTTTCTCTGACAAAATGAAAATCTATCTCAATGTGTTTTGTCCTGGCATGAAACACTGGATTAGCAGAAAGATAGGTGGCACCAAGGTTATCACACCACAGACATGGAGCCTGTTTGCTTATTATGCCAAGTTCCTTGAGCATGGATTGAACCCATATAATTTCGGCTGTGGCATTTGCTAAGGCCTTGTATTCTGCCTCTGTGCTGGATCTGGAGACTGTAGCTTGCTTGCGAGCACACCATGATATTAAGTTGGGTCCAAAGAAAATAGCAAAACCACCAGTAGAGCGTCTATCATCAAGACATCCTGCCCAGTCAGAATCAGAAAATGCACTGACAAGTGTAGAGGATGATTTGCTAAAATTAAGGCCCATGCTTAGTGTGTTCTTGACATATCTAACTATTCGTTTGGCAGCAGTGAGATGAACAGTTGTAGGTGCATGAAGAAACTGGCATACTTTATTGACAGCAAAGGAAATGTCAGGCCTTGTAAGAGTAAGATACTGAAGAGCTCCTACTAGGCTCCTGTATTTTGTGCTGTCCTCTTGAGTCAAGAGAGTTCCTTGTGTGAGAGATAATTTTTCTGAACTAGATAGTGGAGTAGGTGTAGGTTTACACCCTTGTAGACCAGCTTTTCTTACCAAGTCAACTGCATATTTTTCTTGAGAAAGATGAAGTCCATCCTTGTGCCTTTTTACTTCAATCCCAAGAAAATAATGCAAATCTCCAAGATCCTTCAAGGCAAAATCTGCACTCAAATCTTTTAACAGTCCTGTGATAGCTTCATCAGATGAGCTTGTGACAATGATATCATCAACATATATTAGGACAAATACACACGTATTGGACTTGTTGTAGATAAACAAGGAGGTGTCAGACTTTGAAGGAATGAAACCAAGTGTTTGCATTTTATGACAGAGACGAGAGTACCATGCTCTTGGTGCCTGTTTCAGACCATAAAGTGCTTTGTCCAATTTGCAGACATGAGAGGGTGCATTCTTGCTTATAAACCCAGGAGGTTGCTTCATATATACCTCCTCTTCCAGAACACCATGGAGAAACGCGTTCTGAACATCTAGTTGTCTGAGACTCCATCCCCTGGAAACAGCAATAGATAGAACAAGACGGATAGTGGCAGCTTTAACAACCGGACTAAACGTGTCCTCGTAGTCTATGCCATATCGTTGTTTAAAACCCTTTGCAACAAGCCTAGCTTTATAGCGATCAATGGTTCCATCAGACTTCCGTTTGATTCTGAATACCCACTTGCAGTCAATTAAGTTTTTACCGTGCTGTGGAGGAACCAGATGCCAAGTTTTGTTTTTCTTGAGTGTCACATATTCTTCATTCATGGCATGTTTCCACTTTTCATCCCCAAGTGCTTCCTCCAGTGTCTGTGGTTCACCTGGTTCACCTGTGGAGCAAATCATGCCATATTTGGTTATGTGTTTATAATTAACAGGACGTATTACCCCATGCTGTAGCCGTGTACGTCGTGGTGGTGTAGCTATAGAATCTCCAGCCACAGAAGATAATGGACTGGAAACTCCTGTAGCAGAATCAGATTCTGCTGGATCTTCTGAGGCAGTTTGTTCAGGCGCCGTCTCTTCAATTGCCGCAGAAAATCCCGGGGCCTCATCATTGGCTGATGATGGAGCATCAACCTCGTGTCGACCGCCAGTGGGCGCGCGTGCAGCGGCGCAGGAGTCCGCGCCAGATTCCGCGTCAGGGCTGGGTCCCGCATCCGATCGACCAACGAGAGCGCGCCGCTTGTACGTGACTGGATGGTCACGGAACCTCGCGCCGTCCGGGCGAGTCGAGGGCTGCCTCGTGTTGGAAGGAGATTGGCGCGAGGCAGAGGACGGCCCACCACCAGGGGCAGTTGGACGCGTGGTGCGCGCAGGGCTGGAGACCGCCGCGTCTGCTGGCACGGATCCCGAAGGGGATCGACTGCACTGCTGCTGCAGTTGCTGCGGGGCGGATCCCGAAGAGGATTTGCCTCCGGGATGCCGACACATGCGATATGCATCGTCCGGCGAATGTTTATCACCATTTTCTTCGTTGTTTTCACTGATATCTCCTGTAGCATCATCAGAAAACTCATGCAAATCATTAGTAGCAGGATTAGTCGATAGTTGATCATCATAATTCGGACCCCCTTGAGGACAATTGCGAAGGTGAGTGGGTAGGAGGAGAATTTCTTCTCGAAGACGTGCACCGGCGTTTGGATGGAGAGTGGTGAAAGGGAACTTTGTTTCATCGAAAACAACATCACGAGATATATAAACACGGCCGGTGGATACATCTAAGCACTTGACACCTTTGTGTTGAGGGCTATATCCTAGAAAAACACATTGTTTTGAGCGTGGCATGAGTTTTCTTTTGTTATATGGGCGAAGATTGGGCCAGCAAGCACACCCAAATACACGGAGAGATTTGTAGTCTGGTTTTGTGTGGAGTAGACGTTCTACAGGAGTTTGGTTATTGATAACTCGACTAGGGAGCATGTTGATGATGTGAACAGCTGTAAGAAAAGCTTCATCCCAAAATTTAAGAGGCATGGATGCCCCTGCAAGAAGGGATAACCCAACCTCAACTATGTGCCTATGTTTTCGTTCAGCAGAGCCATTCTGCTGATGGGCATGGGGGCATGACACATGATGTGATATGCCACGTGTTTGGAAGAAGGAGTTTAGTTTTTCATACTCCCCTCCCCAGTCGGATTGGACTGCAATGATTTTGCTGTCAAGTTTTCGTTCAACCAAGGCTTGAAAATTTTGAAAGACTTGGAAGACATCGGATCTCCTTTTGAGGAGGTAGATCCATACAAACTTGCTGTAGTCATCTATAAAGCTCACATAATAATCATGTTTACCAACAGAAGTGGGGGCAGGGCCCCATACATCAGAAAAGATAAGTTGAAGTGGTTTGGTAGACATGCTAGTAGATATTGGATACGGTAATTGATGACTTTTAGCACATTGACAAGAATCACAAATAGTTTCGACATTTCGTTCACCGATAAACGGGAGTTTATTTTTCCTAAGCAATCTTTCAACTAAAGGAAAAGCAGCATGTCCTAATCGATCGTGCCACCGTGTTGATGAGACTTTGACAACACCATTGGCTTGTTTATTGGATCTCCTAAACTCCGGGATCAATGGGTAAAGCCCTCGAACACATCTACCTCGATAGAGAACCGTCTTCGTGGCCTGGTCCTTGATAAGAAAGAAAGATGGATGAAACTCAAGGAAAGCATGATTATCAAGGGCAAGTTTATGAACAGACAGAAGGCTTTTAGCAGCACTAGGGACATGCAAGATTTTCTTCAGATGAATTGAACTATGGGGGGTACGAAAAGTAGAGTGACCAATATGACTAATCTGCATACCTTCTCCACTTGCCGTATGAATGTGATCTTTTCCACGATACTTCTCCTTCAGCGTGACCTTCTCAAGCTCATTGGTTATGTGATTTGTAGCCCCACTATCAACATACCAATTTGTGTCGACACCGTATGATCCATCGGCGGCGGCAGCTACCTTCTCTTCATCTTGGGAGTCATCCTCATCTTCATCATAACGGTACCAGCAGTCCTTTGCGGTGTGTCCTGGCTTGCCACAAATTTGGCAGCGAGGTAACTCTGGTCGAGCCCGAGGTGGACCGCCGCCACGACGACCGCGCGGAGCACCAGAGCGACCGTTTCCGCCGCCGTTGCCGTGTCCTCCAGAGCGTCCTTTTGCGCGTGAGGAGCCACGGCCCCGTGATCCACCACCACGGCCACGCACCGCAGCGTTGGCAGAGGAGCGAAACCCGCCGCCGGACTGGCTGAACTGAGCCATGCGCTGGTCGAAGTTGCTGAGCATGGCGTAGAGTTCGTCGAGGGAGACCGGTGTGACGCGTGCGTCAAGGGCTGAGACGAGGGGCTGGTAGTCGACGTCGAGGCCATGGATGATGTAGGAGATGAGCTCGTCGTCTTGGATGGCCTTCCCCGCCGCAGCAAGCTCGTCGGCGAGTCCGCGGAGAGAGGCGAAGTAGGCGGCAACGGTTTGGTTGCCCTTCTGCGCGTTGATGAGCGCCGTCCGGATGTTGTTCACACGGCTCATGGACTGCGAGGAGAACATGCCTGCTAGGGTTGTCCAGAGCGCGTGCGACGTGGTGACCGTGGTCACCGCGATGAGGACCTCCTTGGAGAGGGTGCTGAGCAAGTATCCCAGCACCTGTTGATCCTCTCGGACCCAGATTGGGTGGAGAGGGTTGGGCACAGTGCTTTCTTTGCCATCCTTGTCCTTGGTGACATGAAGCCTGGCCGGCTCCGGTGAGGTGCCGTCGACATAGCCGAAGACACCGGCGCCGCGCAGATGGGGACTGACCTGCGTGCGCCATAGCACGTAGTTCGTGCGTGTTAGCTTCTCTGTGACCTGCCCATTGAGGATAGGCTGGGAAGCACCGGAGGAGGAGGAGGAAGACATGGCTAGGCTCGGTAGATTGGATCTCAGTAGATGGGAAGAGGTGTAGCTCTGATTACCATGTGCGAACTAGCGGAACGTCTTGCCTTCTCAGGCCGACGGGTTCGTGTTATATAGATGGGGCGCACCTCCCATAACAGCGCATACAATGCGGTTGAGATTACATACTTGAAGATCAAGATAGAAGGTAGAGATAAGGATTTACAAGAGATAAACATGAAAGTCTAACAACCTATCTATCTCCTAATGTGCGCCTGCCATGTAGATATAGGTGTCGTGGTTTAACAATATGCTGCCATGGGCTAATCCAAGTTGGTCCCATTTTTTTAATCTTATTAGTATAGTCCAGCTTAGAAGAGTCTGCCCATAATCGAAACCGATGTACGTAATGAAGATTATAAAACTAATGCAGTCAAGAGTATCTTTATTTCTTATGTGCATATTAAGAGCATTGGACAGTGATATTGTTAAATTATATGCATATCATTCAAGTTATTTTAGAATTTCTTAGCGAGTGCATTGCATACTTATATGCTTCAGCTGATAGTCTCCTATCCTGTAATCTATGAGGATGCATTATGTACTTATAAACTTCAGACTTTATATACATGTGTAAGGAGCAGGAAATGTGTTGGTCAACAATACCTCAGCGCAATATGTCATTATAAAGTAATGAGTTGGGTAACACTAGTGCTACTTATACTTGAAATTTTAAGATGCCATGACTCCCACACTGACATTCGCTTCCGTCCTTCAAAATATTACCGCTGATTATTGAGCATTTCTTTTGTACTTAAAATAGGATTCCCATACGTTGCCGCTAATATCACCAGTTTGTGGGAATTATATTCTTGATGGTCTTCTTCCTGAGTAAAGCCTGAAGGTCAAGTCTAATGGGAGTGACAACGCTGAGATGAAATATGAATTAGCTGATGGTTGCACCAAGTATACAGATCACATGATTCTGCGTGGTACTACACTGAAGTCGAGACTTTTTTGCAAGATTGGCTCAGGAAACTACCTTTCGCCACAATCAGTTTTTTTTCCAATTTGCACGGTATGTTGTCCATAGTCAAAACAAATTAAGAGTGCGATACAAAGGGTATTTAGTTTGTAGGCGGTGGAATTAGTCGCTGCCAAGAACTCAACGATATATTGCCGGTGTAGTTATTCTGGCGTGAAACGGAAATTGAAAACTAGACGGAATCATGTGCAATTTGCAGGTCGGATATCTAATAAAGGTAGAACTGGTATTGATCTCGATGAACTAGAGAGATCAGTGTTCTCAGTTTCCCATTCATTATAGTTAGGAGCTCTCACTGTGCAGTCTGAACCGCACTTTTGGGAACACAACGTCTCGTCGGAGATTTCGTATTGCCCTTCACCTCGTGGACCGAAACAGAGACTGAAGGCGCAGGTATGCAACTTTGTAATTGTATGCACTAACAAGTCCATGTCCATCTACCTGTCATCAGGTAACCGTAAATCATATCCTCAATGCATCTCATTTCCAGAAGATCTCGCCTTTTGTGAAAGAATTCCCGAATGGTCTTCTTCTAAGACAAGAAGCGGAACGTAAAGGGACAAGCTTGGATTGCCTAGGCTTACTACAATGACAATCTGAACTCTTTGCCTCGTATTTATAAATGAGCACCGTACATGACTCAGTGTATGTACATGCCTGGTGCATGCAACGCTTGGGACATGGTTTGAAAATAAAATCATGTTCTTGTTTTCTCAACTGCTGGCTATAGCGATGTAAATTCTTTCATTTCCTGCAGGATTCTGACGGTGCTCCCATGTGAATTTTCAGTTTATTAAGCCTTAGCTCTCATGTGCGTTTTCAATCTCTTGTCATCACAGTTGCAGGCTTTTGTAGATGCCGGTTGTACTCAGGACCAACATAACAATGCATCAATGCATGTGGCTATTCAAGTGGTAAAATCTAGTACGGCCGCCAGTTAACCTAGTATCAAACAATGGTAAGCTCAAGTGAAAGTATCGTCAACCGCATTCGAAATCTAGTTCTTATACCTGGAAAGGCGTCAGAGCATCAAGCTCGTTGCTGAAGATCTTGTACAAGGCCTTGGATTCGCCTCAGTAGACACCCACCACGTCCCAAGCGTATGCAACTGTCGGGTATCGTACATCGACGTCATCTTCGACATAGTCACTCCATTCACGCGCTCTAGGCTTCTCCGAACGCCCCACCGAAATTCGCTCCACATCCAAATGGAGAGGCCCCATACACATCCACACATACCGGACGTAGGTTCCGTCCTCTGGGTTGCATCGTCAAGCTACAAAACAAGTATAGATGATAAGATGACAAAATCTAAAGCAGCACACATCCATGATATTTGAAACAATGTGATATTCACTTACCGAACGGTATAGGTAGGCGAGGCCGGCGGCCCCCAGCTGTACCCCGCATCCCAGTCCTTTAGGAAGTCGAGATACATCCATAAGGCAGTGTCCCCAAAGCAGTCTGAAAACACTACCTCCGTGAGAAGATACCATAGGTAGGCCCTGGCGTACTGCTCCACCACCCGGGGTTCGGCACCTTGCGGGCACTTGCTCCGGTACTTCAGGAGCTAGGGCAACGGTACGCCAGAAGTCTGGTTCTTCTTATCTGGGGGGCTGTCGTCGATGAGGGCGATAACCCTATCGTTCCAGTTCTTCCTCTCCACTCGTCCTGTGAGAGCACGACCCTCGAGCGGTAGGGCCGTAATCATCACCCAATCCTAGAGTGTAACCGTCATCTCCCCACATGGAAAATGGAAGATGTGCGTCGATTAAAGCCGTGAGAGCTGAGTGGACGAACGTCGGCGGCTTGCGCTTGAACTGCAGGACGAAACCCAACAGTCGGGCTCTCCTGTAGAACGGCGCGCACCGCTCGTCGTACTCCATCTTCACGGTCGTCCCGTGACCCCTCATCCGCAATGGCGGGAGCATCTGTCGAAACGAAGACCCAATAAATTAGTAACTTTTTTTCATCAATTCGAAAGATTTGATTTAAGAAAGGTAATTACCACTCCGTTCTCAATTAAACGGGCACGATGGCCCTTGTCGAACGCAGGGTCAACCATGGTATACTTTATGCCAATGTCATCCGCAAGGGGTGGCCTCCTAAAAAAATTGCATAAACATAAGCATATCAAAAAATAATTAACATTTATCACTTATTGAACAAACATTCATCAATTATCATATATCCAATCAATATAAATGATCAATGCGAATGAATCATATTAAATCAACATCTTTTATTTAACAACATTTAACAATGCATCATATCATACATAAAGTTTTTTAGCACAAATTTATGAACTAGGTTCATCTTGAGGGTTCAACATTATTTCTCCAATTACATCAACAACTTGCATCATAGCATATCAACATGCATCATCATATCACATCAAATTCCTCCAACATGCATCATATAAAAAAAATCTTCAAAACATATATGAACTTGGGTTCATCTTCACACAACCATACCAACTAGTGACTAGAGTTCATATCTAACACAATATAACATCTAGAATCAACCTAAATCAATCACATGGTTCAAAAAAAATTAAATCTAGTTCAAAAATGGGAGTGATTTGAATCAAATAATGCGACGAATCAAAAGCTATTTGATTAAAACTAATTGGAGGGATTGAAGGAGCTTACTTTTCTCTTTTCAGGGCCATCTCGATCCGCAAAAATGATGAAGAAACGAAGAAGATCGGAGGGGGGAAGTGGATGACATGAGAGAGGGGGCGAGAGGAAGAAGAAGAGGCGGCTGGGTGGGGGAGAAGGGGCTTGGGGTGGGCGGCCCGGGGCATATAACTGTCCACACCCGACCGCTAGGGTTCCTGGCAGTAGGATCAGACAGGCTACCGTTGTGCCCTGCGGCGGTAGGGTGGGACGGAGGGGGGCGGCGGCTGTTTACATTTTTGACGTTCATTAGTTTCCTACCCCGAGCCCCCTGTCGGTAGGAAAAAGGGTCAGATTTTAAAAAATTGCAAACATGGGTCAGATCCCGGATTTATACCAAAAAAGGGTCAGAACACGAAATTTTGCCTAGGTGGGCGGTACGCGACTGCATCATGGAAGGGGGTTCCAGCCAGCCGTGTGATGCACAAAATGTTTTTTCAAACACATTGTGGTTGGAACTTTTTCTCGTTCAAAAAGTTTGAAGTTTATATATTGTTTTATTTTAGATAAACAAAAAAGATAGAAGTGTCTACACAGATCATGGTGCAGAAAATTGATGGTTAGGTAAGAGGGGTCATGGAGCCTCAGCTCCACCACAAATTCCTGATATTTTTTTTCGAAAAATGGCGCTTTATTACTTAAAAGGTTTAAGCATTACACCCGGCCTCTGCATAACTAAGATGCACACAGCCAACAAAGTCCTTTCACAAGAATGAAAAATAAAAAAGACGGAATACAAAGATATAGTCTGTATAACGCCTAAAACGGAGGTTGGCCAATCCTAAGATCATGTTGCCACCCATGTTCGATAAAAGTATCCCTCGCCGTATCCTCCAATCGTGTACACACCTCAATAAATAGGTCTCGATTCTCCACTCGTTGTAGAGAGGACCATAAACGAAGAGTCCCGGTACATCTGTAGATAACCTGCATTAGAGAAGTTCTTTTATTGTTAAAAACCTTATCATTTCTACATAGCCAAAGCGACCAAATAACGACAAGCGCTCCCACCCTAGGAAGAGTTCTAAACCTGTGATCAATCCCATGTAACCAGTTACCAAATACATTGGCAACACTACAAGGAGGATACAAGCTAGAAGCTATCTGGATGACTGACCATATAGACAGAGCCAATTTGCACGGGAAGAATAAATGTTTTATTGTCTCATCATGATGACAAAAAACACATCGCGAACTTCCATGCCAATTCCTCTTGATAAGGTTATCTTTAGTAAGAATGAATCCGCGACGAAGATACCATGCAAATATTTTATTCTTAAGAGGTATCTTCATCTTCCAGATCTTCTTATTATTATCAACTGGCACATCAGACTGGATTAACGCTCTATACATAGACTCCACTGAGAATTTTCCATTCCCATGTAGGTTCCATCGAAATACATCAGACCCATGTGACAATTGCACCGTGGACAACCGTTGAAGCAGGATGTACCACGATTGGAGTCTAGGTCCAATTAAATCTCTTCTGAACGTCACATTTGGCGGAAATGATTCCATTACAGTGGCAATAGTATCACCCTTGTGACCGATGGCTTCTCGCCCCTCGTTGGTTACCCCAAGTGGAAGGTTTGAGATGCAGTGTAGCGGTAATTTTCCCTTGGCAAAGATACCAAGGATCGAATCCCCTGAGACTCCGAGGGTCAACAAGAAGGTGTCAACTGCTAGCGGCGCAACTTAGCGATTGACAGGTCCTGCACACAGATACAAATAACTTTGCTCCCAACGAGTACAGAGAGGTTGTCAATCCCTCCGGCCTTGTCGTTTACAAAGGATCAAACGCAAGAGATAATAGTGATAGGTATGACTGCAACTAGTAAATAAGAACAGAAAGTAAATAGCGGATGTGATCAATGATGGTAATATCGATCGGGGTCCCATGATGTTCACTAGTGATGTCTCTCTCCCAAAAGACGATAAAACAGCTAAGCGAGGTAAATGAATTACAGCTGGGCAATTGACAGGATTATGTGCGCAAACCGATGCTAACTATGCTGCAAAGAAAGGTAGAGGCTCAAAAGCATGGGCGGTACGCCAAGGCAAGTAGACCGAAATCCATCTGCATCTACTACTAATCATCCACCTTGAGATATCTATCCAGAACATCTCGCTGGTATTAAGTTGCGAGTCCCACCCATAGTGTAAACTCAAAGCAACAGACAACTTCATTAAAAGAACTTTGCGTAAAGTAAACAATCCTTGCACCCGTAAGTACAAGCACCGTTGTTTTCCCCCTTGTGGCAACAGCACATCCCCTAGACTCATGTTTCTGTCACTCAAGCTAGTCATCGAGGGGCATGAACCCACAATCAAGCATAACGTTCCCTCTTGGAGTTACTACCTACTACTTGGCCAAAGCAATAAATAGTAACGGAGAACATGCAAGAATTACTCAAGAACATAAATATAAAAGAGGTGAATCAAATATATTACTCACACACAATCTGAACATAATCTCATAATCCATCGGATCCCAGCAAACTCATCATAGCAACAACATAAGGATTACATATGTGCCTCGATCATGTAGGGCAGCTCACGAGGTCTAATCGGTGAAGAACAAAGAGGGGAGGAGAACATCACATAGCTACTGGTCATGGACCCATGGTCCAAGGGAGACTACTCACAACTCATCCGGGAGACGTCCATGGTGGTGGAGAAGCTCCCGGTGGTGATCCTCCCCTCCGGCAGGGTGCCGGGAAGAGTTCTCCTGGTGCTCCCGATCTTGGAAGCGCGGCGGCGGCGGAACAGAGATGAGATCGCGAAAAAGGGTTCCGTCCTCGAGGGTTTCGGGATGCGGTGTAAATATATGCCAAAGGGGGGCGTCAGAAGAGGCAAGGGGGGCCCAGGCGCCCTGGCGGCGCGGCCAGGAGGGGGGCCGCCCCCTCTGGTCGCCTAGAGCCCCTGTGGGCCCCCTGATACGTCCAAAACGTATCTATAATTTCTGCTTGCTCCATGCCTCTTTTGTGTGATATTGCTTTGATATTTATGCACTTCCATACACTTTTGATCATATTTGGACTAACCTATTAACTCAGTGCACCCAGTGCCAGTTTCTGTTTTCTGCTATTTTTGTATTTCAGGTTTTCCTATTACGTAAATTGCCAAAAAAATCCCGGGAAAAATATATAGAAAATCAGCGTTCCGGAAGCTTCCATGCGGCCAAAGTAGGGCCAGAGGGGGGCCACCAGTGCTCCAGGCGACCAGAGGGGGCGGCCCCCCTCCTGGCCGCGCCGCCAGGGCGCCTGGGCCCCCCTTGCCTCTTCTAACGCCCCCCTTTGGCATATATTTACACCGCGTCCCGAAACCCTCGAAGACGGAACCCTTTTTCGCAGTCTCATCTCTGTTCCGCCGCCGCCGTGCTTCCAAGATCGGGAGCACCAGGAGAACTCTTCCCGGCACCCTGCCGGAGGGGAGACTCACCACCGGGAGCCTC
The DNA here is from genome assembly GCA_902687465.1 of Secale cereale. Lineage (NCBI taxonomy): Eukaryota > Viridiplantae > Streptophyta > Magnoliopsida > Poales > Poaceae > Secale > Secale cereale. The sequence goes on along the minus strand of LR738709.1, from coordinate 617,631,208 downwards.
TCCACCACCATGGACGCCTCCCGGATGAGTTGTGAGTAGTCTCCCTTGGACCATGGGTCCATGACCAGTAGCTATGTGATGTTCTCCTCCCCTCTTTGTTCTTCACCGATTAGACCTCGTGAGCTGCCCTACATGATCGAGGCACATATGTAATCCTTATGCTGTTGCTATGATGAGTTTGCTGGGATCCGATGGATTATGAGATTATGTTCAGATTGTGTGTGAGTATTATATTTGATTCACCTCTTTTTATATATGTTCTTGAGTAATTCTTGCATGTTCTCCGTTGCTGTTTATTGCTTTGGCCAAGTAGTAGGTAGTAACTCCAAGAGGGAACGTTATGCTTGATTGTGGGTTCATGCCCCTCGATGACTAGCTTGAGTGATAGAAACATGAGTCTAGGGGATGTGCTGTTTCCACAAGGGGGCAAACAACGGTGCTTGTACTTGCGGGTGCAAGGATTTTTTACTTTACGCAAAGTTCTTTTAATGCAGTTGTCTGTTGCTTTGAGTTTACACTATGGGTGGGACTCGCAACTTAATACCAGCGAGATGTTCTGGATAGATATCTCAAGGTGGATGATTAGTAGTAGATGCAGATGGATTTCGGTCTACTTGCCTTGGCGTACCGCCCATGCTTTTGAGCCTCTACCTTTCTTGCAGCATAGTTAGCATTAGTTTGCGCACATAATCCTGTCAATTGCCCAGCTGTAATTCGTTTACCTCGCTTAGCTATTTTATCGTCTTTTGGGAGAGAGACATCACTAGTGAACATCATGGGACCCCGGTCCATATTACCATCATTGATCACATCCGCTATTTACTTCCTGTTCTTATTTACTAGTTGCAGTCATACCTATCACTATTACATCTTGCGTTTGATCCTTTGTAAACGACAAGGCCGGAGGGATTGACAACCTCTCTGTACTCGTTGGGAGCAAAGTTATTTGTATCTGTGTGCAGGTCCTGTCAATCGCTAAGTTGCGCTGCTAGCAGTTGACACCTTCTTGTTGACCCTCGGAGTCTCAGGGGATTCAATCCTTGGTATCTTTGCCAAGGGAAAACTACCGCTACACTGCATCTCAAACCTTCCACTTGGGGTAACCAACGAGGGGCGAGAAGCCATCAAGCAAAGTTTTCTGGCGCCGTTGCCGAGGACTCCACTCTTCAAGATAGGGGAGTTGCACGCTATCTTTTACCTTTGCTTTTTAGTCTTGTTAGTTTACCTTTCAGTTTTTGCTTTAGTTCCCTTTATCAAAAATCACAAAAAAATTATTTGCTTTTCTGTTAGTAGTTCTTTCTGTTTAGACAAGCATGTTGGGATTCGGTGCTTTGAGGGAATCAGAAGTTCTAGATTTCCATCAAAGGGATGAAGAAAATATGAAGAAGGCATGGGACAGAATTTCTGATGCACATAGGAGAATAATGCCTTGGATACCTATAAAAATTGTGCTTAGAAATTTTTACCATGGTCTTTTTAAATGGTGTAAACACTCTCTTGATATTATAGCTGAAGGAGATTTCCTAGAATGTGATGAAGCTAGAGCTCTTGAAATTATACATGGTCTATCTAGTTACTTTGTTTATGATCATGGTTTTGATACTGTCATAGATAGACTTGCTACTATTGAGAAAAGAATGGATGCTCTAGACTTGATGAAGGTAGAGAAACCCAAACCCAATAAGAGAGATATTTTGGAAATAGACAATGATTGGGAGCCTTTTGTTAGGATTAGCATCTCTAATCAAGACTTCCTTGCTTATTGTGATATTGGATCTATGTTTCTACTATGCCAAAAATTGTTCATGATTCTTTAAAATTTAACATGGATAGATTATCGTCCTATCATGAACATGCTAATGGAGATATTTCTGAGATCCAGGGAAGAATAAAAGACGTATTAGTCACATTCCTTAAAGGGATTGCAATGGTTGATTTCTTCATCATGAAGCCAAACCAAGGAAATATAGTGCTTGGAAGGGACTTCCTCCGAGCTGTAAAAGGCTTCATCGATATAGGTAAGGGAAAAATCCGCCTACGCGGGAAGGCAAAAGGTATGTACCCCTTTCCTAGAAGGAACAAGGATGAACTTGTTGAGGAACCATTTGAAGCAATTTATAACTCCGATTATTATGATGATTATTGATGCCTCTTTGCATTATGCCTAGCTTAAAGGCATAAAAGAAAGCGCTTTTGGGAGGCAGCCCACAATGAATAAAATTTTATTTTTGCTTTTGTTGTGTCCTGATGTTTGTTACTACAGTAGCATCATCATTGTATCTTTACTTTTCAGCTTTGTGCCAAGTTTAGCCTCTGATTGCAAGAAAGTTCAAAAGTTGTGATGTGCTGTCCAGGAAACAGATTCTGTCCTTGGACAGAAAAATTCGTATAAAATCACCAGACCATCTTTTTGGTCTGAATTTTTTCGACAACGTGCTCTATACAATTGGCTTTCGGGCGTCTGTTCTGAGTTTTTTTATTTGAGTTGCAGAAGTGCCCGGAACAATTATTTACTACCTGCTGGTCTGTTTTTCACAGATTCTGTCATGTTTTGCCTTTTCTTCGTTTTGCAAACCTTGAGCTTGCTTTTTCTTTGCAAAAACCTTTTGGCAATCTTGAGAAACAGTAGACCTTCAAGATTATCCTTATTTCCAGCAAGGAAAAATTATTTTATTATGGGTACTAACCTCGCTAATCAGATTATGATGAGTTATGTATGAAGGGAGTTTTCAAGTGTGCGAGGGAAGATGATAAAAAGATTCAGGAGTGTCAAACGCTCAAGCTTGGGGATGCCCCCGTGCACCCCCAAGAAATTCAAGAAGACTCAAGTGTCTAAGCTTGGGGATGCCCCCGTGCATCCCCTTCTCCATCAACAATTATCAGTTCGTCTTTCGTTCCACTATATTTTAATCACTTCATGTGTTATGTGCTATGCTTGGAGCGTCTTGCTTTTAGTTTTATTTAGCTTTGCTTGCTGTTCATAACGAGTTGGAACCCATCTTTCTTTGTTTGGGAGAGAAACACGCTCCACTTCAACCTAGAACACAACATCGGATTTTCATGTTTATCTTTGCTGTGTATGTTCTTTGTCTTTCAATAGCTACTGTCATGTTCAGCTCTTAGTTTTCATGCTTTACTTTTTAAAGAGATTTTCTTTAGTTGGTCGCTGGAACTCTCTTGTGTTATCATGCTTATCTTGTTAAGAGAGTTGGCTTATGTTGCACTGGTTGATATTTCTATGATAAAAATGCTATGTGCATAATGGTGCTTAGTAGTTCATGTTTTCTTATGGTTAGTCTCAAATAGCGGGGGGGGGGGGGGGGTTCGCTCCCACATCCAAATGGAGAGGCCCCATACACATCCACAGATACCGGACGTAGGTTCCGTCCTCTGGGTTGCGTCGTCAAGCTACAAAACAAGTATAGATGATAAGATGACAAAATCTAAAGCAACACACGTCCAAGATATTTGAAACTATCTGATATTCACTTACCGAACAGTATAGGTAGACGAGGCCGGCGGGCCCCAGCTGTACCTTGCATCCCAGTCCTTTAGGAAGTCGAGATACATACATAGGGCAGTGTCCCCAGAGCAGTCTGGAAACACTACCTCCGTGAGAGGATACCACAGGTAGGCACTATCGTACTGCTCCACCACCCGGGGTTCGGCACCTTGCGGGCATTTTCTCCAGTACTTCAGGAGCCAGGGCAGCGGTACGCCGGAAGTCCGGTTCTTCTTATCTGGGGGGCAGTCGCCGATGAGGGCGATAAACCTATCATGCCAGATCTTCCTCTCCAGTCGTCCTGTGAGAGTACGACCCTCGAGCGGTAGGGTCATAATCATCCCCCAATCCTGGAGTGTAACCGTCATCTCCCCACATGGAAGATGGAAGCTGTGTGTCTCTGGCCGCCACCGATCGATCAAAGCCGTGAGAGCTGCATAGATAAGCGTCAATGGCATGCGCTTGAACTATAGGACAAAACCGAACAGTCGAGCTCTCTTGTAGAACGGCGCGTACCTCTCGTCATACTCCATCTTCACGGGTCCCGTGACCAATCATCCGCAGTGGCGGGAGCATCTGTTGAAATGAAGACCCAAAAAATTAATAACTTTTTTTCATCAATTCGAAAGATATTTTTTAAGAAAGGTAATCACCACTCCGTTGTCAATGAAACGGACACGATGACCCTTGTCGAACGCAGGGTCAAGCACGTCGTATACTTTATGCTAACGTCATCAGCAAGAGGTGGCCTCCTAATTTTTTTGCATAAACATAAGCATATCAAAAAATAATTAACATTTATCACTTATTGATCAAACATTCATCAATTATCATTTATCCAACCAATATAAATGATCAAATAATGGTAAGCTCAAATGAAAGTGTCGTCGACCACATTCAAAATTTAGTTATTATACCTGGAAAGGTGTGAGAGCATCAAGCTTGTTGCTGAAGATCTTATACAAGGCCTTGGATTCGCCCGAGTAGACACCCACCACGTCCCAAGCGTATGCGACGGTCGAGAATCGAGCATCATCATCATCTTCGCCATAGTCAGTCCATTCACACGCTCTAAGCTTCTCTGGACGCCCCATCGGGATTCGCTCCCACATCCAAATGGAGAGGCCCCATACACATCCACAGATACTGGACGTAGGTTCCGTCCTCTGGGTTGCGTTGTCAAGCTACAAAACAAGTGTAGATGATAAGATGACAAAATCTAAAGCAACACACGTCCATGATATTTGAAACTATGTGATATTCACTTACCGAACGGTATAGGTAGACGAGGCCGGCGGTCCCCAGCTGTACCCTGCATCCCAATCCTTTAGGAAGTCGAGATACATCCATAGGGCAGTGTCCCCAGAGCAGTCTGGAAACACTACCTCCGTGAGAGGATACCACAGGTAGGCCCTGGCGTACTGCTCCACCACCTGGGGTTCGGCACCTTGCGGGCATTTTCTCCGGTACTTCAGGAGCCAGGGCAGCGGTTCGCCGGAAGTCCGGTTCTTCTTATCTGGGGGGCAGTCGCCGTTGAGGACGATAACCCTATCATGCGAGTTCTTCCTCTCCAGTCGTCCTGTGAGAGTACGACCCTCGAGCGGTAGGGTCATAATCATCCCCCAATCCTGGAGTGTAACCGTCATCTCCCCACATGGTAGATGGAAGTTGTGTGTCTCTGGCTGCCACCGATCGATCAAAGCCGTGAGAGCTGCATGGACAAGCGTCAATGGCATGCGCTTGAACTACAGGACGAAACTGAACAGTCGAGCTCTCCTGTAGAACGGCGCGTACCTCTCGTCATACTCCATCTTCACGGTCGTCCCGTGACCAATCATCCGCAGTGGCGGGAGCATCTGTTGAAATGAAGACCCAAAAAATTAATAACTTTTTTTCATCAATTCGAAAGATTTTTTTAAGAAAGGTAATCACCACTGCATTCTCAATAAAACGGACACGAAGACTCGTGTCGAACGCAGGGTCAAGCGCGTGGTATACTTTATGCTAACGTCATCAGCAAGAGGTGGCCTCTTAATTTTTTTGCATAAACATAAGCATATCAAAAAATAATTAAAATTTATCACTTATTGATCAAACATTCATCAATTATCATTTATACAACGAATATAAATGATTAATGCGAATGAATCATATTCAACCAACATCTTTCATTCAACAACATTTAACAATGCATCCTATCATACATAAAAAAAATTAACACTAAAATTTATGAACTAGGTTTATCTTGAGGGTTCAACATTATTTCTGCAATTACATCCACTACTTGCATCATAGCATATCAACATGCATCATCATATCACATCAAATTCCTCCAACATGTGTCATATAAAAAAATCCTTCAAAAAATATATGAACTAGGGTTCATCTTCACACGACCATACCAACTAGTGACTAGAGTTCATATCTAACACAATATAACATCTAGAATCAACCTAAATCAATCATAGGGTTCAAAAAATCTAGTTAAAAATGAGAGTGATTTGAATCAAATAATGCGACGAATCGAAAGCTATTTGACTATAACTAATTGGAGGGATCGAAGGAGCTTACTTTTCTCTTTTCGGGGCCATCTCGATCTGCAAAACGATGAAGAAATCGGAGGAGGGGAGTGGAGGAGATGAGAGAGGGGGCGAGAGGAAGAAGAAGAGGGGGCTAGGTGGGGGGAGAAGGGGCTTGGGGCGGACAGCCCGGGACTTATAACTGTTCACACCCTACCACCAGGGTTCCTGGCAGTAGGATCAGACAGGCTACTGCCGTGCCCTGCGGCGACAGGGTGGGACGGAGGAGGATAGCGTCCGTTTACGTTGCTGAAGTGGATAAGTTTCCTACCGCCGGAGGCCAAGGCGGTAGGCTATACAATCCTACCGCCGAGCCCCCTGGCGGTAGGAAAAAGGGTCAGATTTCAAAAAAAAAATTGCAAACAGTGGTCAGATCCCGAATTTATACCCAAAAAGGGTCAGAACATGAAATTTTGCTTAGGGGGGCGGTACGCGACTGCATCATGAACGGTGGCTCCAGCCAGCCGTGTGATGCACAAAATGTGTTTTCAAACACATTGTAGTTTGAATGTTTTCTTGTTCAAAAAGTTTGAAGTTTATATATTGTCTTATTTTGGATAAACAGAAAAGATAAAAGTGTCTACACAGATCATGATGCAGAAAATTGATGGTTAGATAAGAGCGGTCATGGAGCCTGAGCTCCACCACAAATTCTGGTATGCGTCTAGTTACTCATGGTTCCGTTTATCAACTCTCCAGGCTGCAATCACAAGTCTACCAGAATCAGATGTCATAGCCAGTCAATCAACTCTCAGCATTCTCAGCAGCACCCTCTTCTCGCTGCCATCGCCATCGAGATAGAGAGTGAAGAAAGGTAACACGCCCACGTGTAATCGTGTGACTATTAGCGCCCCCTTTTACTATGTAGCAACTATTTTTGATATGGAGAGCGAGATGTCATGACTGCAAAAACTGCTCTTACTTTACACTCAAAATAAATAACTGACCCTTTTTAGTTGATGAAGCATTGAAGTCCTAGTTATTATTTGCATGTACATCTAGCATCCATATATAGTGGACTTACCCTCAGCTTATAGTCCATTGCAAGATAGAGCTCTAGTACAAATTTCTCGCATCTATTAGCTAGTTTTTACATGTTAGTCATGGTAATAATAGAGGGGAAGGAGTGTGATGAGGACACTGAGTCACGCGTAATGTCTCAGTGATTTTCCTTTGGGAATGAGAAGCACCAAGAACAGAAACACCCCCTGAAGAGAATGATTATGTTTTTCCTTAGCATGAGCTGAGGCAATGATTATTTATCCTGCCTGCGCTGAAGCCTAAGGTGGAGGAGGTTCGTCGGTGATTGGCCTAATGCTCACAGCTCACGGGAGCAGTACGTCGCTTTTTGGATATTGATTGATATATAAACGAGGAATATCTGCACAAGAGCAATCAGTCCGAACCAGAGATTCGGTGTCAGAGTTATTTACGTGTGTGTTTGCTTCCGGCTGGATTCGACCAAGCTGATCGGTCACCCCTGGAAGCAGGGCCCGATGGGCGCAGGCATATGTAATGTAGCAGGGATCCGGCTTGCCTGCTTCCTCCCCATACTCTCATCCGTGCTCCCACTTCATCTTACGACTGTCTTTTTTTTCCTTTGTAATCTAATTATCTCCCCCCCCCCCCCCTGATTTTAAGGGGGTGGGGTCTGGTCTTATTTAGTTCCAATCAAATCAAGCCACGTACGCAGGAGTACGGATGGGTACGCGTGCGGGGAGCAGGCAAGTCTCGTCCATGTAGCAGGGTGGGGGCATTTCAAATTTAGTTGTTACTTCCTCCGTTTTGAAATAAATAATTGTACTAAAATTAAGACGTTTATTTTTGAATGGAGGGAGTAGTAAATTGCAATAATACAATTTTGTTCAAATTGAGAACAAAAATTATCCTCCATTTTGTACTGAAATGAATAAGAAAATAACACAATGTTTTTTCGATTACATAATTCTTTGTTCAAGAATCGGGCAGGGGCAGCAATGAAACTGTCACAATTTTCCCGCAAAAAAAAAGAAACTATCAAAATTAATTAATGAACAAAAATGCAGACGCCTCATGTGTACTCCCCATCACTAGTGCAAAAAAGGCTAGCCAAAACTTCTGTTGGTGGCACGCCATTTTCCTCAACGCCCGCACTATTTTTTTTCAACTAGTGCTGGCATCGGCTTATTTCGTACATCACCACTATGAGCTTAGTGCTGGTGTAGAATTTTACATAACGCCACTTGTATGTGTGGCCCATCATCCGCGGAATATTGATGATGTGGCAAAAATAGCTACGACCAGCACTATTTTGTATACATGTGGCGTAAGATTTTGTTCCATGTCACCGGTATATGATGTGGGGTCCACCCTCAATTCACAACTGTTGTGCTGCCGTTCCTAAAGGTGGCACACCATAAGTATTTGCGGCTCTTTATATAGATAGGCGTGGCTAGCCAAGCCTTCAATATTATGTCTCTACAGATCCTAAGGCTACTTCCAATGCATTGGTGCTTAGATGAGGTGCTAAGCACATTAAAAAGTTTAGCACCTAATATCCACAATGCATAGGTGCTTCATTTGTTGGTGCTAAGCTCCTCTCATTTAATGCTTTATCAACTAAACTATTCCATGCATTGGTGGATTGCTTTCATTAAATTGTTTTTGCCTAGGTTCACGTGCTTGGTATTGGTTCTTCCTGGGGTCACCATACTCACCTCTCTCCTCTTTATTACCTTGCCACGTCAGATTTTTTGCCTACATGGCAGCCTTAGCACCTGTACAAGGTGGAGCATTGGGGAGGGCCTAATATACGTGGTCGGCCTCTTCCCTTGATGGCAAATTTGACAATTTTGACCTGTTAACGAAATCAATTCACGGAATGAACTGCGCGTGAAACTATTTCACACCCCTGACCTTTTTGTGTACCGCCTGCCACGACGGCGTCACACCCTACGGTGCAGCGCCTAGCTCGGGGACGTTGCACGCCTAGCCAGCGTCGCACCCGGGTGATCCGAAAAATTACTAAGTCAGTGTGCAACGCCTGAGAGCTAGGCGCCACACTATACAGTGTAGCGCCTAGCTCCTAGGCGTTGCACTAGTGGTTGCACTACAAAATGAAGCAACCACTAGTGCAACACCTAGGAGCTAGGC
>LR738709.1:617584745-617612127 GCA_902687465.1 Secale cereale | reverse complement strand
GGGGCGGTTGCGTTGGCGGGACATAGTGCGGCGCGTAGGGGTGGATTAACGAGCTGCTCGGCTCGTTAAGCTCGTAGTCGTTAAGCTCGTGCTTGTTAAGACTCGGCTCGTTAAGGTTTACGAGCAGAAAACTCTGCTCGGCTTGGTTCGTTTTAAGCTCGTTAAGCTCGTGAGCGCTCGCGAGCGCTCGTTAAAAGATTTTGATGTGTTACGGTTCACACGATAAGCACGTAGATTTGGTTTTTTAAAAGGAAGATGGTGACTACAAAATAAAATGCACTATTTTGTTGCCTCCTATGTGGAATATATTGAGTGGATGGGACGAGGTGCTATGAAAATTTTGTGAGGTAAGATGAAAATATGTGTTATGTTGTTACTAACGAGTTTAACGAGCTACTCGTGAAACTCGTTAGCTCGTTCGTTAAGCTCGTTAAGCTTAACGAGCTGAAATCAATGATTGGTTCTGTTCATTAAGAAGCGAGCCACGAGCTTAACGAGCCAAACTATCGAGCACTCATTAAGCTCGCGAGCTTCGAGCTTTTGGTCCAGCCCTAGCGGCGCGGGAGAGAGGCGCCTGTTTTACTCAGCCGCGGCGGCGTGGAGGAAATTTAAGAAAATTTTAGGGGAAATACGGACGTGGAGTGAAAGTTTTACTCCGTTAGTTTTTTAAGGGATCGGCTAGGTGCACTGTAAAGGATTAAACCAGAAATTTCACTCCCTTACGGCAGTTTAGTTGATCGGTTAGAGCTGCCCTTAGGTACGCAAGCAAGATAAATAAGTGATACAGTGGTTGTTGAAGCATTAAAGTCTTCTTATTATTCACATGCACATCTGCCATCCATATTCACATGTACATCTGGCATCCATATATCACTTGGTCTCGCCTTCTACTTCATAGTATGAAGAAGCTATAGTTCAAACTTTCTCACTTCCATTAGCTAGTTTTTGCTCACGAGAGTTATAGAGGGTACTAGTGACACCTAATTTCGGTGATGTGTCTTGGGGAATGGGATGTATCAAGAGTTTCAGTGTCAGCTCAATACGCAAATCATGCTCCTGCTTAGCGCCATAAGAAGCCAAGAAGTCGGAGCCTGCAGGCAATACAAAGGAGGGGAGAGCAGTACTGCTGATGTGGTCTGATGATTGGGGCACGGAGGAGCACCGAAGCCTCAGTTGCCCGTCCATACATCTCTGTTCTGGCTCAACCAAAATTTGTGTAGCGAGTGAGCGACCTTGGAAAGGGGACTTGGTTATGGTCTGAATCATTTAGGAAAAGGCCACAAACACTAGCGAAACCCAATGGCACCGGCTCTTCTTCTGATAATGTGACCAGCAAAGTGCATGATGGACCATGGCTACCAGTCTACCAGACCGGAAACAGGGCCATGGCTTTGTGACTTTTCGAAATTGAACGCAACACAATCTTTACATCACTGAATAAAGAAGTAATTTATTGACAAAAAAGTAAATAAAAATGTTTATCCAATTTACAAGCTGACTACATGAAAGGAGTAAAGAACGGAAGTATAATATATACCGAATGTATAAGCAAATCAGTTAGTATGTTTGCCTTTGCGTATTTCTTAATGCACTGAGCACAAATGTTACTGTAACAGCTAAGAATCGAGAGGAGTCACTAGCAGAAGGCCCGAACCCTCCACTTACAACGTATCCACAAAAATTTGTCCAAAAAATTGATCATAACAGGATCACTCTTAATACAGTGAGTAAAGAAATAACCTCAACGTTATACCAGATCCAGTAAAAATATAACGTGTGCAGTAAGCAAAACAGTCTGTTCGCCTAAATTCGTACTGGTACAACAATTAAATTGTACTAACTTATACAAGAAAAAAGAAATATCCTCATTTTCCCTCTCCGTTCATCCATCTCGACAGGCTCTGGCCAGTGGCCACAGCTGAACCGGACTCAGACGTGGTAGCCAGAGGGCCAGCTCTTTGTGTACTCACCGCCGTGGGCTGCCTCCTCGCCGACGTCTTCGCTGAGCCGAAGAGCGAAGGCAAGCGCCAGCGAGGCCCACTCAAGCACGAAGATGGCGGCGCCTAGAAGCAAGTAGTTGCAGAGCAGGAACGCCCTGTGCGCCGCCACTTGCCCACTTGCCATTGTTGCTGCTGTCTGCCGACACCGCAAGCTGATTTATTCTTGTTCACTCCCAAGCAAACTGAAGCAAGGGACGATGGTGGTGACTTGAGAGTGTTGGATGAAGCGGAGAGTGAGCGAGCGTGATTAATATAGTCAATGGCGTGCGAAGGGAATATCATTTGCTACCGTTGGACGGCGAGGGGTTGGCTTAACGGCTAGCGAGTGAGAGAGTGGCAAGAGAAAGAGAGACGTTGCGATCAGGAGTTCTCGACTGATTAATTATCACTAAAACCAAGAGGAGGTGACATCATCATATCACACCATGTTCCAACTTGCAACACGGGAACAAAACTTTATATTCTCCTCGGGTGCTTACTTTTTCTTGTTTGCATTCCAGTCAAAGGCTCTATAGGACCACCAACCACATTCAAAGGCGTTTTTTTTTTTTGCGGGGTTTAAAATGTTCTCTCTTTTCTACGGTTGTAGCTTTTCTCGTACAAACTCAGTGTTCCAAATCTACGGTGATCAGAGCATGCATGCTCGTATATGGGTTCATCGCAATCCCGGATGAGTTGGATTGGCTGCGCAATTACTTACATCTTTGAGTGTCCTAGAGAGCAGCCGCACGAGATAACACTGGTCAGTTAATGTGCTTTGAGTAAAATAAGATCATTTGTCATAGGTTTTCTCTTCAAATGGAAATATGATCGTGTTATGTTATTATAATGAGAACAGAGCATTGTTCTGTAAGCTGTGCGAGCGCACACGCAGCCGATGTAATTCTTCTCCTGGACAATCAGTGTTGCATATGTGATCGGTTGGAACAGTGACCCAACGTTACGGGGCATTCAACCCAGAGAAAGAGGGTGAGAAGAAAACTCCGACCCCCGCGTCGCCCTCCTCTGGCGACTCGGGGGGCGACTCCCCTCGCGCGCCACCGGGCCTTCCCCTCTCCCCTTCTCCGCTCGCTGCTGTCGGAGGCGCTCCGTCGGCAAAGCCCGGGCTGGCTCCAGTGAGGGCGGCGGCGGGGCCTCTTCCTGGGCGCCCTCCTTTCTTCTCCTTCCCTCCTCACTAGGTGTGGCGGCGGATCGACGGCGCGCGCCGATCTGCGAGGTCCGGCGGCGGGGTGCAATGACGGTCCATGGCAGACGGCTGGCTGTGGCCGGTGTCGTCGAGGTGGCCCAGGCGCGTGCTGGGGTGGTCGCGGTAGGCTGGAGCAAGCGGCCAGATCTAAGTGTCGTGCCCTTTCCTGGATGCGACGGTGGGGATGGCTGGCGGTGCCGCGGTGGCTGCATCCTGGCGGCGCAGCTGCTGGTGCTTTGGCGGCGCGGCTGGCGGGAGAAGGTGTGACCGGTGGTTGCGTGCTCTGTCAGACCTAGGCTTGGTCCCGGCGAGCGGCGCGGGTTTGGGCAGCTGCTCGGCGTGGTGGTTGCTCTGGTCGTGGGCTACGGCGGCGTGGGGTGGTATGGTGGCCTCCCTGCTGCTTGGTATCTACACGGCAGCTCGGCGGTTCCGGCTGCCGCGACGGTTGGCTTCTCCGCCGGCGTCGGCTCGTTTGCAGGTGGACTATTTCAGCCTTCGATCCCTCTCCTCGGCGTCCGGACGCTACTTTCGTTGAAGGGCTGATCCTCTCCCAGCTGCGGTCCATCGCCCGTCTCCCGCCCGGGGCTGCAGGACCGAGCTCGTCCCGCGCCCGGCTGCAGGACCGAGTTTGTCTCGCGCCCGGTAGTAGGATCATGCTCTTCTCGCGCCCGGCTACAGGACCAAGCTCGTCTCACGCTCGGCTTTAGGATCGTGCTCGTCTTGTGCCCGGTGCGGTAGGACGGTTTGATGGGGCCAGTTTTGGCCGGCCTATTGGGTCTCGGCGCTGGGGGTCGTCCAGGGGTGCGAAAGGCGGGGCCTTTCGACCCGTCTCTTTGGTTGGAGTAGCGGCGGGTCTCGAGTGTGGTGGTCTCTTAGGTCTTGGATGTCGGGGCAGCGGCCCTGGTGGTGGTAGCGTTGTGCTCCTGGGCAAAGCCCGTGGCTCGGTGCTGCCCGGTGGTCATGGCCGTGTGGGCTGCATGGTCGCCGGGGCTTGGCGTTCGGTGGCGTGAGTGTTGGCGTGGGTGAAAACCTGCTCTGTCTTCGCACAGGCCAGCGACGGCGAAGCTCGTTCCCTTCTTGAAGGCGTCGTCGCGTCCCTCATTGCCCGTCGTGGTGCTCTAGGGGGCTCATCCACTTCCCTCCCCCCATCCACATCTAGCCAAGCTTGACTCCTCGCCAGCGATAGCAAACCCTAGCCATGGATTCTTCAGGAAGGGCAAGGGGAAGCTCACCCCCAGCGCTAGCTATTCCCACATGCTGACGCCACCACCTCCTCGGTGTGGCGGGCCGCCACGGGAAAGGGAACAGTTGCACATCCCAGTGCACCAAGCGCGGTGGCATTGGCAGTACCGGAAGCCGCTGCCCTACCCAGATGTCAACCTACCCCATGGTATCAGGACCAGCACTACATCCCAGTGTTGGCGGTGCCTTAGTCGGCGCGGGCGCACGTCGAGGAGGTGCACAAGCACCCCGAGTGTCTCACGCCGGAGCAGCGACGGCTCCCCGCGTAGACACCGGACTCTCCCAACTAGGAGGTCTGGTTCACGCTGGAGCACGAAGAGGTTCGTGCAGGCCGCATTTTTATGTTTAGTTATGTTTTATTAATGTTTAAGTGGACATTGGCCGGCGGTTAACCGTCCTTAATGTTTAATTATGTTCACTTTAGACATATTTGTGTTGTTTTTCTTTTCAAAGTCCGCATGCAAGAATATCCGTTCGGTCTGCGTTTGATGCATGCACCGAGCTAAACGGAAAAACGGACACAACCGTCTGCTCGGCCGACCCAAACGAACTAAAATGGACAAAATACGCATCTATTTGGTTCCACGTGTTTGAATTGCTCTCATCTAGGATGATAGATCACGGATCACTAGCCAGAATTGAGTTAATCTTTATTTCAACGAACTAGAGAGACCGATATCGATCCATGGAACGTGGCTATTCTCAGTTTCCCATTCATGCATCTTAGGAGCATGGCAAGCATGTAGAGAATAATTAGATATCCTCCTTGCACAGTCCGAACCACTTGGGAGCCAAAAGTTTTGCAGGAGATTATTTCATGTGCTTCGCCTTGTGTGAAAAATTTCAACAAGTTACGGAGGATCAAAAATCAGTACCAAGAGAGCATATCGCTAAGAAAACCAGGTACCTAAGCCTGACTTCGAGGAATGCAAAGCCATTGCCGATCTCTCGCAGTAAGGTTCTAGTTATGTATGAATAGAATAATACTTAACTTGAAATATGTAGATATGCACGTTTCTTAAATAGCGATGGAATTTTGAGCGAAATTAAGGGTGTGATAAAAACGGTATCTAGTGTCAGTTTCTAGGCGGTGGAATTAGCCGCTGCAAGTTGCCAGTGTAGTTATTCAGGCTAGCAAAGAAAATCGATATACTCTGGACGGAATCATCTGGAATTTGCGTGTCGGAGATCTAACAAAGGTAGAACTGGTCTTGATCTCGATGAGATAGAGAGATCATTGTTGTCACCCTGCGCAGTCTGAACCGCCCTTTTGGAAACACAACGTCTTGTAGGAGATTTCGTCTTGATTTTCACCTTGTCGACCAAAACACAGGTGGATGGTTCTGGTAAACAACTTTGTAATCTGTATGCCCTAACAAGTCCATGTTCATCCTTTTGTCATCGTGAAACTGTAAATTAAATCCTCGATGCATCTCATTTCCAGGAGATCACGCCATATGTGCAAGAATTCCAGACCGGTTTTCTTCTCAGCCTAGAAGTGAAACGTAAAGGCACAAGCTTGCATTGCCTAGGCTTTACTACTACGCCAATCTGAAGTTCTTCGCCTCGTATTTATAAATGAGTGCAGTCCGTGGCTCACTGCCTCACTGTATGCACGTGCCTGATGCAGGCAACACTTGGTAGTACATAGTTTGAAAATGAAAACGTGTTCTTGTTTCCTCAACTGCTAGCTTTTTTCTTCGAAAAGGGGGACTTCCCCAGCCTCTGCATCTGAAAGAAGCATACGGCCAATATTATTGAAAAGCACAATATCCGACAAAAGTCTCCAAGTCTCGAAAAAGCAAGAAAAAAAAGCTCAGCAAGAGCTTAAAAGTATAAAGGAAGAGCCACAACCGACTGGCATAAGAGGATATGATCGCTACATGCCTATCCTATTACATGACCGCCATCCAAACCGGTTGAAAATATCCCGCGTTACCATCTTCCATCGGGTAGACGCAGTAACCAAATGCTCCCTGGCCTCCGTCGGAGTGAGTAGCGACCACATACGGATTAACGCAGTGGTTCTAAAGATAACCTGCAAAAAGTGAATGTTTGTTGTTCTGTTAAAGACCAAATCATTTCTGCAATTCCAGATTGCCCATAATAAAACACACACTCCTACACGAATGTGCCTCGCTGTATCGTAATGTATCCCATCAAGCCACGTCCCAAATAACGTATTGATGGAATTCGGTTGAGTAATATTAAAAGCTATGTGAACCGATCGCCACAAATTTTTTGCCAGAGGACAATCCAGAAAGAGATGTTTGATTGATTCGTGTTGGTCGCAAAAATTACATCTGGTGGATCGTGTCCAATTTCGTTTTGCCAAATTATCCTTAGTTAAAAATAACTTGTTTATGCACAAACCACATAAACACTTTGATTTTCAAAGGGACTTTAACTTGCCAAACATGCTTCGATCTAGGAATCACACTAGAGTTGATAACATCCAAGTACATGGATTTAACCGAAAATGCGCCATTCTTAGTTAGATTCCAGCACAACTTATCAGGCTGTTGAGACAGCTGAACATCCATTAATCGTCTGACAAGATTGAGCCAAGCTTCCCAATGGGTTCCCACTAATGCCCTCCTAAATTGGATATTGAGCGGCGTTGACTGCATAACTGTTGCAACGTAAACGTCTCTACGCTGAACAATGTTATACAAGGAAGGGTATTGAAGTGCGAGGGGCGTCTCCCCTAGCCATGTATCCTCCCAAAACCTCGTAGCTAAACCGTTTTCTACTATGAACCTTGTCCTATTGAAAAAGAGTGATTTAACTCTCATCAGTCCTTTCCGAAAAGGTGAATCAGTCGGCCTCACTGTCACCTGGGATAAGGTTCTGGAATGAAGGTATTTGTTCCGCAACATCTGAGCCCAGGTGGTCTCCGTCTCAACAGAGAGCTTAAACAGCCACTTGCTAAGGAGACATATGTTCTTCACTTCCAGATTCTCAATGCCTAGACCCCCTTGGTCCTTCGGCCTACAGATTATATCCCATTTAGCAAGTCTGTATTTGTGCTTAAGTTCATCACTCTGCCAAAAAAAATGTGATCGATAGAAGTCTAGCCTGTTCCTGACTCCCACCGGGACCTCGAAGAAGGAAAGAAGAAACATAGGCATACTCGTGAGGACCGAGTTAATGAGAATTAATCGCCCTCCGTATGACATCAGCTTGCCCATCCAGCAACTCAATTTCTTCTCAAACCGATCCTCAATGCACTTCCATTCTCTGTTAATTAGCTTACGATGGTGAATTGGTATACCTAAATACGTAAAAGGTAAAACTCTC
This sequence comes from Secale cereale, assembly GCA_902687465.1. Lineage (NCBI taxonomy): Eukaryota > Viridiplantae > Streptophyta > Magnoliopsida > Poales > Poaceae > Secale > Secale cereale. The sequence continues at coordinate 617,604,399 of LR738709.1, read as the reverse complement.
AATTCACACCCGAACAATTGCTTGTACGCCTCTAGTTCATCATTAGCTCTTCCGAAACAGAACAATTCGCTCTTGTGGAAGTCCTCAACTGCTAGCTATAGCGATGTAAAATGTTTCGTTTTTCTGCAGGATTCTAACATACCACATTTATTGAGCCGGTGCTCTCATGTGCGTTCTCAATCTCTTGCCATCACAATTGCAGGCTATTCTCATCGATAGAAAGTCGGACTCAAGAGGCTTTGGCCCACCACCTTGTAGACAGGTTTTCACCGTTGAGACTATCTTTACCCAGGCCAGAAACTTTCAATTTGCACGGTATCAAATCCAAAGTACTACACCTTGTAGACAGGTTATTCATATATACATTGACCTAGTTTGTCTTAATTGACTAAAACTCCCCTTGTAGCACCATCAACACGCTACTAATCTAGCCGCCGCCGCTGCTCTTCTTCGGCCACCGTCGTCGCTACCTCCATAGCTGCCGCCGCCGCCCATCCACCCCTTCATCTTTGCCCAAGCACTAACCCGTCGCCAGCGTCGCCGTCATCTACCTCGACCACTTTATCTATGATATGTCCAAAACGTATCTATAATTTCTGCTTGCTCTATGTCACTTTTGGGTGATATTGCTATGATATTCATACACTTCCATACACTTTTGATCATATTTGGACTAACCTACTAATCCAGTGCACCCCGGTGCCAGTTTATGTTTTCGGCTGTTTTTGTATTTCAGGTTTTCACGCTACGAGAACTGCCAGGAAAAATCCAGAAAAATTATATAAAAAATCAGCGTTCCAGAACCTACCTTGCGCCCGAAGGACAGCCTGGGGGGGGCCACCAGGGCTCCAGGCGCCCTGGCGGCGCCCCCCCCCCCCCCCGGGCCGCGCCGGGGGGGCGCCTGGGCCCCCCGATCCCCGTCTGGTGCCCCCCTTCGGCATATATTTAGAGCGTCCTTCGAAACCCTCGGGAGGGAAACTCTTTTTCGCGATCTCATCTCTGTTTCGCCGCCGCCGCCGCTTCCAAGATTGGGAGCACCAGGAGAACTCTTCCCGGCACCCTGTCGGAGGGGAGGATCACCATCGGGAGCCTCTCCACCACCATGGACGCCTCCCGGATGAGTTGTGAGTAGTCTCCCTTGGACCATGAGTCCATGACCAGTAGCTATGTGATGTTCTCCTCCCGTTCTTGTGCTTCACTAATTAGTCCTCGTGAGCTGCCCTACATGATCGAGGCACATATGTAATCCTTATGCCGTTGCTATGATGAGTTTGCTGGGATCCGATGGATTATGAGATTATGTTCAGATTGTTCTTGAGTAATATATTTGATCTACCTCTTTTATATTTATGTTCATAAGTAATTCTTGCATGTTCTCCGTAGTTATTTATTACTTTGGCCAAGTAATACGTAGTGACACCAAGAGGGAACGTTATGCTTGATTGTGGGTTCATGCCCCTCGATGACTAGCTTGAGTGACAGAAACATGAGTCTAGGGGATGTGTTGTTGCCACAAGGGGGAAAACAACGGTGCTTGTGCCCGCGGGTGCAAGGATTGTTTACTTTACGCAAAGTTCTTTTAATGCAGTTGTCTGTTGCTTTGAGTTTACACTATGGGTGGGGCTCGCAACTTAATACCAGCGAGATGTTCTGGATAGATATCTCAAGGTGGACGATTAGTAATAGATATTGATGGATTTCGGTCTACTTACTTTGGCGTACCGCCCATGCTTTGAACCTCAACCTTTCTTGCAATGTAGTCAGCATTGGTTTGCGTTCGTGGTCCTGTCAATTGCCCAGCTGTAATTCGTTTACCTCACATAGCTGTTTTATCGTCTTTTGAGAGAGAGACATCACTAGTGAACATCATGAGACTCCGGTCCATATTACCATCATTGATCACATCCGCTATTTACTTTTTCGCTTTTACTTACTATTGCAAACATTATCTATCACTACTATCATTTGCGTTTAATCCTTTGTGAACTACAGGGCCGGAGGGATTGACAACCTCTCTGTACTCGTTGGGAGCAAAGTTATTTGTATCTGTGTGCAGGTCCACGTTGATTGCTAATCCGGCGCCGTTAGCAGTTGACACCTACTTGTTGAACCTAGGAGTCTCTGGGGATTCGATCCTTGGCATCTTTGCTAAGGGAAAAACTTCCACAACACTGCATCTTACACCTTCCACTTGGGGTAACCAACGAGGGGTTAGAGGCCCATCAAGGAGTTTTTCTGGCGCCGTTGCCGGGGACTCCACTCTTCAGGATAGGGGAGTTGCACGCTATCTTTTACCTTTGCTTTTTAGTCTTGTTAGTTTACCTTTCAGTTTTTGCTTTAGTATCCTTTATCTAAAAAAAAGTTTACAAAAATTTTTATTTTGCCTTCCTGTTAGTAGTCCTATCTTTTTAGCTAAACATGATAGGATATGGTGCTTTGAGGGAATCAGAAGTTCTAGATTTCCATCAAAGGGATGGAGAAAATATGAAGAAGGCATGGGACAGAATTTCTGATGCACATAGGAGAATTATGCCTTGGATACCTATAAAAATTGTGCTTAGGAATTTTTACCAGGGTCTTTTTAAATGGTGTAAACACTCTCTTGACATTATAGCCGATGGAGATTTCCTAGAGTGTGATGAAGCTAGAGCTCTTGAAATTATACATGGTCTATCTAGTTACTTAGTTTATGATCATAATTTTGATACTGTCATAGATAGACTTGCTACTATTGAAAAGAGAATGGATGCTCTAGACTTAATGAAGGTAGAGAAACCCGAACCCAATAAGAGATATATTTTGGAAATAGATAATGACTGGGAGCCTCTTGTTAGGATTAGCATCTCTAATCAAGACTTCCTTGCTTATTGTGATATTGGATCTATGGTTTCTACTATGCCAAAAACTATTCATGATTCTTTAAAATTTAACATGGATAGACTACCATCTTATCATGAACACACTAATGGAGATATTTCTGAAATCCAGGGAAGAATAAAAGATGTGCCAGTTAAATTCCATAAAGGGATTGCAATGGTTGATTTCTTCATCATGGAGCCAAACCAAGGAAATATAGTGCTTGGAAGGGACTTCCTCCGAGCGGTAAAAGGCTTCATCGATATAGGTAAGGGACAAATCCGCTTACGCGGTAAGGCAAAAGGTGTGTACCCCTTTCCTAGAAGGAACAAGAGTGAGCTTGTTGAGGGACCATATGACTCAATTTATAACTCCGATTATTATGATGGTTATTGATTCCTCTATGCATTATGCCTAGCTTAAAGGCATAAAAGAAAGCGCTTTTGGGAGGCAGCCCATATGAATAAATTTTTATATTTTGCTTTTGTTGTGTCTTGATGTTGTTTACTATAGTAGCATCATCATTGTATCTTTGCTTTTCATATTTGTGCCAAGTATAGCCTCTGATTACTAGAAAGTTCAAAAGTTGTGAGGTGCTGGCCAGGAAACAGATTCTGTCCTTGGATAGAAAAATTCGTATAAAATCACCAGATCATCTTTTTGGTCTGAATTGTTTCGACAGCATTCTCTATATAATTGTCTTTCGTGCGTCTGTTCTGAGTTTTTTGATTTGAGTTGCAGAAGTGCCCCGAACAAATCAATTACTACCCGCTGTTCTGTTTTTCACAGATTATGTCATGTTTTGCTTTTCCTTCATTTTGCAAACCAAGAGCTTGCTTTTTCTTTGCAAAAACCTTTTTTCAATCTTGAGAAACAGTAGACCTTCAGGAATATCTTTATTTCCAGCAAGGTATAATTATTTTATTAGGGATACTAACCTCGCTAATCAGATTATGATGAGTTATGTATGAAGGGAGTTTTCAAGTGTGCGAGGGAAGATGATAAAAAGATTCAGGAGTGTCAAGCGCTCAAGCTTGGGGATGCCCCCGTGCACCCCCAAGAAATATTCAAGGAGACTCAAGCGTCTAAGCTTGGGGATGCCCCCGTGCATCCCCTTCTCCATCAACATTATCAGTTCGTCTTTCGTTTCGCTATATTTTTATCACTTCATGTGTTATTTGCTATGCTTGGAGCGTCTTGCTTTTAGTTTTCTTTTTAGTTTTTCATAACGAGTCGGAACTCAGCATTCTTTATGTGGGAGAGAAACACGCTCCACTTCTACCTAGAACATAACATAGAATTTTTATGTCTATCTTTGCTGTGTGTGTTCTTTGTCTTTTAATAGCTACTATCATTCTCTGCTCTTAGTATTCATGCTTATCTTTTCAAAGAGCTTTTGTTTAGTTGGTTGCTTGAACTCTCTTTAATTATCATGCTTATCTTATTAAGAGAGTTTGCTTCCGTTGCATTGGTTAATATGTCTATGATAAAGATGCTACGTGCATAATGGCGCTTAGTAGTTCAGGATTTCTTATGGTTAGTCTCAAATAGCTGGGGGATTCCCAATGTGTTATTGGAATACCAACTTGATTTGTTTGCCGATGATGTGGTATGGTTTAGTAATATCTTCCTTCGAGAATTTATTTTGATTGACTTGGCGTATGCTCAACCATATTTAAGACTGTAAAGAAAGTCTGTGAAGCCTTGATGATCTTTTATTTCTGAGTAGCGATATAACTACCATGCCTGATTCAATATTGCTTTGTCGCTCTGCGTGATTATGACCGTCATTGCTCTCTTAGTTGGTCGCTCCCAGTCTTTTGCTAACCTCCACCTATACTAAGCAGACTAACTTTGCAATACATAGCTCGTGGGAAAGTAGCTTAAAAACTATTATGGTAAAGAATATGTTGCCTATGTATCTTATTTCTTATAAGTTGCTTGCTGAGCGGTAACCATGTTTCTGGGGACGCCATCAACTGTCACACTTTTGTTGAATATCATGTGAGTTGCTATGCATGTTCGTCTTGTCTGAAGTAAGGGTGATTTGCCATTGGTTGAATGAGTATGCATATTGTTAGAGAAGAACATTGGGCCGCCAACCAAAGCCATGTATCATGGTGGAAGTTTTAGCTTGGACATTAATCCTCAATCTCTTATGAGAATATGCTTATGCATTAAAGAGGAGTCCATCATCTATTTTCTATGTTGTCCCGGTATGGATGTCCTCAAGTTGAGATCTATCAAAAACGAGAAATCAAATGCGATTTATCTCCTTGGACCTTTGTACAGGTGGCATAGAGGTACCCCTTTGTGACACTTGGTTGAAACATATGTAATGCAATGATAACCCATGGAAATCCGAGCTAATTAGGACAAGGTGCGAGCACTATTGGTATTCGATGCATGAGGCTTGCAACTTATAGGATGTCTTATGCATGACACATATGAAGTACTACTACCGTTGACAAAATTGCTTCTATGTTTTTAAAATAAAAAGCTCTAGCACATAACCATTCTTTTACTTATATGTTGAGTCTCCACCTTCTTTTAAAAGCATCAACTACTGAGAGCATGATTGTCATTCTGAGTGTAATGTGCATTGTCCCAAAGTAGCATTGTCTTTTGCATGATTGTGATATCGTTTATTTTGAAATCATTGTATATAGTCATCACTTAAACCTTGAAGGTGCCCCTGCATTTATGTTTTGCTTCACTAAAGGGGGCAAGCTAGATATCACTTTATCATATTTGCACATCATGTTCATTACAAATCTTCTTGATGTTTCAGTTTCATGTTGTAAAACTTTCAGTCATTTGTGATTTTCTCATGAGGCAACTTAATTACTATAGAATCATTGTCTCGGTAAGCTTTTGTCATATGACTATGAAAAAGTCCTATATGGTTAATAGCATGTCACCACAGAAATTATTTTTGTTATCATTTACCTACTCGAGGACGAGCAGGAATTAAGCTTGGGGATGTTGATACGTCCAAAACGTATCAATAATTTCTGCTTGCTCCATGCCATTTTGGGTGATATTGCTATGATATTCATACACTTCCATACACTTTTGATCATATTTGGACTAACCTACTAATCCAGTGCACCCCGGTGCCAGTTTCCGATTTCGGCTGTTTTTGAATTTCAGGTTTTCACGCTACGAGAACTGCCAGGAAAAATCCAGAAAAATTATATAAAAAATCAGCGTTCCAGAACCTACCTTGCGCCCGAAGGACAGCCTGGGGGGGCACCAGGGCTCCAGGCGCCCTGGCGCCCCCCCCCCCCTGGGCCGTGCCGGGGGGCGCCTAGGCCCCCCGAGCCCCGTCTGGTGCCCCCCTTCGGCATATATTTAGAGCGTCCTTCGAACCCCTCGGGAGGGGAACTCTTTTTCGCGATCTCATCTATGTTCCGCCGCCGCCGCCGCTTCCAAGATCGGGAGCACCAGGAGAACTCTTCCCGTCACCCTACCGGAGGGGAGCATCACCATCGGGAGCCTCTCCACCACCATGGACGCCTCCCGGATGAGTTGTGAGTAGTCTCCTTTGGACCATGAGTCCATGACCAGTAGCTATGTGATGTTCTCCTCCCGTTCTTGTGCTTCACTAATTAGTCCTCGTGGGCTGCCCTACATGATCGAGGCACATATGTAATCCTTATGCTGTTGCTATGATGAGTTTGCTGGGATCCGATGGATTATGAGATTATGTTCATATTGTTCTTGAGTAATATATTTAATCTACCTCTTTTATATTTATGTTCATAAGTAATTCTTGCATGTTCTCCGTTGTTATTTATTGCTTTGGCCAAGTAATACGTAGTGACTCCAAGAGGGAACGTTATGCTTGATTGTGGGTTCATGCCCCTCGATGACTAGCTTGAGTGACAGAAACATGAGTCTAGGGGATGTGATGTTGCCACAAGGGGGAAAACAACGGTGCTTGTGCCCGCGGGTGCAAGGATTGTTTACTTTACGCAAAGTTCTTTTAATGCAGTTGTCTGTTGCTTTGAGTTTACACTATGGGTGGGGCTCGCAACTTAATACCAGCGAGATGTTCTGGATAGATATCTCAAGGTGGATGATTAGTAGTAGATATTGATGGATTTCGGTCTACTTACTTTGGCGTACCGCCCATGCTTTGAACCTCAACCTTTCTTGCAATGTAGTCAGCATTGGTTTGCGTTCGTGGTCCTGTCAATTGCCCAGCTGTAATTCGTTTACCTCACATAGCTGTTTTATCGTCTTTTGAGAGGGAGACATCACTAGTGAACATCATGAGACTCCGGTCCATATTACCATCATTGATCACATCCGCTATTTACTTTTTCGCTTACCTCACATAGTTGTTTTATCGTCTTTTGAGAGAGAGACATCACTAGTGAACATCATGAGACTCCGGTCCATATTACCATCATTGATCACATCCGCTATTTACTTTTTCGCTTTTACTTACTATTGCAAACATTATCTATCACTACTATCATTTGTGTTTAATCCTTTGTGAACTACAAGGCCGGAGGGATTGACAACCTCTCTGTACTCGTTGGGAGCAAAGTTATTTGTATCTGTGTGCAGGTCCACGTTGATTGCTAATCCGGGGCCGTTAGCAGTTGACACCTACTTGTTGAACCTAGGAGTCTCTGGGGATTCGATCCTTGACATCTTTGCTAAGGGAAAAACTTCCACAACACTGCATCTTACACCTTCCACTTGGGGTAACCAACGAGGGGTTAGAGGCCCATCAATCTACTCCGACCACCACCGGCAACAACGGCCCGCGCGGATTGGCTCCACAACTGTCGTCGAGTCTTCTTCTCTACTGGCCCTCCGACTCCTAGTGCTGGCAACACCAATGCGTGTCTTCGTCCACGACGTGTCCCCGGGCCGGGCAAGCCTGGTGCGGTGCTTCGTCAACTTCGTCTTTATCCGTCTACGCATGCCCGGTGCTGGCAACACCGACGCGTGCCTTCATCTACGACATGTCTCCGGGCTTGGCAAACCCAACACGACGCCTCGTCAACATCATCTTCTTTCCGGCGCACCACTACTTCGACACCAATGCGCCCATGACTAACTCGGCACCTCCTTGCGCCCGTGGCTCCACGGCGACTACCTCGACACCCATTACCCTGACCTGACATCGACCACGACGTCCTTCGACATCGGCTACCTCGACCACGGCTACACCATCCTACACTCTCGGTTTCCTCGACATCGGCACAAAGGGTTATCATCCGCTTGAGCAACTCGTTGGCTTCCTCTACAGTCAACGCGTCCGCGATGCGACACCGTCCACGACGTTCTCTCCAGTTTGACAGTCCGCGACGCTCCTGTTGTTCGCAGCGCTACCACTACGACTGCTGGGTGGGGGGGGGGATGTTTGAGTTATATTTAGAATACATGTGTTTAGTAGTCTAAGATTTGTAATCCATCTCTAACCTTATCTCTAGGAGAGGTGTCTTGTCCTCCAAGTCTTATACTCAATATGTACTCACCCTCGAGGCTCAATAATACATCCATCATATTCCGCAACAATCCCTCTCTATCCCTTCTAACAATGTTGATAGTGGGCGGCATCTCGGCGAGCTCCGTGTCGTCGCTCCCCATGGTTACTGATGCCGAAGTGGGCGTCAGCGGTGACGATGGCCTCCGTACCGTCGATCTCCAAGGCGCGACTTGACGACGTCGACAGTGGGCGTCATCTTGGCGACCTCCGTGTCATAGTCCTCCACTGCGCCGGCTTGACGACGTCGACAGTGGGCGTCATCTTGTCGAGCTCCGTGTGGTCGCCCTCCACTGCGCCGGCTTGACAATGTCGACAGTGGGCGAGCTTCGTGCCATCGTCCTCCACTACGCTGGCTTGATGGGAAGCACCTCGGCGAGGTCCGTGTCGTCATCCTCCATGATGCCGACTCGACGACGTCGATGGTGGGTGGAGTCATGATGACGAGCTCCGCCACGGCGCCACCTTGTCCTCCACGCAGTCGGCTTGACGATGTGGACGGGCAAGCATTTTGTGGACGTTGCTAGCGATGGACTGTGTCGTTGGCATGCTCTAGCTACACCGGGGTCGAAGGTGGCATGCGAGGATGATGTTGGTGATGAAGGGGTGCGTGTCGACAGGACGCCTCCCTTGGCGAGGATGAGGATGCTGAGTTGTGTTTGCGCGTGTCGACGTCACGCGCCGGCATGGGAGAGCCACACCGTAAGATGACCCGGCGAGCTTGACGAAGACCCTAGGCGGACGCCGGTGCACCGGCTTCTCCGTGTCTCCTTCGGTCGACCGCACACGCGCAGACTCGTCACCGTCTTCCGCAGTGCACCGCGAGGTAGATCACAGCAGGGCATCTTGGGGCGTGCTCCGTTCACGACGCCATCACATACGTGTGGATGCGTCGTTCAGGCCAGATGCGGTCGATGAGCTCTCGTTGTCGCGCCTCGTCGGCCTTCGGGTCTTCTTTGAGTGGTGGACGAGCTCGCCTCCCCCTCGGCTGTTCTTCTCATGTAGCACATGAGGTGAAGCTTCATGTGTTGAGTCATCGGTATAGGCCACCGAGTCAAACCAAGCACACGTCGTCATCATGCGAGGGTGTCAGTTCTGAAGTTTGATTGTGTGTCTGAGGACATGATGCCCCGGTTTGCTTCTGGCAACTACTTTGGAGGTCCGTAAAGCTGTTGATCAACGACGGAGCCGCGTCGAGTTTGGGTGAAGAGGTGATCTGTCTTTTTACTCTTTGGTGACCACTTCGGTGGTGTCGAAGGAAAGGGGTAGACGCTGGTATTTGGCATAAGATTTTCATATCTTTACAGACATGTATGGTCGGTGCTTATGAGCCTTGTAATTTGATCTTTATTCTATATAAATGAGACCCGTATTATCATGAAAAAAAAGACATAAAGCTCGCACATCAGCTTGCCGGTACTCGGGTATACGTACGATCCGACCTACACGTCTATACAAACCATAAAGTGTAAACATGCATGGCTCTTTTTTTGGAACGAAGGCTCCAGAGAAGCCCAATTTTGAATTAATAAGCCATCAACCGGCCAGGAGTACAAGAACAGACCACGAACAAAGCAACGGCTAAAGGAGTACAAGAACAGACCACGAACAAAGCAACGGCTAAAGGATACAATGGAGAAAGTAGAACAGCTTACTATGCTACATCTACAACCAACGAACAGAAAATTACATTGAAGAACAGCTAATTGAGGATAAACCCTCTACACCAAGGCCCTGAAATGACTATGAAAGAAGCCACGAGGATCTGCAACCGCCAGAATAGGTTGGGCACATGGCTGAAACCCGAAATTGGAGATGACACAACCCATGCCTTCTCTAACACCGAAGGGGATCCCTTCCCCTCGCCTAGGCTCGAAGGCGCCGCACCGTCGAAGTGTAGAGATGCTCGCGCGAGAACTAAAGCATAGGTTGGGCTCAAAGACCGGGCCAGCAATGGGGCCAACCAACATCATGCCAGAGCACACACACGCATGCTGCAACGCAGGCGCCGAAGGAGACCGATGTAAGAGGGTAAGCCGCCGGGAGATTCGCCGAAAGGAAGAAGCTGCCGAGCCACATGGCGAAGATTAGGAACGAGGAACTCAAGAACCAGCCAAATCGGCACCTGCGGCGTTGCTGCTGCCGGGAAGGGGAACCCGATCCCCTTCCGCCCATACTCGAGGGCGCCGACCCGCCGGGACATTGCAAACACCACGGCAAAGCAACTTGTGGCTGGATCTGAAACCTGCACAGAAGGGACGCCACGGACTCCACAGACGCCAGGCGCCCACCTGCTACTGCTACACGCCCCCAAAGCACCAAACTTCCCTAGACGGCGCCTCCAAGGAGGACACGACGCACCAGGCGCCGCCGCCGCCCATCCCAATCCAGGATATGAGCTTTCGCCCGGGAGGCATGGTCGGGGTGTGGAGGAGAGCCCACGGCTGCGAGTCCAACGAGCAGAACGACGCAAAAGGGCGCCGCCGCCGCCGCATTGGAAAAACTAACAAGGGTTTCCCCCGGGCTCGTCCTGCACCACCAGCTCGAGGAGCACCCTGCTGGCACCGGATCCGGCGACCAGAGACCCGAAATCAGGCGAATCCAGCCAGGAGAGCAGAGAGGGGGAAAACCCGACCTTCATATCTGGAGCAGAGAAGGAGGGACCTCGCCGCGCCGCGACCACTACCCGACGGGACCTCGCTGCCCGACCAGCCGAGGGGGCCGGCCAACACCTCCCGCGCGCGCCGCCAGCCGAAGGACGGCGCCGCCTCACCGACCGGGCCACCGCCCAGGCTTCCGAGGTACTACGCCACAGCGGGCGAAGCGACGAAGCCCCGCCGCCACCGTCATCGGCAGTCGCCCAGGCGATGCCCGACGACTCCCTCGGGTGACGGCAGGGGGGAGGGGTGGAGGGGACGGCGCCTAGGGAAACCCTAGGGGCCCTTGGGTCGCCCTCGGGAGGACGACACGAGGGGAGGGGCGGAGTGTTGTCAAAAAAATTCTTCAACCTGTTCTTCCCTCTCTTTATTTTTTTTATACCATGCACATATATTAACTTGTCTTTTTTCGTACAAAAATCCATCGAACATCCTATAGAAAGGAAGACAAATGCAGTTCCACGAGCAAGAATAACCATTCATGAAATATTTAAGTTTAGTAACGGACATTAGCACGTGAAAGAAAAGGACATATAAAAATTGAAATGTGCTCTTCACATGGATCTATTTTTAAAAACAGCAAAACCACCATAAAAAGCCATTCCTTGAATAACAGCAAAGCTACAATTCATGAATATAGGCGAATGAAAATGACCAACGCCCATAAAATTTCAGAGCTAATTATGAGCACGCACTTCCATGCAATGATGCAACCCAGGGCATCGCCATTACGTGAATCGATGATGGTCTTCATGAAGGTTGCCCATGAAAGATAGATATTGTTAACAAGATAATAGATTATATGTTATAGTCATGTCTATTAACAGTATAGTTGCACCGAGAAGCTTGTCCTACAGTCAACCTAGCAAACAATGAAGACCGTTGCAGAACACTGATGTTATTATGAGACCCATGTCAAAGAAAGCATGTCAATTCCAACGGTCTTGTGATGCAACTGCTTAAAGAATGATGATTGCCGTCTTAACATAGCCCTAATTTTGCCCTTGTGGAGCATATGTACAGTTATTTCATCTCCGGCGCAAGCAATCAAGATATCCGAGCATACATGACCCTCCTCTTCCTTCCGAGAGTGCATGAGCCTTTGAGTGTCTTCACGGTTGGTTCTCTCAAGTATTGAAGTCCGAACACCTCGACCACCGCATGCAGTAGCAAATCTGACCATGGCGTTTGCGCATGTGCTTCAGACATCGGAAGGTACTCGTGACGCGTCCCATGAATAGGTGAGCATGCTATATGCAAGCATCCGCAATGTAACCGTGCACATCTGGTAACCAAAGTATGCAATTCTTCTTTCAGTATCCTTCTACAATATGAAGTAGTCATCGTTGGCCCGTACACCATTGTAGAGATGATCGGACACATTTTTCGCATTAGAAAACACCGGAGAATACTGTCCATGAATATGACGTCGATGGCAAAGTAGTCGTCCATCTGCGTCAAATGCCCATGTGCCCTGTTTTCAATTCAGCACTCGATTACTCTTGATCGATACCTTAGAGCATCTCCACCCCCTCCCCCAACAGGACCCCGAGGCACCTTTTTTAGCGCCGGCGGCGGAAAAACGGCCCAATTGTGCCCCCAGATCCTCGTTTATTGCCGGTTTGGGCCGAAATTGCAGCCGGCGAACCCAACTTGAACCAGCGCACCGGGGGCGACGGCTGAAGTGAAAAGGCATGTGGGCCCGTGCTGTTGGCGACAACGGCTTATTTCCTGCCGTTTTCTTCCCATTTTCCCAGTGTCGCCCCTTCTCCCCCGCCGCTTCCGCTATTCTCTCCCCTGATCCTCCCGCCATGCTGCCGAAGAAGTATGCGCCCCCTCGCCAAGCCACCGAGTCCATCCAGCCAAAGCAGCGGAAAGCGAGGGCGCCAAAGGCAAGGCCGTCGGGCATCTCAAGCACCCTGTGGAACGCCGACGTTTGTGGAAGGGAGGCGGTCACGGGCGACCGGCGCAATAGGCTCACCTTGAAGAAGGCCAGGGATGCGGCGGCGGCGGCGGAGCAGGAGGAAGCATCTCTCGCGGGGATGGCGAGCCTTCCGCATCAATAGGGCGGCCGGTGCCCGCAAGCCACGTGGCGGAGCCAGCAGAGCATCGCGTCGCCGGCCAACTTCTTGCCACCAATGTGGGGGTATGCGGCCTTGCCTGGCTACGCCGACGGCGACGCGCACGGCGGCTTCAACCCCAACATCACCTTCCCGCATGGCGCGGCGCCACGCGCGTCCTCATCCGGCTTCAACCACGGCCCGTGCACTCCCTCACCCGCGTTCTTCGCCGGCCTCAACACTCAGTACGGCTACTCGCCGCCGACGTACTCAGGTTCGCCTGCCCCACCTCTTGAACCAGATGACGGGACCGGTGGCGACCACCGCTCCTACGCCCATGCCTACGACGAGCGCGAACAATGAAGTTGTGCTGACGCCGAGCCCGAGCACTGACACTGCTCCCATGCCGACCCCGAGCCTGAGCACTGAACATGCGCCCATGCCAACGCCGACCTCGGCCAGCCCTGCGGCAGAGGAGCCTGCCATTTGATGAGTTCCATGTCAGTCGTTCCTACCCTTTTGATCATCGGACTTTGGGTATATTCGATCGCCGATCATGTGGCATGATGATCGCCGACCCATGGCATGATGATCACTGAACTGTGTCGTTTTTTGGTAGCGGGAAAGTAAACATTGAATGGGGGTCGAAACAGGGGGGCGCTGCTGGGAACTCGATCGCCCCAAGCCTGAAAAGACGCTGGCGCGAATGGTAAAAACGCTTCGCGGGGTGAGCTGGGGGCCAAACGGCTGGAGATGCTCTTAAAATTGAGAGCATGCTTTTTCGCACGCTCCACGTCTCCAATGACCATCTACATCATCGCCGTTTCATCCGCAAAATACTCCTCGTCGGATGACTCAACGTAGTGCTAGCACAAGTATTTCATGTCATAATCCATTGCCTCAAAGAAAACAGAAAAAATGTTAAAATTTGAGCATCACGGTTTAATCAATGTGTTTTGATTTACGCTTCTAATCGGGCTGTGCGGTGCCTCGGCTAGACGCGAATTCCCCTTGACTCAAAAAAAGAAAGAAGCGAATTCCCCTTCCACAAAGTTCTCTCTCCCGTGCGAGGGCATCGATCGATCAAAAGCCTCCACAGAAACAAAACGAAATTTCCTCGAGCTCTTGCACTTTTTTTTTTACCTTCTCCCCTTCCCCTTCCCCTTCCCCAACGGCCACGGCGCCGCCACGCAAACAGGCAGGGACACTCGTCGCTCCGATTTAGGCCCTCGACCTCCGCCACCAACCCCAGCCTCCGGACGGGGAGCGTCGCTTCGATTCGGCCATGCCTCCGGAGACGAGCCTGCCCGTGTCCGATGTTAACCTGAACCGACCAGACCTTTCAGAGGTACCATGGGAGACGAGGCTCGCTCTGGCTGAACGACCTTGTCCGTTGGTGGTGAACCCCGAACAGAGGGCCCTTATTGGTAAACCTCTGGCCAACCCTATCTGTGTTTGTACCAATTGCTTGTCCGCTCTCTCGTATATGATTCCTTATGTTTATAAGCTGCAAAAATTCGTCAATTGGGTGTGAGTGTGACCTAGAATAAAATTCCCAAAATATGCTTTTCTATTTGTTTGATTCTTCTTATTAATAGCAGCGTAATATATCTGCGACAGTTCTTAGGAGCAGCGCAAATATCTGACAGTTCTTAATAGCTGCGCAAATATATCAGCTCTGCTGTTCTTTCACAATTTTAATAATCCCTGTTAATCGTTGCGGATTTAGTACACTAAATTCGTGACGATTAATATGGCTCGGAGGAATGTGCTGAATCAGCGACGATTAATATGGATCGGGGGAGTAGCATTTATTAAGTCTATGGTTTACAGAATTTGCAAGCTTTCTGGTTCTTTCTCCTATTTGCTGGTTTCAGTTCCAACATGCATTTTTTCTATTGGCATGATGAACTGATGGCCTCTTCTTATTGCCTTCAGAACCAGCTATGAAAAATTCAGACAAGTATATGGAAGAAATCAGAGAGTATTGGAGGAAGATCGATGAGCTAAATGCAACCCTTCCTGAGAAGGATCAGTTCTTCACTGTTTCTATTCAACCTCGATGTCCAGAACCAGCTTCCTTTTTCACCTACTACAGACTCTATGCATTGGACGACACCAATCCAAGTGAAATTTCTATCTTTATCATCTTCAGTTAAGCGTCTATATACACTACTGTACTGCTGATTTATTTTCCCTGTAATTCTTTCAGCTCCCCTTACAAGCAAACGATTCACAGAGCCAAGAAAAGACTACCCGGTATTGACTATGCTCCAAATATTCTCATTCAGATATGTTGGCGACTTCCTGAGTGATCAGAGCATGCTAGTATATGGGTTCATTGCTATCCGGGATGAGTTGGATTGTCTGCGCAATTACATCTTCAACTGTCCTAGAGAGCAGGCGCACGAGATAACACCGGTCAGTTAATGTGATTTGAGTAAAATATGATCATTTGTTTAAGTTTTCTCTTCAAATGGTAACATGATCTTGTTAGTATAACTAGAACAGAGTGTCACTCTGTAAGCTGTCCGAGTGCACCTGCAGCCCAAACTTGTTCGACACTCAGGTCATTTCTTCTATAAAAATATGCTGCCAAGGGCTAGTCCTAGTTTTTCTCTTTTTTTAATCTTGTTAGAATAATGCAGCTTAGAAGAGCCTTCCTAGAATTAAAACTGGTGAATGTAATGAAGAATTGTACAACCAATGCAGTCAGAGTATCTTGATTTGTTATGTGCATATTAAGAGCATTGAATGGTAGTGAAACTAAGATATGACATTATTAAATTACGTGCATATCGTTCAAGTTATTCTCTAATTTCTTAGCATGTGCATTACATACTTATATACTTCAGATGATAGTCTGCTATCCTGTAATCTACGAGGATGCATTATGTACTTATATACATCAGACTTTATATATGTGCAAGGAGCAGGAAATGTGTTGGCCGGCAACACCTCAACGCAACATGTCATTATAAAGTAATGAGTTGGGTGTAACAGTACTGCTAGTTATACTTGAAATTTAAGATCCCTGATTCCTACTGGCATTCTCTTTCTGTCATTCAAAACATTACCGTTGATTGAGCATTTCTTCTGTACTTAAAATAGGATTCCCGGACGTTGCCGCTCATATCTCCTGTTCGTGGGAACTCTATTCTCGATGGTGTTCTTCTTGAGTACAGCCTGAAGGTCAAGTCTAATGGCAGTGACAATGCTGAGATGGATTATGTATTAGCTGATGGTTGCATTGAATATACAGATCACATGATTCTGCGTGGCACTACACTGAAGTCGAGGCTTTTTGGCAAGCTTGGCCCAGTGGACTTCCATTATGCTTTCCTTAGGCAGGGCATCGAAGCAACAGTTGACATTGAGATTCCAATGGCTAGTCCAGCTTGGGACCTGAAGGCAGTGACTGCATTTACAAGTGGACTTTCAGATGCAATTGTGCTGTATGATGGGTCTATTATTTCTTCGCCTGCACAATCAGTGCTACCTATATCATCAGTTGTTACTGTTCAACTGGGTCAAGAGCTAAAACTTAAATTTGACATCACCTCTATGGATACTGTGCGCAAGGAGTGTGCCAGGAGGTCCGTGCCCAGGAAAGCAGCGTCGGCACAGTACGAAAGGCCTGATGTTGTGATGGATGGAGAGCCGGAACCAAAGACATATTCCGGTTTCCTCACTTTCATTTCACAGAAATGTTCATTTGACAGCGGTAAAGTCTCGATCGGTGACGAGTTCAAAGCTGAGGTTACAGTGACCTGGTCCACCATGGGGCCGTATTGATCGGTGGTATGTTTTCTTCCTGCACCAGTGGTTATGTTGTCTATGAAATTAGTTCTAACCTACCGTGTCTTGATTTTCCTTCTTTCTGTGTTAACGCCAGTTGTCTGACTGCGGTGAAAACTCCAGCGCGAATCAATGAATGGATGATGTGTTGAGTGGAAACGGCAGATATCCTTGTTCCAGAATCCAGATCAAGCTGTAGCATTGTTCTTCTTCTTGTTAGTCGTCACTTGGCAGACGGATCACACTTTAATTGAATGTACCATGCGCCGTATGGAGTACTCTGATCAAGCTTTACCTTTAATTTGTGTATATTTGTGTTCTGGTGACTCTTGATTTGTTACTCCGTACGTAGAACTGTCTCCTTGCTTTGACTGGTTCTCTCTCATTGACGTTGAAATCCAATATCGAAGTGTTGATTACTTGATTTTCCTTTTTGTTGTTGTTGGAGAATGTTTCAATTAAAGGGTGTCTAGTATCTGCTTTTAGGCGATGGAATTAGCTGATTTATATAGAATTTGTGTCTATTCTGACTTGCCGCAAATAAGGTGCGTTGTCCGGAGATTGATAGATCATGGATCACTAGCAAGAATCATGTCCATGCATGTTGCCCTTTCACATTGCGGTTGAACTGTGATACAGTTGATCTTGATTTCGATGGACTAGAGAGGCCGATACCGCCGCCGGGACCGTTGCTCTCCTTGATTTTGCCTTCATTTTTTTTTTTTGAAAATAGACGCTTGCTTGGCTTTAATGAACCGAAGCCCTCAAATTTTCCATTCATTTTTTTTAGAAACGAGACGCTTGCTTGGCTTTAATGAACCGAAGCCCTTAAGGTTTACAGGTTCAACAGTAACAGAAAATGCAAGTGCTACTACAAACCCTCAAAAGGGCGGGTGGTTGAACAGCCTACACACACGATACAAACCCAAAGGGCCCTACGCTCAACAGCGAAGCAAAACAGAGGTGATGATCGATCAGTGGACATGACCACGGTCCGCTCCCTGAGAGTCGAAGAATGCATGCGAAGACGGCGACTGGAGGCTTCAATGATCGACAAGTCCTGGTCCTGCCAAACTGCTTTCATAGCTGTAGAAAGATAGTCATTTTGTAAAGGCCATCAGCATGGTGTTTGATGAACATCCCTTTCAATACGAGCTTTGTTACGAATTCGCTATACAACCCAAACTATAACCGTGAGACCAAGCCATGTAACAGTACGAGCGAAGCCAGACAGTGTACCACTAAGGGTGTGGATATCCGTAAACGAAGCCGGAGTCCAACCACACCTCTCTAATGCATCCCCGTAGGAATTGGGCCATGATGCAAGAGAAAAAAATGTGATTATTATCCTCCATTGCACCACATAAAGTGCAAAGGACGTCCTCGGGGCCATTATGGGCTTCAACTCCACTAGGAAGCCGATCACAGACATATTGCCGTAGAAATAATTTGATCTTGGTGCGGAGCAGTGTTTAGAATTTCAACGAAATTTCAGTGAAATTTCCGAAATTTCGCATATTTCAGTGGGGTGCGAAATATCTTTAACCCCGAAATTTTGATGCAGATTCAAACTGATTTCAAAATAAATTTAAATTTTGTTAAAATTCAGTAAAATTAAGTGAAACTTGAAATCGCAAAATCCGAAATAATTTTCAAAATATGCGAAATTTTCGAAATTTCGCATATTTCAGTGAGCTCCGAAATAATCTGGCTTCCGAAATTAAAAACCTTGGTGCGGAGCTTGACCTTCCGTATGTCCATGACCTAGAATATGGCTCCCCCATCATCCAACGCTCTATACAGGGAGCTAGTCGACAACGGGCCAGAAGGCTCTAATGTCCAGTGAAATGAGTAGTCCATGTTCGATGGCGGTACAACAGTTAACAATGTTACTAATCGCCACATGGAGACCATGCTCCTAAGTTGGGCCCCGGCAAATAAAAACAACGCCGCTTGGGCGCACAACGCTTCACCTCGTCGGCTGGCACTCGAATTCAAGAGGCTTTTTTCCACCACCATGTGGACCACTTTGTATGCACTAACAAGTTTGTATTCATCTGTATGTCGTCAGGAAACTTTAAGTCAAATCCTCGCGACAAAATCATGAAAAATTTGAACTTTAAGCCAAATGAGATACAAACTTTAAGGGCGGGTGTTCACCAATTAAGATATGTTTTCATATTCGTGATTCTCGCGGCGATGGCTTTCAAATAAGATCTGTTTTGCATATGTTTTGACAAAAAAGTATTAAAAAAAGTTAAGTTTCATCTTTTGAAAATTACACTAGTAGATAAAGGGTCATCAGACCCGGTTCGTTTGGGCCTTTAGCCCCGGTTCCTGAACCGGGACAACAGGGTCAGCACTAATGCTCTGACCCTTTAGTCCCGGTTCAATCCAGAACCGGGACAGATGGGTGTCCACGTGGCCTGTGCGCCGAGCCCAGGCAGGAGGGGCTTTGGTCCCGGTTGATGGTACCAACCGGGACCAAAAGGCATCCACGCGTCAGCATTTCTGTGGCTGTGGTTTTTGTATTTTTTTTGAAAGGGGAGGGGGGGTTGAAGGTTTTGGGGGGTTAATTTAGGTGTTTCATATTGTGTTAGCTAGCTAATTAATAGAGAGAAGTGTCCTCTCTTATGTCCGTACTTGGTCGACGCTACGTACTACACATACGTATAGAGAGGACTAGACACGCTAGCTAGCTAGCTAGCTAGTAAAGCAAACGAAGGAAACAAAAGATCGTATAATCAACATATATATATATATATATATATATATAT
>LR738709.1:617570132-617584153 GCA_902687465.1 Secale cereale | reverse complement strand
ATTTTCAAGTACCAATCATGCAATCTTCGCATATTCGTTGATAGAGATCTTTCATTTTTGACGAGAGGCTTCCCGTACTCGTATCTTTGTATCTGCACCTCCAGGAAATCATAATGTACATCATCGGACAGGTAATCTCCAAGATTGGTATAACCGGGCACCATCCTCGGATCATTAGCGACCATGTCGCTAGACACCTTGAGCGGGGGGCACGATTGGTCCGCTTGTTCGCCGAGCTGGGCAATTTGTTTCCCAGCTCGTCCTTCTGCTAACCTTTGATCACTTTTAGTACTTCTCGGCCGCTTCGCTTCTTGAAATGACTTTTGAATCATGCGGTCATAGTTGTCCTTCGGCTTACTTTTCGCTGGTTGCTTCAGGGCAGCAAGAGTGCGCTTTGCTTTCACCGCATCTATCTTCTTCTCCGGAGGTGGATGTCTCTGTGTTTTCAACCCTTCAAGCCAGTCCTTAACTTCGCCTTGAGCTATCTTCGTGTTTTCCTCGTCGGACCTCTCATATGGTAACATCTCTAGAGGCGTGAGAGAAGGACCGAATCTGCATCGCCTCCCGCCTCTGGCTGTACTGCTATACGTCGCCAGACCAGACGAAGAGGCTGTCTTTTTTCCTTGCTTACGCGCCGGAGCAGGAGCAGCCGGAGCGGCGGCAGGTCTCTTCCGCCCTTGCTGACTAGGCGGAGAAGGAGGAGCAGGCTGGCTGCTCGGGCGTGCCGGTGGCGAAGGAGGCGGAGTGCCGCCACGCGCCGGCGGCGAAGGAGGCGGAGTGCCGCCACGCGCCGGAGAAGGAGCCGGAGTGCCCTGATTGTCACTCGCCGGAGGAGGAGGCGGTGGAGGAGGCGGAGTGCCCTGACTCGCCGGAGGAGGAGGAGGAGGAGGCGGAGGCGGAGGCGTCCAGTTGAGAATGTTGATGAGGTCCTTCCGCCATAGGCATGGAGTCTTCAGTGAAGAACCCAGCCGAGTCTCCCCTTCACCGGTAGGGTGGTCAAGCTGGAGCTCCTCAAATCCCTCCGTTATTTCATCCACCATCACCCTAGTGATGGGCCTCGAACCCCTCGTTGGTTACCCCAAGTGGAAGGTGTAAGACGCAGTAAGTAGAAGTGTTTTCCCCTAGCAAAGATGCCAAGGATCGATCCCCGGAGACTCCTAGGTTCAACAAGTAGGTGTCAATTGCTAACGGCGCAATTAGCAATCAACGTGGACCTGCACACAGATACAAATAACTTTGCTCCCAACGAGTACAGAGAGGTTGTCAATCTCTCCGGCCTTGTAGTTCACAAAGGGTTAAAAGCAATATGATAGTAGTGATAGATAGTGTTTTGCAATAGTAAGTAAATAGCGAAAAGTAAATAGTGGATGTGATCAATGATGGTAATATGGACCGGAGTCTCATGATGTTCGCTAGTGATGTCTCTCTCCCAAAAGACGATAAAACAACTATGTGAGGTAAACAAATTACAGCTGGGCAATTGACAGGACCACGAACGCAAACCAATGCTGATTATATTGCAAGAAAGGTTGAGGTTCAAAGCATGGGCGGTACGCCAAAGTAAGTAGACCGAAATCCATCAATATCTACTACTAATCATCCACCTTGAGATATCTATCCAGAACATCTCGCTAGTATTAAGTTGCGAGTCCCACCCATAGTGTAAACTCAATGCAACAGACAACTGCATTAAAAGAACTTTGCGTAAAGTAAACAATCCTTGCACCCGCGGGCACAAGCACCGTTGTTTTCCCCCTTGTGGCAACAGCACATCCCCTAGACTCATGTTTCTGTCACTCAAGCTAGTCATCGAGGGGCATGAACCCACAATCGAGCATAACGTTCCCTCTTGGAGTCACTACCTATTACTCGGCCAAAGCAATAAATAACAACGGAGAACATGCAAGAATTACTTATGAACTAAAATATAAAAGAGGTGAATCAAATATATTACTCAAGATCAATCTGAACATAATCTCATAATCCATCGGATCCCAGCAAACTCAACATAGCAACAGCATAAGGATTACATAGGTGCCTCGATCATGTAGGACAGCTCACGAGGACTAATTAGTGAAGCACAAGAACGGGAGGAGAACATCACATAGCTACTGGTCATGTACTCATGGTCCAAGGGAGACTACTCACGAGTCATCCGGGAGGCGTCCATGGTGGTGGAGAAGCTCCCGGTGGTGATCCTCCCCTCCGGCAGGGTGCCGGGAAGAGTTCTCCTGGTGCTCCCGATCTTGGGAGCGGCGGCAGCGGAGGAACAGAGATGGGATCGCGAAAAGAAGTCCCGTTCTGAGGGTTACGGAGGACCCTTTAAATATATGCCAAAGTAGGGCACCGGGGGAGCCTCGGGGGGCCCAGGCGCCCCCCCGGCGCGGCCTAGGGGGGGGGCGCCCACAGGGCGCCTGGAGCCCCTGTGCCCCCCAGGCTGCCCTTCGGACGCAGTGTTGTTTCCGGTTCGCTGATTTTTTATATAATTTTTCTGGATTTTTCTGGGCAGTTCTCGAAACGTGAAAACCTGAAATACAAAAACAGCCAAAAACAGAAACTGGCACTGGGGTGCACTGGATTAGTAAGTTAGTCCAAATATGATCAAAAGTGTATGGAAGTGTATGAATATCATAGCAATATCACCCAAAAGTGGCATGGAGCAAGCAGAAATTATAGATACGTTTTGGACGTATCAACATCCCCAAGCTTAATTCCTGCTCGTCCTCGATTAGGTAAATGATAACAAGAATAATTTCTGTGGTGACATGCTATTAACCATATAGGACTTTCTCATAGTCATATGACAAAAGCTTACTGAGACAATGATTCTATAGTAATTAAGTTGTCTCAAGAGAAAATCACAAATGACTGGAAGTTTTACAACATGAAACTGAAACATCAAAAAGATTTGCAATGAACATGATGTGCAAATATGATAAAGTGATATCTAGCTTGCCCCCTTTAGTGATGCAAAACATAAATGCAAGGGCACCTTCAAGGTTTAAGTGATGACTAGATACAATCATTTCAGAATAAACGATATCACAATCATGCAAAAGACAATGCTACCTTGGTACAATGCACATTACACTCAGAATGACAATCATGCTCTCAGTAGTTGGTGCTTCAACATAAAGGTAAAAGAAAGGTTAAGTGCTAGAGCTTTTTATTTTGAAAACATGGAAGCAATTGTGTCAACGGTAGTTGTACTTCATATGTGTCATGTATAAAACATCTTATAAGTTGCAAGCCTCATGCATCGAATACCAATAGTGCTCGCTCCTTGTCCTAATTAGCTCGGATCCCCATGGGTTATCATTGCATTGCATATGTTTTAACCAAGTGTCACAAAGGGGTACCTCTATGCCACCTGTACAAAGGTCCAAGGAGATAGATCGCATTTGATTTCTCGTTTTTGTTAAATCTCAACTTGAGGACATCCATACCGGGACAACATAGAAAATAGATGATGGACTCCTCTTTAATGCATAAGCATATTCTCATGAGAGATTGAGGATTAAGGTCCAAGCTAAAACTTCCACCATGATGCATGGCTTTGGTTGGCGGCCCAATGTTCTTCTCTAACAATATGCATATTAATTCAACCCACGGTAAATCACCCTTACTTCAGACAAGACGAACATGCATAGCAACTCACATGATATTCAACAAAAGTGTGACAGTTGATGGCGTCCCCAGAAATATGGTTACCGCTCAGCAAGCAACTTATAAGAAATAAGATACATAGGCAACATATTCTTTACCACAATAGTTTTTAGGCTACTTTCCCATGAGCTATGTATTGCATGGTTAGTTTGCTTAGTGCAGGTGGAGGTTAGCAAAAGACTGGGAGCGACCAACTAAGAGAGCAATGACGGTCATAATCATGCAGAGCGACAAAGCAATATTGAATCAGGCATGGTAGTTATATCGCTACTTAGAAACAAAAGATCATCAAGGCTTGACAGACTTTCTTTACAGTCTTGAATATGCGTGAGCATACGCCAAGTCAATCAAAATAAATTCTCGAAGGAAGATATTACTAAACCATACCACATCATAGGCAAACAAACCAAGTTGGTATTCCAATAACACATTGGGAACCCCCCAGCTATTTGAGATTAACCAAAAGAAAACCTGAACTACTAAGCACCATCATGAAAGTAGCATCTTTATCATAGACACATTAATCCATGCAACGGAAGCAAACTCTCTTAATAAGGTGAGCATGGTAATTAAAGAGAGTTCAAGCAACCAACTAAATAAAAGCTCTTGAAAAGATAAGCATGAATACTAAGAGCAGAGCACGATAGTAGCTATTAAAAGACAAAGAACACACACAGCATAGATAGACATGAAAATTCTATGTAATGTTCTAGGTAGAGGTGGAGCGTGTTTCTCTCCCACATAAAGGAATGCTGGGTTCCGACTCGTTATGAAAAACTAAAAAGAAAACTAAAAGCAAGACGCTCCAAGCATAGCACATAACATATGAAGTGATAAAAATATAGTGGAACGAAAGACGAACTGATAATGTTGATGGAGAAGGGGATGCACGGGGGCATCCCCAAGCTTAGACGCTTGAGTCTCCTTGAATATTTCTTGGGGGTGCACGGGGGCATCCCCAAGCTTGAGCGCTTGACGCTCCTGAATCTTTTTATCATCTTCCCTCGCACACTTGAAAACTCCCTTCATACACAACTCATCATAATCTGATTAGCGAGGTTAGTACCTTTAATAAAATAATTATACCTTGCTGGAAATAAGGATATTCTTCAAGTTCTACTGTTTCTCAAGATTGCCAAAAGGTTTTTGCAAAGAAAAAGCAAGTTCTCAATTTGCAAAGTGAAGGTAAGGCAAAACAGGACAGAATCTGTGAAAAACAGAACAGCAGGCAGTAATTGACCTGTTCGGGATACTTCTGCAACTCAAATAAAAAAACTCAGAACTGACGCACGAAAGACAATTATATAGAGAACGCTGTCGAAAAAATTCAGACCAAAATATTATCTGGTGATTTTATACGAATTTTTCTATCCAAGGACAGAATCTGTTTCTTGGACAGCACCTCACAACTTTTGAACTTTCTAGCAATGAGAGGCTATACTTGGCACAAATATGAAAAGCAAAGATACAATGATGATGCTACAGAAGTAAAAAATATCAAGACACAACAAAAGCAAAAAAAATTATTCATGTGGGCTGCCTCCCAAGAGCGCTTTCTTTTATGCCTTTAAGCTAGGCATAATGCAAAAATGATGCTCTCGTAGGAATAAGAGTTGAAGAACAAAAGAGAGCATCAAGAAGCACATATAAATCATATTTAAGTCTACCCCTCTTCCTATGCATTGGAATCTTGTAAAGAAATAAATTATTGAAGCATAAAGCAATAAGCATAGGAAGACAAAACAAGTGCAGCTTCAAAACCTTCAACATAAAGAGAGGGAACTTGATATTATTAAGCTATTTAGAACCACGTCTCCCTCTCTCATTATAAATTTCAGTGGCATCATGGATGAACTCAACAATATAAGCATCACATAAAGCATTGTTACCATGATCCACACGCAAAGAGGTACTCTTACTCTCCACATAAGCATCATGAAGAGGATAAAACTTATTATAAAATAGAGACATAAGCTCTTGCCAATCAAGCAAGTGCGAGTTATCGAGAAGCTTATACCAATCTGAAGCTTTATCTATAAGTGATACGGTGAACAATTTCCTCATGACAAACTCCCTTGATACACCTGCAAGCTTAAATAATGAACATAGTTGTGACAGATATAGCAAGTGTTCACCGGGATGTCTGTCTCCTGCATAACGATTAGCCAAGATATAATTGATAATACCAGCTGGTATTTTATAGGGCACAATTTCAGTAGGGGGAGGAGCAACCACCACAGGTGTGGGGCTTCTTCCCGCAAGCAACGATCCAATAGCAAGGTTGTCCATAAGCATAACTAGTGAAATACATGAAGAAAACTGAATGGTAAACTAACAAGACTAAAAAGCAAAGGTAAAAGATAGCGTGCAACTCCCCTATCCTGAAGAGTGGAGTCCCCGGCAACAGCGCCAGAAAATACTCCTTGATGGGCCTCGAACCCCTCGTTGGTTACCCCAAGTGGAAGGTGTAAGATGCAGTAAGTAGAAGTGTTTTCCCCTAGCAAAGATGCCAAGGATCGAATCCCCAGAGACTCCTAGGTTCAACAAGTAGGTGTCAATTGCTAACGACGCAATTAGCAATCAACGTGGACCTGCACACAGATACAAATAACTTTGCTCCCAACGAGTACAGAGAGGTTGTCAATCTCTCCGGCCTTGTAGTTCACAAAGGGTTAAAAGCAATATGATAGTAGTGATAGATAGTGTTTTGCAATAGTAAGTAAATAGCGAAAAGTAAATAGTGGATGTGATCAATGATGGTAATATGGACCGGAGTCTCATGATGTTCGCTAGTGATGTCTCTCTCCCAAAAGACGATAAAATAGCTATGTGAGGTAAACAAATTACAGCTGGGCAATTGACGGGACCACGAACGCAAACCAATGCTGATTACATTGCAAGAAAGGTTGAGGTTCAAAGCATGGGCGGTACGCCAAAGTAAGTAGACCGAAATCCATCAATATCTACTACTAATCATCCACCTTGAGATATCTATCTAGAACATCTCGCTGGTATTAAGTTGCGAGTCCCACCCATAGTGTAAACTCAATGCAACAGACAACTGCATTAAAAGAATTTTGCGTAAAGTAAACAATCCTTGCACCCGCGGGCACAAGCATCGTTGTTTTCCCCCTTGTGGCAACAGCACATCCCCTAGACTCATGTTTCTGTCACTCAAGCTAGTCATCGAGGGGCATGAACCCATAATCGAACATAACGTTCCCTCTTGGAGTCACTACCTATTACTCGGCCAAAGCAATAAATAACAACGGAGAACATGCAAGAATTACTTATGAACTAAAATATAAAAGAGGTGAATCAAATATATTACTCAAGATCAATCTGAACATAATCTCATAATCCATCGGATCCCAGCAAACTCAACATAGCAACAGCATAAGGATTACATAGGTGCCTCGATCATGTAGGGCAGCTCACGAGGACTAATTAGTGAAGCACAAGAACGGGAGGAGAACATCACATAGCTACTGGTCATGGACTCATGGTCCAAGGGAGACTACTCACGAGTCATCCGGGAGGCGTCCATGGTGGTGGAGAAGCTCCCGGTGGTGATCCTTCCCTCCGGCAGGGTGCCGGGAAGAGTTCTCCTGGTGCTCCCGATCTTGGGAGCGGCGGCGGCGGCGGAACAGAGATGGGATCGCGAAAAGAAGTCCCGTTCTGAGGGTTACGGAGGACCCTTTAAATATATGCCAAAGTAGGGCACCGGGGGAGCCTCAGGGGGCCCTGGCGCCCCCCCGGCGCGGCCCAGGGGGGGGAGCGCCTGGAGCCTCAGGAAGTCACCGTGGAGTCGCGGGCGCAAGGAGGCGCCGAGTTAGTCATGGGCGCATTGTTGTCGAAGTAGTGGTGCGCCGGCGAGAAGACGACGTTGATGAGGCGTCGCGCCGGGCATGCTAAGCCCGGGGACCCGTTGTAGACGAAGGCACGCGTCGATGTTGCCAGCACCGGGCATGCGTAGACGGACGAAGAGGAAGTTGACGAAGCGTCGCAGTAGGCTTGCCAGACCCGAGGACACATCATGGACGAAGGCACGCATCGGTGTTGCCAGTACTGGGCAAGCGTAGACGAGGGACCTGCACGAGTTGTACGCCATGTCGAGGAGTCGGAGGGCCATCAAAGAAGATGACTCGACCACGGTTGCGGCGCCAATCAGCGCGGGGCCGATGTTGCCGACACTGGTCGGGAAGAAGGCGGTGATGCTGGCGACGGGCTGGTGCTTTACGAGGACGAACGAGTTGGACGAGCGGTGGCATCGACGGCCAAAGAAGAGTGACAGTGGTGGCCTGATGGCTGCGGCGGCGGTTAGGTTAGGAGCGCGGTGGCAATGCTAGAATTAGGGGAGGAACCCGGCAGCGTGATGAAGACCGGCGTGGATGGTGGCGTTCACGTGCCAAGGGATGGGGCGCAGCGCATACCATGGGAAGTCGACGCGCAGGGACGGCGGTGGACCGTGGGCCGCGACACCATGGCCCGAAGGGGCGACGCGGCGGCAGCAGGCGTGTCGGGGCCACGATGGGAAGACGTCAAGGCGGCAGCGGGGACCACTGTTTGTGGCACTACAGCCCAAAGTTGCTGCGATGCGGCGGTGCGCGGGTCGGTGCATCCGCGGGGAAGGCCTCAGGGTGACGGCTCGGACCGCGTATTGTGGCACTACGTCCCGAAGGGGCGACGCATCAGCGACCCATCGACGACGCGCGAGTCGATGCAGCCGCGAGGAGAACCACAGGGTGGCGGCGCTGCGGCCTGATGTGGCAACGCAGCGGCGGCCCATTGTTCAATCAGTGGATGGGCACGCTGAACTCGAGCACAATCTTCACGGGACCTGCGTAGGCGCGCGCCACCGATGGGCCAGGTCGGTCGCGCTACGGAGATGGGGCAGATCGCGGCAACGAGCGGGTGATCATGCCGATCACGCGCGAGGTCAGGGACACTGCTCGGTGGAGGCGGGGTGGCGGCGGAGTCCGAGATGAAGCCGGTGACGATGGATGACATGGGACGTCGTGTGGACGAGCGCATCAGCACCGGCTCCCGCGCTGCCAAAGCAGCGTCGGTGCCTGGGCAGCGAGGCCCGAGCGACCTACGTAGCAGCTGCCGCCCGAGCTGAGGCAGCCGACGAGCCAGACGCAATTGGGGACGAGGTCGGCGAGGCAGACCGCAGGGCCGCCGTGCAGACGCGGTGGAGTCGGGTGGCGTGGATCGATGGGCGGGCCGGCACGCGTATGGCTATGATGGGCTGCCGCATGGCACGAGGCCATCGGGTCGGGGCGATGCTGGTGCACGGTTGGAGACGGCGGTGACGGACGGCGTAGATCGACGAGTGGGCCGGCACGCGGACAACGGCCGTGAGGGGCCGCATGTCGCGCGAGGCCGCCGGGTCGGTGAAAAGGCCGATCGGTCGCGCCGATGTTGGAGTAGAGGCACACGGGGGTCGACGACTGCGCGGGCGATGCAAACCGATCAAGCTTAGATCGACGAGTGGGCCGGCACGCGGACAACGGCCGTGAGGGGCCGCATGTCGCGTGAGGCCGCCGGGTAGGTGAAAAGGCCGGTCGGTCGCGCCGATGTTGGAGTAGAGGCGCACGCGTGTCGACGGCAGCGCGGGCGATTCAAACCGATCAAGCTTAGATCGAAAAAACAAAAAGAAAAAACGCCTCGGGAAAGAGAGAAAAAAACCTAGAGCAAGGCCTCGGGAAAAAGACTCTCTAGGGCAGCCGATCAACACGACCGGCAGACGAACCCTAGGTACGGGCGGCGCGGCCTCCGACGGCAGTCATGGAGACCGATCGTCCCGGGGGCGGCATGCAGTTGCGGAAGCGGCGACGGCTAGGGTTTAAGATCGAGGTAAGGCTGATACCATGTTAGAAAGGATAAAGAGGATTGGTGAAAAAGTTGATTGTATGATGGATGTTTATAGCATTAGTCTGACGGACGTGTATATATATAGAGAGAGAAGTATAACGATCAATTTTGTGTACAAGACAAGGCGGGATAAATTCTAGTCTATCTTATGTTTCCCAATAATGAATTAATCACTACAGGAAAAAAATTGTAAACCGTGTAGCTAATACACTCGGCTTATGCCGATTTAAACTCGGTTTATACATAAGCCGTGTAAAACTCCCGGCTTATAGTACACGGCTTACAGTGGACCGGCTTATCAGGTATAAGCCGGGTGCCATGGAAAAAAAACTCAGTTTATATATAAGCCGTGTGTTTCTACGAGGCACACGGTTTAATAAAGTAATATAACGGCAGCCGGCTGTTAACGGCCACGTGTCACCATCTGTATAAGACGAGTGCCGGTATGTGTTGCACGGTTTATACATACGCTGAGTGCCCCATATGTTGCATGGTTTATATATAAGCCGGGTGCTGCTGCGGGCCACATGGTTTATATATAAGCCATGTGCCTCCAGGCTGTTCACGGTTTATATGTAAGCCGGGTGCCAGATAGTTGAGCACACGGCTTATCTAGCCTGTCGGTGGCTTATTTGGCCTATAAGCCGGGTGCCATGTTGCTGGGGTACACGGCTTATAGCCTTCCCGTGGCTTATATGGCCTATAAGCCGGGTGCTATTCGCTGGGGTACACGGCTTACAGGCCATATGGCATTTTTTTAACTTGCTTCAGAGGGCAACAACAACATATATACATATCCAACAATATATACATGACCAACAAATATATATCCAGCAATATATATATCTAACAAGCAAGCAATATACATCGAACGAAGGCTCACAACAATAATATATAAGCATACGAAGGATACATTGAGGTTATATAAGCATACGAAGGCATGCTATGTAGACATAAGTCGACATCATCGATATTATAGTTCATAGATTCAGATATAGACCGGATATGTTCTCCTTATAGACACCACCAGTAAATACTGTGAAAATACAAAATATGGTGAAACCACTCGTATAATGCAGTAAATCTACTTACAGCGCTGGTAATCTCGGTATACATTGGGTCGGAGAGAGCCGTGAACGAGGTACCGGAGTCCACGACTGCGCTGAATTTTGTGCTGAACGTTTTACCTCCCGCCTTAGCTCCTATGATGCTAATGTTGTAGTATGGACTGCAGAAATAGAGCGCGTGAACGTTGTAAAGGTCAGAGACCTACATTGTTTGCCTGTGAAACAGTCAGACATGAAAACAGACATACTTGTGTTTGTAAATGTTCAGCGGAGTTTCCAGCTGGTCGGCGCTTCTCGTGTCCCCGAAGTTGATCCTGTCATGTCCGTCTTCCCCGAAGCACAGGGAGAAGGAATTAGCTGCGACTCCTTGGCTCGCCAGCAGACTCGGCACCGACTTGCTGTCCATGCCGAGCCCGAGCAGGCCGTTCGGCGCGGCGCTGCCTGGAAGCGAACCCGTCTGGACCCGTCCACAGCTAACAATGCGCACAAATTGAAATTCAAATTCAGTACAGAAAGATGTGCAGTGACTCAGAATTGTGCATTGTCATGTAGTAGATCACAAGGGACATACCCGAATGTTATGGGGGCTTGGGTGATCTTGGACTTCCCTGACTCGGTCGCAAGGTATAGGACATCCTCAACCAGCACCCCATTGGACGACGTGTTGTCCGATAGATACTCGATCTTGTAGGGCAGCTGTTGGTTGCAGCACTGCATTCAGTCTGGAGATCACACATGTTGCTGCTGCAGGGGACCTTCCGGCTGGTGCTCGACTTGCGCGGGCTGTACACATCGAACTTCAGATTCTGCTCAAAATTTTGCCGTTTTGCCGAAACACGGTTACATTTCACAGATCAAGCAAGAACATGAAGACGTGTAGCATTATTATTGTCAGGAGTGGTCGATTAGGGCCTTATGATTTAGCTAATGTGTGTAAAGCATAAACAATCAGCAAGAGCTCATTAATTTCAACCTGCAACAAGATTAGAAGAATATAAAGAGAATGGCCAGGAAGTTAGGGCTTTGGTTAGCAGCAGCAGTAGTGTTTTCTAAGCTCTATAGCACATGACTTAGTTGGCTCATCCTGATCTATACTCATACGGTATGGTAGACAAAAGATAGTACTCGGTGTATTTTCTGGTTGTCATTCCTTGAATAGGTCTTCCTGCACCAAATCAATTGGTGCGCGTCAGTTATACCAGCATAAACATTAAGATTTCTTTGTTTACATGCATTTAAGGATTTTGACAACAACTATGGTGACAAAAATGCAAGCAATATCTAGTTGTCTAATTCAAGGCTTCTCAAGCAATAAATGTAGATTCTTTTGAAAGATCGCACATATTCAAGAGTCTAAATATTCAGTCAAATTTGTACTGAAAATTTAGAGCACAATGCATCTTTGCAAACATTAACACAAGCAAATTAACATCTCCCAAGGTGAATATATGAGAGGGAAGCCACATATATTATTGTAAAAAAATCAATCAAGGCTCAATCCAGTCATACCTTGCAATCAGTTGAAGCTTTCTTTCCTTTCTATGAATCGATTTGAGCCTAAGAACACAATAAATCACCTAGTGGGAAAATAACCAACATTCACATAAATACAGTCACATCAACTCCCATTTCTGTTGGACGAACAAATCATAGATTAGCATAACATTAATGTACACATGAGTGGCTGAAAAGAAGATCCAGGAGAACATGACATCTATGCAGGGGCATTTACATTTATAGAGTAGAGATGAGATAGGTGCCCATTGGCATGTTCCAAACATCTCACTTCCTCTCATTCTAGTATTTCTCCACATTAGTAATATAACACCCAGAAAATAAATAAGCAAACCATTATTAGCTATCCTAATTTGTAGAAAAGGATAGAGGTTCAGTTCACGAATTAGAAATATGAACAAGAAAGAAACACTTAAATATAGGGAATTTAATTATTTGTCAAATTGTGAGTTATGCCCATTAATAGAGTATGGGAATTTAATTATTTGTCAAACGCTGCTCAGCTAAGTATTCATAAGGAAAGAACGAAAAAAAATCATTAGGTGGAGAAAAATCAAAGTACCACTCGATCTATTTTTAGATGAATGGAGCACTGCTTGGCTAAGCATCAGACATACAATATTATTCATGCTAGCTAGCTGCACAAATCCATGACTTACACACTCTGCTTCCGATTCTTGCTGTCCGCTCTCACCGGGGCAGCACAAAAACCAAAAAGAAGTGAAGAAATAACATGGACACCTGATAAAGAAAGTAGTCACATGTTGTAAATCAATACAAAATAAATTAGCTATTTCATATCCAGATGTTCTATTTTCAAAATAACTCCTTATGACACAAGCATGTTATAGGCTGCATAATGGCAAGTAAGATAGCTTGTCCCTATAAATTCAACCACCCAAGTCAAATACTTTGTATCCGAGTCCCAAATGGTTACTACAGGAACAGAGCAAAATAGAACTCTTAAATGACAAAAATGGACATTGCCAAACTTGTACAGAATATACAGCGCACACAATAATCCAAGGACCAGTGACGAATGGAAAGAACTCGGAAAGAAACTGGACAGCAATGCATTGTTTAGTGAGCAAGTAGAAAAATGTAATAAAGAAAATAGTTCATGACTGAAAATTTAGTTGTTCTGACGCCATACTAAAGAGCACATTATATACAGTATCGCTTAGTAATTAGTAGATGTCATTCTCCAGAAATTTGGAAACAATAATTAAACAACTAAGAATGTGAGCACGCCACCGCCGCCGCCGACACAGAGGTAGCTGTTGGGCGCCTCACAAGCAGAAGCGGCGGCAGCTCACCTTGGTTGTCTTCGTCGTCCTCTCCGGCAAGCAGCGGTCACGGCAACCACCTCACTCCAGTAAACCATGTCAACAGCGAATCTTATTTCCATAACCACTCTGCATATTATTTGGCTTATTAGTTTCTACTGGCTGTAGTGTGTATATTCAAACAATGAGCAAAAATGCTTCTTTTATCATCAAAGCTCTTCACAAGGAAGAACACGCTGCATTTCATAAACTTGCTGATGTGTCCATCAACATTGCATTCAAATAAAATTGCAGACTATGTAATGGACAGATGCAGACTGAAGAACATGTGTATGTACAGAAGATGTAGTTGATGGCATCCAGATTTTGAGGTAGAGTAGGGAGGGAGAGGGACAGAGAGCAAATCGGGTCTGGTCGCAGCCGGAGGAGCCAAGCACCTTGCGTCCGGGTGCCGTTCCCGGCGTCCTTCTCCTCCTCGCCGAGCACCTTGCTGCCGGAGGAGCCGGGCCCTGGTCAACAGAGAAAGATGCTGTCAGAGAGGCTGTCAATGAGAGAGAGAGAGAGAGAGAGAGAGAGAGAGAGAGAGAGAGAGAGAGAGAGAGAGAGAGAG
>LR738709.1:617541011-617569919 GCA_902687465.1 Secale cereale | reverse complement strand
GATTTGGGCCAAAATGAGCTCTTCGCGCGTTCATTTTCGCTAAGTCCCGGGCTCGCTGATAAGCCCAGTGCAGAAGCGTAAGCCTAGTGCCATAGGAAAAAACACACGGCTTATAAAAATATTTTTTATTTTCGTGGTCTCAAAGAAGGCCATTCAATGACACGTGTCAAGCCCCCGCATTTTTCGGACCCGCCTAGAATATTTGAGACATTTATTGCACTGCTAGTGTATCGGCGCCGGAAATTGCAGATCTGCAAGGTGACACATGAAATCATCCCGAGAAGCGGCATATAACATCCTATGTGATGTCTTTGCGACATGCGTAGGCCTTTTGCAGGCGAGGGAAGGGCAGGCCCAGCCATCGGGGGGTGGCAAAATTACCTCGGCGCCATGCCTGATCCAACCGCTTCAATCCTCGAAAAATTGTATAATGCCGGAAGCCCTAGGGAGCTGGCACAGTGTCATCACATGGCCCCTATAGGGTGTGGTAGAAGTTTGGGCCTGTTTCGAGTAGGCCTCATGCCGCTCGCAAACGACACCATCTCCGATGTAATCTCTAGGTACTGAGATGGAACGAGTCGGGTTTGTGAAAGTAATGCGGCCACTGTTGCACCTTTGGCCTCAGAACTTCTCATGGTCTAAAAGAAGGCCATTGAATGACACGTGTCAGGCCCCCGCATTTTTCGGACACGCCTAGAATATTTGAGACATTTATTGCACTGCTAGTGTTTCGGTGTCGGAAATTGCAGATCTGCAAGGCGACACATGAAAGCATACCCAGAAGCGGCATATAACATCCTATGTGATGTCTTTGCGACATGCGTAGGCCTTTTGCAGGCTAGGGAGGGGCAGGCCCAGCCATCGAGGGTGGCAAAATTACTTCGGCGCCATGTCTGATCCAACCGCTTCTATCCTCGGAAAATTGTATAATGCCGAAAACCCTCGGGAGCTGGTACGATGTCATCACATGGCCCTTGTAGGGTGTGGTAAAAGATTTGGCCTATTCCAGTAAGCCTCACCTGAGGCCGCTTGTAAACGACACCATCTCCGATGTAATCTCTAGGTACCGAGATGGAATGAGACGGGTTTGTGAAAGTAGTGCGGGCCCTGTTGCTCCGTTGGCCTCAGAACTTCTCGTGGTCTCAAAGAAGGCCATTGAATGACACGTGTCAGGCCCCCGCATTTTTCGGACCCGCCAAGAATATTTGAGACATTTATTGCACTACTAGTGTTTCGGCGCCGAAAATTGTAGATCTGCAAGGCGGCACATGAAATCATGCCCAGATGCGGCATATAACATCCTATGTGATGTCTTTGCAACATGCGTAGGCCTTTTGCGGGTGAGGGAGGGGCATTCCCAGCTACCGGGGGTGACAAAATTACCTCGGCACCGAAACGAAGGGAATCTTGCGGTGGGGTTGGCCCGGACCTTGTTCCGAAGTGTCCCTATGGGCAGACCTGCCACAACCGGGTGGAGAGGTCCATTGGTCAAAGCCCATCCGACAAAACTCAAAGGGTTAGATCTCCTGGTCAACCGCTTCAGGGTTAGGCGGGACGGGGGCCTTGGGGGGTAGCAATACCATGGGTGCATCACGCGGGCCCTCATACATGCCTTAAGGTGTGGTGGCATGTCTGAAGAGGTAGCACGCGGCTCCGGGGTGTGGCCCCCCTCACGGGCTGCGATAACACAGCGATAACACAATA
Organism: Secale cereale; assembly: GCA_902687465.1. Taxonomy (NCBI): domain Eukaryota; kingdom Viridiplantae; phylum Streptophyta; class Magnoliopsida; order Poales; family Poaceae; genus Secale; species Secale cereale. Next base: position 617,568,215 of record LR738709.1, on the reverse strand, counting down.
TAGTAAACGTTTTGCGGTAACCGTGCGGCGTGGATATTATTGAACACTCGGAGCGCGATAAAATCATGATTTTCTTCATGGGGTGGGCACATGTGTTATAAGACGGATGGTAATTTTTCATAATTTTTGGTGATGCAAAAGTTTCCGAACACTTTTCTCTACGCGGATTGCTCTTTGTGTGTCTACGATTGTGGCCGGCGGCCTCCGAGGGCTAACCATGGCGCCAAATCTTGCGTCGGGGCCTCTTACACGTCTAGAAGTGTGGTGGCGGGTACGCTAGGGTGTTGAAAGAGTCATCAAAATATTAAAGTGGCGTTAAATTGAGAGTTTCACAAATAAGACCCATGAAAACTAGTCGACAAAAAATAGGTGAGAATAATAATACTAATTAAGTAGTAAATATAAATGCAGTGAAAACCATCTTAAGCCTATTTCGCACAAATGTTACGCGCTGCAAAATATCCGGAAAAATGTAAGCCTAGTGTTTTTATCGGGCACACGGCTTATATGTCCTATAAGCCGAGTTCTTACGAAGGGCACACAGCTTATAGACAATGTAAGCCGAGTGTCTGCTTAAGACACACGGCTTATAGGCTCCTCCGTGACAGCGCCGTCAACCACTTCCGTTGCGGACACGTGGCAGATGTCTTTGCCGAGTGTGTGATGTAAGCCGGGTGCTTTTTCCCGTAGATACCGTGTGGTTCATATAAGCCGAGAGCTTTTTTGCGAGACTCGGCTTATAAATGACCATAAGCCGAGTTCGTCGTAGTTACCGGATGCTTTTCTCTTAGTACTCAGTTTAGAGGAGCATAAGCCGGGTGCCCGAAAAAAAGCACTCGGTGTATAGGTTAACACACGGGAAACCAGGATTTTCCTGTAGTGAATTAAGGACAGTAAAACTGAGCCTAAACCGAGCTCTCTCAGACTATCAGCGATTTGGGACGTCAGATTTCGTGTTTGAATAATTTCCAGCCGTCAGATCACGTGTCTTAGTCGTTCTGGGACATCCAACTGTTTTCTCCCGCCTGGGCCGATCCTGGGCCGGCTGTCCTGGGCCGCTACTCCGGGTGCCGAATTGGAAGCATCTCATTCACTGACATTGATTAGCGTCTGATGGAAAACGAACGATCATGATTTCTGTCCACGTCCTCGGAGCCCTACCCGCAACCCTTGTCCCTTCCCGCACCCAACCCCGCTTCCCGCCGCCGCCCCATCCCGACCTTGGCTACGACAGAGTGCGCCGTTGATGCCGTTCTCGCCGGAGAAAGAGAGGAGGGAGGGGGGGGGGGGGGAATGGAGCTCGCACCGCACCCACCCCTCCCGATGTCTCGGCAGGGATGCTCATGTCGGCGCTGGACACGGAGGCGCCTTCCAGAGCACCTTGCCGCTGATAGTGATGTGCGGCGGCGCGAGGACATGGTGAGGCTTCAACGAATCTTTCATGGATTCGATGATTTCAAGGTTTGATCTCCCCTTTACTCGCCCTGATATTCATATAAAACAATTCAACAGAGTTAAGGCGTTAGGTACCACAGACCTTCTATTGATCATGGTGAATTTTTGATTATGCTTATTATACGGTTTGAAGGATTGAATCTGAGAACACAATTCTCGAAACGGAGGAGGTACAGTTGGTGTTCCTTCAGATGGCAAGAAAGAGCATTCAAGGGAAGAGGATTCGTTACGAGAGAGTCGGATGCCGGTGCGGACGGTCCTCTCAAAGGGAGGGGAGGACTCATTGCCGCATCAGAAAGACACAGGCAACGGTGCTACTGCTGATGGTAGAGAGGAGATCAACGACAAGGGAGGCAAGGGAAAAACTGAGGGTGTGAAACTGAGTTTATTCTAGGTGTCATTTTTTGCTGATCAACTCATCTCAATCCCCATCCATCTTCCTCCAATTTTTCTTTTGTTTCTGTACAGGTCAGGTCAAACAGGGTTTACAACTAGGTATAAAGCTTCATGAGGACTCATCTTCTTGGGATGGAAGATGATCAATTACTGTTAAATTGTAAAATTTATATATTTTTCTGATGGTGCCGACTGGTAGTTCTTTTAGATTTACTTCTATCATGGGTAGTAGAACTTACGTTCAGCTTATGCAGATGATGCATAGATACTGTAGTAAAAGTAAATACATTACCTGTAAACTGAATTGTTGATTTAGTAATTCTACTTTTGGCCCAACGATCGATCAATTGTTGAGGCCATACTGAACCAAAAATTTCTTACTGGGGCAGTACTATAGTCTCTTGATTATGCTCTTAAGTAAATATCATGTCTACCTCTTATTAGATATTTAGAAAATCATAGGTTAAACAGAAGTTTTCTTACAAAAAGAATGCTCTTCAGAAGCTACTACTCCCTCTGTAAACTAATATAAGAGCCTTTAGATCACTACTTTAGTATCCTAAATGCTCTTATATTAGTTTACGGAGGAAGTACATGTATACGCTCACATCACACGCATGTTTTCTCAATTTTCAGGTGCTTATGAATTTCTGCAGAAGTACAGTAGCCTGTAGCTTTGTAGGCGTTGAACTAAATACCAATCCAAGTAGGAGCGAAAGGAAGATAATATAGGTTTTGATCTGCCAAAAGGTCAAGTGAAGCTTATTTATTCTCATTTCAGTTATGATTTACCTCTAAAACATTGCATGAACTCCTGCGCATATTGGATACTTTATTTATGCACCTTCTTGCATTTTAGTTCCATGTAAGTTCTGTACTATTTAATAAGTTATTTTTATGTTGGCTACAATTTTTTTTATCGGATACACTGTACACTTTTCCGCAGTGACTGTTGCAAGTTGCTATACATAGGAAAAGATGGGAGTCAATCCAAGAAGACATCAGCAAAAAAGCTGAACATTTATATAAACATTTGGTTTTCTGATACAAGAATAATCATGTGTTTTTTATAAGATGTGTGTTTTCTTTCATTGTGGAAAATATTATGACGATCATTCATCAGAGATGCGTACGTGCGTTATACTCTTCTTACAGTGCAATTCAAATTTGAATCTTAGATTTAACAATTATTTGACATGCCATGAAGTATGTACTGCATCACTCACAAAAAGCATAGTTTCCATCCAGTGGCTTTGGCTGAGTTAATCCGTGCATTGATGTTTCGCCATTTCCTGAAGTTATATTACTCTTGGTTTCCTTCAGGTTAATGTGATTATTCCATTAAGTGAAGGTTAGCCGTGCTCCTTGATCAAGGCTATTAATTTATAGATGTGTTTTCGAGTATACTCTTAGTAGTCCAGTGATGAGTATAAGTTGAAGCAAGAGTCTATTACATAAAAAAACATTTTCATCTGAAACTAGCCATAAGATAGAAATGGCTATACATATATTGTATACATGAAACAAAAATGTGTATAACATGTCCAGCTTAGTATTTTCCTCTTTTTGGTTAGTATTTTCCTCTTTTTGATTATACTTACTACTGTCCATTTAAAGACAATAAAACTTCTGCCAAACAACTTTTTTCAGACTATTTTATCATTTTCAATACCTCATGTTTCAATTATGTTTACCCTTTGTCACCTTATATTTATAGAAATTCCTATCAACCTATTGCCAAAACAGATGGGCGCGGCAACGCGCGCCTTCGATGATCTAGTATACTCAACAAGAGGCAGAGGACGGAGTGGCAAATGGCACAACTGTGGCATCCACGGCCACTTCGCGCGGGACTGCCAGCAGCCGAAGAAGTAGGAGCAGGCTCTCCTCGCTGAGGACGACGAGCAGCCAGGCCTGTTCTAGGTCATGGCTTAGGGAGGTGAATGATGGAATAGGCCATGACATGCACAGGTGGCGACCGACGTGCGTGCGCCACGTCGAATCCGACACGGCGGCGGCGGGCGTGTGTGCCCTGGTCAAGTCCGTGGCATACTTGCGTATGCGCGGCTGGGTGTTCGTGTGGCAGAAAAAATTGAGTCCCCAACCCTTCTTCATTCTTGTCCGCGACTGAGAGAGCGAGAGCGAGCTGAGAGCTGGGAGCTGCCCCAACATGAGGAACTGTGAGAGGCAAGAAGATAGTGGTGTCTTGAAAATGTTGGATGAATTAGAGAGAGCGAGCGAGCAAGATTAATATAGCAAAACAATCTGCTCTTAGCATCTTCGTCGGCGACCTTCCTTTATTACCATCGTCACCGAGCCAAACAGCGAAGACGGAGCCAACCTCAAACATAATCGTGCAACTCCTAGTACCCCTTCAATTTTCCATTGTAGCCGCTATTTTTTATATATCAAGAGTGCACTGTCTATGACGGTTGAAACTGCTCTTACATGGCACACAAAATAAATAACTGACTCTATGGTTGGTGAAGCATTGGAGTCCTAGTTATTGGTCGCATGTACATCGGGCTTCCATATATATTGGACTTTCCCTCGGCTGCTACCCCATAGTAATACAAACTTGTAGTGATAATAACTGACTCCATTAGCTACTCCCTCCGTCTCATAATATACTAGTGTCAAAAACGCTCTTATATTATGGAACCGAGGGAGTAGCTTTTAGCCATGATAATAATAGAGGGGGAGGAGTGTAATGAGGATGTTGAGAGACAGAGACACCTAATTAACGTTTGCTATTTTCTTTGGGAATGAGATGCATAGAGAATTTAATTGTCGGCTCATAATGGGCATAATTTTCTTGGTGGAACTTTGTCGCAACCAGAAGAGCCAACAATCTGACCTGCATGCACTTGATCTGCTGGAGACTTATCACTCATGGCCTGTTGAACTGGCCACCCCATTATTCTCTGGCGTGACGGAATATATGCAGAAGAGAGCAATCAGCCTCAGACAGAATATCCAGATCGAGATCGTGTGGCTTCCGGTTGAATTCGACCAAGCTTATCGGCTAGTAGCTAAGTAGTCCCACACTGATGATACTTGCAATATCGATACAAAGGTTTGTGTTATTTTATTGTGTTCCGAATCCCATACAAGTGTTGTACTACAGATGGAGTCCTACCGGACTACGGCATGCCAACCGTGCTAGACGTAGCATCACTATAACTCTGTTACGTGTCCATCAAGAAAGAGAGTTGTTTGCCCCTTTATATAATACCAGCTAGTCATAGAATAGATGAGAGAGAGAGCTCCACCAGATTAGCACGTAGAGGGTTTGTCCTCTCGTGTAATGTAATACTCCTCCCAATTATAGTGATACGCCGCCGTGCGTTCCGTGGTTTTCTCCCGCAAGGGTTTCCACGTTAAATCCGTGTCTCTCGTGTCTCGTTTATTCTCGTTATTATCTAACAAGTGGTATACAGAGCTGAGGTTCGTAGATACGAGATTTTAGATCGAGAGATATTAGGGTTCTATGCGCGCCGTCGCACGCGATCCGTGGTTCCGAAGGCAGATTGATCTCTGATGCGTCGCTGTCAAGTCGCACGTCGTCAAGCGGAGTCCGGGACGAGGTCTGCTCCACGGTTGATTTATCTGCATTGCAAGTAGCCGAGACCAACGAAAGTTTGAGCGGATTGAAATCCACTAACTCCACTTGAAGATCGGAGCAATCATCATGTACTACTTCAGTACTGCTTCTCTCGTGAAGGCTGACGCTAGTACTCCTGCTCATTACGTGAAGGTTACAGTGCATGTTGATTATTAGTGCAGTATACTCCGTTGCTACATCCACTCGCAGATACTATCAGGTGCTATTATCCTAATCTTTGTTTGCTCTGTAAATTAATTCTGTCAAGAATTTTCTATCGGCTTGTACTACTTTGTGTACACGGTTTTATCTACGCATTGCTTTCATGAAGTACTATCTTCTGCTGCTGGACCGTGACACAAAGTTTACCCTATGACAAGTCGAGATGCGAGCATTGTTGGCGCAAGCCCATTATTAGGATGCACTCAGTTTTTCTTCAAGGTGGAGTTTTGGGGATTATGGCCCGTCGGGATAATGGATGTAATATTGCTGCAGTTATTTGAAAAACACAATTCAGTTATCAAGAAAAAAAGGGTATGGAGGAGGTAACTATTAAGCCTGTTGGTAGCCAGCATATACTCTATTCTCTCCATAGTTTTTTGTTGTTATGCATGTGAAGGTTTTGTTTTGATATTCATGTTCGTGATGAGAATCAGTTGAGGTGCAAGACGGAGATTGATTTGTTTCTGCTAGATACTACAACATTTAGCGCTGTTAAGTTTCAAGTGCAATTCAGTTGTCTTTGCTCTTTCAAGAGGGGTCTATTGCAGAGTTGAAACTCCGTTGCATGTTAAGATGGTTCCTTCATCCGACAGTTGTTCTACAAGGACAATTTATGACCATGTCATGGATTTTTCATTAACCACTACAAGTCGGCAATTTTTTGGGTGCACCGATGCCATTCGTACCATATGCTCTTGCATGAGTATTGTTTGCCGAGGTTTGTGTTTTCTGTTTTGAAGCACGTTCAGATTCCATGAGATGAGTTCTTCACAATGGGATGTGCACCAAGATGTTGCACTATGAGCTATGCGCTCGTTCAGGCACCACAGGAGATATGATGACTTATGTCATTTGATGATTGAGCAGTTTCAGTTTTTTGAGGTCAGTGGCACATACTCACACTTTTATTGGGAGTCCAAATTTTGTTAGTCTGCTTTGTTGATAGTTGTGTTGTTTTCTGGACGACCTACTGATTGATTTGCTCAATATGACTTCATGAGAAGTTTATTAGTCCTATGGACGTTTCCAGGCACAAGGTTTACTTGTGATGACTTTAATTGAGGAGTTGATGCTATCTATGATTATTGTAAGGGATTTCGTCTCAAGGTGGAGTGTTATTTTATTGTGTTCCGAATCCCATACAAGTGTTGTACTACAGATGGAGTCCTACCGGACTACGGCATGCCAGCCGTGCTAGACGTAGCATGACTACAACTATGTTTCGTGTCCACCAAGAAAGAGAGTTGTTTGCCCCTTTATATAATATCAGCTAGTCATAGAATAGATGAGAGAGAGAGAGCTCCACCAGATTAGCACGTAGAGGGTTTGTCCTCTCGTGTAATGTAATACTCCTCCCAATTATAGTGATACGCCGCCGTGCGTTCCGTGGTTTTCTCCCGTAAGGGTTTCCACGTTAAATCCGTGTCTCTCGTGTCTCGTTTATTGTCGTTATTATCTAACAAGTGTTATTTTATTGTGTTTCGAATCCCATACAAGTGTTGTACTACAGATGGAGTCCTACCGTACTACGGCATGCCAACCGTGCTAGACGTAGCATGACTACAACTATGTTTCGTATCCACCAAGAAAGAGAGTTGTTTGCCCCTTTATATAATACCAGCTAGTCATAGAATAGATGAGAGAGAGAGCTCCACCAGATTAGCACGTAGAGGGTTTGTCCTCTCGTGTAATGTAATACTCCTCCCAATTATAGTGATACGCCGCCGTGCGTTCCGTGGTTTTCTCCCGCAAGGGTTTCCACGTTAAATCCGTGTCTCTCGTGTCTCATTTATTCTCGTTATTATCTAACAAGTGGTATCAGAGCTGAGGTTCGTAGATATGAGATTTTAGATCGAGAGATATTTGGGTTCTATGCGCGTCGCCGCACGCGATCCGTGGTTCCGAAGGCATATTGATCTCTGGTGCGTCGCTGTCAAGTCGCACGTCGTCAAGCGGAGTCCGGGACGAGGTCTGCTCTACGGTTGATTTATCTGCGTTGCAAGTAGCCGAGACCAACGAAAGTTTGAGCGGATTGAAATCCGCTGCCCTCGCGCACACGCAGCGTCGCTGATGCGTGAGCTGCCGCTGCTAGTGCATCAATCGATCCGTCCCTGGCCGTTCTGCCGAGTTGCAGCTATTGGTTGCTTCAAGTCCCGAGGTAAACAGCTATTAGCCTCCACTAACTCCACTTGAAGATCGGAGCAATCATCATGTAGTACTTCAGTACTGCTTCTCTCATGAAGGCTGCCGCTAATACTCATGTCCATTACGTGAAGGCTACAGTACATGTTGATTATTAGTGCAGTATATTCCGTTGCTACGTCCACTCGCGGATACTACCAGGTGCTATTATCCTAATCTTTGTTGGCTCTGCAAATTAATTCTGTCAAGAATTTTTTATCGGCTTGTACTACTTTGTGTACACGGTTTTATCTACTCATGGCTTCCATGAAGTACGATCTTCTGCTGCTGGACCGTGACACAATGTTTATCCTATGGAAAGTCGAGATGCGAGCATTGTTGGCGCAAGCCCATTATTAGGATGCACTCAGTTTTTCTTTAAGGTGGAGTTTTGGGGATTATGGCCCGTCTGGATAATGGATGTAATATTGCTGCAGTTATTTGAAGAACACAACTCAGTTATCAAGAAAAAAAAAGGGTATGGAGGAGGTAACTATTAAGCCTGTTGGTAGCCAGCATATACTCTATTCTCTCCATAGTTTTTTGTTGTTATGCATGTGAAGGTTTTGTTTTGATATTCATGTTTGTGATGATAAGTAGTTGAGGTGCAAGAAGGAGATTGATTTATTTCTGCTAGATACTACAACATTTAGCGCTGTTAAGTTTCAAGTGCAATTCAGTTGTCTTTGCTCTTTCAAGAGGGGTCTATTCCAGAGTTGAAACTCCGTTGCATGTTAAGATGGTTCCTTCATCCGACAGTTGTTCTACAAGGACAATTTATGACCATGTCATGGATCTTTCATTAACCACTACAAGTCGGCAATTTTTTGGGTGCACCGATGCCATCCGTACCATATGCTCTTGCATGAGTATTGTTTGCCGAGGTTTGTGTTTTCTGTTTTGAAGCACGTTCAGATTCCATGAGATGAGTTCTTCACAATGCGATGTGCACCAAGATGTTGCACTATGAGCTATGCGCTCGTTCTGGCACCACAGGAGATATGATGACTTATGTCATTTGATGATTGAGCAGTTTCAGTTTTTTGAGGTCAGTGGCACATACTCAGACTTTTATTGGGAGACCAAATTTTGTTAGTTTGCTTTGTTGATAGTTGTGCTGTTTTCTGGACGACCTACTGATTGATTTGCTCAATATGACTTCATGAGAAGTTTATTAGTTCTATGGATGTTTCCAGGCACAAGGTTTACTTGTGATGACTTTAATTGAGGAGTTGATGCTATCTATGATTATTGTAAGGGATTTCGTCTCAAGGTGGAGTGTTATTTTATTGTGTTTCGAATCCCATACAAGTGTTGTACTACAGATGGAGTCCTACCGTACTACGGCATGCCAACCGTGCTAGACGTAGCATGACTACAACTCTGTTTCGTGTCCACCAAGAAAGAGAGTTGTTTGCCCCTTTATATAATACCAGCTAGTCATAGAATAGATGAGAGAGAGAGCTCCACCAGATTAGCACGTAGAGGGTTTGTCCTCTCGTGTAATGTAATACTCCTCCCAATTATAGTGATACGCCGCCGTGCGTTCTGTGGTTTTCTCCCGCAAGGGTTTCCACGTTAAATCCGTGTCTCTCGTGTCTCGTTTATTCTCGTTATTATCTAACAGTTTGCACTACTTGGTGCCCTTCAGCTGAGGGAAGAGTAAAACTCAACACAGATGGTTCTATCCACGATGCCGTTGGCGGCACGGGCATGTTACTTCGAGATCATGCAGGAGATATTATCTTCAGCTCATGCAAGTTCTTTCCTTCATGCGATGATGTATTGGAGTGTGAAATTCTAGCTATTCGGGAGGGCCTCATGTTAGCACTGCAATGGAGTAACCTCCCAGTTGACATTGAATCAGATAATCTGGAGGCAGTCAACATGGTGAGAAGTGGAGATACAAACAGATCAAGATATGCTTTTCTTATTCAGGAGATTAAAGCTAGTATGTCAGAACGTAGTTCTAGTATTACTCACATTCGCCGACATTGTAATTTCTTTAGTCACGCTTTGGCAAAGTTTGGTAGAATTCATGGCCGAACAATGGTATGGCTTGGTGCTGGACCAAAGGACATTTTGGACACGGTCATGCGTGATTGTACACCTGATTGAGTAATACTGGAATTATTTCGCAAAAAAAAAAAAGCTAAGTAGTCCCTGCCTGCGAAAAATCAATCAACTAGCTCCAGTAGGTCATGCACGAAGATGGAGTAAGTCAACCCCGGAAGCAGGACTTGTAGGCATATGTAGCCGCGGGGCATTTTCAAATTACGAAAAAAAATTCTTCTCTATTTTGTACTGAAATATGTTTGTCATATTGCATATTTCTGAGTTCAAGAATCGAGCAGGAGCAGCAATGTAACTGCAACGATTAATTAAGAATCTCCACAAGAAAACCATTTACTTGAGAAACATAAAAGCATATGCCACATGTCTGTCCCTGTTGACCCATCTCTCCCGTCTCCGACAAATAGCTCAGCCCGAATCACCGTGATCACCGAGCCGGAGCAGGAATGCGTGGGCGAGCGAGGCCCACTCTAGCATCAAAATGGTGGCGCCCAGGTATTTAATTTTTGGCCGAATTTCGGACATCTATGCCTGGGGCCAAAAAGTTTCGCTTGCCAAAATTATTTCGGCCCATCCAAAATGTTTCTCAAACTTTAATCAAATTTTGGCCTCCACGACCGCCCTCTGGGGCCGCGCCGCCCGTACCTAGAGTTCGTTCGCCGGTCGTGTTGAGCGGCTGCCTTATAGAGTCTTTTTTCCGTGCCCTTGCTCCTGATTTTTCTTTCTCCCGCCGGTCAGCTTTATCGGCGTTTTTTTTTGTTTTCCGATCTAAGAAGACCGGGTTGCGACGTCCACCGCCACCGTCGACATCCGCGTGCCTCTACTTCGACCATAGCGCGACCAACCAGTCTCTCCTCCGGCCCAGTGGCCACACGCGCCGCGGCGGCCCATCAGGGCCAGCCGTCGTCCGCGCGTCGGCCCGCCCATCGCCCTGCGCCGGCCATCATCGCCATGTCCTCGAGTTCAGTGCGCCGCACCGATCGAGCAACAGGTTGCCGCTGCGTCGCCCCGTCGGGCCGCAGCGCCGCCGCCTTGTGGTTCACATCGTGGCTGCACCGATCGCCGCCGCCGCTACGTCGCCCCTTCAGGCCGTAGCGTCGCGGCACGTGGTCCCCGCCGTTGCCCTGAGGCCGTTCCCGTGGTTGCACCAACCAGCGTGCTGCAGCTGTGTCGCCCCTTCGGGTTGTAGTGCCGCGGCCCGCGGTCAACCGCGGCCCTGAGGCCATCTGCTCCCAGCCGTCCCCGAGGCTGCACCGACCCTCGCGCTGCCGCTGCGTCGCTACGTTGGGCTGTAGCAAGCATGGCAAGCGGTCCCTGCAACCGTCCCGAGGTCTTCCCTGCCGTTGCCCTGACCCGCGCGTTGCCGCTGCGTCGTCCCTTCGGGTCGTAGCGTTGCGGCGCGCGGTCCACTCCGCCGTCCCCGCGCGTCGACTTCTACGTGGTATGCATCGCGCCGCCTCCGTAGGCATGGGAACGCCACCATCCGCGCTGGTTCTAGATTAAATTGGAAACATAGGTTAGACTGGGAAATATTATGGCTTGCCTTCTACTCCAAGTAGATCATGTACTCATATATGCCCATGAGGCTCAAACAATACGACAACTATTCAACCAAACCTCTCTCTCCCTTCTAACAAGGACAATGCCAGCTGTGTGCACGTTGCTCTGGGCTCCAGCACTGGTGGCAGGGGTGACGAATGAGCCCAAGCAGCTAGTCGCGGCGAAAATGGTGGTTAGTGCGTGTAGAAAGACGTGGAGCGGGCCGCACAGGGACGGCACAAATGAGGGAGATGTAGATGGTGTTTGGTTCTCTAGTCCTAGGGCTTTTTCTAGTCCGTGGGACTTTTTGAAAAAGACTCTCAAGGAGGTACTTCTAATGTCTTCTAGCAAAAAGTTCCAAAAAGTCCCACCATGTTTAGTTTGCTAGGGACTTTTTCTAGTCCCAACACAAAAAAGTCTCTGGAATCAAACACCCCCATAGTCTGACGCTACGCCCAGCAGTAAGTTGCTGCGGAGCTAGAATGCACTGTGCGCCGCCACTTGCCAGCCAACCAATGTTGCTGCCGAGTGCCGATGCGACACAATGCTAGTTTCTTCTTGATCACTCTGAAGCAGTAAACTGAATTAAGGAACTGTGAGAGGCAAGAAGAGAGTTGTCACTTGAGACTGGAAGCAGTGAATGGAGAGGACGATGATCAAGCGAAAATGCGAAATTATATAGTCAATGGCCTGTAATGTGGGTTTCATCTGCAACCGTTTGGGCGGCGAGGGGTTGGTTTATAATTAATGGCTACCGAGTGACAAAGCTTCGTGATCTCCTTAACTTGGTGCTGACTTTTGCTGTCAGCAGCTTGAGAAACCAGCGACCATATGCGCAAAGGGCCTTCTCTCATTTCTACAGTTTCTGTTTCTATGGTACCAACTCGGTTTCTGCTTCCGTTGCCTCAGATTTCAGGTGACTGCACTACATTTGAGTTGGGCTCAAAGGTGACATATTAACCATGCATACAGGCACTCTCACTCATCGAGAAGAGCGAGTGCCAACCTCATGCATAACTGTGCGACTGCTAGAACCCCTTTAGTTTTTCGTTGTAATGAACCACTATTTTATTTTATATGGAGAGCTCAGGGTCGATGACTGCTGCAATGAATCTTACTTTACACACAAAATAGATGCCGTCAAAAAGAAAAATACACACAAAATAGATCACGGCTATTTTTTTATATATGGAGAGCGTAGGTCGATGACCCTATGGTTGGTGAAGCATTGGAGCCCTAGTTATTGTTCCCATGTACATCCGGCATCCATATAGACTGGACTTAGTCTCAGCGTCTATTTTCAAGACAGAGGTGTAGTAAAAACTTCCTCGCATCTTTTAGCTACTAGTTTTTGGCCACGATGAGGACGATGAGGGACACCAAATCTCGGTTATTTGTCTTTTAGAATGGGAAGCACCAAGAATTTTAATTGTTCGATCCAGTTCCTGCGAGGGCTTTGGCACAAGCAGAAGTAACGAGCCATCGGACCTGCATGCACTGCAGGCTGAGACAGGGGAGACTCATCGCACAGTGAACTGGGGCTCACGGGAGCATCACATGGCTTCTGCACGCTTCTCTGGTGTGATTCCATATCTCCACATAACTTCCTTATAAGTGTTATATGTTACACACCAAAGCCGTAATCATCGGATGATGAAGCAATAAAACAATCAGGCTAATCAAGCACGTGGGCCATCCAAATGGAGTTCATGCGTGTTCTTTTTTTTAGAGCAACAGGAGGGCAAAGCCCTCCCGGTTCCACCTTTTATAAATGAAACCAAGCAAGATGTTCACAAAGGAAAAAAAGTTTCTAGTTATGCAACTACTCAAAAGCAGAAAAAAGAAAGAACAGCTGGTCCACCGCACAGCCTGTTACTCCCCAAGCTTTGCTCAAAAGAAAGAGCAAAGAGGGGGTGTTAAATTGTGATCCAAATTATACCATGTTGGACTAGACGTAGTACAACAGGTGTGGGCCTTTTCCGTTGACGTCAACGTGTACGAGTACAACTCGTTTACTTGTCCTCCAAGGACTCTTATGTATTGCCCTCAATATATACCCCATGTAGTCGCACCTAAGACGGCCTGTCGTCTCGTGCTTGTAATACTCTTCCTCATAGTGATTGCGCCTTCGTGCGTCCGTGGTTTTCTCCCGCAAGGGTTTCCACGTAAAAATCCGTGTCTCTCGTGTCTCGTTTATTCTCGTTATTATCTAACAAGTGGTATACAGAGCTGAGGTTTACAGATACGAGATTTGAGATCGAGGAGATTAGAGTTCGGTGCGCCGCCGTGTCTGCGCGTCGCCGAGTCGAGGCCGTAAGGCTTTCCGCTGTTGTGTTTCGATCTGTGCGCAGCCGTAGGCGAGACCGACTGGAATTCGATTCTACGGCGTCACTGAGTACGGCCATCAAATTGCAAGTCGCCGTCGACGTATTCCACCGCAGAGCTGTTACGAGGGTGCAGCCGTCCTCGCACAGTTTTTCCGCTGCTCCACGTCCGCTACTCCTAGGCTTCAAGTCCCGAGGACTATCAACCGTAGCTGCTGCTCCTACTCCACGTGAAGACCAAAACAAATTTGAGTACTCACGTGAAGGCCAAGCTGAGCTACAAGTTCAGATTAATTTATTGTTCAATTGCTACGTCCAACCAGTTACTCTACCAGGTGCTATTTATCCTATATTTTGTTCGCTCCGTAAATTATTCTATCAAGAATTTTTCTACCGGCTTGTACTACTTTGTGTACACAGATTAATCTACTCATGGCTTCCATGAAGTACGATCTTCCGCTGCTCGACCGTGACACAAGGTTTACCCTATGGCAAGTCAAGATGCGGGCGTTGTTGGCACAGGCCGACTATGATGATGCACTGGATAGTTTTGGGAAGGACCGAATTCAGGACTGGACTGCTGATGAGAAAAGAAGGGATCGTAAGGCTTTGTCACAAATTCAACTCCATTTGCATAATAATATTTTGCAGGAAGTTTTGAGCGAGAAAACTGCCGCCGCTCTATGGTTAAAGCTGGAAAGCATTTGCATGACAAAAGATCTTACCAGCAAGATGCATCTGAAGCAAAAATTATTCCTGCACAGGTTACCCGAGGGAGGTAATGTTTTGAATCATATTTCTGAATTTAAAGAGATCATATCTGATCTAGCTGCAATGGAGGTTAAGTATCAAGAGGAAGATACTGCTTTAATGTTACTCTGTTCACTGCCAAGTTCTTATACCAATTTTAGAGACACCATATTATACAGTCGTGATACTCTCACACTTAATGAAGTTTATGAAGCTTTGAACTCTAAGGAGAAGATGAAATTAATGGTGCCTCATGATGGTTCGAGTTCATCCCAAGCCGAGGGATTATCTGTTCGTGGCAGGACAAAGGAGAAGAACTCCAATAATGGAAACAGAGGCAAAAGTAAGAACGGCCACAGGGGCCGGTCGCAATCCAGAGACAAGAAGTATTGCAGATATTGCAAGAGAGACGGGCATGACATCTCCGAGTGTTTCAAGTTGCAGAATAAAGAAAAGAGGAAAGGTAACAAACAAGGTGAAAATTCTGCTAACGTTGCTCGTGATGATAGTTCCGATGATGCTCTTGTCGTTACTGCTGGATGTGCTGAGACCAATGATGAGTGGGTACTTGACACTGCATGTACTTTTCATATGTGCCCGCATAGAGATTGGTTTACTACTTTTGATTCCACTACTGCTGCTGGTTCCGTTTTGGGTTTTGATAATTCACCATGCAAGATTGAAGGCATAGGTTCCGTTCGAATTAAGATGTTTGATGGCACAATCAGAACTTTGACAGATGTTCGGTATATTCCGAAGATGAAGAGAAATCTTATCTCTATGAGTGCCCTTGATGCAAAGGGCTACAAGTATTCAGGTGGAGATAGTGTTTTGAAAGTTACTAAAGGTTCCCTTATTGTGATGAAAGGTGACTTAAGTTCGACCAATGGTCTTTATTACCTTCGAGGTTCTACCGTTTCAGGTAACGCTACTCCAGTTATTTCAAAGAATTCTGATTGTGATGCTGCTAACCTTTGGCATATGCGTCTTGGACATATGAGTGAACTTGGTTTGGCGGAGTTAAATAAGAGAGGTCTTCTGAAAGGATACGAAACTGGTAAATTGAAATTTTGTGAGCATTGTATCTTCGGCAAGCACAAGAGGGTGAAGTTCAATACTTCGACTCATACAACTGAAGGTATTCTTGATTATGTGCATTCTGATTTATGGGGACCATCTCGCAAGAAGTCACTAGGTGGTGCTAGTTACATGCTGACCATAATTGACGATTATTCAAGAAAAGTATGGCCTTATTTCTTGAAGCATAAATGGCAAGCATTCTCAGCTTTTAAGGAGTGGAAGATTATGATTGAAAGACAAACTGAAAAGAAGGTAAAAATACTTCGCACTGATAATGGTATGGAATTCTGTTCTAAGCAATTTAAGAACTATTGCAAGTCTGAAGGCATTGTCAGACACTACACCGTTCCTTATACTCCTCAACAAAACGGTGTTGCTGAGCGTATGAACAGGACCATTATTTCGAGAGCCCGTTGCATGTTGTCTAATGCAGGTTTGCATAAGCGTTTTTGGGCTGAGGCTGCTTCCACTGCTTGTTATCTCATTAACCGGTCACCATCTATTGCTCTTAATAAGAAAACTCCAATTGAGGTATGGTCTGGTTCACCTGCTGATTATTCACAGTTGAGAGGTTTTGGTTGCACTGCTTATGCTCATGTTGATAATGGTAAATTGGAGCCTAGGGCTGTTAAGTGCATCTTTCTTGGTTATAAGTCTGGTGTTAAAGGTTTTAAATTGTGGAATCCTGAAACCCAGAAGGTTGTTATTAGCAGAAACGTTATCTTTAATGAATCTGCTATGTTACATGATGTTCCATCTACTAATGTTCCCGTTGAGAGTGAACAGCAGGCTACTATTCAGCATCCTACTGTTCAGGTGGAGCATGTTATTGATTCAGATGATACATCCGGTAATGAAAATGTTGATGCACATGATGATCCCGTCGTTGATGATGAACATGTCACTCCCACTCCAAATCAGCCTATTGTTCCACCCGGTTGGAATCTTGCGCGTGACAGAGTTAGGCGGGGTATTGATAAACCTAAAAGGTTAATTGAAGAGTGCAATATTGTTTCTTTTGCTTTATCTGTTGCAGAGGAAATTGAAGGTAATGCTGAGCCTTCTTCATATTCCGAGGCTATTATTTCTGGTGATAGTAACAAGTGGATGACCGCTATGCATGATGAGATGGAATCACTTGAAAAGAATGGCACTTGGGATTTAGTAAAATTACCTAGAGAGAAGAAACCTATTCGTTGCAAGTGGGTTTTCAAGAGGAAAGAAGGTGTTTCTCCTAATGATGAGACAAGATATAAAGCAAGGTTAGTTGCTAAAGGTTACAGTCAGATTCCAGGTATTGACTATAACGAAGTCTTTTCTCCTGTTGTGAAGCATAGCTCTATTCGCACTTTACTCAGTATTGTTGCCATGCATGATTTTGAGCTTGAACAATTGGATGTTAAAACTGCATTCTTACATGGAGAATTAGAAGAGGATATTTATATGGAACAACCTGAAGGTTTTGTTATTCCTGGAAAAGAAAAGCTTGTCTGTAAGTTAAAGAAATCTCTTTATGGATTGAAGCAATCCCCTAGACAGTGGTACAAGAGATTTGACACATTTATGCTCTCTCGAGGTTTCAAAAGGTCTAATTATGATAGTTGCGTTTATTTGAAAACTGTCAAAGGTTCAACTATTTATTTGCTCCTTTATGTTGATGATATGTTAATTACTGCAAAGAGTATGTCAGATATTAATGAACTAAAGAAGCAATTGAGTAATGAATTTGAGATGAAGGATTTGGGTGCAGCAAAGAAAATTCTTGGCATGGAAATATCCAGAGATAGGCCGTCTGGAAAGGTATATCTAAGTCAGAAGGGATATATTGATAAAGTTCTTCGTCGTTTTAATATGCATAATGCCAAGCCAGTAAGTACTCCGTTAGCTACACACTTCAAATTATCATCAGCTTTATGACCTAAGTCAGATGCAGATATTGAGTACATGTCTAGAGTTCCCTATTCGAGTGCAGTTGGTTCACTTATGTATGCCATGGTTTGTTCCCGTCCGGATTTATCATATGCATTGAGTGTTGTCAGTAGATACATGGCTAATCCTGGAAAAGAGCATTGGAGAGCAGTTCAGTGGATTTTCAGATACCTGCGAGGTACTTCTAATGCTTGTTTACAGTTTGGGAAAACTAGAGATGGACTTGTTGGTTTTGTTGATTCTGATTTTGCTGGTGATTTGGATAAGAGAAGATCGCTCACAGGTTATGTTTTCACCATTGGTGGTTGTGCTGTGAGTTGGAGAGCAACTTTGCAGTCTATTGTGGCTTGTTCCACTACTGATGCCGAGTATATGGCTATTTCTGAGGCATGCAAAGAAGCTATCTGGTTGAAAGGTTTGTACGCTGATCTTTATGGAGATTTATCTTGCCCTACCGTATTTAGTGACAGTCAAAGTGCCATATATCTTACAAAGAATCCAATGTATCATGAGAGAACGAAGCACATTGATGTCAGATTTCACTATATTCGAGATGTTGTTGCTGAAGGTGATTTGAAGGTATGCAAGATAAGTACTCATGATAATCCTGCTGATATGATGACAAAGCCAGTTCCGACCAATAAGTTTGAGCTTTGCTCAGGCTTAGTTGGTATTTCTCACTAGTCCTATGGACTTTGACGCACAAGGTGTTTATGCTGATTTGGATGGAGTTATTCACTTTCTTCGACTACTGGAGGGAATTTGGATCAAGGTGGAGATTGTTAAATTGTGATCCAAATTATACCATGTTGGACTAGACGTAGTACAACAGGTGTGGGCCTTTTCCGTTGACGTCAACGTGTACGAGTACAACTCGTTTACTTGTCCTCCAAGGACTCTTATGTATTGCCCTCAATATATACCCCATGTAGTCGCACCTAAGACGGCCTGTCGTCTCGTGCTTGTAATACTCCTCCTCATAGTGATTGCGCCTTCGTGCGTCCGTGGTTTTCTCCCGCAAGGGTTTCCACGTAAAAATCCGTGTCTCTCGTGTCTCGTTTATTCTCGTTATTATCTAACAGGGGGAACTAAAAAGTTCTAGGTTCCTATTACAGACGATTTTCATAAGCTCAGCTTTGACTGGAGACTACAAGACTCATGCGTGTTCTTTCGGTCACATTCAATCAAGCTGGTCTGTTAGCCGTCCGGAAAATAGTACCCCACTTGAAACAAAACATCGCCGTAAAGCTTCTCAGCGTGAGCGCATAGAAAGCGAAGCATATGTGCCAGCCTGCACCAGCATTGGCTGCCGGATAAACGGGTGTCAATGTGGGCGAAAAAACTGCTTCATTTTTGCACCCACTCCAGTAAATTAAATGAATACAAAAAGCAAATCAATTTGTTTGCCATTTGTGTATTTCTGAGTTCAGCAGTGTAAGTGTAGCAATTAATTAGAAACAAAAAAAGGAATATTACTCATGTCTGCTCCTGCAGGCTGATAAATCTCTCCGGGCTATGACCCTACAAAAACCGCTAGGCTCTAACAAAAGTTCAGCCAGAATCAGAGGTGGGTAGCCAGACAACCAACGGTTATCGTACTCGCCACCATCCGCCGGCTCCTTGCAGTTGTTGACGAAGCATTAAAGTCTTCTTCTTATTCACATGTACATCTAGCATCCATATATTACTTGGCCTCGCCTTCTAGTTCATAGTATGAAGAAGCTATAGTTCAAACTTTCTCACATCCATTAGCTGGTTTTTTGCTCATGCGAGTTATAGAGGGTACTAGTGTGAGAGACACCTAATGTCGGTCATGTGTCTTGGGGAATGTGATGCATCAAGAATTTCAGTGTCAGTTCAATACGCAAATCATGTTCTTCCTTGATAGAAAGGAGGAGATAGCAGTATCCCTGATGTGGTCCGATGATTGGGGACCGGAGGAGCACCGAAGCATCTCGATTGTTCCTCCATGCATCTCTGTTCTGACTCAACCAAAAATTGTGTAGGGAGTGAGCGACCTTTGAAAAGAGGACTTGGTTGTGGTCTGAATCATTTAGGAAAAATGCCACCAACACTAGCGAAACTCAATGGCACCGGGTCTTCTGCTGTTAATGTGACTAACAAAGTGCATGATGGACCATGACTACCTGACCGGAAACAGGGCCATGGCAGTGTGACTTTTCAAAATTGCACGCAACACAATCTTTACAGCACTGAATAAAGAAGTAATTTATTCCCAAAAAAGTGAATAAAAAAGTTTATCCAATTTACAAGCTGACTACATGAAACGAGTAAACAAAAGAAGTATAATATATACCGAATGCATAAAGCAAATCAGTTAGTATGTTTGCCTTTGCGTATTTCTTAATGCACTGAGCACAAATGTTACTGTAATAGCTAAGAATCGAGAGGAGTCACTAGCAGAAGGCCCGAACCCTCCACTTACAACGTATCCACAAAAATTTGTCCAAAAAATTGATCATAACAGGATCACTCTTAATACAGTGAGTAAAGAAATAACCTCAACGTTATACCAGATCCAGTAAAAATATAACGTGTGCAGTAAGCAAAACAGTCTGTTCGCCTAAATTCGTACTGGTACAACAATTAAATTGTACTAACTTATACAAGAATAAAGAAATATCCTCATTTTTCCTCTCCGTTCATCCATCTCGACAGGCTCTGGCCACTGGCCACAGCTGAACCGGACTCAGACGTGGTAGCCAGAGGGCCAGCTCTTTGGGTACTCACCGCCGTGGGCTGCCTCCTCGCCGACGTCTTCGCTGAGCCGAAGAGCGAAGGCAAGCGCCAGCGCGGCCCACTCAAGCACGAAGATGGCGGCGCCAAGACCGCCGACGAGCCTGAGGATGACCGCGCCGTCGTCCTCCCGGACGTAGGACCGCAGATCGGTGAGGAAGTCAGCCGTGCGGGTGAATGCGAGCACGGCCGCAGCGCCCTGGAAGATGGCAGTGAGGACGGCACCGGCGGTGTGCGCAGTGTGCTGGGCTCCCGCGCCGGCTGCGGGGGTAGTGAAGGAGCCGGAGCAGCCAGCCGCGGCAAAGACCGCGGTGAGCGCGTGGAGGAAGACCAGGAGCAGGCCGCACGGGGATGGGACGAGGCGGAGCGAGAGCGTGAGGAAGATGCAGGCCGACGCCGCGCCTAGAAGCAAGTAGTTGCAGAGCAGGAACGCCCTATGCGCCGCCACTTGCCCACCAGCCATTGTTGCTGCTGTCTGCCGACACCGCAAGCTGATTTATTCTTGTTCACTCCCAAGCAAACTGAAGCAAGGAACGATGGTGGTGACTAGAGTGTTGGATGAAGCGGAGAGTGAGCGAGCGTGATTAATATAGTCAATGGCGTGCGAAGGGAATATCATTTGCTACCGTTGGACGGCGAGGGGTTGGCTTAACGGCTAGCGAGTGAGAGCGTGGCAAGAGAAAGAGAGACGTTGCGATCTCGACTGATTAATTATCACACAAACCAAGAGGAGATGACATCATCATATTGTTAGGATTGATCTCTCTCCGCGTGGGCCCAACGGCCCACCGGACCCTTAGATCCGCGTCCTGATCGGGGGCGCCCAACCCAATATGGTTGGAGGGCCCCTGTGACCCGCGTTATATAAACAGAGGTAGGGGGTCGGAGCACGTCTCACGAAGTTGAACGCCGCCACAAACCCTACCTACAAACCCTACCGATCTAGGGTTAGCGCGGTGCTCACGGGAAGCACCACCACTGCCGTCATCTCGACCTCATCTCCGGCCCCTACTTCGCCATGGTCGGAGCTGGATCGAGCTCGTCCGTTCACCAGGAAGGTAGGTCTACTGGACTACATCTAGCCTACTAGATCCAAGGGGTCTATCAATGGTTTCAGAGCCATCTAGGCTTAGATGAATTCGGTACAGAGAAAGAATCATAGAAAAGAAACCCCTCCCTCCCCAAAGAACCCCATTGAAAGGGCACAGAAACAATCCATCCACAGAAAGTTGCGCCGCCTTCACGGCCGCGCCGTTCCTCTCGATCCCGAATCGCATCGGCAAGCCGAGGATTCGGGAAGAAGAACCACCGGAGCCCCAAAGCTCTTCGGAAAAGAAAAGACAGAAAAAAAAAATGAATAGGGGGCACCGCAGCCACGCCGTTCGACGGCGGCGCGCTTCCGCTAAGGGAAACGCGCCACCGGTGAAGGGGAGGCAACGGCGCCGCGGATCCTCGTCGTCCATCAGGCGCAGGGGAGAAAAAGAGGCGATCTCGTGTTTCTCTCTCTCTGTAGCAGTGGAGATGGAGAAAGAAGGGAAGAGAAGGAGGAATGGAAGGGGGGACTCGCGCATGGCGCGGTGGCCTTCGCCGCCGGCGGCCGGGGGGGGGGCGGCCAGGGGGGGACGCATCCCCCTTTCCTCTCTGCCGCTCGAAACAGAGAGCCGACGGGTGAGAAAGAAACGAGAGCGGCGCTCGCTGGGGGAAAGAGTGCGAGAGAGACGGTCGATTCGGTCGGGCAGGTCCCTTTTTGTTCAGCCGATCTGCACGCTCCATCGTCCGATCGAAATCGACGGCCAGATTGAAACCCTAGCCGCCCCAGGCCAGTTGGGCCGAAAGTAGTGGAGAGGCTGGGCCGCGAGCCAGGCAGGCCGCTGCGGGCGCCAGCCGCGAGGCCAGTTGGCCCGAGCGGCCAGCTGCGGGCGCGCGCGCTGGGCCGAGGCTCCAGCCGCCGCGGGCGCTGGGCCGGCGCGAGCTGCTGCTTTTTTTCATTTTTTTTATTCTTTTTCTGTTATTTCTTATACAGTTTTAATCAAAAGACAGAAAAAGAAAAAGGCAAAGTATTTTTCTAAAAAGTTCACGAATTTTTTATCCGTGTTTTCCGCTGCGTAAAAGTAATAGTGCTCTTTTTTTTAACACAGAAATAAAAGTACTATATTTTCTTTAAGAGCATGTTTTGTGAATATGATTATGTTATTATATATAACCAACGTTGTAAATAGCACGACCGTATTTCATTATTGAAAAATTAAAGATGCATTTAATTCTTATATTTGCCCAACGGTAATATAATTTTTTAAATGCTTAGACAATTATGTGTTTAATTTAACCAACGTTAGATTCATACATATAATTGTTATATTGACATCACTTCATTGTGATTTCAGGAGATACCTCCTCATGAGTTGCTTAAAAGATGTTCCGACACTCAGGGGTGACAACTACACTGAGTGGATGAAGAAAGTGGACATGGCATTTATCTATGCCGATGTCGACTGGGTTGTGGATCAGGCACAACCGGTCAGACCTATAGATACAGTAAGAGAAACTACTGATGATGACGCTGCATGGGCTAGAAAGAAGAGGGATTATGCCCCTCTGGAATTGTCATATTCCATAGACAATCAAAAGTGGGTCAATGCGAATAAAAAGTGCATGGCCTTTGTAAAGAACACAATTGAGAACGTAATCGTGGGCTCAATTGCAGAGTGCACAGCTGTTGGAGAGCTGCTAACAAAGATAAAGAGCCAGTTTACTGGTTCTTCAAAGACATATGCCACCCAGCTGTTGAAGCAACTGGTTTCACAGCACTACACTGGGGGTGGTCATGGCATAAGGGAGCACATCCTTAGGATGAGCAATATGGCAGCGAAGCTCAAGCCCATGGATGAGGATCTGGAGATAAAACCAACTCTCCTGGTCCACCTGGTCATGGCTTCTTTGCCAAAGGAGTTTGAGACATTTGTGGTGAACTACAACATGTCACCTGGAACATGGGATCTTGAAAAGACCATTGCCATGTGTGTCCAAGAGGAAGAACGGCTTAAAGATTCACATGGTGGTTCTATCAACTATGTGAAGGATAAGAAAAAGAATTTCAATAACAACAGTAAGGGTTCTCCCTCAAAGCCTCATGGGAAAGCTCCCTATCAGTGTCAGCATCAGCCAAAGCACTTTGCAGTGGACAAAGACACATGTCTCCACTGTCACCAGTCTGGTCACTACAAGAAGGACTGCCCTGAATGGCTGAAACATATCATGGCAAAGCAAGGTAACAATGTTGTTTCCATAGTTAATGAATCCCTATATACACAGTTTTCTAAATCCACTTGGTGGATTGATTCAGGAGCAACTGTTCACGTTGCCAATTATTTACAGGGATTCCATTCGACCCGGATTACGCAAAGAAGAGAAAGAGGAATTGAAGTAGCAAATGGAATAAAAGCGGAAGTTGAAGCTGTCGGCGACATCTCCTTGGAGTTAGCTGATGGATTCAAACTTCTACTTAGAGATGTTTTATATGTTCCTTCATGTAATAGGAATTTGATTAGTGTTTCTTGCTTGGACAAAGATCATTATGAATGTTATTTTGGACATGGCAAATGTGCCATATGGTTTAATAATGCTTATGTGGGTGATGCTTTCCTCCATGATGAGCTTTATTTATTATCACTTCGTGAAAAAGTTTATTCTATATGCAATGTGAATGAGCGTATTTCCGCGTTGAATAAAGAACAAAAGAAAAGAAAGAGAACTCACGACTCATCGAAATTATGGCACTGTCGTTTGGGCCATATTTCCAAGGGGAGAATAGAGATACTCGTTAAAAGTGAAATTCTTCCTCCATTAGAGTTCTCTGACTTAGAACAATGCATAGACTGCATTAAAGGAAAGTATGTAAAACAAATCAAAAAGGGTGCAAACCATAGCACAGCAATGATGGCTTCTCGCCCCTCGTTGGTTACCCCAAGTGGAAGGTTTGAGATGCAGTGTAGCGGTAGTTTTCCCTTGGCAAAGATACCAAGGATCGAATTTCCCCTGAGACTCCAAGGTTCGACAAGAAGGTGTCAACTGCTAGCGGCGCAACCAGCGATTGACCGGACCTGCACACAGATACAAATAACTTTGCTCCCAACGAGTACAAAGAGGTTGTCAATCCCTCCGGCCTTGTCGTTTACAAAGGATCAAACGCAAGAGGTAATAGTGATAGGTATGACTGCAACTATTAAGTAGGAACTGAAAGTAAATAGCGGATGTGATCAGTGATGGTAATATGGACCGGGGTCCCATGATGTTCACTAGTGATGTCTCTCTACCAAAAGACGATAAAACAGCTAAGCGAGGTAAACAAATTACAGCTGGGCAATTGACAGGATTATGTGCGCAAACCAATGCTAACTATGCTGCAAGAAAGGTAGAGGCTCAAAAGCATGGGCGGTACGCCAAGGCAAGTAGACCGAAATCCATCTGCATCTACTACTAATCATCCACCTTGAGATATCTATCCAGAACATCTCGCTGGTATTAAGTTGCGAGTCCCACCCAAAGTGTAAACTCAAAGCAACAGACAACTGCATTAAAAGAACTTTGCGTAAAGTAAACAATCCTTGCACCCGCAAGTACAAGCACCGTTGTTTTCCCCCTTGTGGCAACAGCACATCCCCTAGACTCATGTTTCTGTCACTCAAGCTAGTCATCGAGGGGCATGAACCCACAATCAAGCATAACGTTCCCTCTTGGAGTTACTACCTACTACTTGGCCAGAGCAATAAACAGCAACGGAGAACATGCAAGAATTACTCAAGAACATAAATATAAAAGAGGTGAATCAAATATATTACTCAAACAAAATCTGAACATCATCTCATAATCCATCGGATCCCAGCAAACTCATCATAGCAACAGCATAAGGATTACATATGTGCCTCGATCATGTAGGGCAGCTCACGAGGTCTAATCGGTGAAGGACAAAGAGGGGAGGAGAACATCACATAGCTACTGGTCATGGACTCATGGTCCAAGGGAGACTACTCACAACTCATCCGAGAGGCGTCCATGGTGGTGGAGAAGCTCCCGGTGGTGATCGTCCCCTCCGGCAGGGTGCCGGGAAGAATTCTCCTGGTGCTCCCGATCTTGGAAGCGCGGTGGCGGCGGAACAGAGATGAGATCGCGAAAAAGGGTTCCGTCCTCGAGGGTTTCGGGACGCGGTGTAAATATATGCCAAAGGGGGGCGTCAGAGGAGGCCTGGGGGCCTAGGCACCCTGGCGGCGCGGCCAGGAGGGGGGCGCGCCCTCTAGCCGCCTGGAGCCCTGGTGGCCCCCCTCCGGCCCTACTTTGGCCGCATGGAAGCTTCCGGAACGCTGATTTTTTATATATTTTTTCCCGGAATTTTTCTGGCAGTTTACGTAATGGGAAAACCTGAAATACAAAAACAGCAGAAAACAGAAACTGGCAGTGGGGTGCACTGAGTTAATAGGTTAGTCCAAATATGATCAAAAGTGTATGGAAGTGCATAAATATCATAGCAATATCACACAAAAGAGGCATGGAGCAAGCAGAAATTATAGATACGTTTTGGACGTATCAACATCCCCAAGCTTAATTCCTGCTCGTCCTCGAGTAGGTAAATGATAACAAGCATAATTTCTGTGTGACATGCTATTAACCATATAAGAACTTTTCAGAGTCACATGACAAAAGCTTACTGAGATAATGAGTCTGTAGTAATTAAGTTGCCTCTTGAGAAAATCACAAAGAACTGAAAGTTTTACAATATGATACTGAAACATCAAATAGATTTGTAGTGAGCATGGTGTGCAAATATGATAAAGTGGTACCTCGCTTGCCCCCTTTAGTGAAGCAAAACATAAATGCAGGGGCACCTCCAAAGTTTAAGTGACGACTAGATACAATGATTTCAGAATAAACGATATCATAATCATGCAAAAGACAATGGTACTTTGGGACAATGCACATTACACTCAGAATGATAATCATGCTCTCAATAGTTGGTGCTTTAAAGAAGGTGGAGACTCTCGAACCGTGGCTTTTGATGGCAAGGTTGAAAACCCGTGGTCGGAAACAAAAACTAAACATGTACCAGAGCTCTTGGTTTTTAAAAACAGAGGTAATAATTATTTTTTTAGAACATGCATATTTCGTCAACGGATGCTAGCAGATAACTCAATTACTTCTCGAGCTGGACAAGTTTCGAGGAACGGCTCCCGCATGAGGACGATCACATCCTCTTAATCTCCTTTGTTTATCACTGCCAAAGTTTTCTGATTTCTCATGAACAAAGCGTGAAGGAGGGTTTATTTGTTGTATTTTTTTTAATGAGCCGGGCGCACTCTTTGCCAGTTCCTTCTCGTATTATGGGTTTGCACATTAGACATGCAATCCCGGGGTGAAGCTTGTCCAACTTAAAAAGATCATGAATTAACTACTACTTCCTCATGAGCTAAAACAGAGGCACAAAAGAGAAATGCCTCTTTTGAATATTTTCGAGATGGTACATGAAAGTCTTCGTTAGGAATGGCAGGTAAATACCATGTATAGGAAGGTATGGTGGACTCATATGGCATAACTGGTTTAAAGGATTTTGAATGCACAAGCAGTCAGTCCGCTTAGTACAGGCGAAGGTTAGCAAAAGACTGGGAGCGACCAACTAAAAAAGCAATGACGGTCATAATCATGCAGAGCGACAAAGCAACATTGAATCGGGCATGGAAGTTATATTGCTACTCAGAAATTAAAGATCATCAAGGCTTGATAGACTTTCTTTACAGTCTTAAATATGCGTGAGCATATGCCAAGTCAATCAAAATAAATTCTTGGAGGAAGATATCACTAAACCATACCACATCATAGGCAAACAAATCATGTTGGTACTTCAAT
>LR738709.1:617520206-617531150 GCA_902687465.1 Secale cereale | reverse complement strand
ACTTTTAGGTCTGCATAATACGCTCCACCTAGCAAGTCGATATTTTTTGGTTTCATTATCAGACTGCCAAAAAATCTAGATCTAAAGTAATCTAGCCGCTGTAGAACCCCTTTCGACAGGTGGAAGAATGACAATATATACAAAACCATTTTGCTTAGGACGGAATCGATCAAGATCAGTCGGCCCCCATAAGAAAAGAGATTGGCCTTCCAACTGGCTAATCGTTTCTCAAGTCTCTTTTCCACATGCCTCCACTCAGCGATAGTTAAACGCTGATAGTGTGTGGGAATACCCAGATACCGAGTCGGAAACTGCCCAAGCTGGCATCCAAAAATCTCGGCATATTCGGGTGCTGATTCTGCAGCATCACCAAAGCAAAAAAAAATCGCTTTTATGGAATTTCATTTTGAGGCCAGAAAGTTCCTCAAAAGCACATAAGTGCAGCTTGAGATTTCTAGCCTTATCTAGATCATGATCCAAGAATACTATCGTGTCATCCGCATATTGTAGAATGGATAGTCCATCTTCTACCAAGTGTGGGATGACTCCACTAATTTGACCATCCAGCTTAGCCCGCTCAACAAGGGTAGCTAGTGTCGGAGATATTGACCACGAGTGTCTTCATTAACCACCCATGGCGTTTCAAGACAAAAAGGCCGCATGCCATCCTTCGGCCGCCTGCGCATCAGGCCGTCTCCTAGGATCGCCAGGCCTAGGGGCTGGCTGCCAGCAGGCGGTAGAACTCTAACAGGCGGCTGCCCAGCGATTAACATCTAGTAGACGGCCCCGTGGCTCCCCCTAGGATTGTGCGTTGGAGATCCGCGACAAGACTAAAGCATGGCTACAGTTAAGCCTGCCCCCCCCCCAGAATCCAAAGAAGCGTGGCTACAGTGCGAGTGTACCTTACGGACACTCCCTGGTCGGCGCATCATTGTAGCCATGTAACCAATGAGCTAGCTTTGGTCAGAGGAAGCCACGATCCCACTACCCGCAGGCGTAGTGGCCTGCAGACGGCAGGCCCCACCCGTCAGCGAGCTACCCAGAAGCAGACGACCTCTGGCAGATGGCTTGGGGAACGGGTCGCCCTGTAGCAGGCGGCTAACCATTCCCTTGAAGTCTAAACCCCATCAAGATGACAAGACATGGCGTGGCAACA
This sequence comes from Secale cereale, assembly GCA_902687465.1. Lineage (NCBI taxonomy): Eukaryota > Viridiplantae > Streptophyta > Magnoliopsida > Poales > Poaceae > Secale > Secale cereale. The sequence goes on along the minus strand of LR738709.1, from coordinate 617,529,994 downwards.
TTGTATGACCGCAAGGCGGCGGTACTATAGCCACTCCCTCTCTGACGGGGCCTCCATCAGCAGGAGGACACCAATAGTAAAACACAATCACACGGGCCCACAGACGGCGGGCCCACTGGACGGACATGCCTCCAGCCACTGGTGGGATCCACCAGGCGGCGGGACCCAGCAGCCAGCAGAGAAGCCGGCGCCCAGAGACGCTGAAGGCCGGGGCCCGCCCCGGCCGGATTACCATTGTATCCCTAGGGGCTAGGCCTATATAAACCCCCTAGGGTCTTCCATGCAGAGGAGTTAGGGTCAGTTTGGTTGCCTTCCTTGCGATCTTGTGCCTGGCCACGAGCATGCCTGCAACCTGCCTGAGATTCGTTTGGTTAGCGTCCTGAGAAATTGACTGACGCCTGGCCTGGGAAAACCCGGTGCCCTCATTAGCCTGGACCAATCCAGGCAACATTATTAGCTTGGCCCTAGGCGTTCGATTCCACACGCCTGGTGTGTGCCTGGTTATAGATTTGACTTAAAATATTCTACTGGTCCTATAGCTTCACATCTGTATGTACTATTAACCCTATAAAATATTCACTAGTACTCTTCTAGGCTAAGGCACCAATCAAACATATTTCTACCAGGCTAGCCAGCCCAGGCATAAAACGCAGGTGTTCTCAGGCCCATCCCAGGCAGTGATTTTTTCCAGGCACGATGGCGAGGACAGAAACCAAACTGACCCTTAGACTTTGAGAGAGACACAAAGAGAGATACACAGATAGGGAGAAACCCTAGCGACAACTCGCGTTCCCTAGAGGGAAAGAAGAGAGCTAGCCTTGCCCTTCTTCCTCCTCTAGACGACACACCTCAAGGAGCAACCTTGTAGCTATCATATTGACATTAGTCATGACGCGGAGTCCTCGCACGGCAGGACTAGGGGTGTTATCTCCACGGAGAGCCCCAAACCTGGGTAAGATTCGTAGGCGTCCTAAGTATCGCCTTATACTGCTGCCAGGACCCGGCGACGTTCTCTTGTCCCCATGCATGATAAGCCATCCTCTCGCATATGTCGCACCAAAACCCCGACATTTGGCGCCCACCGTGGGGCAAGGTGCACCGTCGTCCGGAGACATGTTCTGGATGAGAACTTTGTTCCTCCCTGGAGAGCGTAGCCAGCCCGGCACACCTGATGGCGTGGATGCAGGGATACTTCGTGGTGCTGAGGCCGCATGCACCACGAACAAGCTCGCCGATCTTCTCGGCGAGGTCCACTTCCACGACGACCCCTCTCCGGCCGCAGAAGCAGTTGGCTCGGAGAGCTGCCTCATCGACCTCCTCGACAAGCTGCACAACGTCGACGAGCGCGCCTCCGACCTGGAGTCCGTTGGCTCCTCTGATCCCCGTCGACATGATCGTCGACCCCGACATGGCGTCCGCCAATACTTTCCCCAACCACGTGGTGGGCATCCACGATCCCCTCCCCCGTCGACCTGCGATACCAGCGTCAGCACCGTCACGGAGGTGCTGGCCGCCAGCCACGACGAACCCTCCAACGGGTCTGGTCAGGACCAGCTGCGGGCGGCAATGCGGAGTCTCTCCACTCCCATCGCCGCGGGAACAGACGGCACGGCGCTGGAAGCACTCCGCGTCTCGCTCCTCGACAACGCCAACAAGTTAGCTGCCACCTGACGCTTCACTGAAGCCTACAGCCACGAGATCGACTGCGCCATAGGCGGCACGTCGGCTGCTGGCGAGCCCAGCTGAGCCGGCTCTATCTGAGACCGGGGTGGAGCCCTCGCCAGTATGCTAGGAGCCCCACGACCGGTGTATGCCACCCCGTTGGAGAACCTAAGGGCTGCCCAGGCGGCAGCTGACGAGCTGGACCACTTGGAGGGAGACGAGCTTTGCTGCATGACGCAACGCGTCCAGCAGCTCCTCGACATGGCAACCGAGCAGCAGAAAGCTCGCCGCTGGGCTTTGGAGACCGACGCGCAAGAGGACAACCTTCCTCCTCGGCGGGAGCAAGGGGCTGATACGTCCAAAACGTATCTATAATTTCTGCTTGCTCCATGCCTCTTTTGTGTGATATTGCTATGATATTTATGCACTTCCATACACTTTTGATCATATTTGGACTAACCTATTAAATCAGTGCACCCCAGTGCCAGTTTCTGTTTTCTGCTGTTTTTGTATTTCAGGTTTTCCCATTACGTAAACTGCCAGAAAAATTCCGGGAAAAATATATAAAAAAGCAGCGTTCCGGAAGCTTCCATGCGGCCAAAGTAGGACCGGACGGGGGCCACCAGGGCTCCAGGCGCCCTGGCCACGCGGCCCCCCTCCAGGCCGCGCCGGGGGGGCGCCTGGGCCCCCCTTAGCTCCCCTGGCGACCCCCTTTGGCATATATTTACACCGCGTCGCAGAAACCCTGATTCCAGACCCTTTTCTCTAGACGCAATTCCGATCTCCGCCGCCATCGCCATCAAGCTTCGGGGGACCAGAATTCCTGTGTCGGCACCCTGCCGGGACGGGGAAGTGCCCCCGGATTCATCTCCATCGACGTTGCTTCCTCCCTCCATGATGCGGGAGTAGTTCCTCCTCGGGGCTGAGGTTCTTACCAGTAGCTATGTGGTCAATTCTCTCTCCCATGATGTGATCTTCGTTGTGATCATAGGCTATGTTAATCTAGGGTGATCCCATGATATTTCCCCTTCCTCTATGTATTGGATTGATGTACTCACTTGTCTTTATCTAGTATAATCCCCGAGACCAAGGTGACAGCGGTCTATTGGACATGGATTAGAAAAATATTTTCATGAGTGATTTCCTCTCTTGTGTGTTGATTGAAGATTGAGAGTCTCTTGGTGCTTGTCTTTGACTATGCTTTAGATATGTTGTGGTGATTGTGGGACTCTCTTTGGATGGCCGCGGTGACATTGGGAAATCCTTAGATTGAGAACTACGAACTTTGAGGTGTGCTTTTGTAGCCCTACATAATTCTTGTCCTCTCTTGACCACGAAGGAATGACCTCCGGGTGCGTCTCCATTGCATGTTTTATGGGAAATATCATGTGATTCGATTATGTTAATGTTGTTGGGAGTTGCCACTAGTGAAAGTATGATCCCTAGGCCTTGTTTCCACCATTGCAATACCATTTGTGCTCACGTTTACCACTTGTTTGCTTGCTGCACTTTTTGTTATAGATTTATATTACTTTGCTTTGCCACTCCTGTCATCACTAGTAGAAAACAGGGCATTGGTCCAGCCCATTAGCCCCGGTTCAATCTAGAACCGGGACCAATGGGGGTACTGGACCCGGTTCGTTAGCCCAGGGGGCCGGCCGGGCCACGTGGGCCATTGGTCCCGGTTCGTCTGGACCTATTGGTCCCGGTTGGAGCTAAAAACCGGGACCAATGGCTCTTGCTCCTGGCCCACCACTATTTGTCCCGGTTTGTTTTATGAACCGGGACCAAAGGCACCCCTTTAGCCCCGGTTTGTAGGACCAACCGGGACCAGTGAGTTGCCTATATAAACCCCCTCACTCAAGAGCAGAGCTCACTGCTCTGTTTTTTTTCTGGCCGAGGGGGAGAGGGGTTAGTGGTGCTCTAGCTCACCTCCTATGCACACAACGTGTTCGGTGGAATGTCCGAGCCACACTAGTTAAGCTTTTCTCCTCTCGAGGCTCTATTTTCTCCGAGATTTGTCTAGGTTTAGCGGTCCGTCACGTCCCGTCCCCGTCTTCGCCGTCGTCGATCGCCCCCGCCGATCTCGTCACCGGCACCACCGTGGTGAGCCTCTTGTTATGTCCATGCTTTTCTTACTTTTATTATTGCTTTAGATAGATATTTGTCTAATTTTCTTACGTCTATTATTGCTTGTTATTATATAGTGCGATGGTTTTGATATCCGCCCACGTGGGCCCTCGTCCGGTCTACGATTCGGATGTGGTATATTATCTTTAATGTATAACTATATGTTTTAGTGCTTATGATAGTTATGCCGACCAACCTGACATGCATAGATGTTTTATTATGTCTAGGAGGTAGTTGAACCGGAAATTCCAACCGACCCTCTTGTGGAGAGGTTAAATTTAGTTGAAGAGGAAAACATTTCGTTAAAGAAAAAATTGGAAAAAATGGAGGAGGAGAAGATGGAATTGGAGTTGCATGTTGCGGAAGTTATCGATGATCACAAGATCAAGATGGACCCTATTGTCGATAGGTTAAATTTAGTTGAAGAAGAAAACAAATTCTTGAAGGAAAAAATAAAAAAATTGTGGACGAGAAGATGATATTGGAGTTGCATGTTGCGGATGTCGTCGATGATCACAAGATCAAGATGGATGCAATGCGGTTGAAGATTAAAAAGATTAGAAAATATGCCATTAATACCGAGGCTTGGTATCATTATGCCGTTGGATCAATTGTTACCTTGGTTGCGATTATGATAGCATTTGTTTTCGCGTTGAAATGTTTTACATAGTTTCGATGTGTATGGAGAGCTATATGTTGTTAGATGAGAACTATATATGTATGTACTTTGGTTTTAATGTGATGATGAACTTTTATCCATTTGGTCACTTAATTATCTATTTATGATGTTCTGTAATGGTTTTTGACACACTTAATTATATATAAATGCACGCAGATGAACCGCCAATGGATGTACGGTGACAGACACACCTCCGAGTACATTAAGGGCGTGCGTGAGTTTCTAAATGCGGCAGAGGCAAACAAGCAGAATGGTTTTATGTGTTGTCCATGCACTAAATGTGTGAATACGATGTCTTACTCTAACCGAAAAATCCTTCACTGCCACCTGCTTTACAAGGGTTTCATGCCACACTATAATGTTTGGACGAGGCACGGAGAAATAGGGGTTATGATGGAAGACGGCGAAGAAGAAGAGTACGATGACAACTATGTGCCCCCTGAATACGGTGATGCTGCAATGGGGGGAGCTGGTGAAGATCAAGAGGAACCAGACGATGTGCCCAATGATGCTGCAACGGGTGAAGCTGCTGAAGATCAAGAGGAACCAAATGATGATCTTCGCCGGGTCATTGTCGATGCAAGGACACAATGCGAAAGTCAAAAGGAGAAGCTGAAGTTCGATCGCATGTTAGAGGATCACAAAAAAGGGTTGTACCCCAATTGCGAAGATGGCAACACAAAGCTCGGTACCGTACTGGAATTGCTGCAGTGGAAGGCAGAGAATGCTGTGGCTGACAAAGGATTTGAGAAGCTACTGAAAATATTGAAGAAGAAGCTTCCGAAGGATAACGAATTGCCCGACAGTACATACGCAGCAAAGAAGGTCGTATGCCCTCTAGGATTGGAGGTGCAGAAGATACATGCATGCCCTAATGACTGCATCCTCTACCGTGGTGCATACAACGATCTGAACGCATGCCCGGTATGCGGTGCGTTGCGGTATAAGATCAGACCCTGGTGATGTTGATGGCGAGCCCGCCAGGAAGAGGGTTCCTGCGAAGGTGATGTGGTATGCTCCTATAATACCACGGTTGAAACGTTTGTTTAGAAACAGAGAGCATGCCAAGTTGATGCGATGGCACAGTGAGGACCGTAAGAAAGACGGGAAGTTGAGAGCACCCGCTGACGGGTCGCAATGGAGAAAAATCGAGAGAAAGTACTGGGAGGAGTTTGCAAAGGACGCAAGGAACGTATGGTTTGCTCTAAGCGCGGATGGCATTAATCCTTTCGGGGAGCAGAGCAGCAATCACAGCACCTGGCCCGTGACTCTATGTATGTATAACCTTCCTCCTTGGATGTGCATGAAGCGGAAGTTCATTATGATGCCAGTTCTCATCCAAGGCCCTAAGCAACCCGGCAACGACATTGATGTGTACCTAAGGCCATTAGTTGAAGAACTTTTACAGCTGTGGAATGGAAATGGTGTACGTGCGTGGGATGAGCACAAACAGGAGGAATTTGACCTAAAGGCGTTGCTATTCGTGACCATCAACGATTGGCCCGCTCTCAGTAACCTTTCAGGACAGACAAACAAAGGATACCACGCATGCACGCACTGTTTAGATGACACTGAAAGTATATACCTGGACAAGTGCAGGAAGAATGTGTACCTGGGCCATCGTCGATTTCTTCCGACCAACCATCAATGTCGAAAGAAAGGCAAGCATTTCAAAGGCGAGGCAGATCACCGGAAGAAGCCCGCCATGCGTACCGGTGATCACGTACTTGCTATGGTCAATGATTTACATGTAATCTTCGGAAAGGGCCCCGGCGCACTAGCTGTTCCGAATGACGATGAGGGACACGCACCCATGTGGAAGAAGAAATCTATATTTTGGGACCTACCCTACTGGAAAGACCTAGAGGTCCGCTCTTCAAACGACGTGATGCACGTGATGAAGAACCTTTGCGTGAACCTGCTAGGCTTCTTGGGCGTGTATGGAAAGACAAAAGATACAGCTGAGGCACGGGAGGACCTGCAACGTTTGCACGAAAAAGACGGCATCCCTCCGAAGCAGTATGAAGGTCCTGCCAGCTATGCTCTTACGAAAGAAGAGAAAGAAATCTTCTTTGAATGCCTTTTCAGTATGAAGGTCCCGACTGGCTTCTCGTCGAATATAAAGGGAATAATAAATATGGTAGAGAAAAAGTTCCAGAACCTAAAGTCTCCTGACTGCCATGTGATTATGACGCAACTGCTTCTGGTTGCATTGAGGGGGCTTCTACCGGAAAACGTCCGATTAGCCATTGTGAAACTATGTGCATTCCTCAATGCAATCTCTCAGAAGGTGATCGATCCAGAAATCGTACCAAGGCTAAGGAGTGATGTGGCGCAATGTCTTGTCAGTTTCGAGCTTGTGTTCCCACCATCCTTCTTCAATATCATGACACACGTCCTAGTTCATCTAGTCGACGAGATTGTCATTCTGGGGCCCGTATTTCTACACAATATGTTCCCCTTTTGAGAGGTTCATGGGAGTCCTCAAGAAATATGTCCGTAACCGCGCAAGGCCAGAAGGAAGCATCTCCATGGGCCATCAAACAGAGGATGTCATCGGGTTTTGTGTTGACTTCATTCCTGGCCTTAATAAGATAGGTCTCCCTAAATCACGGTACGAGGGGAGACTGACTGGAAAAGGCACGCTTGGAAGGGACTCAATAATATGCAGGGACGGTTATTCTTGGTCTCAAGCACACTACACAGTTCTACAGAACTCTACATTGGTGACCCCGTATGTCGATGAACACAAGAACAGTCTGCGCTCCAAACACCCGGAGCAGTGCGGCGACTGGATTACACGTGAACACATCAGGACTTTCAGCAGTTGGTTGGAAACACGTCTCAGAGGTGACAACACTGTTTGTGATGAGTTGTACTTGTTGTCCAGGGGACCATCTTCGACTGTATTGATTTACAAAGGATACGAGATAAATGGGAATACATTTTACACGATTGTCCAAGATCAAAAGAGCACCAACCAAAACAGCGGTGTCCGCTTTGATGCAACAACCGAGAGGGGAAAGGACACATATTATGGTTACATAGTGGACATATGGGAACTTGACTACGGACATGATTTTAAGGTCCCTTTGTTTAAGTGTAAATGGGTCAATCTGTCAGGAGGCGGGGTACAGGTAGACCCACAGTACGGAATGACAACAGTGGATCTAAAAAATCTTGGATACACTGACGAACCGTTCGTCCTAGCCAATGATGTGGCACAGGTTATCTATGTAAAGGACATGTCTACCAGACCGAGAAAAAGAAAAGATAAGGAAGCGAATACATCATACGATGAGCCAAAGCGCCACATAGTTCTTTCAGGAAAAAGGGACATCCTGGGAGTGGAGGGCAAGACAGACATGTCTGAAGATTATGAAAAGTTTCATGAAATTCCTCCCTTCAAAGTCAAGGCTGACCCAAGCATCCTGATAAACGATGAAGATTATCCATGGTTACGGCGCAATAAGCAAATGACACAAGCGAAGAAAAAGTGAAGAGTTTTTTCCGCAACTATTATGATGATACCATGCCAACTTTGTAACAAACGAGTATGATATCATTGTCAGTTTGTACTATTCAAATTTGCACTAACAGAAAGTTTGTAATTGGTTTTACCAGAAAGAATTAAAAAATAAAACAAAAAACAAAAGAAAATAAATAATGCAGAAAACAAAAAAAATTGCAAAAAAATAAAAAATAGCAACAATAAGTATTTCATTGTAAGTAGAAACAAAATAAAATAAATAAAGCAACAAAGAAAACAAATAATTTCAAATTTAAACTATTCAAATTTGAATACTACTTGCACTAACAGAAAGTTTGTAATTGGTTTTACCAGAAAGAATTAAAAAATAAAGCAAAAAACAGAAGAAAATAAATAATGCAGAAAACAAAACAAAAAAACTTGAAAAAAATAGCAACAATAAGTATTTTTTTGTAAGTAGAAACAAAATCAAATAAATAAAGCAACAAAGAAAACAAATAAATAAAAATAGCAACAGTAAGTATTTTGTTGAAAGTAGAAACAAAACTAAAAAATAAAGCAACAAAGAAAAAAAATAAAAAATATGCCACCTGCTGGGCCCACACGGCCTGAATACGACTAGAAACCCAACCATGGGCCAGGATTCAGGCCCGTAGAAAGCCCAGCAAGACCACAGGCAAAGCAGTGTCAGTTTAGGCCCTTAGGCCTGCAGTTTAGAGGAGTTCGAGAGGAGAGAGGCAGCGGGGCTTATAAACTGGTGCTGCTCTCCCTCAACTAGCGAGGTGGGACTAAACTTCCCACCGCACCGCGGCAAGGCCTTTAGTCCCGGTTGCTGCCACCAACCGGGACTAAAGGGTGGCATTAGTCCCGGTTGCTGCCACCAACCGGGACTAAAGGCCCCTCCTTCCCGCCCTTTGGGCTGCTGAAAAGGGACCTTTAGTCCCGGTTGGTGGCAGCAACCGGGACTAAAGGGGGGCATTAGTCCCGGTTTCAGCCACCAACCGGGACTAATGCCCCTCCTATATAACCAGGACTTGCGAAATTTTGGGCAGTTTCCTTCTTCCCCGCCCCGACGCCTCCCTCGATCTGCTCCTTCCCCGTCGCCGTCGCCGTCGCCCCCGTCGCCCCGTCGACGTCGCCGTCGCCCCCGTCGCCCCGTCGCTGTCGCCGTCGCCCCCGACGCCGCCTCGTCGCCCCGCCCCGCGCCGTCGCCGCGCCCCGCGCCGTCGCCCCGCCCCGCGCCGTCGCCGCACCCCGGCCGGCCCGTCGCCCCGCGCCGCCGCGCGCCCCGACGCTGCCTCGTCGCCGCCCCGCCCCGCCGCCGTCGCGCCGCCCAGCCCTGCCGATGTGAGGGGCTCTTTTTTTTATGTTTAATATTGTTGTATATATATATATATAGTTGCTGTGTATATATGTATAAATTGCAGTATATTTATGTGTATATTTTTTTTATGTTTATATAAATTGCAGTATATATAGTTGCTGTATATATAGTTGCTGTATTTATATGTATGTCTATATCTTTTTTTTCTTAGGAATTTGCTAAATATATATGTTAAATATATATTTATGTGTATATAAATATATTTTTTCTTAGGAAGTTGCTGTATATATGTGATGTGTGTATATGTGATGTATATATATGTGTATGTGGCTATATAGTTTTTTGTTTATATATGCTAAATATATATAGAAAGTTTTATATATGCAAAAGTTACAAATTTAGAAAAAGAAGGATAGGAAAGAAGAAAATAAGAAAGAGGAAAGAAAGAAGAAGAGGAGAGGAAGAAGAGGAGAAATAAATAAGAAGAAGAAAAAAAAGAAGAA
>LR738709.1:617502555-617512968 GCA_902687465.1 Secale cereale | reverse complement strand
CAGTCGGGGGTCGAGGGGTCGAGAGAGGTTGCCTAGCTAGTGTCAAAGTATTGAAAAATTCCATGACTTCATCATTTGCCAGAAGTAACCGGGGCATGTTGGTACGAAGTTATGCAAAGATGTTCTGGAACGGAGTTCCTGATAAGTTAATCCGTCTTTTGTTACGGATTATCTTATCTGGGACTTTGTTCCAAAACAACTTTGGAGAGCTTCGTACCATCATGCTACTGTTACTTTCGCCTAATGATGAAGTATTGGTTTTGTTGAATCCTTTGACACTAGCTAGACAAAATGTGACATGAGGGGGGTCTAGGGTTTGTGGATCGCCGAGCAGTCGAGGGTTGAAGCTAGTTCTACATTTGCCATTAATATATCCATCTGTCATGTTTGAATAATAATTGGCATGTTGTAAATATTTGTAGAAACAATGGACGACAACACCCGAGACCTAGCACAAGAAGCGATGTTGATGGACATAATCGCAGACGGACAAAATGCCGTCAGGTCGTATCTCAACGACACCGATGAGCAGGTCGAACAAGAGCTGCGGCTGGAAGATCTAGGCTATGATATTGATGAATTCGGTGACCCAATGCACATGGAAGAAGTAGACCGTGAGGAGGGCTCCGGTGACCCAATGCCGGTGCAAGAAGGAGACCGTGATGCTGGCTCCGGTGACCGAACCGAGTCCGGCCAGGAGGTATATATGTTAGTTAAGCATGTGCTGACTAGTTAATTGATTCATTCATTAACTCTCGTCTTTGTTCCTTTTCTAGCCCTCCGGATCGAGCAAATCTTCGGTAAAGAGACGAGGAGCGAAGAAAAAGTTGAGGCCGGATGAAAAGTTTGAGATCTCAGAAATCTCGCGCTCCGGCGAGCCGATTGCACCCATCCGCACAAAGAACGCATTTGTTAATCAGTGCGGGGTTCTGGTTAGGGACAAGATCCCGATCAGCATCCATCAATGGTTAAAGCCGGCTGCAAACGACGCTCAGGTGACTTATGTCACTGATATGCAGAAAGAAGATCTTTGGACTGAGCTGAAGTCAAACTTCGTCCTACCGCGAGAGGTTGATCCGGCGAAGCCAGTTAAAGAGGACTTAATCAAGTCTTATGCACTTTCGAAGATGGCAGACCAATTCAGGGCATGGAAGAAAAAACTGAATACGTTTGTCAGAGAGAAAACGACTCCAGAATTCGTGGGCATATATGAGAAGATCAAAGATGACTGGCCCGCATTTGTGGCCCATAAGAAGTCGGAAAAGAGTCAGAAGATGTCGGAGACAAACCGGATAAATGCTGCAATGAAGATGCATCACCATCGCACGGGGTCGGGCGGCTACCTCGTAGCCCGGCCTAAGTGGGCCAAGGCTGAGAATGATCTGCTTCAGAAAGGGATCGAACCAGAGACAATGCACTGGCCAGAACGTTGCCGGACTTGGTTCTTCGGGGCTGGCGGAACCTTGGACCCTGTAACAGGGTGGTGCATTTGGACGGACAAGCAATTGGAAACACCACTCAGGAAGATGCGGCATTATATCAAAGCAGCGCATGCATGGACGTTCATCCCCGACAGAGAGAACGACGAGCTGACAATGGCCCTCGGGAATCCTGAGCACCCTGGACGGACACGAGGCACGCCAGGCTCCCTTCCGTGGCGTGCTGGGTTTCCGGACGCAGGAGGCTACAAATGCCACGACAGGAGGAAGAAAATGGAGATGACCGAAATCCAGGCGCTGCAGGCCAGAATACAAGCGATAGAGGAACGGGAAGCAGATCGGGAAAGAATTGCCGAAGCTTCCCCCGAAGCTACCCCGCCATCTCAGTGGAGAAGCAGCGTGGCTTCCACCGAGCAGCTTCAGCCAGAGCTTGCCTTGACGGCTATTGCCAGGAATCCTGTGGATGCTATCACGCAGGCACAAAATTGCCACCTTATGGCACAGTGGATGAATCTGAAGGTCAAGGCGGCTGCTGGCTCTGTTTATCCTTCTGGACCAGACGACACTTTTCACTGCCGGCCGATTCCAGAAGGATATGCTAGGGTGATGGTCGACGAAATAACGGAGGGATTTGAGGAGCTCCAGCTTGACCACCCTACCGGTGAAGGGGAGACTCGGCTGGGTTCTTCACTGAAGACTCCATGCCTATGGCGGAAGGACCTAATCAACATTCTGAACTGGACGCCTCCGCCTCCTCCTCCTCCTCCGACGAGTCAGGGCACTCCGCCTCCTCCACTGCCTCCTCCTCCGGCGAGTGACCATCAGGGCACTCCGGCGAGTGACCATCAGGGCACTCCGGATCCTTCTCCGGCGCGTGGCGGCACACCGCCTCCTTCGCCGCCGGCGCGTGGCGGCACTCCGCCTCCTTCGCCGCCAGCGCGCCCGAGCAGACAGCCAGCTCCTCCTTCGCCTAATCAGCAAGGGCGGAAGAGACCTGCCGCCGCTCCGGCTGCTCCAGCTCCGGCGCCTAAGCAAGTAAAAAAGACAGCCGCTTCGTCTGGTCCGGCGACGTCTACCAGTACAGCCAGAGGCGGGAGGTGATGCAGATTCGGTCCTTCTCTCACGCCTCTAGAGAAGTTACCGTACGAGAGGTCCGACGAGGAAAACACGAAGATCGCTGAAGGCGAAGTGAAGGACTTTTTTGAAGGGTTGAAAGCACAGAGACATCCACCTCCGGAGGAGAAGATAGATGCGGTGAAAGCAAAGCGCACTCTTGCTGCCCTGAAGCAACCAGCGAAAAGTAAGCCGAAGGGCAACTATGACCGCATTATTCAAAAGACATTTCAAGATGCCAAGCGGTCCGGAAGTACAAAAAGTGATCAGAGGTTAGCAGAAGGGCGAGCTGGGAAACAAATTGCCCAGCTCGGCGAACAAGCGAACCAATCGTGGCCCCCGCTCAAGGTGTCTAGCGACATGGTCGCTAATGATCCGAGGATGGTGCCCGGTTATACCAATCTTGCAGATTACGCATCCGACGATGTACACTATGATTTCATGGAAGTGCAGATGCAAAGATACGAGTACGGGAAGCCTCTCGTCAAAAATGAAAGATCTCTATCAACGAATATGCGAAGATTGCATGATTGGTACTTGAAAATCTGCAAAGAGTCTGGGGGGAGGAATAATTTGTATTTGACAGTTAAACCGGAGCATGACCTCGTTGGAATTGACCTGTTGCCTGTTCCATTTGAGGAGTTCTATCAGTTTTTCAATCAATTGGCCCTCGATAAAGCAACGGTCACCTGCTACTGTCTGTAAGTAGTACTACTTCTGTCATTAAGTCTCTCTATATAGCTGATCTTCATTGCATGTATTTATAATTATCCTCACTATATTATGCAGATTGGAGATCGTCGAATTGAAGAAAAGACAAGTAGGTGATATTGGGTTTATTAACACATACCTCATAGATGCAACCGAGGTTAAATTGCGTCCCGACGATACCGAGACCAACTTGCTACGATCGTTGGTGGTAAATGAAAACAAAGATATAATACTCTTTCCTTACAACTTCAAGTGAGTGTTAATGTCTTGTGCATATTTGGTTTCCCTTATATATCAGTCAAGGTTATAGTGATGTAATTGATGATCTCATGCATTCGTGCGCAGCTTCCACTATATTCTCTTAGAGATTAAGCTTGAGAAGGGAGTAGTAACTGTCTTCGACTCTAAACGTAAAGATCCCGAGGAGTATGCGGACATGACTCAAATGCTAGCCAGGTAAGTTAAATCGATCAATATTATCCACCATGCATATATATATATATATCAGCAACTTCCTTTCTGATATCAACTAATTGTTTTCTTTGTCTGGCAGGGCTTGGAAAAAGTTCACCAAAAAAGCTCCGGGACTGTCGAAGAAGCTACAATTTAGATACCCGAAAGTAAGTACTATATAGTAGCATGTTCCGCGCGCGCATCTCCTATATCTTGATTCAAGCGCTAGTTTCATCAATACCAATTTGGCATTCTTGCTTATGATTAGTTTGATTGAGCTCTATTTCTTGTAAAGTGGTTGTGGCAGGAACCCGGGAATGATTATTGTGGATACTACATTTGCGAGTCCATCCGCCACACGACCTGTGAGCGGGGCTACACTGATGAACAATTTGAAGTGCGTAAGCAATCAATAATATTCACAAATTTATAGCATCATTTCATGTATTGACCCCCTACTTCAAATTAGATGTTTCGGATGCGGGATGAACTCCTAACACCAGATCGTCTGCGAGCAATTCAAGAGGAATTGGCGGCATTCTTCCTTGAACACGTGATCGCTGAAGACGGAGAATACTATGTGGACCATGCATCCATGTGTTAGGAGATTATTTTTGTAAGAGATAATTATTGTATATATGTGCCCGGTAGTGTCGGATAGATATACGAGAACTTGTTGTTCGACCAATCTCTCGGAGAAGGAGAGGTGGTCGATATTACTTCTCTCTGTATGCATATATATATATGTTGATTATATATACGAGATCTTCTGTTCCTTCGTTTGCTTAGTAGCTAGCAGCTAGCTAGCTAGCTAGCGTGACTCTAGTCCTCTCCATATACGTATGTGTAGTATGTAGCGTCGACCAAGCACGGACATAAGAGAGAACACTTCTCTCTATTAATTAGCTAGCTAACACAATATATGAAACACCTAAATTAACCCCCAAAACCTAAAACCCCCCTCCCCTTTCAAAAAAAAAACCATAGCCACAGAAATGCTGACACGTGGATGCCTTTTGGTCCCGGTTGGTACCACCAACCGTGACTAAAGCCCCTCCTGCCTGGACTCGGTGCACAGGCCACGTGGACACCCTTTTGCCCCGGTTCTGGATTGAACCGGGACTAAAGGGTCAGAGCATTAGTACCGACCCTCTTGCCCCGGTTCCAGAACCGGGGCTAAAAGGCCAAATGAACCGGGGCTAAATACCCTTTATCTACTAGTGCATCCATATTTTACCATCTCTTCGCCGAACTAGTGCACCTATACAACTCCTAGTTGTATTAGGTGTGTTGGGGACACAAGAGACTTCTTGTATCTTTGTTGCAGGGTTGCTTGAGAGAGACCATCTTCAACCTCTACTTCCCTGAGTTCGATAAACCTTAGGTCATCCACTTGAGGGAAATTGCTGCTGTCCTACAAACCTCTGCGCTTGGAGGCCCAACATAGTCTACAAGAGTAGAAGCGTGTGTAGACATCAAGCTATTTCTGGCGCCGTTGCCGGGGAGGTGAGTGCTTGAAGATATATCTTTAGATCTTGCAATTAAATCTTTTCGTTTCTTGTTTTTAGTTTCACTAGTTATGTTTATGGAAAACCGTGCTATTGGATCGTTGCTTGTGGGAAGACGCCCCACACCTGTGGTGGTTGCTCCTCCCCCTACTGAAATTGTGCCCTATAAAATACCAGCTGGTATTATCGATTATGTTTTGGCTAATCGTTATGCAGGAGACAGACATCCCGGTGAACACTTGCTATATCTGTCACAATTATGTTCATTATTTAAGCTTGCAGGTGTATCAAGGGAGTTTGTCATGAGGAAATTGTTCGCCGTATCACTTATAGATAAAGCTTCAGATTGGTATAAGCTTCTCGATAACTCGCACTTGCTTGATTGGCAAGAGCTTATGTCTCTCTTTTATACTAAGTTTTATCCTCTTCATGAAATTCATCGAGACAGGAACTATATCTATAACTTTAGGTCTCGTGACGGAGAAAGCATTTCTCAAGCTTGGGGGAGACTGAAAATGTAAATGCTAAAAAGTCCTAACCATGGGCTCCCCAAAGATGCTTATGTGGAGAGTAAGAGTACCTTTTTGCATGTGGATCATGGTAACAATACTTTATGTGATGCTTATATTGTTGAATTTATTCGTGATCCCACTGAAAATTATTATGAGAAGGGAACATATGCTTATAGATATTTCAATAATATTAAGTTCCCTCTCTTTATGTTGAAGGTTTTGAAGCTGCACTTGTTTTGTCTTTCTATGCTTATTGCTTTGTGCTTCAATGAATTATTCTATTGCAATATTCCTATGCATAGGAAGCATGTTAGGCTTAAATGTGTTTAGTGTTTGCTTCTTGATGCTCTCTTTTGTTCTTCAGCTCTTATTCCTACGAGAGCATCATTAAAGTCTTAAGACTATCTTTATGGCTATAAAGAAAGAGCTCTAGGGAGACAACCCTTGTTATCTTTGCTTTCAGTTTTAGTGGTCTTGATGTTTGTTACTACTGTAGCAACATCATTGTATCTTTATTTTTCAGCTTTGTGCCAAGTTTAGCCTCTGATTGCAAGAAAGTTCAAAAGTTGTGACGTGCTGTCTAGGAAACAGATTCTGTCCTTGGACAGAAAAATTCGTATAAAATCACCAGATCATCTTTTTGGTCTGAAAATTTTCGACAGCGTGCTCTATACAATTGGCTTTCGGGCGTCTGTTCTGAGTTTTTTGATTTGAGTTGCAGAAGTGCCCTGAAAAAATCATTTACTACCTGCTGGTCTGTTTTTCACAGATTCTGTCATGTTTTGCCTTTCCTTCGTTTTGCAAACCTTGAGCTTGCTTTTTCTTTGCAAAAACCTTTTGGCAATCTTGAGAAATAGTAGACCTTCAAGAATATCCTTATTTCCAGCAAGGAAAAGTTATTTTATTATGGGTACTAACCTCGCTAATCAGATTATGATGAGTTATGTATGAAGTGAGTTTTCAAGTGTGCGAGGGAAGATGATAAAAAGATTCAGGAGTGTCAAACGCTCAAGCTTGGGGATGCCCCCATGCACCCCCAAGAAATATTCAAGAAGACTCAAGCGTCTAAGCTTGGGGATGCCCCCGTGCATCTCCTTTTCCATCAATAATTATCAGTTCGTCTTTCGTTCCACTATATTTTTATCACTTCATGTGTTATGTGCTATGCTTGGAGCGTCTTGCTTTTAGTTTCCTTTTTAGTTTTCTTTAGATTTGCTTGCTGTTCATAACGAGTTGGAACTCAGCTTTCTTTGTGTGGGAGAGAAACACGCTCCACTTCAACCTAGAACATAACATAGAATTTTCATGTCTATCTTTGTTGTGTGTGTTCTTTGTCTTTCAATAGCTACTATCATGTTCAGCTCTTAGTTTTCACGCTTTACTTTTTAAATAGCTTTTGTTTAGTTGGTTGCTGGAACTCTCTTTAGTTATCATGCTTATCTTGTTAAGAGAGTTGGCTTCTGTTGCACTGGTTGATATGTCCATGATAAAAATGCTATGTGCATAATGGTGCTTAGTAGTTCATGTTTTCTTATGGTTATTCTCAAATAGCTGGGGGGGTTCCCAATGTGTTATTGGAGTACCAACATGATTTGTTTGCCTATGATGTGGTATGTGATGTCTACACACGCTTCTACTCTTGTAGACTATGTTGGGCCTCCAAGCGCGGAGGTTTGTAGGACAGCAGCAATTTCCCTCAAGTGGATGACCTAAGGTTTATCGAACTCAGGGAAGTAGAGGTTGAAGATGGTCTCTCTCAAGCAACCCTGCAACTAAGATACAAGAAGTCTCTTGTGTCCCCAACACACCTAATACACTTGTTAGATGTATAGGTGCACTAGTTCGGCGAAGAGATGTTAAATGGCAAGTGATATGGATGGCAAAACAAAGTAATATAAATCTGTAATAAAAAGTGCAGCAAGCAAACAAGTGGTAAACGTGAGCACAAATGGTATTGCAATGGTGGAAACAAGGCCTAGGGATCATACTTTCACTAGAGTCAACTCCCAACAACATTAACATAATCGAATCACATGATATTTCCCATAAAACATGCAATGGAGACGCACCCGGAGGTCATTCCTTCGTGGTCAAGAGAGGACGAGAATTATGTAGGGCTACAAAAGCACACCTCAAAGTTCGTAGTTCTAAATCTAAGGATTTCCCAATGTCACCGCGGCCATCCAAAGAGAGTCCCACAATCACCACAACATATCTAAAGGATAGTCAAAGACAAGCACCAAGAGACTCTCAATCTTCAATCAACACACAAGAGAGGAAATCACTCATGAAAATATTTTTCTAATCCATGTCCAATAGACCGCTGTCACCTTGGTCTCGGGGATTATACTAGATAAAGACAAGTGAGTACATCAATCCAATACATAGAGGAAGGGAAAATATCATGGGATCACCCTAGATTAACATAGCATATGATCACAACGAAGATCACATCATGGGAGAGAGAGATAACCACATAGCTACACGTACGAGCCCTCGGCCCCGGAGAAGACTACTCAGACATGGACATGGTGAGGAGGAGGTTGATGATGGTGTTGATGGAGAGGTGCAGCCCCGCGAGGAGGCGGCGGCCGGCGGCGGCCACGGAGGCGGCGGCGGCGAGGAGGAGACGGCGGCGAGGAGGAGACGGCGGCGACCCTTGGGGGCGGCGGCGGCCCTAGGGGCAGCGGCTCCTTGGCCCCCCTTCTTCCTTGTGGATGGTGCTGCAATGGTGCTGGTCGTCCCCTCCAAGATGGCGGCTCGGGAGGAGGAAAATTCGTGGCCCTTGGTGACCTAGGTTTCCTCTCTTTATATAGACTCTCGGATTCCCGTCATCAGATTTTGGGCCTCAGTAAAACGGGCTTTACTCGGCCGTCCGGACTCCGATTTGGACGAATATTATATCCAGAAGCATCGCCTCGAAATTCCCCACAACTTTTGCAACTAGACTTTTTTCGTTTGACGTCGTCTTCGGGCCGGAACGTGACCATCTTTAAAAAATGTTCTCAGACAGATTTCAGGAAAGTCAGAGTCCTACTTCAATACGACTCATTTTGCGTTTTTGTCAATTTCCAAGTAATTCCTACAGAATAAAGTGTAAAACAAAAACATTGTGCACTTTTGCAACCATTAGTAGGTTAGTCCAAATATGATCAAAAGTGTATGGAAGTGCATAAATATCATAGTAATATCACACAAAAAGGGTATGGAGCAAGCAGAAATTGTAGATACGTTTTGGACGTATCAACATCCCTAAGTTTAATTCCTGCTCGTCCTCGAGTAGGTAAATGATAACAAGCATAATTTCTGTGGTGACATGCTATTAACCATATAAGAACTTTTCACAGTCACATGACAAGTGCTTACTGAGACAATGAATCTGTAGTATTTACCTGCCATTCCAAACGAAGACTTTCATGTACCATCTCGAAATTATTCAAAAAAAACATTTCTCTTTTGTGCCTCTGTTTTAGCTCATGAGGAAGTAGTAGTTAATTCATTATCTTTTTAAGTTGGACAAGCTTCACCCCGGGATTGCATGTCTAATGTGCAAACCCATAATACGAGAAGGAACTGGCATAGAGTGCGCCCGGCTCATTAAAAAATTATACAACAAACAAACCCTCCTTCACGCTTTGTTCATGAGAAATCAGAAAACTTTGGCAGTGATAAACAAAGGAGATTAAGAGGATGTGGTCGTCCTCATTCGGGAGCCGTTTCTCGAAACTTATCCAGCTCGAGAAGTAATTGAGTTATCTGCTAGCATTCGTTGACGAAATATGCATCTCTAAACAAAATAATTTTTACTTCTGTTTTAAAAACCAAGAGCTCTGGTACATGTTTAGTTTTTGTTTCCGACCACGGGTTTTCAACCTTGCCATCAAAAGCCACGGTTCGAGAGTCTCCACCTTCTTTCGTTAAAGCACCAACTATTGAGAGAATGATTGTCATTCTGAGTGTAATGTGCATTGTCCCAAAGTACCATTGTCTTTTGCATGATTATAATATCGTTTATTCTGAAATCATTGTATCTAGTCGTCACTTAAACTTTGGAGGTGCCCCTGCATTTATGTTTTGCTTCACTAAAGGGGGCAAGCGAGGTATCACTTTATCATATTTGCACACCATGCTCACTACAAATCTATTTGATGTTTCAGTATCATACTGTAAAACTTTCAGTTCTTTGTGATTTTCTCATGAGGCAACTTAATTACTACAGATCCATTGTCTCAATAAGCACTTGTCATGTGACTGTGAAAAGTTCTTATATGGTTAATAGCATGTCACCACAGAAATTATGCTTGTTATCATTTACCTACTCGAGGACGAGCAGGAATTAAGCTTGAGGATGTTGATACGTCCAAAACGTATCTATAATTTCTGCTTGCTCCATGCCTCTTTTGTGTGATATTGCTATGATATTTGTGCACTTCCATACACTTTTGATCATATTTGGACTAATCTATTAACTCAGTGCACCCCAGTGCCAGTTTCTGTTTTCTGCTGTTTTTGTATTTCAGGTTTTCCCATTACGTAAACTGCCAGAAAAATTCCTGGCAAAATATATAAAAAATCAGCGTTCCGGAAGCTTCCATGCGGCCAAAGTAGGGCCGGAGGGGGGCCACCAGGGCTCCAGGCGCCCTGGCCACGCGGCCCCCCTCCTGGTGGCGCCGGGGG
>LR738709.1:617490678-617502477 GCA_902687465.1 Secale cereale | reverse complement strand
GGGGGGCGGGGGGGGGGGGGGGGCGCCTGGGCCCCCCTTAGCTCCCCTGGCGATCCCCTTTGGCATATATTTACACTGGGTCGCAGAAACCCTGATTCCAGACCCCGTTTCTCCAGACGCAATTCCGATCTCCGCCGCCATCGCCATAAAGCTTCGGGGGACCAGAATTCCTGTGCCGGCACCCTTCCGGGACGGGGAAGTGCCCCCGGATTCATCTCCATCGAAGTTGCTTCCTCCCTCCATGATGCGGTAGTAGTTCCTCCTCGGGGCTGAGGTTCTTACCAGTAGCTATGTGGTCAATTCTCTCTCCCATGATGTGATCTTCGTTGTGATCATAGGCTATGTTAATCTAGGGTGATCCCATGATATTTCCCCTTCCTCTATGTATTGGATTGATGTACTCACTTGTCTTTATCTAGTATAATCCCCGAGACCAAGGTGACAGCGGTCTATTGGACATGGATTAGAAAAATATTTTCATGAGTGATTTCCTCTCTTGTGTGTTGATTGAAGATTGAGAGTCTCTTGGTGCTTGTCTTTGACTATCCTTTAGATATGTTGTGGTGATTGTGGGACTCTCTTTGGATGGCCGCGGTGACATTGGGAAATCCTTAGATTGAGAACTACGAAATTTGAGGTGTGCTTTTGTAGCCCTACATAATTCTCATCCTCTCTTGACCACGAAGGAATGACCTCCGGGTGCGTCTCCATTGCTTGTTTTATGGGAAATATCATGTGATTCGATTATGTTAATGTTGTTGGGAGTTGCCACTAGTGAAAGTATGATCCCTAGGCCTTGTTTCCACCATTGCAATACCATTTGTGCTCACATTTACCACTTGTTTGCTTGCTGCACTTTTTATTACAGATTTATATTACTTTGCTTTGCCACTCCTATCATCCATATTTTACCATCTCTTCGCCGAACTAGTGCACCTATACAACTCCTAGTTGTATTAGGTGTGTTGGGGACACAAGAGACTTCTTGTATCTTAGTTGCAGGGTTGCTTGAGAGAGACCATCTTCAACCTCTACTTCCCTGAGTTCGATAAACCTTAGGTCATCCACTTGAGGGAAATTGCTGCTGTCCTACAAACCTCTGCGCTTGGAGGCCCAACATAGTCTACAAGAGTAGAAGCGTGTGTAGACATCAGGGGCCACGTCCCGATCACCGACAGTCGGCGCCCGCAGTCGGCAAACTCGCATCACCATCGAGTACGACCAAGACGGCTGCCCAAGGGCTATGGAGCGGCAAAACGAGCACTCGCCTCCCCCTCGTCGGGAGAGGCGTGTGTCCCCGCCGCCTGTGGAGCATCCGTCTCTCGGAGGCCGCTTGAGCCGCCGTGAGGGAGTTGGGGAGAACGATGCCCGCCACCGCCTTGACGGACTGGCTCGATCCATGGCGGTCGAGGAAGAAGACGCACTTGGCCCGGCTTGTTTCGGCCCCCGCATCCGTGATGAGCCTTTCCCCAAATGTTTCTCACTTCCCAGAGACACTCCCAAGTACAATGGTTCTGTGAAGCCGGAGGACTGGCTGGTGGATTACTCCACTGCCGTCAACATAGCAACAGGCAACAAGTGCGTCGCCGTGAAGTATGTACCACTCATGCTACAGGGCACGGCCCGGACATTGTTAAAAAACCTCGAGCCCAACAGTATCAATAGCTTGCTGGACTTCACTGACGTCTTCCCCCGTAACTTCACCAGCACCTACAAGCGGCCGCCCAAGCCACGGCAGCTCTCCCTATGCGTCATTTAGGAAAAGGCCACGAACACCGATGAAACTCAATGGCACCGAGTCTTCTCTTGTTGATTGATCTGACTAGCAAAGTGCACCATGACTACCAGACCAGAAGCAAGGCCAAGGTAACGAAACTTCTCCAAATTGTACGCAACACAATCTTTACATCACTGGATAAAAAGGTAACTTATTTACAAAAAGTGAATAAAAAATAATCCAATTCACAAGCTGATTAAATGAAAGGAGTAATGAACGGAAGTATAATAAATACCGAATGTGGAGTTATGTTAAGCAAGTTATTTACAATTGCTCTTTACAATTGCCATGGATATGTTAAGCAAGTTATTTGACAAGGCAGAGGAATGTGGAGTCATTAACAAGTTCACTAACAACCATGCAATTCATCGGCGTTTGTTCGCGTATGTGGACAATGTCATTCTCTTTCTTAAGGTTGCACATAATGTGCTAGAGGAAACTAGAGTAGTTCTAAATATTTTTGGGAGTGCCTCAGGTATGACCGTATGAGATGTAACATGAACAAAAGTTCAATAACTCCAATTTCCCGCGAGGATGAGCTGATCACCGAGTTTGGTAACATCCTAAATTGTCAGATTGAACAACTTCCCATAAGGTATTTGGGTATGGCGCTTAATCTGAAAAAATTACGCAAAGAGGACTTCCAGTGCTTAATTGACAAGCTCATTGACAGATTAGGGACATGGCGAACATGCTTTCTGTTTCAGAGTGGTCGTTTGATATTGGTTGAGGCCGTGCTTTTGGCTATACCAATTTTCCACCTCATGTCGTTGGATCCACCTTCGTGGGTTCTCAAGGCCATTGATAAAATTAGGAGAGCTTTTCTTTGGAAGGGTACTGAAGTTGTGAATGGTGGCCATTGTTTAGTGAGTTGGAACTATGTTTAATGTGGTGGGTTGGGCATACTGGACCTCTAGTTATGAATTATGCTCTCAAGTTGCGTTCGGCGTGGAAGGCTCGTACTGCAGGGGATTGCCCTTGGAGCAACATGCTCAACCCCCTAGAGTATATCAAAAGATAGCTTTTCTCGAAGGGCCTATTGGCCGATCTTTATTAGAGGAAAGAAACATCAGTACAGATTGGGTACAGTCTAAGCGAGCTAGACTGAAGCCCTGTGATTACAAGCCACTCTAGTGTCACAGCCCCAGTTACAACATAACAGCACTGGGAAACTAAATAGCAACGGAGCTAGTCCGGTAATTCAGCAATGCATCCTGCTGCTCTCCAAATGGCTATGTCTTCTTTGCATAAGTCCAGCACCCTGTTGCATGAGCTGGCCAGCTGATCGAAGATCCTCGAATTCCTTTCCTTCCATATCCTCCAATGTAACAAGATCACCATTGTGTCAAAATTCCTCCTTGTAATTTTGGGAATCGATGCCCTGGCCTGTATCCACCAATCTTCCGTGGAGGTGAATCTGTCATCCGGCCCCTGGAAGTCTGCCCCGGTCCATGATTTGAAACGAAGCCACAGCTGCTGTGTAAAATGACAATGCACAAACAAGTGTGTGCAATCCTCTGGTTGAGATGCGCATAACGGGCAGGAGCCGTTGGAGGGCCAATTCCTGCGCTCCAGATTGTCTGCCGTGAGACATCTTCTATGAACCGCAAGCCACATAAAAAATTTGTATCGAGGCGGAGCTTTGGATTTCCAGATCGGTTTATAGCATGCAAAACTAGTGTTCCCCAAGAAGAACAACTGGTAGGCGCTCTTGACTGAGAATTGACGATCGTCTGTCCGGGTCCAGATTGGTGTGTCCCTTGCGTCCGTGTCCAGTGTGGTAGAGTGAGTGATGTCCCAGACTTTGAGATATTGGGCAATGGCTGGCAGAGTAAGTCCACCAGTGATCTCCCTCGTCCAAGAGTGATTGGTTAACGCCTCCTTGACCGATCTTCCCCTGTCTTTGACGAAAGAGAACAATTGCGGCGCCAAGTCAGTGATAGAACGGCCGTCCGAGAGCCATTTGTCTGTCCAGAACTTGGCCACCTCCCCATTGCCCAACTGGATTCGGCATGCCGCATTGAAAACCGCATCCACCATCCTCTCTGTAGTGTCCGGCAACCCATGCCACGGCCTCACCTTGTCGTCCCAACGAAGCCATGGCCATCTGCAACGCAAAGCGATCCCGAACCATTTAAGGTTAATAACACCCAGTCCGCCTAATTCAATCGGCATGCACACCCTGGTCCATGACATAAGGCAGTGACCTCCAGCGATCTCCATTTCTCCTTTCCAGATGAAACCTCTGCAGCGCCGGTTGATGACTTTAATCGCCCATGCAGGTAGTGGCAGTGCTGCCATGAAATGAATGGGCAAAGCCATGAGTACCGATCGCGTGAGTGTGAGCCGTCCTGCCGCAGCCATCATCTTAAGCTTCCATCCCTTCAACTTGCTGGAAAATTTGTCTATGAGTGGCGTCAAGTGCTGGCGCTTTAGTCTGTAGATCGAAAGGGGAAGACCCAAGTATTGAAATGGGAAGGGTTGTTGCTTGCATTGAAAATGTTGAGCTACCGCTGAAGCTAAGCTCTCGTCACAGCGAATGCAAGTGATCGTGCTCTTGTGCAGGTTGATCCGCAACCCAGACGCCTCACCAAACAATTGTAAGATTGCGGAAATAACCTGCAGGTCGTTGTTCTCAGGCTTGAAGAACAGTACAGCATCATCAGCAAAAATTGATGCCCTCGGCGTCGTTCTGCCACATCCCATGTCAGACAGAAGTCCTTGCTGCACTGCCCAGTTTAGCATGCACTGGATCGTGTCAATCGCCAAGATGAATAGTGCAGGGGATATAGGATCGCCTTGCCTTACTCCTTGACCCAGAGCAAAAGGTGTACATAGCTCACCATTGATAAGCACCGAGGTCGAAGCTGTTGAGAGCAATCCACATATCCAGGAGCACCATCTCTGTCCGAAGCCCCTAGTTGATAAGATATCCAGCAGGAATTCCCATGATAAAGTGTCAAAAGCTTTTGAAATATCAATTTTCATCAACACCGCGGATCGCCTCTTGCGGTGCAACAGCCTGGCCATATTTTGCACAAACTTGAAATTTTCATGGATATTTCGTCTGGTGACAAAAGCGCTCTGAGCCGGTGAAATTAAGATTGGCAGTATAGGTGCCAGGCGGGTGGCAAGGACTTTGGCAAAAATCTTGGCTGCCCCATGGATGAGGTTGATAGGTCTGAAGTCGCCAATTTGCAGAGAGCTTAACTTCTTGGGCAGGAGCATTAGGATAGAAGTGTTGAGGCTCCCAAAGGAGTAGAATTTACCATCATGTAAGGTCTTCATCACAGCCATCAGGTCAGATGATATGATATCCCAACACAATTTGAAAAACAATACTGTGAAGCCATCCGGCCCCGGCGCCCTATCTGATGGCATATCCATGACTACCCGCTTTACCTCCTCGATCGTGAACTCAGCCTCAAGCCCCCGAGCCAGTTCCGGTGGAAGGTGTCGTAGGTTCAGAGCATCTAGGTGCAAGCCGTGCCAGCCATGAGAAAATATAGCTTTTCAATGCTGCGGCTCCAGTGGTTTTGGTAAATGGGCAGCGGTGCTACTTCTGGACGGATAGATTGTGCACCGGATGTTATTAGCGCTGTCCCAACGGTCGTTAGAGAAAGAAGAATTGTCTTAGATGCAATGGTCGATGGAGCTTGGATTAAAGATATTAAGGGGCAGATTTCTATTTGTACCTTCCATCAGGTGTTAAACTTATGGGAGATCGTTACCAATATTCATCTTCATCCCTCGACCGAATATAAGTGGACTTGGACTTGGGAAGCAAAAGGGGATTACTCGACAAGGTCTGTTTATAATGTGCATTTTTGTGCCGCGGTAAAATGCAGCATGGCATGTGGTATCCTGAAGACTTGGGCGTCTTCGAAAATTAAACTTTTTCTTTGGTTGGTCGTCAGAATGCGTGTATGGATAAACGACTGTCTTGCCAAACATGGGTTTCCTCATCAGGATGCTTGCTGCTATACTGCCATAACACTCAAGAAACTGTTCATCATTTATTCATATGTTGCTCGGTTGCGCAGATTATCTGGAATATGGTACTTCAGTAGGCCGGTTTGAGTGAGATAGTGCCTAAGGGTTTATCGTCTCTCCAGGATTGGTGGCACAATGCCAGACTCATTACTCAAGGAACTAAAAGGAAATCTCTGAACTCCTTAGTTCACTTGATCATCTGGAGCATATGGCACGAGAGAAACAGAAGAGTCTTTGATAATCGCTTCACTCCTTTACAAAATGTCATTGATCAAATCAAAGCTGACGCTAGGTAGTGGGAGGTGGCGAGCTTTGGTCGTTTGGTCCTTCATTAGTTGCATGTTATTGTGTTCGGCTTGTAAGGGCTTTTTTTGCCGTGTTGGCTGTTCTTCGGTTGGGTGTGTAAATCGATTTTCTATTTCTTTCTGAGTTGTTTCGGACCCTCCACTTACAACGTATCCACAAAGGTTTGTCCAAAAAATTGATCACAACAGGATCTTTCTTAATACAGTAAACAAATAAATCCCCTCCACTTTATACAAGATCCAGTAAATATAACGTATGCAGTAAGCAAAACAGTATGGTTGCCCTCGCATATTTCATACTTGTACCCATAATTAAATTGTATTCCCTTCGTTCGAAAATACTTGTCATCAAAATAAATAAAAAGGGTAGTATATGTATTTTAGTTCTAGATACATTTTTTTTGTTCAATTTGATGAGAAGTATTTTCGAACGAAGGGAGTACTGTACTAACTAGAAGAAAAAACAAATATCCTCATTTTACCTCTCCGTTCATCCATCTAGACAGGCTCTCGCCGGTGGCCACATGCCACAACTGACCCAGAATCATACTTGGTAGCCAGAGGGCCAGCTCTTGGCGTACTCGTCGCCGTCGGTCTCCTCCTCACCTTCGTCTTCGCTGAGGTGTAGAGCGAAGGCGAGCGCGAGCGAAGGCCCACTCGAGCACAAAGATGGCTGCGCCAAGACCACCGACGAGCCTGAGGATGACCGCGCCGTCGTCCACCCGGACGTAGGACCGCAGCTCGGTGAGGAAGTCAGCCGTGCGTGTGAATGCGAGCACGGCCGCAGCACCCTGGAATATGGCAGTGAGGACGGCACTGGCGGTGTGCGCAGTGTGCTAGGCTCCGGCGCCGGCTGCGGGGGTAGTGAAGGAGCCCGAGCATCCAGCCGCGGCAAAGACCACGGTGAGCGCGTGGAGGAAGACCAGAAGCACGCCGCACGGGGATGGGTCGAGGAGGAGCGAGAGCGTGAGGAAGATGCAGCCCGACGCCACGCCCAGAAGCAAGTAGTTGCAGAGCAGGAACGTCCTGTGCGCCGCCACTTGCCCACCGGCCATTGTTGCTGCACGGGGTCTGGGGATACACGATCATATCACACTATGTTCCAACTTGCAACACGGGACTGCCCTTCTGACAAACAAAACTTGATATTCTCCTTCGGTGCTTACTTTTTCTTGTTTGCATTCCAGTCAACGGCTCTGTGGGAGTGGGACCAGCAACCACATTCAAACGTGAGTTCTGAGAGCATCTCGAGCCGCGCCCCCAACAAGCCCCCGGACGATTTTTTTCCCGCCTGCGTCGAGAAATCGGTACAGTCGCGTCTCCAAAGACCCTTTTTTTACCGGCTCGGGCCGAAATTGGCGCCGGCGGACCCAGACCGAACCCGGCTCGTTGTGGGGCACTTGGGGGTGCCGGCCGAAGAGTTTTGGCGTGAAAATCGGCGGGCCCTCCCTGGCAGTGACTCAGCTGTTCTCGTCGCTTCGTCGTCCTCATCGCCTCAATTCCCGCTGGCAGAATCAATGCCAAAGCTGCCGCACGCTGCCGCGTCGGTTAGCCTCCATTGATGCCTCATGGGCGACGCAGTGAAGACGTGGCGACGCGCGTCCCTTGCTTGCCAAGCGGGGGAGCCGCCCGGCCGTGGCTATATAAACGCCCCTCCCCGCACCGATGAGCCACACACTGACCTCACTCTTCACCGCCGACGCCCCTGTTCCTCCCTCTCTTATCGCCGTTCTCACCTCACCCAATGGCCGAGCGCTTCGCAGGCGATGGCGCGGCAGCGAACGGCTTCAGCCGCCGCCACCTTCACGAGGACGACGCCCGGCTCCTCTATGAGGCCGAGTACCCAGTCCCGCCGGACATGCGGGTGCCCGACGCGTGGAGGATAAGCGTCGGCGTGGTGCTAGTGCCACCACCGCACACCGGGGCGGCCAGGCGTGCGGAGATCGCCCGCATCCGTTCCTCCCTGCCGCATGCGGCGAGAGTAGGGCCGAGGTACACCCCCGACAGCCCACTATGGAAACCATACTTCTGTCGACGCCACGAGGGGCAGCTTGCGGCCACTAACGGCATCATGCTCTTCGGCAACTACAACGCCGACGGGCGCCGCCGGTGGTGGGGCGTGCCCGGCCGCACGCTGGAGGCCGTCCTCGAGTACATCGAGGCCGGCAACACACCGCGGTTGGAGTACCCCACGTCTCCCACCTTCTCCCGCCGGCGTGGGAGCTCGTGGACGCCGAGGCGCATGGACCCGACGTCCTCCTCCTCGTCGGGCCGCTCCTCCGGCTCTCCCTCCCTCCTCCCCGTCAAGCCGGAGCCACAGGACACGCCGGTAGCCGGCGCATACGCAGCTGCGGCGTCCGCATTGCCGAGTCCTTCCCCACCTCTGCCCGGCTCGTCAGGCCGAAGGTGGAGTACGGCCTCCCCGCGGAGTACGAGGCCATCGCCCAGCGAGGCTTCTCTGACGAGGCCGCCCTCCAATGGGCGCGGGACGACTACCTCCGTGACGAGATGGTCCGGCAGCGCCGCGCCCTGCAGGAGATAGCTGCCCGCCGGCGTGGGCGCGAGGACGAGGACGGCGTGGTGATCCTCGACAGCGACGTCGACGAGGACGTCCCCGGACCGTCCAATCAGCCGCGCCTCGGTGACCCTGGTCAGGGAAGCAGCCGGGACGACCGGCGAGGAGGCAACGACGACGGCGGCGACTACACGCAGTTCTACAAGCTCCTCAGCATGTAGAGCTTCACGGCGGCGTGCGGCGGGCGGGCGAGGAACGGCGTGGGCGTCGGCGGGCCTACTGTTTTATTTTTTCTTTCCTTTTTTATAAAATATTTGATGAACTCGTCGAAGTTTGTTTAAATTTGCGCTTTGTTTATGCGATTATGGGTCGGGTTTCGTTTTGAAAAAAAAAAACGTCGTGGGCGGGCGACTGGGTAGCAATCCGCCCCCAGCACGCGTCTTAGCGCCGGTTCACCCCCAGACGGCGATTTTACGTGCCCCTTGAAGGGCCAACGGCCGAAGATGCTCTCATTTCTACTGTTGCAGTTTCTCTCGTACAAACTCAGCACTCCAAATCTACGGTGATCAGAGCATGATATGGGTTCATTGCAATCCCGGATGAGTTGGATTGGCTGCGCAATTACATCTTCAACTGTCCTAGAGAGCAGGTGCACGAGATAACAACGGTCAGTTAATGTGCTTTGGGTAAAATTAGATCATTTGTCATAAGTCAGCCACCTCCTCCCCGGCCTTCATGTCTTGGGTGGCCGAATGATCCCAATACGAGGCGTAGTCGAGCTCATCAAAGCCAATGGCGGCCAAGGAGATGCGACGAATTCAGCCGTGTTCATCTCCGCACTACAATATCGAAGTAACAATCATTTACCGATCACCAACAATCACTATAGGATACCGACACGACGCGAGGTTTTTATTTTTAACTTGTTAGCATTTCATCGAGCACTTGGCGGCCGCGATTCTTGTTGCCGGCTGCGGCCGCCACTCGCACCGAAGCAGTTGCCGTAGGGGCTGCCGGTGGTGCACCACGAGGCGTCGGCCTAGGACGAAGCGCCACTTTGGCCTTCTTCATCTTCTTCTCCGCGGCCACCGCCATCGGCTTTCGAGCCTGTTTGCCTCCAGTAGGTGCGGCGGGAGGGTGGTGTGCCGTTGCCGGAGAGGTGGTGGCACCCCGAACACCATTGGAGTTGTTGGCGAAGGAGCTTGGACGCGTGGGTGGGTCTTCTTAATACCCAAGCTCTTCTTCTTCGGAGGCGGTGACGGCGAAAAGCCGGCATCGGTGGCTGGCAGGGTGAGGGAAGGGGCTGGGCTATCCATTTTGCCGGCCGGGAGGGTGGGTCATCGATCGCGGCAGCGGGGCGTGGCAGTTGCGTTGGCAGGAGACAGTGCGGCGCAGGAGAGAGGCGCATCTTTTACTCAGCCGTGGCGGGATGGAGTAAATTGAAGGAAATTTTAGGGGAAATATGGAGATGGAGTAAAAGTTTTACTCCGTTAACTTTTTAAGGGATCGGCTAGGTGCACTGTAAAGGATTAAACCAGAAATTTCACTCCCTTACGGCATTTTAGTTGATCGGTTAGAGCTGCCCTTAGGTACGCAAGCAAGATAAATAAGTGATACAGTGGTTGTTGAAGCATTATAGTCTTCTTATTATTCACACGCACATCTGGCATCCATATTCACATGTACATCTGGCATCTATATATCACTTGGTCTCGCCTTCTACTTCATAGTATGAAGAAGCTATAGTTCAAACTTTCTCACTTCCATTAGCTAGTTTTTGCTCATGAGAGTTATAGAGGGTACTAGTGACACCTAATTTCGGTGATGTGACATGGGGAATGGGATGCATCAAGAGTTTCAGTGTCAGCTCAATACGCAAATCATGCTCCTGCTTAGCGCCATAAGAAGCCAAGAAGTCGGAGCTTGCAGGCAATACAAAGGAGGGGAGAGCAGTATTGCTGATGTTGTCTGATGATTGGGGCACGGAGGAGCACCGAAGCCTCAGTTGCCCGTCCATACATCTCTGTTCTGGCTCAACCAAAATTTGTGTAGCGAGTGAGCGACCTTGGAAAGGGGACTTGGTTATGGTCTGAATCATTTAGGAAAAGGCCACCAACACTAGCGAAACCCAATGGCACCGGGTCTTCTTCTGATAATCAAAGTTTTAAATAGCTTCGCTATAGCACGCTATAGCTTTTATTAGAGGTTCCGCGCTAAATGTATTTTGTCCAACCACATGAGCGAACATTTTAAATAGCCCGCTATAGTGGCGCTATAGCACGCTATAGCAGTTAGAAAAGATCCGCCGTTAAGAGGTTTAGCGCGCTATTTAAAACTTTGCTGATAATGTGACCAGCAAAGTGCATGATGGACCATGGCTACCAGTCTACCAGACCGGAAACAGGGTCATGGCTTTGTGACTTTTCGAAATTGTACACAACACAATCTTTACATCACCGAATAAAGAAATAATTTATTCGCAAAAAAAGTAAATAAAAATGTTTATCCAATTTACAAGCTGACAAAATTAAAGGAGTAAGAACGGAAGTATAATAAATACCGAATGTGTAAAGCAAAGCAGTCAGTATGTTTGCCTTTGCATATTTTTTAATCCAATGAGCAGGAATGTTACTGTAACAGCTAAGAATTAAGAGGAATCACTAGTAGAATGCCCGAACCCTCCACTAGTTCGTTGGTTTTCATTCATATTCGAGGGAGGGGGTGTCGGCGGCGAAGAAGGAGAGAGAGGCGTCGGCGTCGAGAGGGGAGAGGCTTCGGCAAGGGAGTGTGTGGCCACCGGCGAGGGGATGGGTGACTTTTATAGCGACGGGTGGGCAGAGAGCGGGCGGCAGCCGTATGTATGCGTGGCGGGAGGGGACGGGACGCACGTCGGTGCGCCTTCACTGCGCCGCCCATGAGGATTTAATGAAAGGCTGACCGGTGACAACCTTTGCATTGATTCCCGCGGGAAACCGAGGCGACGAGGACGACGAAGACGTCCAGTCGCTGACTCGGCGGGTCCACCAGGCTTTTGCGTCAAAATCGTTTCGCCCGGCGCCCCTGGGCGCCCCCCAGTGCGCCGGGTTTGGCCTGGGTTTGCCGACACCAATTTCAGCCATAACCGGCGAAAGTTGGGCTCCCGAGGGCCCTTCTGGGCCGAATTTTTTCAGCCGACGATAAAAGAAAGGGAGGGGGGGGGGGGGTTGGGG
>LR738709.1:617428617-617490621 GCA_902687465.1 Secale cereale | reverse complement strand
GATAAAAGAAAGGGAGGGGGGGGGGGTGTTGGGGGGCGAGTGAAGATGCTCTAAACAGCCACAAAACATCTTAAGTACTTCTGCAGCAGCACATGTGTGGGTCAGTTTGGAGCATTCCAGAAAGCTGGTGGGGTCGCTTTGGCGCTGGTCCGTACATATAGCGAATTCAGGAATTATCAACCGTTGGATATTTTGAGCTGCGTATTGATAAACAATGGATGTTCAGCTTCTGCAACAAATCTATGGCTTTAATTGCTGCAGGGTCTTGCCGGATAGCTGATTCAAATTCAAAAATTTGTGTACTATAGTAATAGAGAATAGAGATAATCAAATTGTACCAACTACAAGAAAAGAGTAAATATTCTCATTTTTCCTCTGCTTTCATCCATCTAGGGTGTGTTTGGTATATGTCACCAAGTGGAATGGAATGGGTCCAACCCGTGCTTGAGCCGCATTCTCGTGTTCGGTACCCACGCGGAACGAGAACCCACTCATTCCTTCAGAAGGAATATTCAGCCCAGATCCGTAACCAAGTCATTCCTCCAAATCGACCGGACAACACGGAACCGCTCGCTCTCGTCTCGTGTCTTCCTCTCAGCGCCTGCTTACCTCCCTCTCTCGTCTCTCCCTCACATCCGGCAGGAAACAGGAGGAGGCGCGGGAAGGTGGCGAGCAGCGGCAGGAAGCAGCAGGAGGCGAAGATCGATTCCAAGCTGTGCTCCCAGCCTCACCGCCGGCATACTCGCCGCTAACTTTGGCGGCGACGACGGGATCATGGCCGTCCCCTCCCATTCCGGTCAGATCTGTCATAGTCCAGCGAAAGGAACCATGACATTACATTCCACTTTGTTCCTGAACCAAACACACCCCTATACTCTTGCGAGTGGCCACAACTGAACCAGATCAGACGTGGTAGCCAGAGGGCCAGCTCTTGGCGTGCTCGTCACCGTTGGTCTCCTCGCCACCGTCTTCGCTGAGCCGAAGAGCGAAGGCGAGCGCGAGCGAGACCCACTCGAGCACGAAGATGGCGGCGCCAAGACCGCCGACGAGCCTGAGGATGACCGCGCCGTCGTTCTCCCGGACGTAGGACCGCAGATCGGTGAGGAAGTCAGCCGTGCGGGTGAATGCGAGCACGGCTGCAGCGCCCTGGAAGATGGCAGTGAGGACGGCACCGGCGGCGTGCGCAGTGTGCTGGGCTCCGGCACCGGCTGCGGGGGTAGTGAAGGAGCCCGAGCAGCCAGCCGCGGCAAAGACCGCGGTGAGCGTGTGCAGGAAGACCAGGAGCAGGCTGCACGGGGATGGGACGAGGCGGAGCGAGAGCGTGAGGAAGATGCAGCCCGATGCCGCGCCCAGAAGCAAGTAGTTGCAGAGCAGGAACGCCCTGTGCGCCGCCACTTGCCCACCAGCCATTGTTGCTGCTGTCTGCCGACAACACAAGCTGATTTATTCTTGATCACTCCCAAGCAAACTGAAGCAAGGAACTGTGTGTGACTTGAGGGTGTTGGATGAAGAAGAGAGTGAGCGAGCGTGATTAATATAGTCAATGGCGTGCGAAGGGAATATCATTTGCTACCGTTGGACGGCGAGGGGTTGGCTTAACGGCTAGCGAGTGAGAGCGTGGCAAGAGAAAGAGAGACGTTGCGATCTCGACTGATTAATTATCACAAAAACCAAGAGGAGGTGACATCATCATATCACACCATGTTCCTGTTGGAATTAGGTGTCCTGCAACTATATTCAAATTACTTGGAATTGTTAATATTCAGAATACCTCATTATGGAATTATAAATTTATTTATACGTAGAATTGCTTTACATATTTAGCATGAAGTTGTTACTTGCTGGAATGTACTTAAGTCTAATATATATGCTTAAGGAAGCTGATCGATTATCAGTGAAATACAATATACTAGTTATATTGGAAAGACTATCCGGGTACACTAATGATGGAAAGGAGCTAGATCGTATAGTTAGATTACAGCCCTAATGTTAATCTACGTAATTAGAGGAATTTACACTCTATTATGACGTATTGTTCATAAGTGCGTGCTCCGGGGACATAACATGTAGAATCCGTTAACAGACAAATATGATCGTGGTTGATAATTTGGTCTAGACTCTATCCCGAAAACAAATTGTAACGACTAGGAATCTTATCTGTATAAGAGGTGAACTCTTTAGAAAAATGGTATAAGAAAGTCTCTACACATAACCCGCAAAAAAAAAGTCCCCACACATAGCCTCAGATATGCAATTTGTGAACGATATCATTGATAAGCTCAAAGGAATAGGGGTAGACCACAAACCCTAATTTCTAACATTGATATCAGAGCCAAGGTTTCTCCGCTGCGTACTCTGCCGCCGGACATCGCCGGCTCGTCGATCTCACCGCCCGCATGCAGCCACGCACTTACGCATAGGCGACCTCGGACTGAAGCAGCGCCTGCTAGCTCGCCGGTTCGTGGGTGGACTCGTCAGGAGCGACAAAAGGAAAACTCCGCTGCAGATTCGAATACGAAAGCTACGCAGGAAGTAGCTACGTTAAATCCATCCAAAAGCATTCATGTACAGTCGTGTAATTCCCAGCAGACCAATTGTTGCCTCTGCCCGTGAAGCATCAACGTAGATCAGCAAACACATTAACTTTGATGTGGAAATCGTGATCCGATCATTTAGGAGTGCGGCTATGCTTCCTGACGCAGAAACAAAACATGAAGCCAATTCTTGCACCGAGATCGAGGTAGACTTGATTTGCTTTCATTTGGCCGTTCCTAACGTCATGCAGATCAAGAAAAAATAGTAATGCATCAGTTCGCCTGCCTTCATGATCCGCACGGCAGGCTTCCTGAATTGCTTCGTGATTAATTCTCCTCCATCCTCGTAACACTTTACTTTAGCAATAGCATCAGAAAGTGTATATTAGTGACGGTTTGGAGAATAGAAAATATGGTTATATTTTCTATAGAGCATACTAATTGAATTATTTAATCAAACAAACCGGAGTTGCAAAACTAACATGCCATTGCTAAGGAAAAGAAAATATATAATATGACATTGAATATGGATAGCAACTGGTTTGGAATATTTTTTTCTTGCTCTTTCTATTGTCATTTGTCTGCTAAATATAATTTGTATGGAGATTATTTGCAATCTGGAACACGTTTTTGGTGGAACATGTCCGACAGGCTATGTTTAGGGAAGTGCAAGTCATGAAGGAAATATGCCCTAGAGGTAATAATAAATTTATTATTTATTTTCTTATATCATGATAAATGTTTATTATTCATGCTAGAATTGTATTAACCAGAAATTTAGTACATGTGTGAATACATAGACAAAAACAGAGTGTCCCTAGTATGTCTTTACTAGACTAGCTCATTGATCAAAGATGGTTATGTTTCCTAGCCATAGACATGAGTTGTCATTTAATCAACAGGATCACATCATTAGGAGAATGATGCGATGGACAAGACACATCCGTTAGCTTAGCACTATGATCGTTTAGTTTTTCTGATATTGCTTTCTTCATGACTTATACATGTTCTATGACTATAAGATTATGCAACTCCCGAATACCGGAGGAACACCTTGTGTGCTATCAAACGTCACAACGTAACTGGGTGATTATAAAGATGCTCTACAGGTGTCTCCGAAGGTGTTCGACGTGTTGGCATAGATCAAGAATAGGATTTGTCACTCCGAGTGTCGGAGAGGTATCTCTGGGCCCTCTCGGTAATACACATCATAATAAGCCTTGCAAGAAAATGACTAATGAGTTAGTCACGAGATGATGTATTATGGAACGAGTAAAGAGACTTGCCGGTAATGAGATTAACTAGGTATGGTGATACCGACGATCGAATCTCAGGCAAGTAACATACCGATGACAAAGGGAACAAAGTATGTTGTTATGCGGTTTGACCGATAAAGATCTTTGTAGAATATGTAGGAGCCAATATGAGCATCCAGGTTCCGCTATTTGTTATTGACCGGAGATGAGTCTTGGTCATGTCTACATAGTTCTCGAACCCGTAGGGTCCGCACGCTTAACGTTTGATGACGATCGGTATTATGAGTTTATGAGTTTTGATGTACCGAAGGTAGTTCGGAGTCCCGGATGAGTTCACAGACATGAAGAGGAGTCTCGGAATGTCCGAGACATAAAGATTGATATATTGGACGACTATATTCGGACACCGGAAGTGTTCCGGAAAGTTTCGGAATAAACCGGAGCGTCGGGGGGTTACCGGAACCCCCGGGGAAGCTATGGGCCCTAATGGGCTTTACTGGAAAGAGAGAGGGCCGGCCAGGGCTGGGCCGCGCGCCCCTCCCCCTTGGTCCGAATTGGACAAGGAAAGGAGGGGGCAGCGCCCCTTTCCTTCTCCCTCTCCCTCTCCTTCCTTTCCCCTCTCTCCTTCTTGGTGGAATCCTATTCCTAGTAGGATTGCCTCTCTAGGGCGCGCCATAGAGGGCCGGCCGACCTCCCCCTTGCTCCTTTACATACGGGGGCAGGGGGGCACCTCTAGACACACAAGTTGATCTCTCCAGCCGTGTGTGGTGCCCCCCTCCATAGAAACACACCTCGGTCATACTGTTGCAGTGCTTAGGTGAAGCCCTGCACCGGTAGCTTCATCATCTCAGTCACCACGCCGTCGTGCTGACGAAACTCTACCGTGAAGCTCAACTGGATCAAGAGCTCGTGGGACGTCATCAAGCTGAACGTGTGCTGAACGCGGAGGTGCCGTACGTTCGGTGCTTGATCGATTGGATCGCGAAGAAGTTCGACTACATCAACCGCGTCACTAGACGCTTCCGCTTTCGGTCTACAAGGGTACAAAGACACACTCTCCCCTCTCGTTGCTATGCATCTAGTAGATAGATCTTGCGTGATCGTAGGAAATTTATTGAAATACTACGTTCCCCAACAGTGGCATCATGAGCCAGGTCTATGCGTAGATGATATGCACGAGGAGAACACAATGAGTTGTGGGCGATAATAGTCAAACTACTTACCATCATGTCATACTTTGGTTCAGAGGTATTGTGAGATGAAGCGGCCCGGACCGACATTACGCGTACGCTTACGCGAGACTGGTTTCACTGTTATGAGCACTCGTTGCTTAAAGGTGACTGGCGGGTGTCTGTCTCTCTCACTTTAGCTGAATCGAGCGTGGCTACGCCCGGTCCTTGTGAAGGTTAAAACAACACATATTGATGAAAAATCGTTGTGGTTTTGTATGCGTAGGTAAGAACGGTTCTTGCTAAGCCCGTAGCATCCATGTAAAACTTGCAACAACAAAGTAAAGGACGTCTAACTTGTTTTTGCAGGGCATGTTGTGATGTGATATGGTCAAGACATGATGAGTGATACGTTATTGTATGAGATGATCATGTTTTGTAAAGTTATCGGCAACTGGCAGGAGCCATATGGTTGTCGCTTTATTGTATGAAATACAGTCGCCATGTAATTGCTTTACTTTATCACTAAGCGGTAGCGATAGTCGTGGAAGCAAAAGTTGGCGATACGACAACGATGCTACGATGGAGATCAAGGTGTCGCGCTGGTGACGATGGTGATCATGACGGTGCCTTGGAGATGGAGATCAAAAGCACAAGATGATGATGGCCATATCATGTCACATATTTTGATTGCATGTGATGTTTATCTTATTATGCTTCTTATTTTGCTTAGTACAACGGTAGCATTATAAGATGATCCCTTAAAAATTTGAAGGTATAAGTGTTCTCCCTGAGTATGCACCATTGCAAAAGTTCGTCGTGCCGAGACACCACGTGATGATCGGGTGTGATAACCTCTACGTTCACATACAACGGGTGTAAGCCAGTTTTGCACACGCAGAATACTCGGGTTAAACTTGACGAGCCTAGCATGTACAGACATGGCCTCTAAACACTGGAGACCGAAAGGTCGAGCGTGAATCATATAGTAGATATGATCAACATAAGATGTTCACCATTGAAAACTACTCCATCTCACGTGATGATCGGACATGGCTTAGTTGATTTGGATCACGTGATCATTTAGATAACTAGAGGGATGTCTATCTAAGTGGGAGTTCTTAAGTAATTTGATTGATTGAACTTTAATTTATCATGAACTTAGTCCAGATAGTATTAGCATATCTATGTTGTAGATCAATAGCTCGCTGATACGTCCAAAACGTATCTATAATTTATGCTTGCTCCATGCCACTTTTGGGTGATATTGCTATGATATTCATAAACTTCCATACACTTTTGATCATATTTGGACTAACTTACTAATCCAGTGCACCCCAGTGCCAGTTTCTGTTTTCGGTTGTTTTTGTATTTCAGGTTTTCACGTTTCGAGAACTGCCCAGAAAAATCCAGAAAAATTATATAAAAAATCAGCGATCCGGAAACAACACTGCGTCCGAAGGGCAGCATGGGGGGCACAGGGGCTCCAGGCGCCCTGTGGGCGCCCCCCCTGGGCCGCGCCGGGGGGGGCGCCTGGGCCCCCCGAAGCCCGTCCGGTGCCCCCCTTTGGCATATATTTAGAGGGACCTCCGAAACCCTCAGAACAGGAACTCTTTTCGCGATCCCATCTCTGTTCCGCCGCCGCCGCCGCTTCCAAGATCGGGAGCACCAGGAGAACTCTTCCCGGCACCCTGCCGGAGGGGAGGATCACCACCGGGAGCTTCTCCACCACCATGGACGCCTCCCGGATGACTCGTGAGTAGTCTCCCTTGGACCATGAATCCATGACCAGTAGCTATGTGATGTTCTCCTCCCGTTCTTGTGCTTCACTAATTAGTCCTCGTGAGCTGCCCTACATGATCGAGGCACCTATGTAATCCTTATGCTGTTGCTATGTTGAGTTTGCTGGGATCCGATGGATTATGAGATTATGTTCAGATTGATCTTGAGTAATATATTTGATTCACCTCTTTTATATTTTAGTTCATAAGTAATTCTTGCATGTTCTCCGTTGTTATTTATTGCTTTGGCCGAGTAATAGGTAGTGACTCCAAGAGGGAAGGTTATGCTTGATTGTGGGTTCATGCCCCTCGATGACTAGCTTGAGTGACAGAAACATGAGTCTAGGGGATGTGTTGTTGCCACAAGGGGGAAAACAACGGTGCTTGTGCCCGCGGGTGCAAGGATTGTTTACTTTACGCAAAGTTCTTTTAATGCAGTTGTCTGTTGCATTGAGTTTACACTATGGGTGGGACTCGCAACTTAATACCAGCGAGATGTTCTGGATAGATATCTCAAGGTGGATGATTAATAGTAGATATTGATGGATTTCGGTCTACTTACTTTGGCGTACCGCCCATGCTTTGAACCTCAACCTTTCTTGCAATGTAGTCAGCATTGGTTTGCGTTCGTGGTCCTGTCAATTGCCCAGCTGTAATTTGTTTACCTCACATAGCTGTTTTATCGTCTTTTGGGAGAGAGACATCACTAGTGAACATCATGAGACTTCGGTCCATATTACCATCATTGATACATCCACTATTTATTTTCCGTTATTATTTACTATAATAAAAACTATCTATCACTACTATCATTGCTTTTAACCCTTTGTGAACTACAAGGTCGGAGAGATTGACAACCTCTCTGTACTCGTTGGGAGCAAAGTTATTTGTATCTGTGTGCAGGTCCACGTTGGTTGCTACTAATCTGGCGCCGTAGCAATTGACACCTACTTGTTGAACCTAGGAGTCTCTGGGGAATCGATCCTTGGCATCTTTGCTAGGGGAAAACACTTCTACTTACTACATCTTACACCTTCCACTTGGGGTAACCAACGAGGGGTTCGAGGCCCATCAAGGAGTATTTTCTGGCGCCGTTGCCGGGGACTCCACTCTTCAGGATAGGGGAGTTGCATGCTATCTTTTACCTTTGCTTTTTAGTCTTGTTAGTTTACCTTTCATTTTTTGCTTTAGTACCTTTTTATCGAAAATCACAAAAATAGTTATCTTGCTTGCTTGCTACTATGGGTTCCACCGAGAACACCAAGTTGTGTGACTTCACTAGTCACAACAACGATTACTTTATCAGCACACCTATCACTACACCTGCCACTTCAGCACCTTCATATGAAATTAAACCTGCTTTACTGAACTTAGTCATGAGAGAACAATTCTCCGGTGCTGTAGATGATGCTGCTTTACACTTGAACAACTTTGTAGAACTTTGTGATATGCAAAAGTACCAAGAAATAGATGGTAATATTTTTAAGCTTAAGCTTTTTCCTTTCTCCTTGAGAGGAGGAGCTAAAATTTGGTTTCAGTATTTGTCTAGAAATAGCATATATTCATGGGACAAGTGCAAAGATGCTTTTATCGGAAAATACTATCCACCTACTAAAATTATCCA
The DNA here is from genome assembly GCA_902687465.1 of Secale cereale. Classification (NCBI taxonomy): domain Eukaryota; kingdom Viridiplantae; phylum Streptophyta; class Magnoliopsida; order Poales; family Poaceae; genus Secale; species Secale cereale. The sequence goes on along the minus strand of LR738709.1, from coordinate 617,482,257 downwards.
ACTTAGAAGTAACATCATGAATTTTAAACAATTGTATAATGAGCACGTTGCCCAATCTTGGGAACGTATGAAGTCTCTTATCAAGAACTGCCCTACTCACGGTTTGACTACTTGGATGGTTATCCAAACTTTTTATGCAGGCTTGAACTTTACCTCGCGGAACTTGTTAGATTCGGCCGCGGGAGGAACTTTTATGTCAACTACACTTGGTGCTGACACAAAGCTTCTCGATGAGATGATGACCAACTATTCCCAATGGCACACCGAACGCGCTCCAACAGGTAGGAAGGTAAACTCTGTCGAGGAGATTTCCTCCCTCAATGAAAAAGTTGACTTGATCATGTCTCTACTTTCGAAGCAATCTACTGTTGATCCTCGTGATGTTCCTTTAAATTCTTTGATTGCTCAAGAACAAGTAGATGTTAACTTTATCTCTAGAAATAATTTCAACAACAATGCTTATAGGAGTAACTTTGGTAACAATCCTCGACCGTTCCCCTCTAACTCTTATGGGAACAACAATGCTTATCCTAGTACCAAGAACTCCAATACTGAACTAGAGACCATGCTTAGAGATTTCATCACTACCCAAAAAGCCTTTAATAAGAATGTAGAAGAGAAACTACATAAACTAGATGATCTTTCTTTTAAGGTAGACCACTTAGCCAATGAGGTAAAATTGCTAAAAATTGAAACTTCTCCACTTAAGGAGAGGGAAGTCATCCCTATTAATGCTACTCAAGTGCAAATCAATGAAAACATTAGGATGATGGCTAAGCTTAAAGAAAGATGGGCTAGAGAAAGGGAGGAAGAGGAAAGAATTAAGAGCCTTCCTACCCACCACACTGTTGCTACTATCCAAGTTATTGAGGATGTTCACACTCTTAGCATCCAATGTACTCCTGGTCCCAATGGACCTATTAATGGTGATGCTATAGAAACTACCAACCAAGTGAACCTTAAGGACACCACTACCACTTTACTTGATGCTCGTGACCTTGATTTTGATAATTGCACTCTTACCGAAGTTATTGATTTCCTTCACAAGATGTCTAGAGATCCCCGCACTAGCACGCTTAACCTTGCCTTCACAGAGCATATCACTAATGCTCTCATCAAAGCTAGGGAGGAGAAACTTAGAGTAGAAGCCTCCATACCTAGAAAGCTAGAAGATGGTTGGGATCCTATGATAAAAATTTATTTGAATGACTTCTCTTGTTATGCATTATGTGATGTTGGTGCTAGTACCTCTGTTATGCCCAAAAGGATATACGATATGCTTAAATTGAAACCTTATGATTCTTGTTCTTTTGGTGTTCGTCTCGTTGATTCTTCCATAAAGAAACCTTTGGGGAGGATCGACGATGTTCTTATTGTTGTCAATAATAATTATGTGCCCGTTGAATTCACTATTATGGATATTGAATGTGATCCTTCTTGTCCAATTATTTTGGGACGTCCCTTTTTGCGCACCGTTGGTGCTGTCATTGACATGAAAGAGGGTAATATAAAATTTCAGTTTCCTCTCAAGAAAGGGATGGAACACTTCCCTCGTAAGAAGGTCAAGTTACCTTTTGAGTCCGTTGTACGGGCTAGCTATTCTTTTACTCTTGATAAAACTTGATCTATGCATTATGCCTAGCTTAAAGGCATAAAAGAAAGCGCTTTTGGGAGGCATACTACATGAATAAATTTTTGCTTTTGTTGTGTCTTGATGTTGTTTACTTCTGTAGCATCATCATTGTATCTTTGCTTTTCATATTTGTGCCAAGTATAGCCTCTGATTGCTAGAAAGTTCAAAAGTTGTGAGGTGCTGTCCAGGAAACAGATTCTGTCCTTAGATAAAAAATTCGTATAAAATCACCAGATAATCTTTTTGGTCTGAATTTCTTCGACAGCGTTCTCTATATAATTGTCTTTCGTGCGTCAGTTCTGAGTTTTTTGATTTGAGTTGCAGAAGTATCCCGAACAGATCAATTACTGCCTGCTGTTCTATTTTTCACAGATTCTGTCCTGTTTTGCCTTACCTTCACTTTGCAAATTAAGAACTTGCTTTTTCTTTGCAAAAACCTTTTGGCAATCTTGAGAAACAGTAGAACTTCAAGAATATCCTTATTTCCAGCAAGGTATAATTATTTTATTAAGGGTACTAACCTCGCTAATCAGATTATGATGAGTTATTTATGAAGGGAGTTTTCAAGTGTGCGAGGGAAGATGATAAAAAGATTCAGGAGTGTCAAGCGCTCAAGCTTGGGGATGCCCCCGTGCACCCCCAAGAAATATTCAAGGAGACTCAAGCGTCTAAGCTTGGGGATGCCCTCGTGCATCCCCTTCTCCATCAACACTATCAGTTCGTCTTTCGTTTCGCTATATTTTTATCACTTCATGTGTTATGTGCTATGCTTGGAGCGTCTTGCTTTTAGTTTTCTTTTTAGTTTTTCATAACGAATCGGAACCCAGCATTCCTTTATGTGGGAGAGAAACATGCTCCACTTCTACCTAGAACATAACATAGAATTTTCATGTCTATCTATGCTGTGTGTGTTCTTTGTCTTTTAATAGCTACTATCTTGCTCTGCTCTTAGTATTCATGCTTATCTTTTCAAGAGCTTTTATTTAGTTGGTTGCTTGAACTCTCTTTAATTACCATGCTCACCTTATTAAGAGAGTTTGCTTCCGTTGCATGGGTTAATGTGTCTATGATAAAGATGCTACTTTCATGATGGTGCTTAGTAGTTCAGGTTTTCTTATGGTTAATCTCAAATAGTTGGGGGGTTCCCAATGTGTTATTGGAGTGCCAACTTGGTTTGTCTGCCTATGATATGGTATGGTATAGTAATATCTTCCTTCGAGAATTTATTTTGATTGACTTGGCGTATGCTCACGCATATTCAAGACTGTAAAGAAAGTCTGTCAAGCCTTGATGATCTTTTATTTCTGAGTAGCGATATAACTACCATGCCTGATTCAATATTGCTTTGTCGCTCTGCATGATTATGACCGTCATTGCTCTCTTAGTTGGTCGCTCCCAGTCTTTTGCTAACCTCCACCTGTACTAAGCAAACTAACTTTGCAATACATAGCTCATGGGAAAGTAGCCTAAAAACTATTGTGGTAAAGAATATGTTGCTTATGTATCTTATTTCTTATAAGTTGCTTGCTGAGCGGTAACCATGTTTCTGGGGACGCCATCAACTGTCACACTTTTGTTGAATATCATGTGAGTTGCTATGCATGTTCGTCTTGTCTGAAGTAAGGGTGATTTATCGTGGGTTGAATAACTATGCATATTGTTAGAGAAGAACATTGGGCCGCCAACCAAAGCCATGTATCATGGTGGAAGTTTTAGCTTGGACCTTAATCCTCAATCTCTCATGAGAATATGCTTATGCATTAAAGAGGAGTCCATCATCTATTTTCTATGTTGTCCCGGTATGGATGTCCTCAAGTTGAGATCTATCAAAAACGAGAAATCAAATGCGATTTATCTCCTTGGACCTTTGTACAGGTGGCATAGAGGTACCCCTTTGTGACACTTGGTTAAAACATATGTAATGCAATGATAACCCATGGGGATCCGAGCTAATTAGGACAAGGAGCGAGCACTATTAGTATTCGACGCATGAGGCTTGCAAGTTATAGGATGTTTTATGCATGACACATATGAAGTACTACTACCGTTGACACAATTGCTTCCATGTTTTCAAAATAAAAAGCTTTAGCACTTAACCTTTCTTTTACCTTTATGTTGAAGCACCAACTACTGAGAGCATGATTGTCATTCTGAGTGTAATGTGCATTGCCCCAAAGTAGCATTGTCTTTTGCATGATTGTGATATCGTTTATTCTGAAATGATTGTATCTAGTCATCACTTAAACCTTGAAGGTGCCCCTGCACTTATGTTTTGCATCACTAAAGGGGGCAAGCTAGATATCACTTTATCATATTTGCACATCATGTTCATTGCAAATCTTTTTGATGTTTCAGTCTCATGTTGTAAAACTTTCAGTCATTTGTGATTTTCTCTTGAGGCAACTTAATTACTTTAGAATCATTGTCTCAGTAAGCTTTTGTCGTATGACTATGAGAAAGTCATATATGGTTAATAGCATGTCACCACAGAAATTATTCTTGTTATCATTTACCTACTCGAGGACGAGCTGGAATTAAGCTTGGGGATGTTAATACGTCCAAAACGTATCTATAATTTCTGCTTGCTCCATGCCACTTTTGGGTGATATTGCTATGATATTCATACACTTCCATACACTTTTGATCATATTTGGACTAACTTACTAATCCAGTGCACCCCAGTGCCAGTTTCTGTTTTCGGCTGTTTTTGTATTTCAGGTTTTCACGTTTCGAGAACTGCCCAGAAAAATCCAGAAAAATTATATAAAAAATCAGTGATCCGGAAACAACACTGCGTCCGAAGGGCAGCCTGGGGGGGCCACAGGGGCTCCAGGCGCCCTGTGGGCGCCCCCCCCTGGGCCGCGCCGGGGGGGGGGGGGCGCCTGGGCCCCCCGAAGCCCGTCCGGTGCCCCCCTTTGGCATATATTTAGAGGGACCTCCGAAACCCTCAGAACAGGAACTCTTTTCGCGATCCCATCTCTGTTCCGCCGTCGCCGCCGCTTCCAAGATCAGGAGCACCAGGAGAACTCTTCCCGGCACCCTGCCGGAGGGGAGGATCACCACCGGGAGCTTCTCCACCACCATGGACGCCTCCCGGATGACTCGTGAGTAGTCTCCCTTGGACCATGAGTCCATGACCAGTAGCTATGTGATGTTCTCCTCCCGTTCTTGTGCTTCACTAATTAGTCCTCGTGAGCTGCCCTACATGATCGAGGCACCTATGTAATCCTTATGATGTTGCTATGTTGAGTTTGCTGGGATCCGATGGATTATGAGATTATGTTCAGATTGATCTTGAGTAATATATTTGATTCACCTCTTTAATATTTTAGTTCATAAGTAATTCTTGCATGTTCTCCGTTGTTATTTATTGCTTTGGCCGAGTAATAGGTAGTGACTCCAAGAGGGAACGTTATGCTTGATTGTGGGTTCATGCCCCTCGATGACTAGCTTGAGTGACAGAAACATGAGTCTAGGGGATGTGCTGTTGCCACAAGGGAGAAAACAACGGTGCTTGTGCCCGCGGGTGCAAGGATTGTTTACTTTACGCAAAGTTCTTTTAATGCAGTTGTCTGTTGCATTGAGTTTACACTATGGGTGGGACTCGCAACTTAATACCAGCGAGATGTTCTGGATAGATATCTCAAGGTGGATGATTAGTAGTAGATATTGATGGATTTCGGTCTACTTACTTTGGCGTACCGCCCATGCTTTGAACCTCAACCTTTCTTGCAATGTAGTCAGCATTGGTTTGCGTTCGTGGTCCTGTCAATTGCCCAGGTGTAATTTGTTTACCTCACATAGCTGTTTTATCGTCTTTTGGGAGAGAGACATCACTAGTGAACATCATGAGACTCCGGTCCATATTACCATCATTGATCACATCTACTATTTACTTTTCGTTATTATTTACTATTGCAAAATACTATCTATCACTACTATCATTGCTTTTAATCCTTTGTGAACTACAAAGCCGGAGGGATTGACAACCTCTCTGTACTCGTTGGGAGCAAAGTTATTTGTATCTGTGTGCAGGTCCACGTTGGTTGCTACTAATCTGGCGTCGTAGCAATTGACACCTACTTGTTGAACCTAGGAGTCTCTGGGGAATCGATCATTGGCATCTTTGCTAGGGGAAAACACTTCTACTTACTGCATCTTACACCTTCCACTTGGGGTAACCAACGAGGGGTTCGAGGCCCATCACTCGCGATGTAGCTCCCCGTTTGTTTTATATGTTCCTAGAGAAAACTAAGTTGAAAGATGTTAGTAGCAATAATGCGGACTTGTTCTGTGATTTGAGGATTTTCCTCATTGTTGCACAGAAGAATTATGTCCTTGATGCACCGCTAGGTGACAAACCTATTGCAGGAGCAGATGCAGACGTTATGAACGTTTGACAAGCTCGGTATGATGACTACTTGATAGTTTAGTGCACCATGCTTTACAGCTTATAACTGGGACTTCAAAAACGTTTTGAACGCCACAGAACATATGAGATGTTCTAAGAGTTGAAATTAGTATATCATACTCATGCCCGTGTCGAGAGGTATGAGCAAGGTTGTCAGAATCGCGATTCTGTTATACGATTCTACGACTTTACGATCCAAACTAACCCCTATGATTCTATGATTTTAGTTCATAGAATCTACGTTTGTACGATCCTGATAGTGAAGATTCTATGATTTGCGATCCTACCATCTGAGGTCCGATCTGATTCAAAATCACGATTCTGACAACCTTGGGTATGAGAGCTCTAACAATACTTTGCCTACAAGATGGAGGAGAATAGCTCAACCAGTGAGCATGTGCTCAGATTGTCTGGGTACTACAATTGCTTGAATCAAGTGGGAGTTAATCTTCCAGATAAGATAGTAATTGACAAAGTTCTCTAGTCACTATCACCAAGTTAGTAGAACTTCGTGATGAACTATAATATGCAAGGGATGACGAAAGTAATTCCCGAGCTCTTCGCGATGCTGAAATCGGCGAAGGTAGAAATCAAGAAAGAGCATCAAGTGTTGATGGTTAACAAGACCACTTGTTTCAAGTAAAGGGCAAAGGGATAGAAGGGAATCTTCAAGAAGAATGACAAGCAAGTTGTCACTCCCGTGAAGAAACCCAAAGCTAAACTCAAGCCTGAAAATGAGTGCTTCTACTGCAAAGGAAATGGTCACTGGAAGTGGAACTGCCCTAGATACTTGGGGGATAAGAAGGATGGCAAGGTAAACAAAGGTATATTTGATATATACAGATTATTGACGTGTATTTTATTAGTGTTCATAGCAACCCCTGGGTATTTGATACCAGTTCAGTTGTTAAAATTAGTAACTCAAAACGAGAGTTGCAGAATGAACACATACTAGTTAAAGGTGAAGTGACGATGTGTGTTGGAAGTGGTTCCAAGATTGATATGATCATCATCGCACACTCCCTATACTTTTGGGATTAGTGTAGAACCTAAATAAATGTTATTTGGCATTTGCATTGAGCATGAATATGAATTGATCATGTTTGTTGCAATAAGGTTATTCATTTAAAGTCATAGAATAATTGTTATATTATGTTTACATGAATAAAGCCTTCGATGGTCATACACCCAATGAAAATAGTTTGTTGGATCTCGATCGTAGTGATACACATATTCATAATATTGAAGCCAAAAGATGCAAGGTTAATAATGATAGTGCAACTTATTTGTGGCACTACCGTTTAGGTCATATTGGTGTAAAGCGCATGAAGAAACTCCATAGTGATGGACTTTTGGAATCACTTGATTATGAATCACTTGGTGCTTGCGAACCATGCCTCATGGGCAAGATGACTAAAACTCCGTTCTCCGAAACAATGGAGCGAGCAACAGATTTGTTGGAAATCATACATACTGATGTATGATGACCGATGAGTATTGAAGCTCGCGGCAGGTCTCGTTATTTTCTGACCTTCACTAATGATTTGAGCAGATATGGGTATATCTACTTAATGAAGCACAAGTCTGAAACATTTGAGAAGTTCAAAGAATTTCAGAGTGAAGTAGAGAATCATCGTAACAAGAAAATAAAGTTTCTATGATCTGATCGTGGAGGTGAATATTTGAGTTACGATTTTGGTCTTCATTTAAAACAATGTGGAATAGTTTCACAACTCACGCCACACGGAACACCACAGCGTAATGGTGTGTCTAAACGTCGTAACCGTACTTTATTAGATATGATGCGATCTATGATGTCTCTTGCCGATTTACCACTATCATTTTGGGTTATGCATCAGAGACAGCTGCATTCACGTTAAATAGGGCAACATCTAAATCCGTTGAGACGACGCCTTATGAACTGTGGTTTGGCAAGAAACCAAAGTTGTCGTTTCTTAAAATTTGGGGCTGCGATGCTTATGTGAAAAAGCTTCAACCTGATAAACTCGAACCCAAGTCGGAGAAATGTGTCTTCATAGGATACCCAAAGGAGACTGTTGGGTACACCTTCTATCACAGATCTGAAGGCAAGATATTCGTTGCTAAGAATGGATCCTTTCTAGAGAAGGAGTTTCTCTCGAAAGAAGTGAGTGGGAGGAAAGTGAAACTTGATGAGGTAATTGTACCTTCTCCCGAATTGGAAAGTAGTACATCACATAAACTAGTTCCAGTGATTCCTATACCAATTAGTGAGGAAGCTCATGATGATGATCATGAAAACTTCAGATCAAGTTACTGCTAAACTTCGTAGATCAACGAGGGTATGTTCTGCGCCAGAGTGGTACGGCAACCCAGTTCTGGAAGTCATGTTACTAGACCATGATGAACCTACGAACTATGAGGAAGCAATGATGAGCCAATATTCCGCAAAATGGCTTGAGGCCATAAAATCTGAGATGGGATCCATGTATGAGAACAAAGTGTGGACTTTGGTTGACTTGCCCGATGATCGGCAATCCATTGAAAATAAATGGATCTTCAAGAGTAAGACCGACGCAAACGGTAATGTTACTGTTTACAAAGCTCGACTTGTTGCGGAAGGTTTTCGACAAGTTCAAGGAGTTGACTACGATGATAATTTCTCACCCGTAGCGATGCTTAAGTCTATCCGAATCATGTTAGCAATTGCCGCATTTTATGAAATCTCGCAAATGGATAACAAAACTGCATTCTTTAATGAATTTATTAAAGAGTTGTATATGATGAAGCCAGAAGGTTTTGTCAATCCTAAAGGTGCTAACAAAATATGCAAGCTCCAGCGATCCATCTATGGACTGGTGCAAGCATCTCGGAGTTGGAATATATGCTTTGATAAGTGGATCAAAGCATATAGTTTTATACAGACTTGCGGTGAAGCCTGTATTTACAAGAAAGTGAGTGGGAGCACTACAGCCTTTCTGATAAGTATATGTGAATGAGATATTGTCGATTGGAAATAATGTAGAATTTTCTGGAAAGCATAAAGGAGTGTTTGAAAGGAGTTTTTCAAAGAAAGACCTCGGTGAAGCTGCTTACATATTGAGCATCAAGATCTATAAAGATAGATCAAGACACTTGATAAGTTTTTTCAATGAGTACATACATTGACAAGTTTTTTTAAGTAGTTCAAAATGGAACAGTCAAAGAAAGAGTTCTTGCCTGTGTTTCAAGGTATGAAGTTGAGTAAGACTCAAAACCCGACCATGGCAGAAGATAGAGAAAGAATGAAAGCCATTCCCTATGCCTCAACCATAGGCTCTTTAAAGTATGCCATGCGGTGTACCAAACCTGTTGTGTACCTTGCCATGAGTTTGGCAAGGAGGTACAAAAGTGATCCAGGAGTAGATCACTGGACGGCGGTCAAAATTATCCTTAGTTACTGGATGACTAAGGAAATATTTCTCGGTTATGGAGGTGATAAAGAGTTCATCATAAAGAGTTACGTCGATGCAAGCTTTGACACCGATCTGGATGACTTTGAGTCTCTATCTGGATACATATTGAAAGTAGGAGCATTTAGCTAGAGTATCTCAATGCAGAGAAATGTAGACATAGAAATTTGCAAAATACATACGGATCTGAATGTGGCAGACCCATTAACTAAACCTCTCTCACAAGCAAAACATGATCACACCTTAGTACTCTTTGGGTGTTAATCACATGGCGATGTGAACTAGATTACTGACTCTTGTAAACCTTTTTGGGTATTGGTCACATGGCGATGTGAACTATAAAGTGTTAAGTCACATGGTGATGTGAACTATTGGTGTTAATCACATGGTGATGTGATCTAGATTATTGACTCTAGTGTGAGTGGGACACTGAAGGAAATATGCCCTAGAGGCAATAATAAAGTTATTATTTATTTCCTTATATCATGATAAATGTTTATTATTCATGCTAGAATTGTATTAACCGGAAACTTAGTACATGTGTGAATACATAGACAAAAACAAAGTGTCCCTAGTATGCCTCTACTAGACTAGCTCATTGATCAAAGATGGTTATGTTTCCTAGCCATAGACATGAGTTGTCATTTGATCAACAGGATCACATCATTAGGAGAATGATGTGATGGACAAGACCCATCCATTAGCTTAGCACTATGATCGTTTAGTTTTACTGCTATTGATTTCTTCATGACTTATACATGTACCTATGACTATGAGATTATGCAACTAACGAATACCGGAGGAACACCTTGTGTGCTATCAAACGTCACAACGTAACTGGGTGATTATAAAGATGCTCTACAGGTGTCTCCGAAGGTGTTCGAGGTGTTGGCATAGATCAAGAATAGAATTTGTCAATTCGAGTGTCGAAGAGGTATCTCTGGGCCCTCTCAGTAATAAACATCATAATAAGCCTTGCAAGCAAATGACTAATGAGTTAGTCACGAGATGATGTATTACAAACGAGTAAAGAGACTTGCCGGTAATGAGATTAACTAGGTATGGTGATACCGACGATCGAATCTCAGGCAAGTAACATACCGATGACAAAGGGAACAAAGTATGTTGTTATGCGGTTTGACCGATAAAGATCTTCGTAGAATATGTAGGAGCCAATATGAGCATCCAGGTTCCGCTATTGGTTATTGACCGGAGATGAGTCTCGGTCATGCTTACATAGTTCTCGAACCCGTAGGGTCCGCACGCTTAACGTTTGATGATGATCGGTATTATGAGTTTATGAGTTTTGATGTACCGAAGGTAGTTCGGAGTCCCGGATGAGATCACAAACATTACGAGGAGTCTTGGAATATCCGAGACGTAAAGATTTATATATTGGACGACTATATTCGGACACCGAAAGTGTTCCGGAAAGTTTCAGAATAAACCGGAGTGCCGGGAGGGTTACCGGAACCCCCCGGGGAAGATATGGGCCCTAATGGGCTTTAGTGGAAAGAGAGTGGGCCGGCCAAGGTTGGGCCGCACGCCCCTCCCCCTTGGTCCGAATTGAACAAGGAAAGGAGGGGGCGGCGCCCCTTTCCTTCTCCCTCTCCCTCTCCTTCCTTTCCCCTCTCTCCTTCTTGGTGGATTCCTACTAGGAATAGGGTTGGAATCCTATTCCTAGTAGGATTGCCTCTCTAGGGCGTGCCATAGAGGACCAGCTGGCCTCCCCCTTGCTCCTTTATATACGGAGGCAGGGGCACCTCTAGTCACACAAGTTGATCTCTCCAGCCGTGTGTGGTGCCCCCCTCCACGGAAACACACCTCGGTCATACCGTTGCAGTGCTTAGGCGAAGCCCTGCGCCGGTAGCTTCATCATCTCCGTCACCACGCCGTCGTGCTGACGAAACTCTCCCGTGAAGCTCAACTAGATCAAGAGCTCATGGGACGTCATCAAGCTGAACGTGTGCTGAACGCGGAGGTGTCGTATGTTCGGTGCTTGATCGGTTGGATCGCGAAGAAGTTTGACTACATCAACCGCGTCACTAGACGCTTCCCCTTTCGGTCTACAAGGGTACGTAGACACACTCTCCCCTCTCGTTGCTATGCATCTAGTAGATAGATCTTGAATGATCGTAGGATTTTTTTTGAAATACTACGTTCCCCAACAAGTCATTGTTGTCGTAAACTCCATGCCAAATTGTTTGAAATAATTGTATATACAGTTGTCACCATGAGTGGTCATTCAATATATGCAATATGGGATATTATTTGTTCCATGGAGGAAGATGGAAAACTCTTTGAGGGAATGATTTGGTCAATTATGGTTGACTACACCTTGAAGAGAAAGATATGTATTTCCAATAGAATTGGGTAAGAGGAAGCGTCTATTATGGAACATCACTTTTTTATGGAGGAAGATGGGAACCACTCCGTGGAAAAGGAAATTTGCTCTCACTTAACGGTATGTCCATTGTGAATGTTTGCATTATATGTTTATTTGTCACTATTTTTTCAGATAGTTGGATTATGGTGTTTTACATACATCATTTATTGTTGGAATACCATAGAAACTTTATTGGCATTTAAAACTTTCAAAGCAAAATTGATGAACTTTGAAATATGCCATGAAACTCCCTCGCCGAGGAAAAATATTATTGTTATAGGACACTTTGTGCAACTTCAGTGAGAACGGATTTGCTTTATTGTTATATCTTGGATTCTATTGGTTATGAGATACCGTTTGGAAAAGGAAGAGTTGAAATATTGCTCAATGGTTAAATTAGTGCATTATGGATTTTCACACAATGATCTATCTTTCTTGATGTTCATTGGAAGTTGGCAAACAAAATTTTTTATATTTGGCAAACATAACTCCATATCGAGGAATATTGACAATGGGAACACATGCTTGGAATCTTATTATCTACATCATCCATGACTTGGTCACATATCTTGGAACTGGATCAAGAGGCTTATTGATTCTGGAATTCTAAACTTTAGTGGGAGGACTATGGTACATGTGAAGCATATATGTTTTTTAATACACCTTTTTTATTAAGGTGGAAGGAGATGAAAGGGCTTCACATCGTTTCTTTTTTATATACTTATGGTATTTCTTTGGACATCCCCACTGCCAGGTTATTTATTTTATCTCGGCATTGATGATTGCACTTTATATGGTTATGTTGTACTATTTTAAAATACAAGTCAAAATGTTTTATTGTGTTGGTCACATGTTATACTGAAGTGGAAAATTAGTTGATTAAATAATATCATGGTTTTAACAACTGATTGGTGGGGAAGTACACTTTAGGAATATATCATTTGTATGTAAAGAGCATGGAACTATTCACCATTGTAATATAATGTACACTCCACGATTGAATGGAGGAATTGACTGTCTTGTATACTCCGTTGTTTCTTTGGAAAGAAGCATTGCATAGTGTCATTTGTTGATATCATTCTACATCTAGTACAGTCACTTGACTGGAAGGAAATCTTCTATTTTGGCATAAATTCTCAGTTATTACAAAACACGCACTAGGAATTTTTCATTGTTATTCCAGTGGATCAAAGGGTGTTTCCTTAGTTATCTGGAAAAGAATATTGGTGGAAAATAGGAACACAATCATTTTTATGGTCAAGAGTGGAATTATTTACAATCATACTGGAATATGATCTTGACCCCAAGGAAATTACAAGTGACGCTCCCAACATGACATGCTTAGGATAAGTGGGAGGAATTAGCTTGGAATATCATGTCTGGATAATTCTTATGCATTGTTGGAGAATGTAACTCTAAATTTTAGAGGAATCACTAAATTCTCTTAAGTTTTTTTTTCTTTTTCAATGTTAACTATGGGTGGAAGAATTGCGGGAAGGAATAAACTCAAATGAGGAAGAGCATAGTTTGGGAACTTAATATCATACCAAATAACATCAAGGCTATTGTCTGGAAGTGATTTTTTTTGTAAGGATAATTGGCTCAGTGGAATATTATAATGTCACTCTTGTTATTCAATTATTCACACCGAGGGAAATATACTTTGTGGAAACTCTCTCTCTCTCTCTCTCTCCTGGAATTTTGGGAAAGATGTAATGCCCAGGATGGGACTATACCTCCTACGTGTCGAGGCACGACTTAAAGGTATAAGCCCATCCTAGAATGATCTCAAGTTTGGTATCTTTGCACGACTCATGTAAAAGAGGGATTAAAATGCAAAAGGAGATAGTTGGCTTACACTCGCCACTTCACACAATACAATACATCAGCAATACTTCATTCAAAACATCACAACCCGACTACGGGTGAAGATCCAAAGAAAGATACCAAAACAACATAAAGCCACAGGTCAGGATCGAATCCTAGTAGAAACCACTACTGATCGTGGAAACGTCACAAGCAAACAGCCAATCTCTTCATCGAGCTCCTGGTGAAGTACTGACCCATCTCCTGCATCAAACTCGGCTGAACCTGCATCTGGTGTGGTGAAGTAACTGTGAGCCACAGAGGACTCAGCAATCCCGTTCCCGGGTAACATGACTATTTAAGCCTTGGGTGAGGAACAAGGCTGGAGAAAGAATAAGAGGTGAAGGAACAACAAGAGTCTGCAGCAGCAACTAGCACTAACTTACGTAATAGAGAGCGAGAAGAGAAGTGCCTCGGTCGAAGGATGATCACGAAGTGATCCTAGCTAAAGCTCAACAAACATGACCCCACCGTGTTCAACTCCCGAATCCCTATTCGGAAATTGACAGTCACGGTACACACGCTGGTAGTGTATTGAAACATTGTGTCAAGTTATCTACAACCGGATATTAACAAGCTCCCATCTGCCACATAACCGCGGGCACGGCTTTTGAAAGTTCAAAACCCTGCAGGGGTGTTCCAACTTGACCCATTACAAGCCCACGATCCGCGGAGTCGCAACTCCATAGGTGGGAAGACCCGAGTATTCTCGGAATCCCGTGCTCAAGTTAAACCGAACTAAGGTAAGGCTAATCCAGCAAATCCTCCCGGCGTGTCGACATCCTGATAGGTAGCCGCGCGTATCTAGTCTCAGGACACGACCGGATGGGCGATTCTACAGGTTTTTACCAAACCTCGAGTTTCCCCGTGGTGGCCCCGCAGACTCCCCGTTTCGGACCAACACTCATGTGGAGCACTGACCCGGGGTTGTTGAATTAAAATAAAAGGGATAGCTAGTCCACATGCAAGTTTTATTAGTTATTAGGCAAATAGTACCAAATGTTGGGACTTGCTGGAGAAGACTTAGCACTTAGAGGTTTATCAAGGGGGTCCCATACACCCCAACCGTGTTAGGAACGCATAATCAAGGAACATAACACCGGTTTATACTGTTCCTAACGGCATGAGTGGAACAAATCACCAAGCAAAAGGCTTAGCCTTCCACCCTTGCCAATATATAGATGATTTCATTTGAAGCAATTATATAGTGTGATATAACCCAACCAAACTTCAACATGAAGCAAGCATCTTCGATCTTCACCTGCAACTAGCAATGCTATAAGAAGGGCTGAGCAAAGCCTACGTATAGCTAATCAAAGGTTTGCATAGGTAGGGTGGTTAAACAGGATCATGGTTACAATAGGAGGCTGACAGAAAAACATGGGCATCGAGGCAAAACTATAGAGCGATACTCTAGCAATAGGCAAAGATAGTAATGGTATCCGGGTTCGGTCATCTTGCCTGGAATTCCACAAGGGAGAAGAACGGATCCATGAAGTAGACGGAGCAACATAGACGAGAGAAACCTCACAACTCCGGAACGAAACCGAAGCTATCAAGAGAAGCAAACCGGAAAGAAACAAACAACACGGTAAACATGCAAGCATAAACATGGCATACGATGCACATCCAAGTATGATGCATCTCCGGTTTAAATATGCATGGCATGGCAAAGTGCACAAACAAATACTACAAGTTAAGTGGAGCTCAATATGCAACGAGTTGCATATTGACGAAACACCACATTTAATTATTTAGTTGACTCTCATTTAATTACAAGACAAGATTAATTGTTTTTAACATAGCAAGAGGTGAAGCATAATAAAACTACACTATTAAGACATTTTAAATGAGGCGGGAAATAACAACAACATATACGGAAAATCCCCATGAGCACGTTTAATAATTATAAAGCAACAACAATTACACACATATTAAAAGTTGTTAACATGATGCGGATGACATGATCAAGTTTATGCAATTTTATTAAAAGTTGACATGAAGAAGATATGGAGTATTGTCACCGTGGTGGAAGGAAAGGTGCCACGGCAACGATCCGAAAATGATGCAATCGGCAACATCTCGGTTCCGGTAACTCGTTGAGAGTCCGGTGCAAAAGAAAGATGGCGTGAGCGAGACAAACGAGATGAAAGGTGGGGCGATCCCGTCACCGGGTTCCCACGAGTCGGTGACGAGGCAACCGAGGAACATGACAAACGGACGAAACGGCACGGAGCACACACGGGAAACATTTCATACAATCACAACAAGCATCCACGGGTCATCGTCTCGGGTTATACCTTCGAAGCACTCATTTCGGGACGGTTCGAGATCGTAGAGGAAGAAGGCGTTCACGTCATAGAGGAAGTAGTGGTTCACGTTTCCGAAGAGGAAGTAGTGGTTCACATGGCGGTAGTGGAAGTAGTGGTACTTGGCGTTCGTCGACACGTGTAGTCGTTCTCGTCTCGGAGTCGTACACGTTCCGTAGAGGTACACGGGGCGACGGTAGGGGTACTTGTCCATGAAGTCGTTCTCGTCCGTAGTTGTTCATGTCATCGATGTCGGGGTACTTGGTCGGGTACTTGTCGAAACCCGCATCGGATGTAGTCGTTCCCGTGCGTCGAGGTACTTGTAACGTCGTGGAACTTGCGTTTCTCCTTGTAGTCCTACACGGTTCTTGCGTAGAGGTACTTGTCTCAGCGACGGTAGGGGTACACGGCGACGGTAGTTGTACGGGTCCAAAAACAGATGTGCTTGCTGTTACATGGTTACTTGAGATAGCAAAACAGCAACAAAACAGCAAAAAAAGGAAAAAGGCTGCTCGGGACGACGCCTCTTGTCCACCCGCTCGGAGCAGAGGCGGGACGAGGCCTGGCAGCAGCAACTAGGTGGAGGAAGACTTGGCAGCAACTAGTCTTGCGGGAAGGGACGAAGGCAGCGGCACGGCGAGGTGGCTGCAGCTCCTTGGGCTGCTCCCGACAGAAGGAGGCAGCGGCAACTTGGCGTGACGAGGAGGAGGGGAAGTGGCTGCAGCTCCTGGCGAAGAGGAGACAGGGCGCCCGGCCGGCGCTGGCGAAGGTCTTGGCGCGGGGAGGGGCGGCTTGGCCAATCCGGGGCGGCGACGGAGGAGGGCCCCGGCTTGGGCCAGGCGAAGGAAGGGAGGCCACGAGGACTCTGCGGCCTGGAGTGGCCGGATGCATCGGGCTCGGGTGGCCGCTCGCGCGACGGGAGGACGAGGCAGAGGGACTGCGGGCGCTGGAGGGGGGCAGCTCGCGGGGCGACGGGGATCCTGCAAGGGCGACGGGGAGGCCGGCGGCTGCTCCTTCGAGGAGGAAGGAGGGAGGCAACCGAGCTGGAGGCCTTGGCGCGGTCGCGGCGCAGGCGACGCTGCGAGGGAAAACGAGGATGGGGCACGGGGACTCGGGGTTGAGGGAAACGGGCGCTCGAGGGAGAGTGGGTCGGGAGGAACGAGGGGGTCGAGGGAGAGTGAGACTCGAGCGAGGGGAGGCTGCGGCAGCGCTAAGAGGGAGAGGGAGGAGCGATCGCTAGGGTTCGGTAGGGAGTTGTCGGGCCTAGAGGAAAGAATGGGCCGCGGTGAGGCCTGGAGGCTGAGAAGGCCGGTGCGGCTGGGAGGGAGTCGAGAGGATGGGAGCCTGGCTGGGCAGCCAGCTGGGCCTCAGCTACGGCTGCTCTGCTTATTTTTATTTCTTAGCAGAAAATAAAAATAAAAGGAGAGAGCCAAAAATAATAAGAAAAGAGGCAAAGAAAGAAAAAGATAGAGGGGGTTAGGAGCAGAATTTGCACAAGGGAGTATTTTTCTCGGGCATCATAACAATAAGCGCGGTTCGAGAAAAATAGAAAAGGCGTGATCGAGAAAATAATTCAAACGTATTTGAATTTAATTCAAATAGGTTTGAACTAAGACTTGAATATAGAAGTGTCCAAAAATGTTCCAATTTTCGGAGGAACCTCGAAACAACGGAAAAGAATTAAGACAAGGTTTTGACGGTGAAACTAGAATTAAGAGGCATGGGGAAAATTATGCAAGTGTGTTGCGGGTAATTCCAAACAATGGAATATTTATTATATAGCTCCCTAAAATATTGGGATGATATGTTTTAAAGAGAAGACATTCTTCCCTCGATTTAAATGGACCGAAGGCCCACACAATTTATTTAGGTTGAGATGCAAGATAAAAATGACATGATGGCATGATGACTTGAAGCAATGCAAAATAAATAAATAACACAAGCACAACTGAAACACACGGGCAACCCGGAACATCTAGAATCTTCTGGAAGCTTCTGGAATCTTCTGGGACGTCGGTCTTCGGGCGTCACAACTCTCCTACACTAACAGAGGATCTCGACCCGAGATCCTAGAGATATCACCGGGTAAAAACGAAAGAGGAAGAGGTAAAACAAAGTTGCTTCTTTGACAGACGAGTGAAACCAAAGAACCTGAGAGGTAGAACAATCTTGAAAGAAAGAATACAACGTAGATGAACGAAGTTAAGAGCACTCCTGTAAAAGAAGGAACAAGGAACACAACGAGAACCTTGTAGGTTGAAAGACATGAAACAAGAGCTTACGAACCAAAAGAATATGAAACCGCTATGGTATAGCCAAGGAATATGAATGACAGAATTTGGGCAGCACTCCGTCTGAAAATGAAAGGACTTGAACAAGAACTTGCCAAGTTGGGATGATACTTGATGAAATCAACAAAACACTACCTCCGAAACAATTAAAAGAATGGCACAAGGGGTAAGAAAGACTCAGACAGCACTCCGGTTAAAAAGATAGGGAAAAACTAGATAAAAGACGGAACTTGAATGAAGAATACAACACTCCGGTTAAAATGATAAGCAAGGGAAAAATATGATCTTGAAAAGAAAACAAGATGATGGTTTGGAGAGAGCAATATCACAAAGCCTCCGGAATGACAGAATAGCATATCAATCAATGAAAGAATTGTACGGAGAGAAAAGACAACTTCTCCCACCAAACTGAATTTGAAAGAGTATCCTTACGAAGAAGGGTTGAACGGAGTTGTTGGAAAAATCAACAACGAAACGAATAAGCCTCATGTGGGGTTATGGAAAACATCTCAAAATTAAGAGGTGACAACCAGCCACTAACTTAAACAATTGATTGGATAGAGATCAACAAGGAGACGAAGAACTTATTTCGCCGGAAGGATAAATGAAGAACTTGGGACATTTATAAGCACCATAATTAGCAACAATCCTTAGGGAAAGCTTTTAAGTGAATTATAACCCAAGATAACTCCAATGAATAAATTGAAGGGTTGAAAGGATCTCCTGAACAAGGAAAAATGATGGGTTTAAATATCTCATACTTGATAACTCGTAAAACATGAACGAATTGTCAAGAATGACATAACACCATCTGAAAGGAGAAGGTTGAAGGATTGCAATTGGAAAGCATGATGAAGAATGCTTGAGCTCGAACAGAATCTTGATGAAGACTGAGGATGAATTAAGTCCTGATGAACCACCATGAAGAACTCCGGTAATGAAAGCATGAGAAGTGAAAGATGAAAAGAATAAGATTCAAGGCCCGCGATGAATTAGATGGAGGTTTAAATGATATAATTGAAATAACTTGGAGCTCCGGAAAACAAGATGAAGAACTTAGAACCGAGAATATGATATGATGAAGAAGCTCCGGAAAACAGAGATTAAACACTTCGAGGAAAAATAAGAATAAGATTTACTGTATGCTTATCCTTCATCAAATTAAATTGATGACAAGCAACGGATTTGGCATACTACTTATTCTCGTTGCAAAGAATTAAAGAGAGATCTAGCACCAGCTTGGGTAAATCTTCAACGAACCACCGGTAGGATTAGGAGACGAACGAAGAGACATCAATGAAGAATATTTGGAGGACAAGTTGAAAACTGAGAACGAAGAAATATTCTGAAATGATGGCCTTCGGAGGATCACAAAGAAAAGAATTCATGAAATGCTTCGGATGGGTATAAAAGAATTCCTCACAAACGGAACAATAATCAGGATGGCATGAAGCTAGAACCACGAATCTTGAGAGAACGGGCCAAGATTCAAGAGAAACACTTCTCTGATCTCCAAATGTTGAGAATGAAGACGAGAAATGCCATGAAGAATTTCGAGATACTCCGGACGAATGACAAGAGAAAGGTGGAGCTAAAGATGGAAATAATTGAAAACAACCTTGGAGAAGGCATGTGACTGATGGAAATCATTCTTACGTCACACTTTGAAAAGAATTTGAGTATAACTCCAAAAAAAATTAGAAGAGTCAGGTAAGATCCTGGAAAAAGACCTGTGGGTTAGGGCCCAGTCAAAAGAAACCACCGTTGGAAAAGATTGCTTAAGAGATATTGCACCGGTTGAATTAAATGGCTTGAATAAGATAACAATGCTCAAAAATAGCTTGAACGGATTAAGAATGGAATTATGAATCTTCAACACTCCGGATATGAATAGCAAGAGGAGAATGATTAATTGGTGCACCGGAATAAGAAAGCATTGTGAACTGAGGAAAAGGATAAGATGAACACCGAAATCTTGAATTACATCCACCGGCAGAATTTGAGAACAAAAGAATGATGAACTTGAAGCTCTTGAGCATCTTCCTGAGAATCACCGGATAAAAACATTGAAGGAAAACAATGAAGAAACATCACGTTAATAAAATGGATATTTCATTTTTGAATTCCAGCTCCATAAAGAAAAGGGTTGGGAGGGTGGGGAAAAACAAAGACGACTTGGGATGAACAAAATGGACACCGGTTGAAAAGGATTAACATGAAAATCTCAATGGTCAAGAAGGATTAGCACTCTCATAGAAATATGAGAACACCCATTAAGAAGGTATGGAATCAACATTTAACATCGAAGCAACTCGAATACCAGAATCAAATCAAAACAACGGATAGATGTGTAACAGCCTAATCTTCACAATATCATTCGAACAGAGACTTGAACGAATGAATTCCGCAGGTACATCAACTTGTCGAGAAGCCACTTGGAGAACAAAAGATAAATAAAAAGGAACAAGGAACAGATAGAACAAATACAAGATAGAAGCTTCGTTCGACATCTTCGTGCTGAAAGCTCATGGAACGTGTTACAAAAGGGTTTTGCAATCCCCGGATCAGCATAGCCAAGGACCCTTTAAGATGCAACTCCCGATCAGAACAAGTCCATAAAACCACTTCACTCAATGTAGAACCCCAAACTTCATATCGTGCATCCGTTGGAAGAATGCCTAGAACTACTAGATGAACCCACCTATAGATTTCCGAAAGATTCCAGTTATGCAATCAGGTGTTGGGGATACACGGGAAGCACCGCGCAATCAACTCTAAACCTACATCCAGGTGTATCCATCCTTCAACACATAACTAGTCTTTCTCGGAAACTGTGTACCTCGGACCTTCGAAAAGCATCCACTATAACAAGCTATGGCAATACTCCCGAACTACCTCCCCAGTACTGGGTGATGTCGGGGTTATCTTGCCACTGGCCGTATAGGAGAGATTTTCGATGTCGGCCGTCTTAAGTATTTAGTATTGCCGCGATATGCTTGTGACAACAATACCCCGAAGCTCAACTCCTCGGTAACAGGAGGCATCGAGAACAATATCCTTGTCACAAGAACATCGAAACAATCCAGGAATACTCACGGGGTTCCTAAAAAAAAATTGTGCAATTTTTGAAGATAGGAGAGACAAGAGTAGTCGTCAGGAGTCCTCACCAGAGAGAAAGGGGATGGGAAGCAAAGAAATCCTACTCTCCGATATAATATAGGACTCAAAAAGTTTTCAGTGTGTGCCTAGACTCGACCGTCAATGATTCGATCAAACAGTGGGGGCTCCTAGGTCGGAGAAGGCTCTGAATACCAACTTGCAATGCCCAGGATGGGACTATACCTCCTACGTGTCAAGGCACGACTTAAAGGTATAAGCCCATCCTAGAATGATCTCAAGTTTGGTATCTTTGCACGACTCATGTAAAAGAGGGATTAAAATGCAAAAGGAGATAGTTGGCTTACACTCGCCACTTCACACAATACAATACATCAGCAATACTTCATTCAAAACATCACAACCCGACTACGGGTGAAGATCCAAAGAAAGATACCAAAACAACATAAAGCCACAGGTCAGGATCGAATCCTAGTAGAAACCACTACTGATCGTCGAAACGTCACAAGCAAACAGCCAAACTCTTCATCGAGCTCCTGGTGAAGTACTGGCCCATCTCCTGCATCATACTTGGCTGAACCTGCATCTGGTGTGGTGAAGTAACTGTGAGCCACAGAGGACTCAGCAATCCCGTTCCCGGGTAACATGACTATTTAAGCCTTGGGTGAGGAACAAGGCTGGAGAAAGAATAAGAGGTGAAGGAACAACAAGAGTCTGCAGCAGCAACTAGCACTAACTTACGTAATAGAGAGCGAGAAGAGAAGTGCCTCGGTCGAAGGATGATCACGAAGTGATCCTAGCTAAAGCTCAACAAACATAACCCCACCGTGTTCAACTCCCGAATCCCTATTCGGAAATTGACAGTCACGGTACACACGCTGGTAGTGTATTGAAACATTGTGTCAAGTTATCTACAACCGGATATTAACAAGCTCCCATCTGCCACATAACCGCGGGCACGGCTTTCGAAAGTTCAAAACCCTGCAGGGGTGTTCCAACTTGACCCATTACAAGCCCACGATCCGCGGAGTCGCAACTCCATAGGTGGGAAGACCCGAGTATTCTCGGAATCCCGTGCTCAAGTTAAACCGAACTAAGGTAAGGCTAATCCAGCAAATCCTCCCGGCGTGTCGACACCCTGATAAGTAGCCGCGCGTATCTAGTCTCAGGACACGACCGGATGGGCGATTCTACAGGTTTTTACCAAACCTCGAGTTTCCCCGTGGTGGCCCCGCAGACACCCCGTTTCGGACCAACACTCATGTGGAGCACTGGCCCGGGGTTGTTGAATTAAAATAAAAGGGATAGCTAGTCCACATGCAAGTTTTATTAGTTATTAGGCAAATAGTACCAAATGTTGGGACTTGCTGGAAAAGACTTAGCACTTAGCGGTTTATCAAGGGGGTCCCATACACCCCAACCGTGTTAGGAACGCATAATCAAGGAACATAACACCGGTTTATACGGTTCCTAACAGCATGAGTGGAACAAATCACCAAGCAAAAGGCTTAGCCTTCCACCCTTGCCAATATATAGATGATTTCATTTGAAGCAATTATATAGTGTGATATAACCCAACCAAACTTCAACATGAAGCAAGCATCTTCGATCTTCACCTGCAACTAGCAATGCTATAAGAAGGGCTGAGCAAAGCCTACGTATAGCCAATCAAAGGTTTGCATAGGTAGGGTGGTTAAACAGGATCATGGTTACAATAGGAGGCTGACAGAAAAACATGGGCATCGAGGCAAAACTATAGAGCGATACTCTAGCAATAGGCAAAGATAGTAATGGTATCCGGGTTCAGTCATCTTGCCTGGAATTCCACAAGGGAGAAGAACGGATCCATGAAGTAGACGGAGCAACATAGACGAGAGAAACCTCACAACTCCGGAACGAAACCGAAGCTATCAAGAGAAGCAAACCGGAAAGAAACAAACAACACGGTAAACATGCAAGCATAAACATGGCATACGATGCACATCCAAGTATGATGCATGTCCGGTTTAAATATGCATGGCATGGCAAAGTGCACAAACAAATACTACAAGTTAAGTGGAGCTCAATATGCAACGAGTTGCATATTGACGAAACACCACATTTAACTATTTAGTTGACTCTCATTTAATTACAAGACAAGATTAATTGTTTTTAACATAGCAAGAGGTGAAGCATAATAAAACTACACTATTAAGACATTTTAAATGAGGCCGGAAATAACAACAACATATCCGGAAGATCCCCATGAGCATGTTTAATAATTATAAAGCAACAACAATTACACACATATTAAAAGTTGTTATCATGATGCGGATGACATGATCAAGTTTATGCAATTTTATTAAAAGTTGACATGAAGAAGATATGGAGTATTGTCACCGTGGTGGAAGGAAAGGTGCCACGGCAACGATCCGAAAATGATGCAATCGGCAACATCTCGGTTCCGGTAACTCGTTGAGAGTCCGGTGCAAAAGAAAGATGGCGTGAGCGAGACAAACGAGATGAAAGGTGGGGCGATCCCGTCACCGGGTTCCCATGAGTCGGTGACGAGGCAACCGAGGAACATGACAAACGGACGAAACGGCACGGAGCACACACGGGAAACATTTCATACAACCACAACAAGCATCCACGGGTCATCGTCTCGGGTTATACCTTCGAAACACTCGTTTCGGGACGGTTCGAGATCGTAGAGGAAGAAGGCGTTCACGTCGTAGAGGAAGTAGTGGTTCACGTTTCCGAAGAGGAAGTAGTGGTTCACATGGCGGTAGTGGAAGTAGTGGTACTTGGCGTTCGTCGACACGTGTAGTCGTTCTCGTCTCGGAGTCGTACACGTTCCGTAGAGGTACACGGGGCGACGGTAGGGGTACTTGTCCATGAAGTCGTTCTCGTCCGTAGTTGTTCATGTCATCGATGTCGGGGTACTTGGTCGGGTACTTGTCGAAACCCGCATCGGATGTAGTCATTCCCGTGCGTCGAGGTACTTGTCACGTCGTGGAACTTGCGTTTCTCCTTGTAGTCGTACACGGTTCTTGTGTAGAGGTACTTGTCTCGGCGACGGTAGGGGTACACGGCGACGGTAGTTGTACGGGTCCAAAAACAGATGTGCTTGCTGTTACATGGTTACTTGAGATAGCAAAACAGCAACAAAACAGGAAAAAAAGGAAAAAGGCTGCTCGGCACGACGCCTCTTGTCCACCCGCTCGGAGCAGAGGCGGGACGAGGCCTGGCAGCAGCAACTAGGTGGAGGAAGACTTGGCAGCAACTAGTCTTGCGGGAAGGGACCAAGGCAGCGGCACGGCGAGGTGGCTGCAGCTCCTTGGGCTGCTCCCGAAAGAAGGAGGCAGCGGCAATTTGGCGTGACGAGGAGGAGGGGAAGTGGCTGCAGCTCCTGGCGAAGAGGAGACAGGGCGCCCGGCCGGCGCTGGAGAAGGTCTTGGCGCGGGGAGGGGCGGCTTGGCGAATCCGGGGCGGCGACGGAGGAGGGCCCCGGCTTGGGCCAGGCGAAGGAAGGGAGGCCACGAGGACTCTGCGGCCTGGAGTGGCCGCATGCATCGGGCTCGGGTGGCCGCTCGCGCGACGGGAGGACGAGGCAGAGGGACTGCGGGCGCTGGAGGGGGGCCAGCTCGTGGGGCGACGGGGATCCCGTAAGGGCGATGGGGAGGCTGGCGGCTGCTCCTTCGAGGAGGAAGGAGGGAGGCAACCCAGCTGGAGGCCTTGGCGCGGTCGCGGCGCAGGCGACGCTGCGAGGGAAAACGAGGAAGGGGCACGGGGAATCGGGGTTGAGGGAAACGGGCGCTCGAGGGAGAGTGGGTCGGGAGGAACGAGGGGGTCGAGGGAGAGTGAGACTCGAGCGAGGGGAGGCTGCGGCGGCGCTAAGAGGGAGAGGGAGGAGCGATCGCTAGGGTTCGGTAGGGAGTTGTCGGGCCTAGAGGAAAGAATGGGCCGCGGTGAGGCCTGGAGGCTGAGAAGGCCGGTGCGGCTGGGAGGGAGTCGAGAGGATGGGAGCCTGGCTGGGCAGCCAGCTGGGCCTCAGCTACGGCTGCTCTGCTTATTTTTATTTCTTAGCAGAAAATAAAAATAAAAGGAGAGAGCCAAAAATAATAAGAAAAGAGGCAAAGAAAGAAAAAGATAGAGGGGGTTAGGAGCAGAATTTGCACAAGGGAGTATTTTTCTCGGGCATCATAACAATAAGCGCGGTTCGAGAAAAATAGAAAAGGCGTGATCGAGAAAATAATTCAAACGTATTTGAATTTAATTCAAATAGGTTTGAACTAAGACTTGAATATAGAAGTGTCCAAAAATGTTCCAATTTTCGGAGGAACCTCGAAACAACGGAAAAGAATTAAGACAAGGTTTTGACGGTGAAACTAGAATTAAGAGGCATGGGGAAAATTATGCAAGTGTGTTGCGGGTAATTCCAAACAATGGAATATTTATTATATAGCTCCCTAAAATATTGGGATGATATGTTTTAAAGAGAAGACATTCTTCCCTCGATTTAAATGGACCGAAGGCCCACACAATTTATTTAGGTTGAGATGCAAGATAAAAATGGCATGATGGCATGATGACTTGAAGCAATGCAAAATAAATAAATAACACAAGCACAACTGAAACACACGGGCAACCCGGAACATCTAGAATCTTCTGGAAGCTTCTGGAATCTTCTGGGACGTCGGTCTTCGGGCGTCACAAAAGAGGAACTAAAGACATGGTTTGCTAATTGAGTATATCATTGCATGGTCTTATAACAAGCTTCACATCAATGGAATAGCATGTCATATGGTTTTCTAAATGAAGCAAGGCAGACATCTACAAATGTAAGTGTAAAGTATTTTGCATTATTATTGTATACGTTAACATTGTTTTGTTGTTTGCAATGATAAAGTCACATTGATGAAAGTGAAAGCTTGGTCATGTTTTATCTTACGTATGAAAGGAATGTTTGAAGCTTCCTATATTTTAGGAGTGGAACTACATAGGGTATGTTTTGAAACGTTTCCTATGGAAAATTTCAAACTTATTAAAATACCTGGAACCAAACTTAGTGAGGAATTGTGTTCGAACTCCTGAGGAGAAAGGGATAATGATGGTCTTTGAATTTTATGTACCTTCATCTTATTATCATACGTTAGCAACCAGAATTTATGCTGCATTCAAGTAGTGGAAGGAAAGATGAGCAGCTAAGGGAATCTCACACATCATATAAGATTGTAGAAAGTGCATCACAACCTGTCACTTGTTCTGGAATTTATATTAAAGGTAAACACATTGAGGAAACTATTGCTCTATCTACAAGATGAAAAATAAGTCCAGGAACGCATATTCAATACTTTTGTAGTACTAATATGTTGCAGGTTCACTGACTGAAGTTAGGAATTTCTTCAACACATGGTTAATTATGGAACTTCATTTACTGATTGGATTTGATATTTATGTGGTTTTGAAAATTTATTCAACATGGTTATCTTATACGTGACTCGATGTGGAATTAATCGTATTATTATATATGTGATGGAAAATAATTGATGCGGAATTTCACTTGAGGAAAAAAATACTCAAGGTGCCTATAAATGTGGAATTACAATCGAGGAAATAATACTCGAGGTGCCAATGATAGCTATGATGGAATAATTAGGCGGAAACTAAAGGTCTCTAGTGATCTTAAGTGTCACAGCAAGGAAACATACTGAAGGAAGGCGTCATTATATATTTCTTTGGATTTTCAATGTAGTGTTAAGCTGGTTGCTGACCCCTTGACTAAGCCTATCAGTCATGAGGTATTTGGTAACCATGTTAAGGCTATGGTTTTAGGAATATTTGAATGATCGTTTTGGACTAGTGGGAGATGTTGGAATTATTTGTCCTGCAACTATATTCAAATTACTTGGCATTGTTAATATTCAGAATACCTCATTATGGAATTATACATGTATTTATACATGGAATTGCTTTACATGTTTAGCATGTAGCTGTTACTTGCTGGAACGTACTTAAGTAATATATATGCTTAAGGAAGCTAATCGATTATCAGTGGAATATAATATACTAATTACATTGGAAAGACTATCCGGATACACTGATGATTGGAAGGAGCTAGATCGTATAGTTAGATTACAGCCCTAATGTTGGTCTACATAATTAGAGAAATTTACACTCTATTATGGCGTGTTGCCACCAGTCCACCGCTACCGCTAAGTCTGCACGGTGGGCCCAACTTAGTAGTAGCGCTAGGCCACCAACCAGCGCTACTGCTAATGCTATTTTATCCTCCCCCGCCGGACCGGTCACTCTCCCTTCCCACACTCGCATTGTCTAACCCCCGCTTCCGTCATCGCTCGGTATGTCTCCCTCCCTCCCTTCTCCTTCCATCCCTCCCTTCTCCCTCCCTCCCTCCCTCCGACCCTGCCTCTCCCTCCATCCCTCGCCCTTCTCCCTCCCTGCTCCCTCCGATCAACCCCCTATCCCTCCATCCCTCTCTCCCTCCCAGCCCTCTCCCTCCCTCCGAACCCTCCTGCATTGCATAGATAGATGAATGGATAGATAGATAGATAGATAGATGAATAGATAGATGGTTAGAATTATGGTATTTTTGATATATTGCATAGATAGACAAATGGATGGATAGAGAGATGGATGGATCTATAAATAGATGGATGGATGGATAGATGTTAGGGCTAGAACTAGGGTATTTTTAGTAAATATATAGGTCTTTTCAATTTTTAGGGTTAGAACAAGGATTTACAAATTTTTAGAGTTGGAACTAGGTTTAGACAAATGGATGGATAGATGGGTAGTACAAATTATTAGGTTTGGAAGTAGGTTTTACAAATTTTGTTTCTGTTTTAGACATAGGGTTTCACTAAGTCCTAATAATGTTTTTGTTTATATTTTGTTTTTGCAGAAATCAAGGAGCCCCTGCATCATCCCCGTCGTCGTCCCCGTCACCGACCCACTCCGACCTCGAGTTGAGACCAACCAAATCCCCATGTCGGATGATGTAGATGTTTTGATAGATGTAGTAGAGTAGTAGCTAGATGAGTAGCTTTGACAATTTCTATGGAATGGAAACTAAAGTGATCAAGTTTGAATTAGTAGTACTTTCGATGTCCACCATGTTGCCTCCACTTGAAGCTAATCCACGTTCATTTCACACATTGATATATATAATAACTCATCATGGTCATAAAATCATATGATGAAACTACTATATATAAAACACATACAAATACAGCGCCAATAAGCTGCAGGAAAAAATACAGGAAAATTTAGCAGTAGCGTTGTTCATAAGAAACGCTACTGTTATTTACATTTATCAGTAGAGTTGTTTTTCGGGCACGCTACTGCTAATTATGTATATCAATAGTGCTGGAAAACTATCACTACTGCTACCAGTTAGCTGTAGCGCCTTAGTGGTAGCTCTAATTCCAACGCAATTGCTAGGGTTATCCCTAGTAGTGATGTTTTTTTACCGAAAAAGGTTTTCGCCCCGCTTTATATATAAAGAAAAGATCAACAACAATCCGGTACAACGCACGCCACCAGAACACACGCACACACCCAAGGCATGATATATAGGCGCTGAGCACAGCAACACCACTTCTAGCACTACATGAGCAACCTGGGGCCTCAACCATGAAGAAGTCACCGCGAAGAGAAGAAGCTGCATACGACGCACCGTGTGCTCCAAGGCGGTGCCTTCAGGAAGGTTACGACACCGAAGCGCCGCCACCGCCCGACGCAAGGATCGGAGTTTCCCCTGGAGCAACACGACGGGAAGTGAGAGCCGTGGTGACGCCTTCAAGAAGAGAACGAGATTCGCCACCGCCTATCTGTCCAAAGATAGAACAGGTTTTCACCCCGGCCAATATTCACGGCCACTGAACATCACACCCTGGTTACCACGCCGCCCACACGGCCATGGCCACAAGGCAGCACCAAGCCACGGGCTTTGCCCAGGAGCACCGCGACACCACCACCAGGGCCGCCGCCCCGGCATCCATGACCTTGACGCCACCTCACCCGTAACCCACCGCTACCCCAACCAAAGATACAAGTGGAAAGGAACCGCCTTTCGCACCCCTGCGTTGTCCCCAGCGTCGAGACCCAATAGGTCGGCCAAAACTGGCCACCATCGACCCGTCCTGCCGCCGAGCGCGAGACGAGCTTGGTCCAGCCGCCGAGCGTGAGACGAATCAGGTCCTGCCATCGGGCGTGGGACGAGCTCGGTCCTGCTGCCGGGCGTGAGACGAGTTTGCTCCTGATGCCGTACGTGAGACGAGCGACGAGCCGCAGCTGGAAGAGGGCCAACCCTCCTATGAAGGTAGCGCCCGAACGACGGGGAGAGGAATCGAAGGTCGACAAGGGCGCTCACAAACAGGCCGACGCCGAAGAAGTCCAGCCGCCGCCGTGAAATGACCCTGACCACCGCCATGGGCCACCACCACGCCGTGGCAGCCCACATCCACGTCGGGACCCCAAGGGGCAGCCCCGAGCCAGCGCCACCATCCTCACCGCCAACGGCCGCCGCACGCAAGGTCAGCAGAAGCCCATACCGCCGCCAGCGCCACCACCAGCATGAACCACCACCACCACCGCGCCGCCGCCACCACCTACCACTGTAGGGCGGCCGGCCGCGGCCCAAGCCGCCCACGGCCCGCGCTATAGGGTCGAGCAAGCAAACCCGCGGCCACCTGATATGTCCAAAACGTATCTATAATTTCGGCTTGCTCCATGCCACTTTTGGGTGATATTGCTATGATATTCATGCACTTCCATACACTTTTGATCATATTTGGACTAACTTACTAATCCATTGCACCCCAGTGCCAGATTCTGTTTTCGGCTGTTTTTGTATTTCAGGTTTTCACGTTTCGAGAACTGCCCAGAAAAATCCAGAAAAATTATATAAAAAATCAGCGATCCGGAAACAACACTACGTCCGAAGGGCAGCCTGGGGGGGCCACCAGGGCTCCAGGCGCCCTGGCGGCGCCCCCCCCCCCCCGGGCCGCGCCGGGGGGGGCGCCTGGGCCCCCCGAAACTCCCCCGGTGCCCTACTTTGGCATAAATTTAAAGGACCCTCCGAAACCCTCAGAGGAGGAACTCTTTTCGCGATCCCATCTCTGTTCCGCCGCCGCCGCCGCTTCCAAGATCGGGAGAACCAGGAGAACTCTTCCCGGCACCCTGCCGGAGGGGAGGATCACCACCGGGAGCTTCTCCACCACCATGGACGCCTCTCGGATGACTCGTGAGTAGTCTCCCTTGGACCATGAGTCCATGACCAGTAGCTATGTGATGTTCTCCTCCCGTTCTTGTGCTTCACTAATTAGTCCTCGTGAGCTGCCCTACATGATCGAGGCACCTATGTAATCCTTATGCTGTTGCTATGGTGAGTTTGCTGGGATCCGATGGATTATGAGATTATGTTCAGATTGATCTTGAGTAATATATTTGATTCACCTCTTTTATATTTTTGTTCATAAGTAATTCTTGCATGTTCTCCGTTGTTATTTATTAATTTGGCCGAGTAGTAGGTAGTGACTCCAAGAGGGAACGTTATGCTCGATTGTGGGTTCATGCCCCTCGATGACTAGCTTGAGTGACGGAAACATGAGTCTAGGGGATGTGTTGTTGCCACAAGGGGGAAAACAACG
This sequence comes from Secale cereale, assembly GCA_902687465.1. Classification (NCBI taxonomy): domain Eukaryota; kingdom Viridiplantae; phylum Streptophyta; class Magnoliopsida; order Poales; family Poaceae; genus Secale; species Secale cereale. The sequence goes on along the minus strand of LR738709.1, from coordinate 617,451,157 downwards.
GTGCTTGTGCCCGCGGGTGCAAGGATTGTTTACTTTACGCAAAGTTCTTTAATGATGTTGTCTATTGCATTGAGTTTACACTATGGGTGGGACTCGCAACTTAATACCAGCGAGATGTTCTGGATAGATATTGTTGGGGAACGTTGCATGGGAAACAAAAATTTTCCTACCGTTCACCAAGATCAATCTAGTAGATGCAACTACGAGGGGAGAGTGTGATCTACGTACCCTTGTAGATCGCTAAGCGGAAGCGTTATGAACGCGGATGATGGAGTCGTACTCGTCGCGATTCAGATCGCCGAAGACCTAGCACCGAAGCAACGGTGCCTCCGCGTTCTTCACACGTACGGCTCGGGGACGTCTCCTCCTTCTTGATCCAGCAAGGGGTGGAGGAGAGGTTGATGGAGAACCGGCAGCACGACGGCGTGGTGGTGATGGTGGAGAAGAACTCCAGCAGGGCTTCGCCTAAGCACCGCGGGAGAAGAAGATGTAACGGGAGAGGGAGGGCAGCACCGAGGCACAAACTGTGTTGGCTGCCCTCCCTTTGCCCCACTATATATAGGGGGGGTGGAGAGGTGAGGGCGCCCTAGGGTTACCCCCTAGGGGCCGGCGGCCAGGGCAAGGGGAGGGGGCGGCGGCCAGGGCAGGGGGGCGCGGCCAGGCCCTAGGGTTTCCCCCCCTAGGTGCCTTGCCCCCCAAGGCCAAGGGGTGCGGCCAGCCCTAGGGGGTCCCACCCCCTTAGCCGCATGAGGAGAGGGCCCAGGGGGGGCGCACAGCCCCCTGAGGGCTGTGGTGTTCCCCCTTGTGGCCCACTAGGCCCAGAACCACTTCCGGACCCTCCGAAACCCCTTCCGGTACTCCGCCGATTTCCCGATGCTCCCCGGAACACTTCCGGTACTCCGAAACCTTTCATCCTATATATCAATCTTCGTCTCCGGACCATTCCGGAGACCCTCGTCATGTCCGGGATCTCATCCGGGACTCCGAACAACCTTCGGTAACCATACACTTTTCTCACTAACAACCCTAGCGTCACCGAACGTTAAGTGTGTAGACCCTGCGGGTTCGGAAACCATGTAGACATGACCGAGACACTCCCAGGTCAATAACCAATAGCGGGATCTGGATACCCATATTGGTTCCTACATGTTTCTCGATGATCTCATCGGATGAACCACGATGTCAAGGATTCAGGCAATCCCGTATACTGTTCCCTTTGTCTCGTCGGTATGTTACTTGCCCGAGATTCGATCGTCGGTATCTCTATACCTAGTTCAATCTCGTTATCGGCAAGTCTCTTTACTCGTTACCGTAATACATAATCCCGTGACCAACCACTTAGTCACTTTGAGCTCATTGAGATGACGTATTACCGAGTGGGCCCGGAGATACCTCTCCGTCACACGGAGTTGACAAATCCCAGTCTCGATCCATGTCAACTCAACAGACACCCTCGGAGATACCTGTAGAGTACCTTTATAGTCACCCAGTTACGTTGTGACGTTTGGTACACACAAAGCACTCCTACGGTGTCAGTGAGTTACATGATCTCATGGTCATAGGAACTTATACTTGACATGCAGAAAACTATAGCGATAACTGTCACGATCAAAAGCTATGTTAACGTTTGGGTCTCGTCCATCACATCATTCTCCTAATGATGTGATCCCGTTATCAAATGACAACTCATGTCTATGACCTGGAAACCGCGGTCATCTTTGATCAACGAGCTAGTCCTGTAGAGGCTCACTAGGGACACAAAGTCTGTCTATTCATCCACACGTGTATTTGAGTTTCCAATCAATACAGTTATAGCATGGATAATAAACGATTATTATGAACAAGGAAATATAATAATAACTCTTTTATTATTGCCTCTAGGGCATATTTCCAACAGTCTCCCACTTGCACTAGAGTCAATAATCTAGCATTACAAGGTAATGAATCTAACACCCATAGAGTCTTGGTGTTGATCGTGCTTAGCCCGTGGAAGAGGCTTAGTCAACGGATCTGCAACATTCAAATCCGTGTGTACTTTGCAAATGTTTATGTCCTCCTCCTTGACTGAATCGCGGATGGAATTGAAGCGTCGCTTTATGTGTCTGGTCCTCTTGTGAAACCTTGGTTCCTTGGCTAGAGCAATGGCACCAGTGTTGTCACAGAACAGAGTCATTGGGTTCAGTGCACTAGGCACAACTCCAAGATCTGTCATGAACTCCTTCATCCAGACACCTTCCTTTGCCGCCTCCGAGGCAGCTATATACTCCGCTTCACATGTAGAATCAGCTACCACGCTCTGCTTGGAACTGCACCAGCTTACCGCTCCCCCGTTGAGAATATATACGTATCCGGTCTGAAACTTAGAGTCATCCGGATCAGTGTCAAAGCTTGCATCGACGTAACCCTTTACGACGAGCTCTTGATCACCTCCATAAACGAGAAACATCTCCTTAGTCCTTTTCAGGTACTTTAGGATATTCTTGACCGCTGTCCAGTGATCCATACCAGGATTACTTTGAAACCTTCCGGCCATACTTATGGCAAGGCTGACATCTGGTCTTGTGCACAGCATTGCATACATGATAGAGCCTATGGCTGAAGCATAGGGGACGACACTCATCTTTTCTCTATCTTCCGCAGTCACTGGGCATTGAGTCTTACTCAACTTTGTACCTTGCAATACCGGCAAGAACCCCTTCTTGGATTGATCCATTTTAAACTTCTTCAAAACTTTATCAAGGTATGTGCTTTTTGAAAGTCCTATCAAGCGTCTTGATCTATCTCTATAGATCTTGATGCCCAATATGAAAGCAGCTTCACCGAGATCTTTCATCGAAAAACTCTTGTTCAAATACCCCTTCACGCTATCCAAAAATTCTATATTGTTTCCAATCAACAATATGTCATCCACATATAATATTAGAAACGCTATAGAGCTCCCACTCACTTTCTTGTAAATACAAGCTTCATTGTAAACTTGTACAAACCCAAACGCTTTGATCACCTCATCAAAGCGAAGATTCCAACTCCGAGATGCCTGCACCAGCCCATAAATCGAACGCTGGAGCCTGCATACTTTGTCAGCATTCTCTGGATCGACAAAACCCTCCGGTTGCATCATATACAACTCTTCCTTAAGAAAACCGTTAAGGAACGCTGTTTTGACATCCATCTGCCAAATTTCATAATCGAAATATGCAGCTATCGCTAACATGATTCGGACGGATTTAAGCATCGCTACGGGTGAGAAAGTCTCATCGTAGTCAATCCCTTGAACTTGTGAAAAACCCTTTGCCACAAGTCGAGCTTTATACACGGTGACATTACCGTCAGCGTCCGTCTTCCTCTTAAAAATCCATTTATTCTGAATGGCCTTCCGCCCTTCAGGTAATACTTCCAAAGTCCATACTTTGTTTTCATACATGGATCCCATCTCGGATTTCATGGCCTCTAACCATTTGTCGGAATCTGGGCCCACCATCGCTTCTCCATAGCTCGTAGGTTCACCGTTGTCTAACAACATGACCTCCAAGACAGGGTTACCATACCACTCAGGTGCAGTGCGTACCCTTGTCGACCTACGAGGTTCGGTAGTAACTGGATCAGAAGTTTCTTGATCATCATCATTGGCTTCTTCTTCAACCTCTGTAGGCTCCACAAAAACATCCTTTTGTGCTGCGCTACTTTCTGGTTGAAGCAGAGGTTCAATAACCTCATCAAGTTCTACCTTCCTCCCACTCAATTCTTTCGAGAGAAACTCTTTCTCGAGAAAGGACCCGTTCTTAGCGACAAACACTTTGCCCTCGGATCTGAGATAGAAGGTGTACCCAACTGTTTCTTTTGGGTATCCTATGAAGACACATTTGTCCGCTTTGGGTTCGAGCTTTTCTGGCTGAAGCCGTTTGACATAAGCATCGCAACCCCAAACCTTGAGAAAAGACAACTTCGGTTTCTTACTAAACCATAGTTCATACGGTGTTGTCTCAACGGACTTAGATGGAGCCCTATTTAAAGTGAATGCAGCTGTCTCTAACGCATATCCCCAAAATGATAGTGGCAAATCGGCAAGAGACATCATAGAACGTACCATATCTAATAGGGTTCGATTACGACGTTCGGACACACCATTACGCTGTGGTGTTCCAGGTGGCGTCAACTGTGAAACAATTCCACATTTTCTCAAGTGATCACCAAACTCATAACTCAGATATTCTCCCCCTCGATCAGATCGTAGGAACTTGATCTTCTTGTTACGATGATTTTCAACTTCACTCTGAAATTGCTTGAACTTTTCAAAAGTTTCAGACTTATGCTTCATTAAGTAAATATACCCATATCTACTTAAGTCGTCAGTGAAGGTGAGGAAATAACGATATCCACCGCGCGCCATTACACTCATCGGACCGCACACATCAGTATGTATGATTTCCAATAAGTCACTTGCCCGTTCCATTGTCCCTGAAAACGGGGTCCTTGTCATCTTGCCCATGAGGCACGGCTCGCACGTGTCAAGTGATTCAAAATCAAGAGACTCCAAAAGTCCATCAGCATGGAGCTTCCTCATGCGTTTCACGCCGATATGACCGAGACGGCAGTGCCACAAGAAAGTGGTATTATCATTATCTACTCTACATCTTTTGGCATCAATGTTATGAACATGTGTATCATCACTATCGAGATTCAATAAGAATAAACCCCTAACTTCGGGTGCATGACCATAAAAGATATTACTCATATAGATAGAACAACCATTATTCTCTGACTTAAATGAGTAACCGTCTCGCAATAAACAAGATCCAGATATAATGTTCATGCTTAACGCAGGCACTAAATAACAATTATTCAGGTTCATAACTAATCTCGATGGTAATCGAAGAGCGAGCGTGCCGACGGCGATCACATCAACCTTGGAACCGTTTCCCACGCGCATCGTCACTTCGTCCTTCGCCAGCCTCCGTTTATTCCGCAGTTCCTGTTTAGAGTTGCAAATGTGAGCAACCGAACCGGTATCAAATACCCAGGCACTACAACGAGAGTTGGTAAGGTACACATCAATAACATGTATATCACATATACCTTTGTTGTTGTTGGCCCCCTTCTTGTCCGCCAGATACTTGGGGCAGTTCCGCTTCCAGTGGCCATTCCCCTTGCAATAGAAACACTCAGTCTCTGGCTTGGGCCCAGCCTTGGGTTTCTTCACTGGATTGGCAACTGCTTTGCCACCCTTCTTAGAGTTACCCTTCTTGCCCTTGCCATTCTTCTTGAAACTGGTGGTCTTATTGACCATCAACACTTGATACTCCTTCTGGATGTCTGCCTCAGCGACTTTCAGCATCGAAAATAGCTCGGCGATGGTTTTATTCATCCCTTGCATGTTGTACTGCTGGACGAAGCTCTTGTAGCTTGGAGGGAGTGACTGGAGAATTCTGTCAATGATAGCCTCATCCGGGAACACAAGTCCCAGATCAGCTATGCGGGTATAGTACCCAGACATCTTCAGTAAGTGCTCACTGACAGACGAATTCTCCTCCATCTTGCAAGCGAAGAATTTATCGGTGGTCTCATACCTCTCGATCTTAGCATTCTTCTCAAAGATGAACTTCAACTCCGTGTACATCTCATATGCACCATGACGTTCAAAACGCCTTTGAAGTCCTCCTTCCAAGCCGTACAACATGGCACACTGCACTATCGAATAGTCATCCGAACGCGTCTGCCAGACGTTCATAACGTCCGCAGGGGCTCCAGGAGCGGGGGGTTCACCTAGCGGTGCATTTAGGACATAAACCTTTTGGGCAGCTGTGAGGATGATCCTCAGATTGCGGAGCCAGTCCACAAAGTTGCTCCCATCATCTTTCAGTTTAGCTTTCTCTAGGAACGCATTAAAATTCAGGGGAACTCCTGCGCGAGCCATCTACAACATAAGATTTGCAAAGACAATTTTTTAGACTATTGTTCATGATAAGTGAGTTATTACCTAATCAAATTAATTATAACTCCCACTCAAATTGACATCCCTCCGGTCATTCGAGCGTGACATGATCCAAATTCACCAACCCAAGTCCGATCATCACGTGAGATGAGGTGGTGTCAATGGTGAACATCAACATGTTGATCATATCTACTATATGACTCATGCTCGACCTTTCGGTCCTCCGTGTTCCGAGGCCATGTCTGTACATGCTAGGCTCGTCAAGTCTAACCCGAGTGTTCTGCACGTGCAAAACTGGCTTGCACCCGTTGTATGCGAACATAGAGTCTATCACACCCGATCATCACGAGGTGCTTCGAAACGACGAACCTTCGCAACGGCGCACACTCGGGGGGAACACAATTTTATCTTGAAATTTTAGTGAAGGATCATCTTATAATGCTACCGTCGTCCTAAGCAAAATAAGATGCATAAAAGGATTAACATCACATGCAAATCATAAGTGACATGATATGGCCATCAACTCGTGCTTTTGATCTCCATCTCCAAAGCACCGGCATGATCTCCATCGTCACCGGCGCCACACCATGATCTCCATCATCATGATCTCCATCATCGTGTCGCCATCGGGGTTGTCGGCGCCCACCATGCTCTTACTACTATTGCTACCGTTTAGCGATAAAGTAAAGCATTACAAAGCGCTTAATGATTGACACGCAGGTCATACAAAAATTAAAGACAACCCTATGGCTCCTGCCGGTTGCCGTATGCATCGACATGCAAGTCGATATTAACTATTACAACATGATCATCTCATACATCAAATATAATTCATCATGTCATTGGCCATATCATATCACATGCATACCCTGCAAAAACAAGTTAGACGTCCTCTAATTTGTTGTTGCATGTTTTACGTGGCTGCTATGGGTATCTAGCAAGAACGTTTCTTACCTACGCAAAACCACAATGGTGATATTCAAGTTGCTATTTAACCTTCTACAAGGACCGCCTTGTTCTATTCCGATTCAACTAAGATAGGAGAGACAGACACCCGCCAGCCATCTTATGCAACAAAAGTCACATGTCTGTCGATGGAACCGGTCTCATGTACGTGGACATGTAAAGTTGGTCCGGGCCGCTTCATCCTATAATACCGCTGAATCAAGAAAGACTAAGGAGGGCAGCAATTTAAACATCAACGCCACAAACTTCTTTGTGTTCTACTCGAGAAAGCATCTACGCAAGAACCTGGCTCTGATATCACAGTTGGGGAACGTTGCATGGGAAACAAAAATTTTCCTACCGTTCACCAAGATCAATCTAGTAGAAGCAACTACGAGAGGGGAGTGTGATCTACGTACCCTTGTAGATCGCTAAGCGGAAGCGTTATGAACGCGGATGATGGAGTCGTACTCGTCGCGATTCAGATCGCCGAAGACCTAGCACCGAAGCAACGGTGCCTCCGCGTTCTTCACACGTACGGCTCGGGGACGTCTCCTCCTTCTTGATCCAGCAAGGGGTGGAGGAGAGGTTGATGGAGAACCGGCAGCACGACGGCGTGGTGGTGATGGTGGAGAAGAACTCCAGCAGGGCTTCGCCTAAGCACCGCGGGAGAAGAAGATGTAACGGGAGAGGGAGGGCAGCGCCGAGGCACAAACTGTATCGGCTGCCCTCCCTTTGCCCCACTATATATAGGGGGGGTGGAGAGGTGAGGGCGCCCTAGGGTTTCCCCCTAGGGGCCGGCGGCCAGGGCAAGGGGAGGGGGCGGCGGCCAGGGCAGGGGGGCGGCCAGGCCCTAGGGTTTCCCCCCTAGGTGCCTTGCCCCCCAAGGCCAAGGGGTGCGGCCAGCCCTAGGGGGTCCCACCCCCTTAGCCGCATGAGGAGAGGGCCCAGGGGGGGCGCACAGCCCCTTGAGGGCTGTGGTGTTCCCCCTTGTGGCCCACTAGGCCCAGAACCACTTCCGGACCCTCCGAAACCCCTTCCGGTACTCCGCCGATTTCCCGATGCTCCCCGGAACACTTCCGGTACTCCGAAACCTTTCATCCTATATATCAATCTTCGTCTCCGGACCATTCCGGAGACCCTCGTCATGTCCGGGATCTCATCCGGGACTCCGAACAACCTTCGGTAACCATATACTTTTCTCACTAACAACCCTAGCGTCACCGAACGTTAAGTGTGTAGACCCTGCGGGTTCGGAAACCATGTAGACATGACCGAGACACTCCCAGGTCAATAACCAATAGCGGGATCTGGATACCCATATTGGTTCCTACATGTTTCTCGATGATCTCATCGGATGAACCACGATGCCAAGGATTCAGGCAATCCCGTATACAGTTCCCTTTGTCTCGTCGGTATGTTACTTGCCCGAGATTCGATCGTCGGTATCTCTATACCTAGTTCAATCTCGTTACCGGCAAGTCTCTTTACTCGTTACCATAATACATAATCCCGTGACCAACCACTTAGTCACTTTGAGCTCATTGAGATGACGTATTACCGAGTGGGCCCGGAGATACCTCTCCGTCACACGGAGTTGACAAATCCCAGTCTCGATCCATGTCAACTCAACAGACACCCTCGGAGATACCTGTAGAGTACCTTTATAGTCACCCAGTTACGTTGTGACGTTTGGTACACACAAAGCACTCCTACGGTGTCAGTGAGTTACATGATCTCATGGTCATAGGAACTTATACTTGACATGCAGAAAACTATAGCGATAACTGTCACGATCAAAAGCTATGTTAACGTTTGGGTCTCGTCCATCACATCATTCTCCTAATGATGTGATCCCGTTATCAAATGACAACTCATGTCTATGACCTGGAAACCGCGGTCATCTTTGATCAACGAGCTAGTCCTGTAGAGGCTCACTAGGGACACAAAGTCTGTCTATTCATCCACACGTGTATCTGAGTTTCCAATCAATACAATTATAGCATGGATAATAAACGATTATCATGAACAAGGAAATATAATAATAACTCTTTTATTATTGCCTCTAGGGCATATTTCCAACAGATATCTCAAGTTGGATGATTAGTAGTAGATATTGATGGATTTCGGTCTACTTACTTTGGCGTACCGCCCATGCTTTGAACCTCAACCTTTCTTGCAATGTAGTCAGCATTGGTTTGCGTTCGTGGTCCTGTCAATTGCCCAGCTGTAATTTGTTTACCTCACATAGCTGTTTTATCGTCTTTTGGGAGAGAGACATCACTAGTGAACATCATGAGACTCCGGTCCATATTACCATCATTGATCACATCCGCTATTTACTTTCCGTCATTATTTACTATTGCAAAAACTATCTATCACCACTATCATTGCTTTTAATCCTTTGTGAACTACAAGGCCGGAGGGATTGACAACCTCTCTGTACTCGTTGGGAGCAAAGTTATTTGTATCTGTGTGCAGGTCCACATTGATTACTACTAATCTGGCGCCGTAGTAATTGACACCTACTTGTTGAACCTAGGAGTCTCTGGGGATTCGATCCTTGGCATCTTTGCTAAGGGAAAACACTTCTACTTACTGCATCTTACACCTTCCACTTGGGGTAACCAACGAGGGGTTCGAGGCCCATCAAGGAGTATTTTCTGGCACCGTTGCCGGGGACTCCACTCTTCAGGATAGGGGAGTTGCATGCTATCTTTTACCTTTGCTTTTTAGTCTTGTTAGTTTACCTTTCATTTTTGCTTTAGTACCTTTTTATCGAAAATCACAAAAATATTTATCTTGCTTGCTTGGTACTATGAGTTCCACCGAGAACACCAAGTTGTGTGACTTCACTAGTCACAACAACGATGACTTTATCAGCACACCTATCACTACACCTGCCACTTCAGCACCTTCATATGAAATTAAACCTGCTTTACTGAACTTAGTCATGAGAGAACAATTCTCCGGTGCTCGAGATGATGCTGCTTTACACTTGAACAACTTTGTTGAACTTTGTGATATGCAAAAGTACCAAGAAATAGATGGTAATATTGTTAAGCTTAAGCTTTTTCCTTTCTCTTTGAGAGGATGAGCTAAAATTTGGTTTCAGTCTTTGCCTAGAAATAGCATAGATTCTTGGGACAAGTGCAAAGATGCTTTTATCGGAAAATACTATCCACCTGCTAAGATTATCCAACTTAGAAGTAACATAATGAATTTTAAACAATTGGATAATGAACACGTGGCCCAAGCTTGGGAACGTATGAAATCTCTTATCAAGAACTGCCCTACTCACGGTTTGACTACTTGGATGGTTATCCAAACTTTTTATGCAGGCTTGAACTTTACCTCGCGAAACTTGTTAGATTCGGCGGCGGGAGGAACTTTTATGTCAACTACACTTGGTGCTGCCACGAAGCTTCTCGACGAGATGATGACCAACTATTCCCAATGGCACACCGAACGCGCTCCAACAGGTAGGAAGGTAAACTCTGTCGAGGGGATTTCCTCCCTTAATGAAAAAGTTGACTTGATTATGTCTCTACTTTCGAAGCAATCTACTGTTGATCCTCGTGATGTTCCTTTAAATTCTTTGATTGCTCAAGAACAAGTAGATGTGAATTTTATCTCTAGAAACAATTTTAACAACAATGCTTATAGGAGTAACTTTGGTAACAATCCTAGACCGTTCCCCTCTAACTCTTATGGGAACAACAATGCTTATCCTAGTACCAAGAACTCCAATACTGAACTAGAGACTATGCTTAGAGATTTCATCACTACCCAAAAAGCCTTTAACAAGAATGTAGAAGAGAAACTACATAAACTAGATGATCTTTCTTTTAAGGTAGACCACTTAGCCAATGAGGTAAAATTGCTAAAAATTGAAACTTCTCCTCTTAAGGAGAGGGAAGTCATCCCTATTAATGCTACTCAAGTGCAAATTAATGAAAACATTAGGATGATGGCTAAGCTTAAAGAAAGATGGGCTAGAGAAAGGGAGGAAGAGGAAAGAATTAAGAGCCTTCCTACCCACCACACTGTTGCTACTATCCAAGTTATTGAGGATGTTCACACTCTTAGCATCCAATGTACTCCTGGTCCCAATGGACCTATTAATTGTGATGCTATGACTATAGAAGCTACCAAACAAGTGATACTTAAGGACACCACTACCACTTTACTTGATGCTCGTGACCTTGATTTTGATAATTGCACTCTTAGTGAAGTTATTGATTTCCTTCACAAGATGTCTAGAGATCCCCGCACTAGCACGCTTAACCTTGCCTTCACAGAGCATATCACTAATGCTCTCATCAAAGCTAGGGAGGAGAAACTTAGAGTAGAAGCCTCCATACCTAGAAAGCTAGAAGATGGTTGGGATCCTATGATAAAAATTAATTTGAATGACTTCTCTTGTTATGCATTATGTGATATTGTAGCTAGTACTTCTATTATGCCCAAAAGACTATATGATATGCTTAAATTGAAACCTTATGATTCTTGTTCTTTTGGTGTTCGTCTTGTTGATTCTTCCATAAAGAAACCTTTGGGGAGGATCGACGATGTTCTTATTGTTGTCAATGATAATTATGTGCCCGTTGATTTCACTATTATGGATATTGAATGTGATCCTTCTTGTCCAATTATTTTGGGACATCCCTTTTTGCGCACCGTTGGTGCTGTCATTGACATGAAAGAGGGTAATATAAAATTTCAGTTTCCTCTCAAGAAAGGGATGGAACACTTCCCTCGAAAGAAGATCAAGTTACCTTTTGAGTCCGTTGTACGGGCTAGCTATTCTTTTACTCTTGATAAAACTTGATCTATGCATTATGCCTAGCTTAAAGGCATAAAAGAAAGCGCTTTTGGGAGGCAGCCCACATGAATAATTTTTTTTTTGCTTTTGTTGTGTCTTGATGTTGTTTACTGCTGTAGCATCATCATTGTATCTTTGCTTTTCATATTTGTGCCAAGTATAGCCTCTGATTGCTAGAAAGTTCAAAAGTTGTGAGGTGCTGTCCAGGAAACAGATTCTGTCCTTGGATAGAAAAATTCGTATAAAATCACCAGATCATATTTTTGGTCTGAATTTTTTCGACAGCGTTCTCTATATAATTTTCTTTCGTGCGTCTGTTCTGAGTTTTTTGATTTGAGTTGCATAAGTATCCCGAACAGATCAATTACTGCCTGCTGTTCTGTTTTTCACAGATTCTGTCCTGTTTTGCCTTACCTTCACTTTGCAAATCAAGAACTTGCTTTTTCTTTGCAAAAACCTTTTGGCAATCTTGAGAAACAGTAGAACTTCAAGAATATCTTTATTTCCAGCAAGGTATAATTATTTTATTAAGGGTACTAACCTCGCTAATCAGATTATGATGAGTTATGTATGAAGGGAGTTTTCAAGTGTGCGAGGGAAGATGATAAAAAGATTCAGGAGTGTCAAGCGCTCAAGCTTGGGGATGCCCCCGTGCACCCCCAAGAAATATTCAAGGAGACTCAAGCGTCTAAGCTTGGGGATGCCCCCGTGCATCCCCTTCTCCATCAACATTATCAGTTCGTCTTTCGTTTCGCTATATTTTTATCACTTCATGTGTTATGTGCTATGCTTGGAGCGTCTTGCTTTTAGTTTTCTTTTTAGTTTTTCATAACGAGTCGGAACTCAGCATTCCTTTATGTGTGAGAGAAACACGCTCCACTTCTACCTAGAACATAACATAGAATTTTCATGTCTATCTATGATGTGTGTGTTCTTTGTCTTTTAATAGCTACTGTAATGCTCTGCTCTTAGTATTCATGTTTATCTTTTCAAATAGCTTTTGTTTAGTTGGTTGCTTGAACTCTCTTTAATTACCATGCTCACCTTATTAAGAGAGTTTGCTTCCATTGCACTGGTTAATGTGTCTATGATAAAGATGCTACTTGCATGATGGTACTTAGTAGTTCAGGTTTTCTTATGGTTAATTTCAAATAGCTGGGAGGTTCCCAATGTGTTATTGGAGTACCAACTTGATTTGTCTGCCTATGATGTGGTATGGTTTAGTAATATCTTCCTTCGAGAATTTATTTTGATTGACTTGGCGTATGCTCACGCATATTTAAGACTGTAAAGAAAGTCTGTCAAGCCTTGATGATCTTTTATTTCTGAGTAGCGATATAACTTCCATGCCTGATTCAATATTGCTTTGTCGCTCTGCATGATCATGACCGTCATTGCTCTCTTAGTTGGTCGCTCCCAGTCTTTTGCTAACCTCCACCTGTACTAAGCAAACTAACTATGCAATATATAGCTCATGGGAAAGTAGCCTAAAAACTATTGTGGTAAAGAATATGTTGCTTATGTATCTTATTTCTTATAAGTTGCTTGCTGAGCGGTAACCATGTTTTTGGGGACGCCATCAACTGTCACACTTCTGTTGAATATCATGTGAGTTGCTATGCATATTCGTCTTGTCCGAAGTAAGGGTGATTTACCGTGGGTTGTATGAATATGCATATTGTTAGAGAAGAACATTGGGCCGCCAACCAAAGCCATGCATCATGGTGGAAGTTTTAGCTTGGACCTTAATCCTCAATCTCTTATGAGAATATGCTTATGCATTTAAGAGGAGTCCATCATCTATTTTCTATGTTGTCCCGGTATGGATGTCCTCAAGTTGAGATCTATCAAAAACGAGAAATCAAATGCGATTTATCTCCTTGGACCTTTGTACAGGTGGCATAGAGGTACCCCTTTGTGACACTTGGTTAAAACATATGTAATGCAATGATAACCCATGGGGATCCGAGCTAATTAGGACAAGGAGCGAGCACTATTGGTATTCAATGCATGAGGCTTGCAACTTATAGGATGTTTTATGCATGACACATATGAAGTACTACTACCGTTGACACAATTGCTTCCATGTTTTCAAAATAAAAAGCTCTAGCACTTAACCTTTCTTTTACTTTTATGTTGAAGCACCAACTACTGAGAGCATGATTGTCATTCTGAGTGTAATGTGCATTGTCCCAAAGTAGCATTGTCTTTTGCATGATTGTGATATCGTTTATTCTGAAATCATTGTATCTAGTCATAACTTAAACCTTGAAGGTGCCCCTGCATTTATGTTTTGCATCACTAAAGGGGGCAAGCTAGATATCACTTTATCATATTTGCACATCATGTTCATTGCAAATCTATTTGATGTTTCAGTTTCATATTGTAAAACTTTCAGTCATTTGTGATTTTCTCTTGAGGCAACTTAATTACTTTAGAATCATTGTCTCAATAAGCTTTTGTCATATGACTATGAAAAAGCCCTATATGGTTAATAGCATGTCACCACAGAAATTATTCTTGTTATCATTTACCTACTCGGGGACGAGCAGGAATTAAGCTTGGGGATGTTGATACGTCCAAAACGTATCTATAATTTCTGCTTGCTCCATGCCACTTTTGGGTGATATTGCTATGATATTCATGCACTTCCATACACTTTTGATCATATTTGGACTAACTTACTAATCCAGTGCACCCCAGTGCCAGTTTCTGTTTTCGGCTGTTTTCGTATTTCAGGTTTTCACGTTTCGAGAACTGCCCAGAAAAATCCAGAAAAATTATATAAAAAATCAGCGATCCGGAAACAACACTGCGTCCGAAGGGCAGCCTGGGGGGCACCAGGGCTCCAGGCGCCCCCCCCCCCTGGGCCGTGCCGGGGGGGCGCCTGGGCCCCCCGAAACTCCCCCGGTGCCCTACTTTGGCATATATTTAAAGGACCCTCCGAAACCCTCAGAGGAGGAACTCTTTTCGCGATCCCATCTCTGTCCAGCCGCCGCCGCCGCTTCCAAGATCGGGAGCACCAGGAGAACTCTTCCCGGCACCCTGCCGGAGGGGAGGATCACCACCGGGAGCTTCTCCACCACCATGGACGCCTCCCGGATGACTCGTGAGTAGTCTCCCTTGGACCATGAGTCCATGACCAGTAGCTATGTGATTTCTCCTCCCGTTCTTGTGCTTCACTAATTAGTCCTCGTGAGCTGCCCTACATGATCGAGGCACCTATGTAATCCTTATACTGTTGCTATGGTGAGTTTGCTGGGATCCGATGGATTATGAGATTATGTTCAGATTGATCTTGAGTAATATATTTGATTCACCTCTTTTATATTTTTTTTCATAAGTAATTCTTGCATGTTCTCCGTTGTTATTTATTGCTTTGGCCGAGTAGTAGGTAGTGACTCCAAGAGGGAACGTTATGCTCAATTGTGGGTTCATGCCCCTCGATGACTAGCTTGAGTGACAGAAAATGAGTCTAGGGGATGTGTTGTTGCCACAAGGGGGAAAACAACGGTGCTTGTGCCCGCGGGTGCAAGGATTGTTTACTTTACGCAAAGTTCTTTTAATGCAGTTGTCTGTTGCATTGAGTTTACACTATGGGTGGGACTCGCCACTTAATACCAGCGAGATGTTCTGGATAGATATCTCAAGGTGGATGATTAGTGATGGGCCTCGAACCACTCGTTGGTTACCCCAAGTGGAAGGTGTAGGATGCAGTAAGTAGAAGTGTTTTCCCCTAGCAAAGATGCCAAGGATCGATTCCCCAGAGACTCCTAGGTTCAACAAGTAGGTGTCAATTGCTACGGCGCCAGATTAGTAGCAACCAACGTGGACCTGCACAGAGATACAAATAACTTTGCTCCCAACGAGTACAGAGAGGTTGTCAATCTCTTCGGCCTTGTAGTTCACAAAGGGTTAAAAGCAATGATAGTAGTGATAGATAGTTTTTGCAATAGTAAATAATAACGGAAAATAAATAGTGGATGTGATCAATGATGGTAATATGGACCGGAGTCTCATGATGTTCACTAGTGATGTCTCTCTCCCAAAAGACGATAAAACAGCTATGTGAGGTAACAAATTACAGCTGGGCAATTGACAGGACCACGAATGCAAACCAATGCTGACTACATTGCAAGAAAGGTTGAGGTTCAAAGCATGGGCGGTACGCCAAAGTAAGTAGGCCGAAATCCATCAATATCTACTACTAATCATCCACCTTGAGATATCTATCCAGAACATCTCGCTGGTATTAAGTTGCGAGTCCCACCCATAGTGTAAACTCAATGCAACAGACAACTGCATTAAAAGAACTTTGCGTAAAGTAAACAATCCTTGCACCCGCGGGCACAAGCACCGTTGTTTTCCCCCTTGTGGCAACAGCACATCCCCTAGACTCATGTTTCTGTCACTCAAGCTAGTCATCGAGGGGCATGAACAGTGGCGTAGCCAGGGGGTGGCCAGGGTGGTCCACGGACCACCCTGGGATTTTGATCATCAGCGGCCCATTAATTTTATCACCAAAGAAAAAGCATATGGCCCATCCAAGCTAGCCCCTAGCGCCCAAGCCCACGTACGACTGAGCATTGTTTCCTCTACGTTTCCCCTATCCCCTAGGCCAATCGGATGAACTGCTAGTTTGGATGGAGGTGTTCCTGATTCCCAGCAGGATTCTGTCCACTATGCCGATCTGCTAAACTACTAATCGTGGCAAATCGTGAATCGTTAGTGTTGGCGAGAGCACTGCGTGATGCATGCGGTTGCATGTAGGCACTCAACAGAAGCGCGGCACGCACCAACGGCCGTCATGCATGTTTATCATCTCTTTAACACTTCAACGTATGATTTTGATTTTGATTTCATGGTTTCTAGTAACTCAGAATTGATAAATTTTTCTAATCAATTCACTCCATGTTACATTTTCTTGAGATGGACGCTCCATGTTAAACTTTTCTTTTGACGCTCCATGTTAAACTATGTTGTATTTGTGGGGAAATTTTTCTTGGGTGATTTTTTATCAGTTGGACCACCCTGGTCTGAAACCCTAGCTACGCCACTAGGCATGAACCCACAATCAAGCATAACGTTCCCTCTTGGAGTCACTACCTACTACTCGGCCAAAGCAATAAATAACAACGGAGAACATGCAAGAATTACTTATGAACTAAAATATAAAAGAGGTGAATCAAATATATTACTCAAGATCAATCTGAACATAATCTCATAATCCATCGGATCCCAGCAAACTCAACATAGCAACAGCATAAGGATTACATAGGTGCCTCGATCATGTAGGGCAGCTCACGAGGACTAATTAGTGAAGCACAAGAATGGGAGGAGAACATCACATAGCTACTGGTCATGGACTCATGGTCCAAGGGAGACTACTCATGAGTCATCCGGGAGGCGTCCATGGTGGTGGAGAAGCTCCCGGTGGTGATCCTCCCCTCCGGCAGGGTGCCGGGAAGAGTTCTCCTGGTGCTCCCGATCTTGGAAGCGGCGGTGGCGGCGGAACAGAGATGGGATCGCGAAAAGAGTTCCTTCTCTGAGGGTTTCAGAGGTCCCTCTAAATATATGCCAAAGGGGGCGCCGGACGGGCTTCGGGGGCCCAGGCGCCCCCGCGGCGCGGCCCAGGGGGGCGCGCCCACAGGGCGCCTGGAGCCCCTATGCCCCCCCCAGGCTGCCCTTCGGACGCAGTGTTGTTTCCGGATCGCTGATTTTTTATATAATTTTTCTGGATTTTTCAGGGCAGTTCTCGAAACGTGAAAACCTGAAATACAAAAACAGCCGAAAACAGAAACTGGCACTGGGGTGCACTGGATTAGTAAGTTAGTCCAAATATGATCAAAAGTGTATGGAAGTGTATGAATATCATAGCAATATCACCCAAAAGTGGCATGGAGCAAGCAGAAATTATAGATACGTTTTGGACGTATCAACATCGCCAAGCTTAATTCCTGCTCGTCCTCGAGTAGGTAAATGATAACAAGAATAATTTATGTGGTGACATGCTATTAACCATATAGCAATTTCTCATAGTCATATGACAAAAGCTTACTGAGACAATGATTCTAAAGTAATTAAGTTGCCTCAAGAGAAAATCACAAATGACTGAAAGTTTTACAACATGAAACCGAAACATCAAAAAGATTTGCAATGAACATGATGTGCAAATATGACAAAGTGATATCTAGCTTGCCCCCTTTAGTGATGCAAAACATAAGTGCAGGGGCACCTTCAAGGTTTAATTGATGACTAGATACAATCATTTCAGAATAAACGATATCACAATCATGCAAAAGACAATGCTACTTTGGGACAATGCACATTACACTCAGAATGACAATCATGCTCTCAGTAGTTGGTGCTTCAACATAAAGGTAAAGGAAAGGTTAAGTGCTAAATCTTTTTATTTTGAAAACATGGAAGCAATTGTGTCAACGGTAGTAGTACTTCATATGTGTCATGCATAAAACATCCTATAAGTTGCAAGCCTCATGCATCGAATACCAATAGTGCTCGCTCCTTGTCCTAATTAGCTCGGATCCCCATGGGTTATCATTGCATTACATATGTTTTCACCAAGTGTCACAAAAGGGGTACCTCTATGCCACATGTACAAAGGTCCAAGGAGATAGATCGCATTTGATTTCTCGTTTTTGATAGATCTCAACTTGAGGACATCCATACCGGGACAACATAGAAAA
This sequence comes from Secale cereale, assembly GCA_902687465.1. Lineage (NCBI taxonomy): Eukaryota > Viridiplantae > Streptophyta > Magnoliopsida > Poales > Poaceae > Secale > Secale cereale. The sequence continues at coordinate 617,432,748 of LR738709.1, read as the reverse complement.
TAGATGATGGACTCCTCTTTAATGCATAAGCATATTCTCATGAGAGATTGAGGATTAAGGTCCAAGCTAAAACTTCCACCATGATGCATGGCTTTGCTTGGCGGCCCAATGTTCTTCTCTAACAATATGCATAGTTATTCAACCCACGGTAAATCACCCTTACTTCAGACAAGACGAACATGCATAGCAACTGACAAGATATTCAACATAAGTGTGACAGTTGATGGCGTCCCCAGAAACATGGTTACCGCTCAGCAAGCAACTTATAAGAAATAAGATACATAAGCAACATATTCTTTACCACAATAGTTTTTAGGCTACTTTCCCATGAGCTATGTATTGCATGGTTAGTTTGCTTAGTACAGGTGGAGGTTAGCAAAAGACTGGGAGCGACCAACTAAGAGAGCAATGACGGTCATAATCATGCAGAGCGACAAAGCAATATTGAATCAGGCATGGTAGTTATATTGCTACTTAGAAACAAAAGATCATCAAGGCTTGACAGACTTTCTTTACAGTCTTGAATATGCATGAGCATACGCCAAGTCAATCAAAATAAATTCTCGAAGGAAGATATTACTGAACCATACCATATCATAGGCAGACTAATCAAGTTGGTACTCCAAAATCACATTGGGAACCCCCCAGCTATTTGAGATTAACCATAAGAAAACCTGAACTACTAAGCACCATCATGAAAGTAGCATCTTTATCATAGACACATTAACCAATGCAACGGAAGCAAACTCTCTTAATAAGGTGAGCATGGTAATGAAAGAGAGTTCAAGCAACCAACTAAATAAAAGCTCTTGAAAAGATAAGCATGAATACTAAGAGCAGAGCACGATAGTAGCTATTAAAAGACAAAGAACACACACAGCATAGATAGACATGAAAATTCTAAGTTATGTTCTAGGTAGAAGTGGAGCGTGTTTCTCTCCCACATAAAGCAATGCTGGGTTCCGATTCGTTATGAAAAACTAAAAAGAAAACTAAAAGCAAGACGCTCCAAGCATAGCACATAACACATGAAGTGATAAAAATATAGCGAAACGAAAGACGAACTGATAGTGTTGATGGAGAAGGGGATGCAAGGGGGCATCCCCAAGCTTAGACGGTTGAGTCTCCTTGAATATTTCTTGGGGGTGCACGGGGGCATCCCCAAGCTTGAGCGCTTGACACTCCTGAATCTTTTTATCATCTTCCCTCGCACACTTGAAAACTCCCTTCATACATAACTCATCATAATCTGATTAGCGAGGTTAGTACCCTTAATAAAATAATTATACCTTGCTGGAAATAAGTATATTATTGAAGTTCTACTGTTTCTCAAGATTGCCAAAAGGTTTTTGCAAAGAAAAAGCAAGTTCTCAATTTGCAAAGTGAAGGTAAGGCAAAACAGGACAGAATCTGTGAAAAACAGAACAGCAGGCAGTAATTGGTCTGTTCGGGATACTTCTGCAACTCAAATCAAAAAACTCAGAACTGAATCACGAAAGACAATTATATAGAGAACACTGTCGAAAAAATTCAGACCAAAAAGATGATCTGGTGATTTTATACGAATTTTTCTATCCAAGGACAGAATCTGTTTCCTGGACAGCACCTCACAACTTTTGAACTTTCTAGCAATCGGAGGCTATACTTGGCACAAATATGAAAAGCAAAGATACAATGATGATGCTACAGCAGTAAACAACATCAAGACACAACAAAAGCAAAAAATTTATTCATGTGGGCTGCCTCCCAAAAGCGCTTTCTTTTATGCCTTTAAGCTAGGCATAATGCATAGATCAAGTTGTATCAATTGAACCATCATCAAGATCATCAAAAAGCTCTTCAATAATACAACTAGTCTTAAGAGGACTCTCAAATAAAGGCCTCATAGAGATACTTCTAGGTAGAAGACCAAAAGGATAAAAGTCAAGGGAAGATTCATTTATAAATTCATCAACGATAGGTGTTTCTTCCAAAGTCTTTACAGTTTCAACCCCTTTGGCAATAGGTGGATTGCTTTTAGAACGGGGAGCCTTTGGAACGTGAACGAACTTAGGCTCCCTCTTCGCCGGAGTTTCTACCTTTTCGGTTTTGATCGAGGAGAAAGTAGTTCCTAAGGTATCAAATATTTCCTCAATCTTGTCCATCCTAGAAGAGTCAGAATCATGGAATTTGACGGTCTCCAAAATTTTGAAAATTTTATGCATGGAGCTATCAAGTCTATTCAAATTCCCTTGGATCTTTCGATCCAACTCATTCATCTTATTAGTGCTTGGCATCTCTAGCTCTATTTTTTCAAGTTTTTTCATAATGTGAGCTAGGGTGATGTCCTCTCGAATGCTAACAACAGGGGGACTCCCAACAAGATTTTCAATAATACTAAGAGACTCCCAAACTGGGGCCTCCAGGAAATTCCCATTGATAGCAGTATCTAGAATAAACCTATTCCAAGAAGTAATTCCAACATAAAAATTTCTAAGTAAGATAGTAGTAGGTTGCTTCTTGGTGGCTCTTTTTTGTGAATCATTAATTCTATACCAAGCATCTTTCAAACTTTCCCCACCTCTTTGTTTAAAGGTGAGAACTTCTGCCTCGTCAAAGACAAAAGGACCCGACATAATGACAACTAAAGAACAAGATAACTATTTTTGTGATTTTTGATAAAAGATACTAAAGCAAAAATGAAAGGTAAACTAACAAGACTAAAAAGCAAAGGTAAAAGATAGCATGCAACTCCCCTATCCTGAAGAGTGGAGTCCCCGGCAACGGCGCCAGAAAATACTCCTTGATGGGCCTCGAACCCCTCATTGGTTACCCCAAGTGGAAGGTGTAAGATGCAGTAAGTAGAAGTGTTTTCCCCTAGCAAAGATGCCAAGGATCGATTCCCCAGAGACTCCTAGGTTCAACAAGTAGGTGTCAATTGCTACGGCGCCAGATTAGTAGCAACCAACGTGGACCTGCACACAGATACAAATAACTTTGCTCCCAACGAGTACAGAGAGGTTGTCAATCTCTCCGGCTTTGTAGTTCACAAAGGGTTAAAAGCAATGATAGTAGTGATAGATAGTTTTTGCAATAGTAAATAATAACGGAAAATAAATAGTGGATGTGATCAATGATGGTAATATGGACCGAAGTCTCATGATGTTCACTAGTGATGTCTCTCTCCCAAAAGACGATAAAACAGCTATGTGAGGTAACAAATTACAGCTGGGCAATTGACAGGACCACGAACGCAACCAATGCTGACTACATTGCAAGAAAGGTTGAGGTTCAAAGAATGGGCGGTACGCCAAAGTAAGTAGACCGAAATCCATCAATATCTACTACTAATCATCCACCTTGAGATATCTATACAGAACATCTCGCTGGTATTAAGTTGCGAGTCCCACCCATAGTGTAAACTCAATGCAACAGACAACTGCATTAAAAGAACTTTGCGTAAAGTAAACAATCCTTGCACCCACGGGCACAAGCACCGTTGTTTTCCCCCTTGTGGCAACAACACATCCCCTAGACTCATGTTTCTGTCACTCAAGCTAGTCATCGAGGGGCATGAACCCACAATCAAGCATAACGTTCCCTCTTGGAGTCACTACCTACTACTCGGCCAAAGCAATAAATAACAACGGAGAACATGCAAGAATTACTTATGAACTAAATTATAAAAGAGGTGAATCAAATATATTACTCAAGATCAATCTGAACATAATCTCATAATCCATCGGATCCCAGCAAACTCAACATAGCAACAGCATAAGGATTACATAGGTGCCTCGATCATGTAGGGCAGCTCACGAGGACTAATTAGTGAAGCACAAGAACGGGAGGAGAACATCACATAGCTACTGGTCATGGACACATGGTCCAAGGGAGACTACTCACGAGTCATCCGGGAGGCGTCCATGGTGGTGGAGAAGCTCCCGGTGGTGATCCTCCCCTACGGCAGGGTGCCGGGAAGAGTTCTCCTGGTGCTCCCGATCTTGGAAGCGGCGGCGGCGGAAGAACAGAGATGGGATCGCGAAAAGAGTTCCTTCTCTGAGGGTTTCGGAGGTCCCTCTAAATATATGCCAAAGGGGGGCACTGGACGGGCTTCGGGAGGCCCAGGGGGGCGCCCACAGGGTGCCTGGAGCC
>LR738709.1:617383481-617428458 GCA_902687465.1 Secale cereale | reverse complement strand
TTCGGACGCAGTGTTGTTTCCGGATCGCTGATTTTTTATATAATTTTTCTGGATTTTTCTGGGCAGTTCTCGAAACGTGAAAACCTGAAATACAAAAACAGCCGAAAACAGAAACTGGCACTGGGGTGCACTGGATTAGTAAGTTAGTCCAAATATGATCAAAAGTGTATGAATATCATAGCAATATCACCCAAAAGTGGCATGGAGCGAGCAGAAATTATAGATACGTTTTGGACGTATCAATTAGTAGTAGATATTAATGGATTTCGGTCTACTTACTTTGGCGTACCGCCCATGCTTTGAACCTCAACCTTTCTTGCAATGTAGTCAGCATTGGTTTGCGTTCGTGGTCCTGTCAATTGCCCAGCTGTAATTTGTTTACCTCACATAGCTGTTTTATCGTCTTTTGGGAGAGAGACCTCACTAGTGAACATCATGAGACTCCGGTCCATATTACCATCATTGATCACATCCGCTATTTACTTTCCATCATTATTTACTATTGCAAAAACTATCTATCACCACTATCATTGCTTTTAATCCTTTGTGAACTACAAGGCCGGAGGGATTGACAACCTCTCTGTACTCGTTGGGAGCAAAGTTATTTGTATCTGTGTGCAGGTCCACGTTGATTGCTACTAATCTGGCGCCGTAGTAATTGACACCTACTTATTGAACCTAGGAGTCTCTGGGAATTCGATCCTTGGCATCTTTGCTAAGGGAAAACACTTCTACTTACTGCATCTTACACCTTCCACTTGGGGTAACCAACGAGGGGTTCGAGGCCCATCACCACCTGCCCGCTTGGACACTCACCAACCACCGTCGCCGTCATGCCTCCAGCTCCGCCCGACGCCGGCCATGGCGGAGCCAGACGCCCGTGACCCAGGCAGCAAGTTGCCCCCGCCACGCGTCGGGCCACCAGAGCCAAATCCGCCAGATATGGACGGGGCCGTCGCGCGCGCCACCACCGGAGAAGCCACGCCACAGTCGTCGCGCATCGTAGGGGCCCCAAGCCGCTCCTGCACCGCCTCCAAGCAGGGCCGCCGCTGGGCCCCACACAGCCCAGCGCCGTCTCGCGCCGTGCCGTCCCGCGCCGGACACCAACGCGAGGAGAGGGAAAAGATCCCCGCCGCCACCAACGCCGGCCGGACTTTGCCCAGCGGCGCCATGCGGTGGCGCCGGGGGGGGGGGCGACGAGGGAGCGAGAGGCGGCGCGCTAGGGTTTCCCCCGGAGGACGCTCACGGGAGCGGCTCGGGGGTCGGAGGTCGGGGGCTCGTAGACAGGTTTTTTACCTTCAAGACTATCTTTAGCTACGCCAGAGAATTTTCCATTTTCACGGTATCAAGTCCAAAGTACACAATTGAAAAAGTAAAAAAAAAAAAAAAAAGAAGTCCAAAGTAGATGAGTTCTACAAAAAAGAGTTTCAAGATAACGATAACATGCAATGAGCTTCACCGGGAATTATTTAAGCCCAACTTCGAGCTAGTGCAACTCTCATTGTCTTGTGTCAGATATGTATTACAGAATAAATTGCAATAGTATAGAATAAATAAGACACCACTAATATAGCAATGTATTTTTTGTAAATAGTTATTGAATCTTAAAAGAAATTAACATGTTGGATTGTATTTAATGATCTATAAATATTAACTGGGACATTGCATCTTCAACCAGCCCGTCCTTGTTAGTCGCGACAGTACCGGGCCCTACAAGCTCCACATCGCCAAAAAAACACTAAGACATACTGTGGACGTTTAGCTCCTAGGTTCCATACTTCCATGGAGCTCAATATAAATTAAAATCACAGAAAAACATATTTACAAGCTTCCAATATTTTAAAAAAATTCTCACCGGTGCATACGTGTCATCTATCCACAAACTTTGACTAAAAATATCTTCACCAAGGAAGACAAATGCAGTCCCACAAACAAGAATATTTCTTCATGAAATATTTCAGTTTAATAACAAACATTAGCATGTGAAAATAAAAGGATTTAGTAAAATTGAAATGTGTTTTTCACATGCATTTATTTTTTTAAACCGCAAAGCCAGCATTAACATCCATTCCTTGACTAACAGCTGAGCTACAATTCACGAATATGACCACGGGAGGAGGGGGTAAGAGCATCTCCAGTCGCGCCCCCAACAGGCCCCCTAGGCCACTTTTTCGGCGCCGGCCGCGCCCCTAGGACGCCGAAAATCATCGGTTCGGATCTTTTTTCCGCCCGGCGGTCACAGGCCGAACCCAGCGCGCTGGGGAGCAGTTGGGGGCTCCGGCGCTAGGGAAAAGCGCGCCTGGCCCACACCGACAGAGGAAAAGTCAAGGTTTTCATCCCCCGACTCACCTCCCACCCCCCGCGCCCTCGGCCACCACTAGCTATATCCCGGCGACGGCCGCCGCCCTACTCCGCTAGATAGCCATTCCCCGCCGGAAAATAGCAGCGCCGAGTCCACCAGCATAGAGTGTTTCTACAAGTTCTGTCGGGCAGTGGTGGCAGTGTTTGGGCCATAATACTTGAGAACACCCAATGCGGAAGACACTGCTCGGATCCTAGCCCAGAATGCAGCAAGAGGATTTCCTGGGATACTTGGAAGCATCGACTGCATGCATTGGAAATGGAAGAATTGCCCATTTGGTTGGCAGGGGATGTACAAAGGCGCCAAAGGCGGTTGCAGTGTGGTGCTTGAGGCGGTAGGCACACAGGATCTCTGGATTCGGCACTCATTCTTTGGTATGCCAGGAAATCACAATGACATCAACGTGCTGCAGTGCTCTCATGTCTTTGCCAAGCTTGTTGAAGGTCATTCTCCTCCGGTGAACTTCGAGATCAATGGGCGGCACTACAACAAGGGGTACTATCCGAGATGGTCGACATTTGTGAAGACGATCTCAAACCCTGCGGCAGGTGGCAAGAACGCCTGGTTTGTGAAAGTTCAGGGGGCTTGCAGGAAGGATGTCGAGCGGGCATTTGGTGTGCTCCAATCTCGATTTGCTGTTGTTCGGTACCCCGCTCAGACCTGGTCCAAAGATCAAATGTGGGAGATTATGACTTGGTGTGTCATCTTGCACAACATGATCATCGAGAGCGAGCAAGAAGACCCAGTGTTTGACACTGAACCATACTACAGGCAGGGTCATCTAGCTGAAGTTGATCACCAGCTACCGACAACTTGGACTGCCTATCTCAGTATGCGTCAGGAGATCCGAGACTCACAGGTGCATCATCAACTGCAAAAAGATCTGATTGAGCACCTATGGAGGCTCAAGGGGGACGCCGTGTGATGAAATACGATTTTTATTTGTTGAACTATATAATTTGTATTGTACTATTTTGTTAAAGTATTTGATTTTTCTGTGATGAAATATGTGATAAGAAATAATAGTGTTCATAATTGAACGCCGAGACACGGCGAAACCACGTCGAATATGGGCCTATTCTCTATGGACCCTTTATTCGCCGAAATGAGGCTGTAAAGTGGGCCAATTTCGGCGTCCGGGGGCGACGACTGGGCGCAAAACCGCCCCCAGCGTCGATTGTATCGCCGGCTCGTCCCATAGGCGATTTTTACGGGTCGGCGGGCCAATGGCTGTAGATGCTCTAACAGTTCGCACATTCCATAAGGTGACCATCTTGGCGGCAGATCAAGCAGAAAGGTGGGAACTTGCAGTGGGATTGGAAATGACCAGGGCGGTGGCAGGCGAAACAAACATGGATCTGATAGGGGATGGGTGCTGGAAGAAGAATGGATAGCGGACGCGGGGGAGAGGGGGCGAAGCGGGGAGGAAGAATACCGTCTCCACGCATCGTCGGCGCGAACTTGCGAGATTTATTGGGGAAGGATGGGTTGGAGAAGCGCTGAGGAGGCCAAGGACTGCTGCCAGGCCCCAAGCCACCGACAGGGGCAAATCTGGGCACCACCGGAGGCGGGAAGGCATGCGCCAGGCCTTAACCAGCAGACGCCGCTGCCTCCCACAGATCCGCGACGGCGCCGGACGACGAGCCCCAGCCATCAACAGTGCGCGCAGAGCCCACCTTATCGCGCTCACGCACCGCATGCGCATCTTGGAGCTTGGACTGCAGCGAGGCCTCGTAGGCCAGCTAGCGAATCCACCTCCCCAGCCTCCGGGATCCTAATGGCCGCTTGCCATTGGAGTTGCGGTTTTAATTTTTGTTTCATGCAAACAATTTTCGATTGGGTTTTAACTATTTGATATTGTTTTTATTTTAATTTGGTTGTAATAGACTATTTCGGATGTGAAACTATTTGCTATGTTTGATTTGAACCATTTGCTATGCTTCATTTTAATTCACATGTCTTCAACGGACGAGATGCGGTCAAAATGCGGCCGTGCGTTGGGTGCACGGCCGGCGCATCCACAATCCGAGCAGATGCGGCCCAATTGCCATCTCCAAATGAACAAAAAGCGGACAAAACAGACGCATGTTATGTTTGGAGTTGGTGTTAGACGACGTTCAGGCGGCTGTACGTGACACGCGGCGGAACAGTCATGCCACATTGGATTTGATGTTATCAGACAATTTTAGTTCCCGCGGATGAATTTCACCTCCAAATCACAAGACAAAGAGAGTGGCTTTTTGTAAGGTGCTGGCTAGCCTGCTATTGCAACCATAATCATCTCATTCTTCCCACGGAGTATTATATTTATACTACACATATGACTGCAATTACATTGGATCCGGGACGGGCATCTTACATTGACATGGGCGCAGCTTAATTCTTGGACGAGCGCGATAGAACAAATCAGGTATATTACTGCCAGTTCCAGTACCAGTAGCGAGTGCCGAGCGGTTCATGACATGAGTTGGACTGTTGGAGCAGCATGGCCGGCATACCTGGAGTTTCGAGTTTTACTTACGCTTGCATACTTCCTCTCCCACGGGATTAGCAGCTTCTGGTCCACCCCATGGATTCTCCGACTCCGTGACCAAACCCCAAGTTCATGTTTCTCTTCATGGAGACGAGATCCAGCTCCAGTAGTCTTGGCGTTGCCAGGAGGAGAAGGCCCCACATCCTCGCCGCTGCTGCTGGGCTGACTGCATTGGCTGTATCCGTCTTCCCTTCCTGCCTGATCATCTCCACCAGATGGGTCATCATCGCCTCCGCTCCACCAGCTTCCTCTCCTTGAGTGCTTTCTTTCCTGCTTGCATCGCAGTCCGCAGCATCCGGCCAGCAACTGCATCCATCTTGAATGAATGACCCTCTTCCCATTCTTGTCCTTCCAGTATCTGTAACCACTGCCCCTGTTTCTGCTTCACCTGCAAGTTCCCCAACTGCTACTGCCGTATCGGAACCCGCCTACAAGAGAAACTAGAACATGAGCAGCATACGAGGTACCATGCCATACAAAAAGAAGAACAAACAAACAAACAAAACAAAACAAAAACCGGAACAGGTCAATTGTTTAGCTCATAATGTCACACAACACATGTGAGCAATTTAGTTAGCAGGACCAATATCGATTTCGCAAGGACCACTTTGCCACTCTTCACCTAAACACGAGGATAAAACATAAGCAGATATCAACCAATGAGCCGGATAAAAATAGCTAATATTTAGTTTCAGAGCTACCAGATGCGGCCTCCTCCCACTCTCCACCAGTGCGACAGCAACGGTATTTTGCAGCTGCGGGGGATACCATTTTGCTGCTCCATCACTCACCCTCTTGCTCTTGTCCTACATGTCACATAACGTCAAATTCAGTTTCTGTTCCTTGCATCTAAAAACTCTTAACCAGTGGAAGGAAACATCGCCTCACGATTGGAAACATATCAGCAGCAAATCATTTTGATGAGCCACATAACGGATAAACGTAACACTCAATTCTTCAGGGCAGGGTGAAGCTATACCACCCTTCAAGGACAAATGTGCAAATATGAGCTATGTCGTGGCAGTTCAAACTGTTAGCCAGAACAAAATTCTGCAGGGGGGTAGTGAAACAAATTGTTGTGAAGGAGCAGATTCATCAGCCAAATAATGGTAGATGCAAGGGGAAGCCAACAGGTGCGTTCAAATTAGTTCTTCATATCAGCATATTACACCTGAACAGAATAAACATAGGCAATAGGCACCACAGGGTTCCATGTCTCACAATTTTCATTGCATTACAATACAATATTGGCTTGGCATGTCAAATTCCCATGACAAAGATGTAGCTCCAAACTTGATGCAAGAGCATCCTGGAATACTAATTTGGATGCAGTTCTTATTTAAATAAAACTTTTCTTAATTTAAGTGTTTGAAGATGGCAATGCAAGAATTATCCTGAAAACTCAAATGGCATTGTGGTATAAGAACAAGCATATTGAGAGAAATATGAAGGTGGTAGATGGCCCTAAAAAATCAATTGCTCTTAGATAATGGAACAGATTGCTCCCCTGGCCTCTGCGTCAACAAATGCACATCCCAAAAAACTACATCATATATGTTGATAAACCTTGGAAGAAAAAGCATTTTGTTGATTACAGTATAAAAATCTTTCTATTCATATTAACTGAAAATCTCATCTCCTTTTTGATCTTCCAATTTCATAAGTTATACAGAAGAGCGAATGAATTTAACTGCGCTAAAATTAGAAGAAGAAAAACGTTACTTATTTATGCATAGAAGTTAAACAGCATCTTATAATGGGCGGATCCAGTTGCTTACCTCTGAAACATCACAGGGCTTCTCAGCTTCAACAAGAAGAAATTCTCTCGCGTGATCAAGTAAGAGAGCTGGGAGTATTAGCACGTTGGTACCAGTATTTTGCAGATCGGTGAAGTTCTCCATTAAGCAGAAAGCTACATGGCTCCCAACCTGAAATGCAGTTAAACAGATTAGCATCCATCTACCAAAAGCTATCAACATTGTAAAGTCGAACATCTGAGAATCACAAACCAAGCTTTTGGCCCTCCAGGCAATAGGCTCTTTCGCTGACCTAGCTATGGTAAAATCGCCATCACATTCTCTACTAGAGCCACCATAAGCAGTGTAATTCACATGATTAGCACATTGGTGCTTGATGCGTTCTTTAAGTTCATCACTGTGCAGCTGCACTTCCTTTAAATGTCCAAAAAACGGAAGAGGGGGCAACCTTTCAGTTCTTTTCAGATTGGTATTTTCTGTCTTTTCCTCAGTAAAGAAGCCTGCAGTATTCACCAGCAAGATGATATCAACAGCAGATTCCAAGAATCAGCAGCAGATAATTGCTTTACAACTAGCTAATGTATATCACACAGAAAAACAAATCAATTGAAGAGCTCTAAATAACAAATAGATCATCAACAAATGAACACTATAGTCACTGTGTGGTTACCCTTCACCTAAATAGGCGAATACATGATATGCTTGTAGAACATCTACGATTGAGTAGAATAAGTAAATTATTTAACTTTAAGACTACGGGATGCAAGGCTTTATCTCACTTACCACCAGTGCTAGAAGATGGGTCATTGGCCCTGGTATAACTTAAGTCTTCAGCAGAAACAGTCGAGGCCATCTTGGTCGTCCAGGCATAACTTCTTTGTCCTTGGCCTACAAGATACATGTCAGTACAAAACCATGGGTGAGAAACTGATAATCAATACGTATATGGATAAGATCTGCACCATGATGTTGTTGTTGTTGTTCTTGTTGTTGATGTTTGTTTAACTCCGATGAGCTATCAAGAACCCAGTTGGGATATTTTGGATTAGAAGGGCTGGAACCACTTGCATGCATATCTCCGTCGGGAGCTGATTCTTCTCTTTCCTGATCCCCGTGCCTAAGCTCATCGACACCATTCAACTTAATTGGCATCGAATCATCATTGACTGGTGTACAGTCTTGATCATCTCGGTAAAGAACCCTTACAACCTGAAGTAGCTCAGAAGCTGAGGTCGGAGTAGTATCGTGCTGGGTCTGGTAAGGTTCGCTTTCCTCAATGGAATTGATTGCTCTTACAGAACACCTTTGCCATTTCTTCATAAGTCCAACAGGGCCAGTCCCTAGGTAACATGTGGCAAGAACCGAGGGGTCATAGCTACCCAACACAAGATCCTTTACTTCATCGTTCCGGACAGTATCCCAAAGATGAACAACAAATATGGTAAAGGCTTCATCAATGTCTCCATGATCCCCACTTTCACCAATGACATGGTTATATGTGGAATCAAATGCCCGCCTAAGCCACCACGGGCCAAGCTTTGTTTTTTCTACATTTGGCATGTAATTTCCTTTAGATTTTAGTACAGCTTTTGGACGGTCTGTCAGGATGTAGGTCGCCTTTTTATCATCAGATTGAGAATCTTGAAACTCGGCGACACTTTTCTTCGTGATGACCCCCTTCATCCAGCTTTGAGATGCTATTCCAACTAAGCACATCCAGTTATTTCTGTACTTGATATACTGAAAATAGGTCCCAGATTTTGGAACTTGCCATGACATTGATCCATGTGGAGATTTGTATATTTTGTCGGTATTGGCATACGTCCAGAATCGGTGTGATCCAATGCAGTCCTTCATATTGTGCTGCAAATCAGCTAGATTCTTAAGATCAAGGTTCAGTACTGAGAAATTCTGCAGAAAATTATACACGAAAAAAATAGTTAGTAAAATTAAATTAATTCAAAACAGACAAGCCTGAGACAACTATTCAACACAAATAAGTAGAGTATGAGGCAGTGTCAGACAGCCATTTTAGTGGAGTATCCGGCACAATGTCAGACAACTATTCCAGATAAATAAGGGGAGTATCCAGCACAATGTTGGACAAGTATTCCAGGCAAATAAGGGGAGTATCCAGCACAATGTCAGACAACTATTCCAGGCAATTAAGAGGTGCCAGACAAATAATTAAGTGGAGTATCCGGCCGAATGTCAGACTCAAAATCCCAAACACATGAACAAATCATATGGACTGACTGGGTTTATTGCAGATTAGTGATGTGGCAACGAACTTACGGCTGGAATGGCGAATTTCGATATATCGGGGCCTGCAGTAGGCCTTCCATTATGATCCAAAACCTGTGGTGTGTCCGGCACAATATCAGATTCAGACTTGCTCCTTCCCTTTAGAGCCGTTTGCTTCTTTTGTTTTGACATATCCTCCTTCAATCCTTGGACATTTCAACAACAATATAAGAACGGCATGGTGTAAACAATGTAATCTCAGGCAACAGTTAAAGCAAGTGACGAAATGTAGCATGTAAAATGGAGAAACAGCCAAAACATACAAATAAGTTCGCATGCATAATTAACTCCACTGAATGTTCCTGTTAACATCGAACTACTCAAATGCCCCCAAAAAAAAAAATCTCAGGCATAATTTGCTGGTCAGGGACGCGGAGCAACCCATCTGGGGTTCGAATCTGGCTTATAGCGAGCGAATCAGGGTGCCCAGGCCTCCATAGCAGGCCCGGGAGGTAACTGCCTAAATTTTATTAGAAACACAAGACCACAGAAGGGAATCTGGCTTGACCTGCGAGCAAATTCAGGGACGCCTAAACTCCACCCCCGCCCCCAAACCCCCACCACCACCATTCCCCGAAATTGCAGAGGGAATGCGCCCAAAATCGACTGACCATGAAATTATAATAGCTGCGCAACAATATCTGGGCAACGATCGCAACGAACAATGCGACGAAACCTTGCAAAAGAGGGGGAGGGGAGGGGAGGGGGGTGCGGGAGAGAGGCCTTGCCGGTGCTCTTCGAGCTCTCCCAAGACGAAGTTGGGCAAACACGAGCCGGATCTAGCGGCAGTACGCAGCTTCTTCCCCAATCGCCTCCACGGGGACCGAACCCTGATAGCGAAGCGAGTTCTTCGCCTCGCCTCTCCTCTCCTCTCCTCTCTCTCCCCTCGTCGCTTCGCGGCCAGGGTTGTGGACTGGAGTGGCCGCGCCTGCCACTGCCTAGAGGGAGCTTCTTTCGCAGCAAGAAACACGGGCGCTAATCTTCCTAGTCATACCTGGCCAACGGGCCGGCCCAGCCTGCGCACGGACGGCCCACCCATAAACGGGCCCTTTACGAGGACTCGGGTCAGATGAAAACCGTCCATGATTGGATCAAGTACCAAAGCCGCATTGTCTTCGTGACGGATGATGGTCGGATGGTCACTTCGGTCATAGGTGATTGGAATTTCCGACCATGGGTTGTAGGTTGATTATGCTGGCTCGACGGCATAGACATCTCGGAGTGCACGCTTTCGTTCCTTCTTGGTGACATGAGTAGCGTCAATCATGTTCGCATCCTTGACCTTCGAAGGGAACTTTTTTGGCCATTATTACACGACCCGGGCAGGCTACCGTCCCCATTACCCGGCTGGTCCATGCCCTAGTTTTCGGCCGCTATCTTACAGGCTTGCTTGATAACCCAACAGTTCTTGTTCGAATAAGTAGCGTGCTTGTCCGAGGTGCCGTGTATGGCGCATGGTTTGTCCAATATTTTATCCAACATTGACGGGCCGCCTTTATTCCCTTGGAAAGGCTTACGCATGTCACCCCCGTGTTGGTTGCTGAATCTGACATTTACTACTCCCTTTGTGTCGCTATTAGGTCCTCTATTATGGCGCTTGTTGTTTTTATTGCACCAAGGCTTGTTGTTTCCATCGCGCACCTCAGAGGTACCTCGGTCGCCATTATGGTTGTTCCGACGGGCTAGCCAGTTTTCCTCTCCTGCACAAAATCGAGTCATCGGGTGCGTGAGGGCAACCATTGACCAAGGTTTGTCATGTCCGGGGTCTCTAGCAAGCCACTCATCGCGGATGTTGTGCTTGAAAGTTGATATCGTCTTCGCGTCTCGGAAGTCTACTATGTGGGTTTTCTTTGTCAAGAACCAGTTTCAGAATATTTTGGCTGACTCTCCTGTTTCCTGTACAATGTGGTTGAGATCTTCGGCATCCGTAGGTTGATGGCTTCTCGCCCCTCGTTGGTTACCTCAAGTGGAAGGTTGAGATGTAGCGTAGCGGCAAATTTCCCTTGGCAAAGATACCAAGGATCGAATCCCGTGAGACTCCGAGGGTCGACAAGTAGGTGTCAACGACGCCAGAAACTTAGCGGTTGACGGGACCTGCACACAGATACAGATAACTTTGCTCCCAACGAGTACAGAGAGGTTGTCAATCCATCCGGCCTTGTTGTTTACAAAGGATCAAACACAAGAGATAATAATGATAGCTATGACTGCAACTAGAAAATAAAAACAGGAAGTAAATAGAAGGTGTGATCAGCGGTGGTAATATGGACCGGGGTCCCATGATGTTCACTAGTGATGTCTCTCTCCCAAAAGACGATAAAGCAGCAAAGCGAGGTAAACAAATTACACCTGGGCAATTGACAGGATTATGCGCGCAAACCAATGCTAACTATGCTGCAAAGAAATATAGAGGCTCAAAAGCATGGGCGGTACGCCAAGGCAAGTAGACCGAAATCCATCTGCATCTACTACTAATCATCCACCTTGAGATATCTATCCAGAACATCTCGCTGGTATTAAGTTGCGAATCCCACCCAAAGTGTAAACTCAAAGCAACAGACAACTGCATTAAAAGAACTTTGCGTAAAGTAAACAATCCTTGCACCCGCAAGTACAAGCACCGTTGTTTTCTCCCTTGTGGCAACAGCACATCCCCTAGACTCATGTTTCTGTCACTCAAGCTAGTCATCAGGGGGCATGAACCCACAATCAAGCATAACGCTCCCTCTTGGAGTTACTACCTACTACTTGGCCAAAGCAATAAGCAGCAACGGAGAACATGCAAGAATTACTCAAGAACAAAGATATAAAAGAGGTGAATCAAATATATTACTCAAACACAATCTGAACATAGTCTCATAATCCATCAGATCCCAACAAACTCAGCAAAGCAACAGCAGAAAGATTACATATGTGCATCGATCATGTAGGGCAGCTCACGAGGTCTAAACCATGAAGAGCAAAGAGGGGAGGAGAACATCACATAGCTACTGATCATGGACCCATGGTCCAAGGTGGACTACTCACGACTCATCCGGGAAGCGTCCATGGTGGTGGAGAAGCTCCCGGTGGTGGTTCTCCCCTCCGGCAGGGTGCCGGAAAGAGTTCTCCTGATGCTCCCGATCTTGGAAGCGCTGCGGCGGCGGAACAGAGGCGAGATCGTGAAAAAGGGTTCTGTCCTCGAGGGTTTCGGGACGAGAGGGATATATATGCGAAGGGGGGCAGCCAGAGGCGGAGCAGGGGCCCCAGGCGCCCCCCCCGACGCGGCCAGGGGTGTGGCCGCGCCAGGTGGCCGCCTGGGCCTCCCCTGGCTCCCCTCTGGCCCATCTTTGGTTCTTCGCGAAGCTTCCTGTACGCTGATTTTTCCTGTATTTTTCCTGGAATTTTTGGAGCACTTTTAATATGGGGGAAACCTGAAATAGAAAAACAGCAGAAAACAGGAGCTGGCACTGTGGTGCATTGAGTTAATAGGTTAGTCCAAATATGATCAAAAGTGTATGGAAGTGCATAAATATCATAGCAATATCACACAAAAGAAGCATGGAGCAAGCATAAATTATAGATACGTTTTGGACGTATCAAC
This sequence comes from Secale cereale, assembly GCA_902687465.1. Taxonomy (NCBI): domain Eukaryota; kingdom Viridiplantae; phylum Streptophyta; class Magnoliopsida; order Poales; family Poaceae; genus Secale; species Secale cereale. Next base: position 617,415,919 of record LR738709.1, on the reverse strand, counting down.
ATCCCCAAGCTTAATTCCTGCTCGTCCTCGAGTAGGTAAATGATAACAAGCATAATTTCTGTGGTGACATGCTACCAACCATATAAGAACTTTTTAAGTAAAGCAATCAAGGCATGTAATTCAATTCAAGTCATAACAAGCAAGAGTCTATATTAGCATTGTAACAAGCAACATAAGAACATAAAGGTGCAAGAGCTCTCGCTGTCCGTGACTCGAATGTCTCCAAATGGTGTTTGCGTGCAAGAAAGGGGATAGGGATATACGAGAGAGTAAAATATAGTTTTTGTATTGTTGAGAACTTAATCTACTAAAGTTTCACACTTGGTCTTCTTTGGAATCTTATCTTGACTCATCCCCAGACCACTAGCCAGGTACAAGTCAAAATGATCCACTCCCTTTCGATATTTTGAGCACTCATGCAATGGATGAGCGTAAGCAAGAAAGTTGACACTTAGGATGGCAAAGAGAGAAAAATGATGAAGGGGGAAGACAAAAAAGGTGTGAAAGGCTCACATCAATGAGGACAATCATAGGCGAGAGAAAGCCAAATGATAGATATGATGTGAGGAGTAGGGATTGCCATGCAACGGATGCACATATGAGCTAAGGTAAGCTCTCCAATGGAACTAGTGGGGGTGCATCCAACTTGCTCGCTCAAGAAGACCTAGAGCTCTTTTGAGGAGGCTCATCATTGGAATATACAAGCCAAGTTCTATAGTGTGAAGGTCCCCACATAGCTATATGCATGAATGATAATCTCTATGGAGTACAAGTTATAAGATGGAGTACGAGTGTGGATCTCTCAAAAGGAATAGTAGTGTGCTGATGGCTTCTCACCCCTCGTTGGTTACCCCAAGTGGAAGGTTGAGATGTAGCGTAGCGGCAAATTTCCCTTGGCAAAGATACCAAGGATCGAATCCCGTGAGACTCCGAGGGTCGACAAGTAGGTGTCAACGGCGCCAGAAACTTAGCGGTTGACGAGACCTGCACACAGAGATAGATAACTTTGCTCCCAACGAGTACAGAGAGGTTGTCAATCCCTCCGGCCTTGTTGTTTACAAAGGATCAAACAAAAGAGATAATAATGATAGCTATGACTGCAACTAGGAAATAAAAACAGGAAGTAAATAGAAGGTGTGATCAGCGGTGGTAATATGGACCGGGGTCCCATGATGTTCACTAGTGATGTCTCTCTCCCAAAAGACGATAAAACAGCAAAGCGAGGTAAACAAATTACACCTGGGCAATTGACAGGATTATGTGCGCAAACCAATGCTAACTATGCTGCAAAGAAAGGTAGAGGCTCAAAAGCATGGGCGGTACGCCAAGGCAAGTAGACCGAAATCCATCTGCATCTACTACTAATCATCCACCTTGAGATATCTATCCAGAACATCTCGCTGGTATTAAGTTGCTAATCCCATCCAAAGTGTAAACTCAAAGCAACAGACAACTGCATTAAAAGAACTTTGCGTAAAGTAAACAATCCTTGCACCCGCAAGTACAAGCACCGTTGTTTTCTCCCTTGTGGCAACAGCACATCCCCTAGACTCATGTTTCTGTCACTCAAGCTAGTCATCAGGGGGCATGAACCCACAATCAAGCATAACGCTCCCTCTTGGAGTTACTACCTACTACTTGGCCAAAGCAATAAACAGCAACGGAGAACATGCAAGAATTACTCAAGAACAAAGATATAAAAGAGGTGAATCAAATATATTACTCAAACACACTCTGAACATAGTCTCATAATCCATCAGGTCCCAACAAACTCAGCAAAGCAACAGCAGAAAGATTACATATGTGCCTCGATCATGTAGGGCAGCTCACGAGGTCTAAACCATGAAGAGCAAAGAGGGGAGGAGAACATCACATAGCTACTGATCATGGACCCATGGTCCAAGGTGGACTACTCACGACTCATCCGGGAAGCGTCCATGGTGGTGGAGAAGCTCCCGGTGGTGGTTCTCCCCTCCGGCAGGTTGCCGGGAAGAGTTCTCCTGATGCTTCCGATCTTGGAAGCGCTGCTGCGGCGGAACAGAGGCGAGGTCGTGAAAAAGGGTTCTGTCCTCGAGGGTTTCGGGACGAGAGGGATATATATGCGAAGGGGGTAGCCAGAGGCGGAGCAGGGGCCCCAGGCGCCCCCCCGGCGCGGCCAGGGGTGGGGCCGCGCCAGGTGGCCGCCTGGGCCTCCCCTGGCTCCCCTCTGGCCCATCTTTGGTTCTTCACGAAGCTTCCTGTACACTGATTTTGTAATGCCCAGGATGGAGCTATATCTCCTACGTGTCGAGGCACGACTTAGAGACATAACCCCATGCTGGAATGATCGCAAGTCTGGTATCTTTGCACAACTCATGTAAAAGATGGGGATGGAAAACATAAAATAGTTGGCTTACACTCGCCACGTCACACAAATACAATATATGTATCAATCATCATTCATTAAAACATCACAGCCCTCTAAGGGTAAAATCCAAATGACAAGATACCAAACATAATTTAAATCCACAGGTCGGATCGAATCCTAGTAGAAGTCTCCACTACTGATCATCAGGATAACGAACATAGTATCGACTACGCTCTCGTCATACTCCCAGTCTAGCTCGGTGCCATCACCTGGATAGCTCACCACTGGACCTGCATCTGGTGTGGTGAAGTAACTGTGAGCCACAGAGGACTCAGCAATCCCGTTCCCGGGTAACAAGACTATTCAAGCCTTGGGAGAGGATAAGGCTGAAGAAAAGAATAAGTGTCTGCAGCAGCAACTAGCACTAGCTTACGTGAAAGAGTGCGAGAAGAGAAGTGCCTCGGTCGAGAGGTGATTATGAAGTGATCCTAGCTAAAGCTCAACAAACATAACCCCACCGTGTTCAACTCCCGAATCCCTATTCGGAAATTGACAGTCACGGTACACACGCTGGTAGTGTATTAGAACAATGTGTCAAGTTATCTACAACCGGATATTAACAAGCTCCCATCTGCCACATAACCGCGGGCACGGCTTTCGAAAGTTCATAACCCTGCAGGGGTGTTCCAACTTGACCCATTACAAGCCCACGATCCGCGGAGTCGCAACTCCAAAGTGGGAAGACTCGAGTATTCTCGGAATCCCGTGCTCAAGATACTCCGAACTAAGGTAAGGCTAATCCAGCAAATCCTCCCGGCGTGTCGACACCCTGATAGTAGCCGCGCGTATCAAAGTCTCAGGACACGACCGGATGGGTGATGCTACAGGTGTATGCCAGATACCTCGGGTTGCCCCAAGGCGGCCCTGCAGGACCCCCAGTTCGGACCAACACTCATGTGGAGCACTGGCCCGGGGTTGTTGATTAAGAAAGAGGGTTAATTACTCCCTATGCAAGTTATTTAGTTATTAGGCAAATAGTACCAATGTTGGGACTTGCTGGAAAAGACTTAGCACTTAGCGGTTTATCGAGGGGGTCCCATACACCCCAACCGTGTTAGGAACGCATAATCAAGGAACATAACACCGGTTTATACGGTTCCTAACGGCATGAGTGGAACAAATCACCAAGCAAAAGGCTTAGCCTTCCACCCTTGACAATATATAGATGATTTCATTTAAGCATTTATATAGTGTGATATAACCCAACAAAACTTCAACATGAAGCAAGCATCTTCAATCTTCACCTGCAACTAGCAATGCTATAAGAAGGGCTGAGCGAAGCGTACTTAGCCAAGCAACGGTTTGCATAGGTAGGGTGGTTAAGCATGGTCATGGTTACAAGTAGGAGGCTGACAAGAAAGACATGGGCATCGAGGCAAAACTATAGAGCGGAACTATTAGCAATAGGCAAAGATAGTAATGTTATCGAGGTTCGGTGATCTTGCCTGAAGAGTAGTCGTTCGGATCGTAAGAAGGGTCCTCGTGCTCAACCTCGTTGGTAACCTCGTGCTCGTCTCGTACTCGGTCTCAGCTTCCGGCTCTAAACAATACAATCACACAAGGCACGAATCAACAAGATGCAATGCGCACACCAAAATGATGGATGCATGATGGATGCACTAAGGAAGCACACGGAGCACGGAAAAATAGCACTCAAGCAAAACACTTCAAAACATGATAAAAATAAGAGATTATGAATCTACATGGAAAATCAATCAAGTTTCATATAAGACTCGCTGAAAATGGAGCTACGGGCTAAAAGTTATGCCCGAAACAAGAAATAGGCGAAAGCTGAAAATTACAGCAACATAGCAACTTCGGAGCACTAGAAAAATAAGCTACAGCACTCAAACAACATGGCAAGGAGCATGAACATAAACTAGACATATCCTACAGCAAATAAGTACAAAGGTGCACCCCCAAAGGAGCCACGGATCAATAGCAACAAGCTTGGACATATTGAACTTGACAACAAAATTCTGACAGCAGAATTTTATTGAAACTTTGGAGCAAAAGTTAAACATGCTACAGCCACTCAAATAAGCATGTGAGGACATGAATGGAAAGCCAACAATATATACTACAAGGAACCATCAAGATCCACCCCAAAACTATCATGGTTTGTCCTAGAGCAGCACGCAAACATGGCATCGGAACATTACAGATTTCAGACTTAGTGAAAAACCACTAAGTGTTAAAACAGCAGTTTCATCATGGCATCTAAAAGAGCAAGTTTAAGTCACCTCGAAACTAAACATGGCAAGTGGTAAGCACCACATCAAAGTACACATGATGGTGATTCCGAAACATACAAGCATGCATCATGGAGATAAACACAACGATAGCAATGAGCTCAACAAGATGGCATCTCATAACGAGTTAAACAACATCACAGCCACATGGCATTTTGCAACGAAGATATACATGGCAAGAATAAATCTATCATGCAACCTAACACAAACAACATGTAGAGCATGGCAAAACGAACACGTGGACATGTCATTTGCATCATTCGGATAAACGAGCTAAAAGATATCACTATGCAAAGATGGCATAAAAACAACACATAGCAGCAGTTTATATCGGGATGCACTCTTGCAACGGAAAAATAAGCATCTAGATGATCTCTAACATGCATGGCACAATGGAATGAATCGTAGTGCTAATCACCACGAACGTCTGGACACCTCATTCACTCAAATCGGAGCTATGCACAAAAAGATATCATCATTTGAAAAAGGCATCAGCACACATAACTCTGGGGACTTAGCAAAATAAAACTACCTCCTCAGATCTAGATCTGGAAGTCAACGCGGGCTTCGGGATGGATCTGGTGCGGCTGCGGAGGGGATGGGCCGGCGGCTCTGGCCGGCGCGGTCAACGGCGGCTGGCGGAGGTACTCGGGCCTCTTGGAGGCACTGGCCCGGGCCGGGTGGAGCGGCGGCGGCCCAGGCGGGGACGCGGCCTGGCGACGGAGGGGGGACCCGGCTGGGCCTGGAGGCGGCCTGGGAGGGCCGAGCGAGAGGGGGACTGGCCCAGGCGGGATCCTGGCGACGGAGGGGCGAGCAGCGGCTCGTCGGGCGGCTACGTCGAAGGAGGGAGGCGGCGCGCGGGATGGGCCGAGCCCACTAGCCGCAGCGATGGCGGCTGCCGACGTCAGGGAGGCCTGTTGGGGCGGCGCGGGCCCAGCAGGGTTGGACCGGCGGAGCGGATCGATCGGGGCCTCCTGCCCCGATCCGATCTGGCGGAGTGGCCGAGGCCCTAGCGGCGCGCGGCTGGAGGCTTCGGGCGATGCGGGAAGCGGCTGGCGCGGCTTCGACGCGATCTGGCGAGGGCATTGACTCGCCCGATCGGGAAAACGGCGGCGGATCGAGGGCACTCGATGGCTGGCTCGAGCCGGCGGCGGAAATCGAGGAGAGGGACAGCCAAGTGGCAAATTGGATCTGTCCAAGCACGGAAATTGAGGAGAGGAGGGGCTAGAGGTAGGTGGAGGGGATTTAGGCTGCCAAAAATGGCATAGGGGATGTTTATATAGGGTAGGTGCTAGGGTTTGAGGGATTTGGGGTGTTTTAGAGCCCTCCGATCGCGATCCGACGGATCCGATCGCGAGGGGAGTTAGGATGGGCCAAGAGGAGGGAAGTGGGCTGTTGGAGGGGTGTCTTGGGCCTCAAAGTGGAGGCACTTTGAGCCCACACGAATAACTGTTGGGGGAGCAAACGGACTCCAAACGCGACGAGATTTGACAGGCGGGTTACACACAACAAAACAACAACACACGACAAGTCTCGCGCCAAACTGGTAACGTTACACACACACCAAAGTAGGCCTACGGGACGCCACGGACACGTGAGGGAGCTCCGGAACGCAAAACGGACAACGGGAAGGAACGCGTGGAACCGGATGCAACCGACAACACAAATGCAATGCGATGCACATGTCTACATGATATGAATGAATGCCACACACGCACACAACAAAACGACGAAAACCCGAAAGATGAAGAACCCGAAATGGAATAGATGAAGCCGGAGATATATTATATGCCCAAAAGGGAAAGTATTACATCCGGGGCATTACAAACTCTCCTCTACTACAAAAAGATCTCGTCCCGAGATCTAGGACTGGAAAAAGGAAGGGTACTCGGAACGAAGATGATCTTCTCGTTCCCACGTAGCTTCTCGGTCGGTGTGATGTGACCACTTGACTTTCAAGAATTTGATGGACTTGTTGCGGGTCTTGCGTTCGGTTTCCTCGAGAATAGCAACGGGATGCTTTCGGTAAGACAGGTCTTGTTGAAGATCAATCTCTTCAAACGAAATCATGCGCTCAGGTGCCTTGAAGCATTTGCGGAGTTGAGACACATGGAACACATCATGAACATTGGCAAAGTTGGAAGGGAGCTCAAGTTGATAGGCTAGGTCGCCTCTTTTGCCAAGAATCTTGAAAGGCCCGACGTATCTAGGAGCAAGCTTTCCTTTGATACCGAATCTTTGGGTGCCTTTCATCGGAGAAACACGGAGATAGACATGATCACCAATGTTGAAAGCCAAATCACGATGCTTGCCGTCATAGTAGCTCTTCTGACGCGACTGAGCGGCCTTGAGATTTTCACGTATGACTTTGCACATCTCTTCGGCTTCTGAGATCAAGTCATTGCCAAGAAGTTGACGTTCACCTATTTCAGACCAGTTGAGAGGGGTACGGCACTTTCTGCCATAGAGGATTTCAAACGGAGCTTTGCCTGCACTTGCTTGAAAGCTGTTGTTGTAAGAGAACTCGGCAAATGGAAGGCAGTCTTCCCATTTCATGCCAAAAGAGATGACACAGGCTCTGAGCATGTCTTCTAGAATCTGATTCACTCGCTCGACTTGACCACTAGTCTGAGGGTGAAAAGCAGTGCTGAACCTGATCTTAGTGCCCATGGCGGACTGAAAGGAGTCCCAGAACTTGGATGTGAACAAACTTCCATGGTCTGAGGAGATAACTTGAGGAATGCCATGTAAGGACACAATTCTGGAAGTGTACAGCTCTGCCAATTGAGCTGCATTGATGGATTCTTTGACTGGAAGGAAGTGAGCGACTTTGGTAAGCTTATCAATCACCACGAAGATAGAATCATTCCCTCTCTTGGACTTAGGAAAGCCAGTGACGAAGTCCATTTCAATGTGGTCGAACTTCCACTCGGGAATAGGAAGAGGTTGGAGAAGACCGGCTGGACGTTGATGTTCTGCTTTCACTCTTCTGCAAACATCACATTCATTCACAAATTGGGCAATCTCCCTTTTCATGCGTGTCCACCAGTAAGATTGCTTGAGGTCTTGGTACATCTTGGAACTGCCAGGATGAATGGAAAGGAGAGAATCATGTGCTTCTTCCATTATGAGCTTCCTGAGATCACCTTTGGGAACAACGAGTCTGTCCTCAAAGAACAAGGTATCTCTCTCATCAACACGAAAGCACTTGTATTTAGGAGTGCCCTTTGCAATACCATGTTTCACCTTCTGCACCATGGCATCACTGAGTTGGGCCTCACGGACTTGACCTTCCAAGGTAGGAGCAACTTGAAGATTTGCAAGAAAACCCTGCGGAACAACTTGGAGGTTGAGTTTCCTGAATGCTTCACAAAGCTCAGGCTGAAACGGCTTGATAAGAAGGCTGTTGCAATATGCCTTTCTGCTCAAAGCATCTGCAATCACATTCGCCTTGCCAGGATTGTATTCAATGCTGGGATCATACTCTTGGATCATTTCAACCCAACGAGTCTAACGGAGGTTCAGATTCGGCTGTGTGAAGATGTACTTCAAGCTCTTGTGATCAGTGAAGATGTCGACTTTTCTGCCCAACAACAGATGTCTCCACGTAATCAAAGCATGTACCACAGCTGCTAGCTCGAGATCATGTGTGGGATAGTTCTTCTCACTTGGTTTGAGCTGACGAGAAGTGTAAGCCACAATTCTCTTATCTTGCATAAGCACACCACCAAGGCCTTGAAGAGAAGCATCACAGAATACTTCATAGGGCTTGGACTCATCTGGAGGAGTCAGAACTGGAGCAGAGACGAGCTTTTCTTTGAGAGTTTTGAATGCCACTTCACACTCTGGAGACCAAAAGTATTTGACATTCTTCTGAAGCAAGTTGGAAAGAGGCTTGGCAATCTTGGAGAAGTTCTCAACGAACCTTCTGCAATAGCTGGCAAGACCCAGAAAACTGCGGAGTTGCTTGACGTTCTGAGGAGCTTCCCAGTTGACAATTGCTTCAACTTTCTCGGGATTTACCGCAATACCGTCAGCTGAGATGATATGGCCCAGGTACAAAACCTTATCGAGCCAAAACTCGCACCTGGAGAACTTGGCATAGAACTTATGCTCACGGAGTCGATCAAGAACCAGACGTAAGTGCTTTTCGTGATCTTCTTCATTCTTGGAAAACACCAGAATATCATCCAGATACACAAGCACAAACTCGTCAGTATAGGGGTTGAAGATGTAATGCATCATTCTCGAAAAGGTAGGAGGAGCATTGGCGAGACCAAAGGACATGACGGTATACTCGTATGAGCCGTAGCTCGTTCTGAAGGCCATCTTGGGGATGTCTTCCTCGCGAATGCGAATTTGGTGATAGCCCATTCGAAGGTCGAGCTTAGAGAACACTTTAGCTCCTTTGAGCTGCTCGAAGGGTTCGTTGATGTTGGGGAGCGGATACTTGTTCTTTATCGTCTTCTTGTTCAATGGCCGGTAATCAACACAGAGACGCTACGTGCCATCCTTCTTCTTGACAAATAAGACACCACAGCCCCAAGGAGACGTACTAGGCCTGATGAGACCCATACTCTCCTGTTTATCAAGCTGCTTCTTCAACTCCTTCAATTCATCAGGAGAGAGCTTGTACGGACGCCGGCATGCTGGCTCAGTACCCGGCTCGAGTTCAATGACAAATTCCACCTGACGGTGTGGAGGCATGCCTGGAAGTTCTTCAGGAAAGACGTCTTGATATTCGTTCACCACCGGAATTTGAGAGATGGCATTAATCTCGCCCTTATCATTGAGAGAGAAAAGCCTGATAGTGTTATCCCTGGAGGCGAAGATAATCACATCTTCATCAGGATGAGTCATTTTGACTTCCTTCTGTGCACAATCAATGTGAGCATCATGCTGAGAAAGCCAATCCATTCCGAGGATGAGGTCGATGTCGGAATTACCAAGAACCACCGGAGAAGCCAAAAATCGATAATCACCCATGCGAATGGACACATTCGGAGCATATATACTGGAATGCATTCGTCTCCCCGGAGAAACAACTGATAACTCCCTTGGCAAACTTTTGATGTCCACATTATACTTGGATGCAAATGGTTGAGACATGAAAGAGCATGAAGCACCCGAATCAAACAACACTTTAGCAGGGATAGAGTTAACTGGAAGGTTACCCAAAATGACATCAGAAGAATTCTCCGCTTGCGCTGCACTCATCAGATTGACCCTTGCTGCCTTTGGATCATGCTTGACAATAGCTGAACTGACAGGCGGAGGAAGTGGAAGACGCTTCGGGTTCGGACATCTGTTGGCATAGTGACCCTTCTGGCCACACTTGTTGCACACCACTTCTGAGAGAGGACGGAAATGAGAACCACTTGACTTGGAGCCTTGAGACTGAAACTGATTCTTCGACTTGTTGCTCGGGTTGGGTGGGTGGGAGAAACCACGTCCACTAGAGTTCTTGTTGTTGGAGTTGTTGTAAGGAGCTCGGATCACTGGAGGAGGAGGAAGCCAAAATTTCTGTTGTTTCGCAGCCAACTGAGACGATGAGGAAGTGTGAACGGCATCTCGAATCCTCTTTTTAGAAGCCTCCATCTTAAGCTGAGCTGCCTCTTGTTTCAAAGCCATGTTATAGAATTTGTCGAATTCATCGGGCTCGAACAAGGTGAGAGCAAGTTGAAGTTCATCTTTCAGGCCTCCACGAAACTGGTAGATTTTGCTCTTAGCATCAGGAATGTCTTGCTTAGCATAGCGAGCGAGGTTTTGGAACTTGACATTATACTGATAGACTGTCATAGAGCCCTGCTTCAGGTTGCGGAATTGCTCACGCATACCCTCGATGACACTTGTAGGAATGTGGTGGGAGCGAAAGTCCTTGCAGAAATCCTCCCAAGAGATCACACGACCTGGCCTGGAGTCTTTGTACTGCTGCCACCAGTCAGCTGCTTGGTCTTTGAGTTGGAAGGCTGCAAACTTCACACAATCCTCTTCTCTTACGTTACTGCACTCAAAATGCTTCTTTATGTCGGTTAACCAATCTTCAGCATCAAGAGGGTCGACACAGTAACTGAAAGCTTTTGGATTATTGGCCAAGAACTGGTTGAGAGTAGCATGGTGCTGCTGGTTGAAGAAATTGCCTTGATTCCCTGGAACACCCTGATTAGCTTGATTAGCTTGCATCTGCTGCATCATCTGCATCAACATCTGGGTGTTCTGAGCTGTAGTCTGCATAATCGCTCTCCAAGCCTCAGACGGAGGAGGAGGGGAAGGAGGGCGATCTGGGACCTCTTCACCCTCTGGTTAGCGTTGGGAACCTTTTTCGGAGCCATCCTGAAAGAGATGACCACGAATCAGCAATTGATTGACAGAAGGTATAAGCTGAATCAATGGAATGAATTGCGACAAGTCTTCTCAATAATCATTCGAACAATAGGGACGAATGAAATCATTCGAACAAGAGGAACGAATGAAATTCTCAGTTAAATGATAACAACAATCTTCACGAGAAGCCACATAGGGGACAAAAGGTAAAATAAGAAAAACAACAAGGTACGGACGGAAACAAACACAAGATAGGAGCTTCGTTCTAACATCTTTGTGCTGAAAGCATATGAACGCGTTACGAAAGGGTTTTGCAATCCCCGGATCAGCATAGCCAAGGACCCTTTAAGATGCAACTCCCGATCGGAACATCGGTCATAAACCACTTCACTCAATGTAGAACCTGGAACTCACTAACCTGCATTCGTTGGAAGAATGCCTACGATCTACTGGATTAACCCACCTATGAATTTCCGAAAGATTCCAGTTATGCAATCAGGTGTTGGGGATACAGGGGAAGCACCACGCAATCAACTCTAAACCTACATCAAGCTGTATCCATCCTTCAACACATAACCAGTCTTTCTCGGAAACTGTTTACCTCGGGCCTTCGAAAAGCATCCACTATAACAAGCTATGGCAATACTCCCGAACTACCTCCCCAGTACTGGGTGATGTCGGGGTTATCTTGCCACTAACTGTATAGGAGAGATTTTTGATGTCGGCCGTCTTAAGTATTTAGTACTGTCGCGATATGCTTATGACGACAATACCCTGAAGCACAACTCCCCGGGACACTGCCACAACCCCTAATGTCAGGAGGAATCGAGAACAATATTCTCGTCACAAGAACATCGAAACAATCCCAGAATACACGCGAGATTCCTAAAAAAAAATTGGTGCAATTTTGAAAGTAGAAGAGACAAGAGTAGTCGTCAGGAGTCCTCACCAGAGAGAAAAGGGATGATAAGCAAAGAAATCCTACTCTCCGATATAATATATATAGGACTCAAAATATTTTCAGTGTGTGCCTAGACTCGACTATCAACGATTCGATCAATCAGTGGGGGCTCCTAGGTCGGAGAAGGCTCTGAATACCAACTTGTAATGCCCAGGATGGAGCTATATCTCCTACGTGTCGAGGCACGACTTAGAGACATAACCCCATGCTGGAATGATCGCAAGTCTGGTATCTTTGCACAACTCATGTAAAAGATGGGGATGGAAAACATAAAATAGTTGGCTTACACTCGCCACGTCACACAAATACAATACATGTCTCAATCATCATTCATTAAAACATCACAGCCCTCTAAGGGTAAAATCCAAATGACAAGATACCAAACATAATTTAAATCCACAGGTCGGATCGAATCCTAGTAGAAGTCTCCACTACTGATCATCAGGATAACGAACATAGTATCGACTACGCTCCTCGTCATACTCCCAGTCTAGCTCGGTGCCATCACCTGGATAGCTCACCACTGGACCTGCATCTGGTGTGGTGAAGTAACTGTGATCCACAGAGGACTCAGCAATCCCGTTCCCGGGTAACAAGACTATTTAAGCCTTGGGAGAGGATAAGGCTGAAGAAAAGAATAAGTGTCTGCAGCAGCAACTAGCACTAGCTCACGTGAAAGAGTGCGAGAAGAGAAGTGCCTCGGTCGAGAGGTGATCACGAAGTGATCCTAGCTAAAGCTCAACAAACATAACCCCACCGTGTTCAACTCCCGAATCCCTATTCGGAAATTGACAGTCACGGTACACACGCTGGTAGTGTATTAGAACAATGTGTCAAGTTATCTACAACCGGATATTAACAAGCTCCCATCTGCCACATAACCGCGGGCATGGCTTTCGAAAGGTCATAACCCTGCAGGGGTGTTCCAACTTGACCCATTACAAGCCCACAATCCGCGGAGTCGCAACTCCAAAGTGGGAAGACCCGAGTATTCTCGGAATCCCGTGCTCAAGATACTCCGAACTAAGGTAAGGCTAATCCAGCAAATCCTCCCGGCGTGTCGACACCCTGATAGTAGCCGCGCGTATTTAAGTCTCAGGACACGATCGGATGGGTGATGCTACAGGTGTATGCCAGATACCTCGGGTTGCCCCAAGGCGGCCCTGCAGGACCCCCAGTTCGGACCAACACTCATGTGGAGCACTGGCCCGGGGTTGTTGGTTAAGAAAGATGGTTAATTACTCCCTATGCAAGTTATTTAGTTATTAGGCAAATAGTACCAATGTTGGGACTTGCTGGAAAAGACTTAGCACTTAGCGGTTTATCGAGGGGTCCCATACACCCCAACCGTGTTAGGAACGCATAATCAAGGAACATAACACCGGTTTATACGGTTCCTAACGGCATGAGTGGAACAAATCACCAAGCAAAAGGCTTAGCCTTCCACCCTTGCCAATATATAGATGATTTCATTTAAGCATTTATATAGTGTGATATAACCCAACAAAACTTCAACATGAAGCAAGCATCTTCAATCTTCACCTGCAACTAGCAATGCTATAAGAAGGGCTGAGCGAAGCATACTTAGCCAAGCAACGGTTTGCATAGGTAGGGTGGTTAAGCATGGTCATGGTTACAAGTAGGAGGCTGACAAGAAAGACATGGGAATCGAGGCAAAACTATAGAGCGGAACTACTATCAATAGGCAAAGATAATAATGTTAGCGAGGTTCGGTCATCTTGCCTGAAGAGTAGTCGTTCGGATCGTAAGAAGGGTACTCGTGCTCAACCTCGTTGGTAACCTCGTGCTCGTACTCGTACTCGGTCTCAGCTTCCGGCTCTAAACAATACAATCACACAAGGCACGAATCAACAAGATGCAATGCTCACACCAAAATGATGGATGCATGATGGATGCACTAAGGAAGCACACGGAGCACGGAAAAATAGCACTCAAGCAAAACACTTCAAAACATGATAACAATAGGAGATTATGAATCTACACGGAAAATCAATCAAGTTTCATATAAGACTCGCTGAAAACGGAGCTACTGGCTAAAAGTTATGCCCAAAACAAGAAATAGGCGAAAGCTGAAAATTACAGCAACATAGCAACTTCGGAGCACTAGAAAAATAAGCTACAACACTCAAACAACATGGCAAAGAGCATGAACATAAACTAGACATATCCTACAGCAAATAAGTCCAAAGGTGCACTCCCAAAGGAGCCACGGATCAATAGCAACAAGCTTGGACATATTGAACTTGACAACAAAATTCTGACAGCAGAATTTTATTGAAACTTTGGAGCAAAAGTTAAACATGCTACAGCCACTCAAATAAGCATGTGAGGACATGAATGGAAAGCCAACAATATATACTACAAGGAACCATCAAGATCCACCCCAAAACTATCATGGTTTGTCCTAGAGCAGCACGCAAACATGGCATCGGAACATTACAGATTTCAGACTTAGTGAAAAACCACTAAGTGTTAAAACAGCAGTTTCATCATGGCATCTAAAAGAGCAAGTTTAAGTCACCTCGAAACTAAACATGGCAAGTGGTAAGCACCACATCAAAGTACACATGATGGTGATTCCGAAACATACAAGCATGCATCATGGAGATAAACACAACGATAGCAATGAGCTCAACAAGATGGCATCTCATAACGAGTTAAACAACATCACAGCCACATGGCATTTTGCAACGAAGATATACATGGCAAGAATAAATCTATCATGCAACCTAACACAAACAACATGTAGAGCATGGCAAGACGAACACGTGGACATGTCATTTGCATCATTCGGATAAACGGGCTAAAAGATATCACTATGCAAAGATGGCATAAAAACAACACATAGCAGCAGTTTATATCAGGATGCACTCTTGCAGCGGAAAAATAAGCATCTAGATGATCTCTAACATGCATGGCACAATGGAATGAATCGTAGTGCTAATCACCACGAACGTCTGGACACCTCATTCACTCAAATCGGAGCTATGCACAAAAAGATATCATCATTTGAAAAAGGCATCAGCACACATAACTCTGGGGACTTAGCAAAATAAAACTACCTCCTCAGATCTAGATCTGGAAGTCAACGCGGGCTTCGGGATGGATCTGGTGCGGCTGCGGAGGGGATGGGCCGGCGGCTCGGGCCGGCGCGGTCAACGGCGGCTGGCGGAGGTACTCGGGCCTCTGGGAGGCACTGGCCCGGGCCGGGTGGAGCGGCGGCGGCCCAGACGGGGACGCGGCTTGGCGACGGAGGGGGGACCCGGCTGGGCCTGGAGGCGGCCTGGGAGGCCCGAGCGAGAGGGGGACTGGCCCAGGCGGGATCCTGGCGACGGAGGGGCGAGCAGCGGCTCGTCGGGCGGCTACGTCGAAGAAGGGAGGCGGCGCGCGGGATGGGCCGAGCCCACTAGCCGCAGCGGTGGCGGCTGGCGACCTCGGGGAGGCCTGCTAGGGCGGCGCGGGCCCAGCAGGGTTGGACCGGCGAAGCGGATCGATCGGGGCCTCCTGCCCCGATCCGATCTGGCGGAGTGGCCGAGGCCCTGGCGGCGCGCGGCTGGAGGCTTCGGGCGATGCGGGAAGCGGCTGGCGCGGCTTCGACGCGATCTGGCGAGGGCTTTGACTCGCCCGATCGGGAAAACGGCGGCGGATCGAGGGCACTCGATGGCTGGCTCGAGCCGGCGGCGGAAATCGAGGAGAGGGACAGCCAAGTGGCAAATTGGATCTGTCCAAGCACGGAAATTGAGGAGAGGAGGGGCTAGAGGTAGGTGGAGGGGATTTAGGCTGCCAAAAATGGCATGTGGGATGTTTATATAGGGTAGGTGCTAGGGTTTGAGGGATTTGGGGTGTTTTAGAGCCCTCCGATCGCGATCCGACGGATCCGATCGCGAGGGGAGTTAGGATGGGCCAAGAGGAGGGAAGTGGGCTGTTGGAGGGGTGTCTTGGGCCTCAAAGTGGAGGCACTTTGAGCCCACACGAATAACTGTTGGGGGAGCAAACGGACTCCAAACGCGACGAGATTTGACAGGCGGGTTACACACAACAAAACAACAACACACGACAAGTCTCGTGCCAAACCGGTAACGTTACACGGCCACACACCACAGTAGGCCTACGGGACGCCACGGACACGTGAGGGAGCTCCGGAACGCGAAACGGACTACGGGAAGGAACGCGTGGAACCGGATGCAACCGACAACACAAATGCAATGCGATGCACATGTCTACATGATATGAATGAAGGCCACACACGCACACAACAAAACGACGAAAACCCGAAAGACGAAGAACCCGAAATGGAATAGATGAAGCCGGAGATATATTATATGCCCAAAAGGGAAAGTAATACATCCGGGGCATTACAGATTTTTCCTGTATTTTTCCTGGAATTTTTGGAGCACTTTTAATATGGGGGAAACCTGAAATAGAAAAACAGCAGAAAACAGGAACTGGCACTGTGGTGCACTGTGTTAATAGGTTAGTCCAAATATGATCAAAAAGTGTATGGAAGTGCATCAATATCATAGCAATATCACACAAAAGAAGCATGGAGCAAGCAGAAATTATAGATACGTTTTGGACGTATCAACATCCCCAAGCTTAATTCCTGCTCGTCCTCGAGTAGGTAAATGATAACAAGCATAATTTCTGTGGTGACATGCTACCAACCATATAAGAACTTTTTAAGTAAAGCAATCAAGGCATGTAATTCAGTTCAAGTCATAACAAGCAAGAGTCTATATTAGCATTGTAACAAGCAACATAAGAACATAAAGGTGCAAGAGCTCTCGCTGTCCGTGACTCGAATGTCTCCAAATGGTGTTTGCGTGCAAGAAAGGGGATAGGGATATACGAGAGAGTAAAACATAGTTTTTGTATTGTTGAGAACTTAATCTACTAAAGTTTCACACTTGGTCTTCTTTGGACTCTTATCTTGACTCATCCCCAGACCACTAGCCAGGTACAAGTCAAAATGATCCACTCCCTTTCGATATTTTGAGCACTCATGCAATGGATGAGTGTAAGCAAGAAAGTTGACACTTAGGATGGCAAAGAGAGAAAAATGATGAAGGGGGAAGACAAAAAAGGTGTGAAAGGCTCACATCAATGAGGACAATCATAGGCGAGAGAAAGCCAAATGATAGATATGATGTGAGGAGTAGGGATTGCCATGCAACAGATGCACATATGAGCTAAGGTAAGCTCTCCAATGGAACTAGTGGGGGTGCATCCAACTTGCTCGCTCAAGAAGACCTAGAGCTCTTTTGAGGAGGCTCATCATTGGAATATACAAGCCAAGTTCTATAGTGTGAAGGTCCCCACATAGCTATATGCATGAATGATAATCTCTATGGAGTACAAGTTATAAGATGGAGTACGAGTGTGGATATCTCAAAAGGAATAGTAGTGTGCTGATGGCTTCTCACCCCTCGTTGGTTACCCCAAGTGGAAGGTTGAGATGTAGCGTAGCGGTAAATTTCCCTTGGCAAAGATACCAAGGATCGAATCCCGTGAGACTCCGAGGGTCGACAAGTAGGTGTCAACGGCGCCAGAAACTTAGCGGTTGACGGGACCTGCACACAGATACATATAACTTTGCTCCCAACGAGTACAGAGAGGTTGTCAATCCCTCTGGCCTTGTTGTTTACAAAGGATCAAACACAAGAGATAATAATGATAGCTATGACTGCAACTAGGAAATAAAAACAGGAAGTAAATAGAAGGTGTGATCAGGGGTGGTAATATGGACCGGGGTCCCATGATGTTCACTAGTGATGTCTCTCTCCCAAAAGACGATAAAACAGCAAAGCGAGGTAAACAAATTACACCTGGGCAATTGATAGGATTATGTGCGCAAACCAATGCTAACTATGCTGCAAAGAATGGTAGAGGCTCAAAAGCATGGGCGGTACACCAAGGCAAGTAGACCGAAATCCATCTGCATCTACTACTAATCATCCACCTTGAGATATCTATCCAGAACATCTCGCTGGTATTAAGTTGCGAATCCCACCCAAAGTGTAAACTCGAAGCAACAGACAACTAAATTAAAAGAACTTTGCATAAAGTAAACAATCCTTGCACCCGCAAGTACAAGCACCGTTGTTTTCTCCATTGTGGCAACAGCACATCCCCTATACTCATGTTTCTGTCACTCAAGCTAGTCATCAGGGGGCATGAACCCACAATCAAGCATAACGCTCCCTCTTGGAGTTACTACCTACTATTTGGCCAAAGAAATAAACAGCAACGGAGAACATGCAAGAATTACTCAAGAACAAAGATATAAAAGAGGTAAATCAAATATATTACTCAAACACAATCTGAACATAGTCTCATAATCCATCAGATCCCAGCAAACTCAGAAAAGCAACAGCAGAAAGATTACATATGTGCCTCGATCATGTAGGGCAGCTCACGAGGTCTAAACCATGAAGAGCAAAGAGGGGAGGAGAACATCACATAGCTACTGATCATGGACCCATGGTCCAAGGTGGACTACTCACGACTCATCCGGGAAGCGTCCATGGTGGTGGAGAAGCTCCCGGTGGTGGTTCTCCCCTCCGGCAGGGTGCCGGAAAGAGTTCTCCTGATGCTCCCGATCTTGGAAGCGCTGCTGCGGCGGAACAGAGGCGGGATCGCGAAAAAGGGTTCTGTCATCGAGGGTTTCGGGGCGAGAGGGATATATATGCGAAGGGGGGCAGCCAGAGGCGGAGCAGGGGCCCCAGGCGCCCCCCCCGGCGCGGCCAGGGGTGGGGCCTCGCCAGGTGGCCGCCTGGGCCTCCCCTGGCTCCCCTCTGGCCCATCTTTGGTTCTTCGCGAAGCTTCCTGTACGCTGATTTTTCCTGGAATTTGTGGAGCACTTTTAATATGGGGGAAACCTGAAATAGAAAAACAGCAGAAAACAGGAACTGGCACTATGGTGCACTGAGTTAATAGGTTAGTCCAAATATGATCAAAATTGTATGGAAGTGCATCAATATCATAGCAATATCACACAAAAGAAGCATGGAGCAAGAAGAAATTATAGATACGTTTTGGACGTATCAACATCCCCAAGCTTAATTCCTGCTCGTCCTCGAGTAGGTAAATGATAACAAGCATAATTTTTGTGGTGACATGCTACCAACCATATAAGAACTTTTTAAGTAAAGCAATCAAGTCATGTAATTCAATTCAAGTCATAACAAGCAAGAGTCTATATTAGCATTGTAACAAGCAACATAAGAACGTACAGGTGCAAGAGCTCTCGCTGTCCGTGACTCGAATGTCTCCAAATGGTGTTTGCGTGCAAGAAAGGGGATAGGGATATACGAGAGAGTAAAACATAGTTTTTGTATTGTTGAGAACTTAATCTACTAAAGTTTCACACTTGGTCTTCTTTGGAATCTTATCTTGACTCAACCCCAGACCACTAGCCAGGTACAAGTCAAAATGATCCACTCCCTTTCGATATTTTGAGCACTCATGCAATGGATGAGCGTAAGCAAGAAAGTTGACACTTAGGATGGCAAAGAGAGAAAAATGATGAAGGGGGAAGACAAAAAAGGTGTGAAAGGCTCACATCAATGAGGACAATCATAGGCGAGAGAAAGCCAAATGATAGATATGATGTGAGGAGTAGGGATTGCCATGCAACGGATGCACATATGAGCTAAGGTAAGTTCTCCAATGGAACTAGTGGGGGTGCATCCAACTTGCTCGCTCAAGAAGACCTAGAGCTCTTTTGAGGTGGCTCATCATTGGAATATACAAGCCAAGTTCTATAGTGTGAAGGTCCCCACATAGCTATATGAATGAATGATAATCTCTATGGAGTACAAGGTATAAGATGGAGTACGAGTGTGGATCTCTCAAAAGGAATAGTAGTGTGCCCCCTTCTCTCTTTTTATTTCTTTTTCTCTTTTTTCTATTTTTTTGTGGCCTCAATGGCTCTTTCTATTTAACCCTCATTTGTCCTCTTTGGGATCTTTTGATTTTGTCCTCTTTGGGATCTTTTCCTCACTTTAGGGGCAACACTCTATGTATTACAAGAAGTATAGAAGATCTTTCACACTTTACAAAAGTACTCAACATAAAGAAAATGAAATTATCATGATGTATTCAAATGTATGCCTCTACCAGTGTAGCAGGATATGCAATGATACTAGCGCGTCATGTAGCAATGATTAGGGCAAGGCCCAACTAGCATGCGGCTCATCGATCAAGCAAAAAGCATGTATGACATGAAGATCAAGTCATGAGAAGATGGATGTTGCATGGCAATGTATCTCGGAAAGGCTATGGAAATGCCTTGATAGGTAGGTATGGTGGTTGTTTTGAGGAAGGATATAATGAGGCTTATGATGACAGAGCGTATCGTGCCAAGGATTTGGATGCACCGGCGAAGTATGCGCCAACTCTCGAGGTGAGAAAGGGCAATGCACTGTACCAAAGAGGCTAGAAAAATATGGCTATGTGGAAGTGTCAACTTTCGAATACTCACATTAGTCTGAAGAACTCATGCACTTATTATCGGTAACTCTCAATCTAATTAGGAGGTTCACAAAGAGACAAGTACCCCGAGGAGGAGTGTATGGGGGTTTGGTTATCCTTGCGCATCCTCGACTCATGGTACGTGAGTGTACTCTAATATTCGATCCCTCCAAAGATTAGTGATCCATCTAGTAGCTAAACTTCTCAACTATTTTGTAGGTTTTCGAAAATAAACACGGATTGCCC
Organism: Secale cereale; assembly: GCA_902687465.1. Classification (NCBI taxonomy): domain Eukaryota; kingdom Viridiplantae; phylum Streptophyta; class Magnoliopsida; order Poales; family Poaceae; genus Secale; species Secale cereale. The sequence continues at coordinate 617,395,236 of LR738709.1, read as the reverse complement.
AAAATACGACATCTATCACTAATAGGCTAAAGCTCTTGACACCAAAAGTTCAGACATTACTCATGGCAATACCTCAAAACTATAGCAAATTACTACTAAAATTAAATAGCAACCTCAATTACCTACTTTAAGTTAAGACACACAACTCGGTGCAACAGGCAAACTCTCTTAACAAGATAAACATGAAAACTCAAGAGAGTTCAGCAACCAACTAAACAAAAGCTCTTTAAAAAGAAAAGCATGAAAACTAAGAGCTAAACATGACAGCAGGCAGCAGCTATGGAAAGACAAAGAACACACACAGCAAAGATAAGCATGAAAATCCTATGTTGAGTTCTAGGTTGAAGTGGAGCGTGTTTCTCTCCCACACAAAGAAAGCTGGGTTCTAACTTGTTATGAATAGCAAGCAAAGCTAAAGAAACCTAAAAAAAGGAACCAAGAGCAAGACGCTCCAAGAATAGCACATAACGCATGAAGTGATAAAATTATAGTGGAACGAAAGACGAACTGATAATTGTTGATGGAGAAGGGGATGCATGGGGGCATCCCCAAGCTTAGACGCTTGAGTCTTCTTGAATATTTCTTGGGGGTGCACGGGGGCATCCCCAAGCTTGAGCGTTTGACCCTCCTGAATCTTCTTTTATCATCTTCCCTCGCACACTTGAAAACTCCCTTCATACATAACTCATCATAATCTGATTAGCGAGGTTAGTACCCACAATAAAATAATTTTTTCCTACTGGAAATAAAGATAATATTGAAGAGATACTGTTTCTCAAGATTGCCAAAAGATTTTTGCAAAGAAAAAGCAAGCTTAAGGTTTGCAAAACGAAGAAAAGGCAAAACATGATAGAATCTGTGAAAAACAGACCAGCAGGTAGTAAATAATTTTTTCGGGGCACTTCTGCAACTCAAATCAAAAAACTCAGAACAGCGCTCGAAAGCCAATTGTATAGAGCACTCTGTCAAATAAATTCAGATCAAAAAGATGATCTGGTGATTTTATTCGAATTTTTCTGTCCAAGGACAGAATCTGTTTTCTGGACAGCACGTCACAACTTTTGAACTTTCTTGCAATCGGAGGCTAAACTTGGCACAAAGCTGAAAAGAAAAGATACAATGATGATGCTACTGTAGTAACAAACATCAAGACACAACAAAAGCAAAATAAAACTTAATTCGTTGTGGGCTGCCTCCCGAAAGCGCTTTCTTTTATGCCTTTAAGCTAGGCATGATGCAAAAAGAGAAGATCAGGTTTTATCAAGAGTAAGAGAATAGCTAGCCCGTGTAACGGACTCAAAAGGCAACTTAATCTTCTTTCTAGGGAAGTGTTCCATCCCTTTGATGGAAATCTAGAACTTATGATTCCCTCAAAGCACCAAGTCCTAACATGCTTGACTAAACAGAAAGGACTACTAACAGAAAAGCAAATAATTTTTTTGTGACTTTTGATAAAGGACACTAAAGCAAAAACTGAAAGGTAAACTAACAAGACTAAAAAGCAAAGATAAAAGATAGCGTGCAACTCCCCTATCTTGAAGAGTGGAGTCCCCGGCAACGACGTCAGAAACTTGCTTGATGGCTTCTCGCCCCTCGTTGGTTACCCCAAGTGGAAGGTTGAGATGTAGCGTAGCGGCAAATTTCCCTTGGAAAAGATACCAAGGATCAAATCCCGTGAGACTCCGAGGGTCGACAAGTAGGTGTCAACGGTGCCAGAAACTTAGCGGTTGACGGGACCTGCACACAGATACAGATAACTTTGCTCCCAACGAGTACAGAGAGGTTTTCAATCCCTCCGGCCTTGTTGTTTACAAAGGATCAAACACAAGAGCTAATAATGATAGCTATGACTGCAACTAGGAAATAAAAATAGGAAGTAAATAGAAGGTGTGATCAACGGTGGTAATATGGACCGGGGTCCCATGATGTTCACTAGTGATGTCTCTCTCCCAAAAGACGATAAAACAGCAAAGCGAGGTAAACAAATTACAGCTGGGCAATTGACAGGATTATGCGCGCAAACCAATGCTAACTATGGTGCAAAGAAAGGTAGAGGCTCAAAAGCATGGGCGGTACGCCAAGGCAAGTAGACCGAAATCCATCTGCATCTACTACTAATCATCCACCTTGAGATATCTATCCAGAACATCTCGCTGGTATTAAGTTGCGAATCCCACCCAAAGTGTAAACTCAAAGCAACAGACAACTGCATTAAAAGAACTTTGCGTAAAGTAAACAATCCTTGCATCTGCAAGTACAAGCACCGTTGTTTTCTCCCTTATGGCAACAGCACATCCCCTAGACTCATGTTTCTGTCACTCAAGCTAATCATCAGGGGGCATGAACCCACAATCAAGCATAACGCTCCCTCTTGGAGTTACTACCTACTACTTGGCCAAAGCAATAAACAGCAACGGAGAACATGCAGGAATTACTCAAGAACAAAGATATAAAAGAGGTGAATCAAATATATTACTCAAACACAATCTGAACATAGTCTCATAATCCATCAGATCCCAGCAAACTCAGCAAATCAACAGCAGAAAGATTACATATGTGCCTCGATCATGTAGGGCAGCTCACGAGGTCTAAACCATGAAGAGCAAAGAGGGGAGGAGAACATCACATAGCTACTGATCATGGACCCATGGTCCAAGGTGGACTACTCACGACTCATCCGGGAAGCATCCATGGTGGTGGAGACGCTCCCGGTGGTGGTTCTCCCCTCCGGCAGGGTGCCGGGAAGAGTTCTCCTGATGCTCCCGATCTTGGAAGCGCTGCGACGGCGGAACAGAGGCGAGATCGTGAAAAAGGGTTCTGTCCTCGAGGGTTTCGGGACGAGAGTGATATATATGTGAAGGGGGGCAGCCAGAGGCGGAGCAGGAGCCCCAGGTGCCCCCCCGGCGCGGCCAGGGGTGGGGCCGCGCCAGGTGGCCGCCTGGGCCTCCCCTGGCTCCCCTCTGGCCCATCTTTGGTTCTTCGCGAAGCTTCCTGTACGCTGATTTTTCCTGTATTTTTCCTGGAATATTTGGAGCACTTTTAATATGGGGGAAACCTGAAATAGAAAAACAGCAGAAAACAGGAACTGGCACTGTGGTGCACTGAGTTAATAGGTTAGTCAAAATATGATCAAAAGTGTATGGAAGTGCATCAATATCATAGCAATATCACACAAAAGAAGCGTGGAGCAAGCAGAAATTATAGATACATTTTGGACGTATCATGTGCCCCCTTCTCTCTTTTTATTTCTTTTTCTCTTTTTTCTATTTCTTTTTCTATTTTTTTGTGGCCTCAATGGCTCTTTCTATTTAACTCTCATTTGTCCTCTTTGGGATCTTTTGATTTTGTCCTCTTTGGGATCTTTTCCTCACTTTAGGGGCAACACTCTATGTATTACAAGAAGTATAGAAGATGTTTCACACTTTACAAAAGTACTCAACATAAAGAAGATGAAACTATCATGATGTATGCAAATGTATGCCTCTGCCAGTGTAGCAGGATATGCAATGATACTAGCGCGTCATGTAGCAATGATTAGGGCAAGGCCCAACTAGCATGCGGCTCATCGATCAAGCAAAAGCATGTATGACATGAAGATCAAGTCATGAGAAGATGGATGTTGCATGGCAATGTATCTCGGAAAGGCTATGGAAATGCCTTGATAGGTAGGTATGGTGGCTGTTTTGAGGAAGGATATAATGAGGCTTATGATGACAGAGCGTATCGTGCCAAGGATTTGGATGCACTGGCGAAGTATGCGCCAACTCTCGAGGTGAGAAAGGGCAATGCACGGTACCGAAGAGGCTAGAAAAAATATGGCTAGGTGGAAGTGTCAACTTTCGAATACTCACATTAGTCCGAAGAACTCATGCACTTATTATCGGTAACTCTCAATCTAATTAGGAGGTTCACAAAGAGACAAGTACCCCGAGGAGGAGTGTATGGGGGTTTGGTTATCCTTGCGCATCCTCGACTCATGGTACGTGAGTGTACTCTAATATTCGATCCCTCCAAAGATTAGTGATCCATCTAGTAGCTAAAGTTCTCAACTATTTTGTAGGTTTTCGAAAATAAACACGGATTGCCCAAAATACGACATCTATCACTAATAGGCTAAAGCTCTTGACACCAAAAGTTCAGACATTACTCATGGCAATACCTCAAAACTATTGCAAGTTACTACTAAAATTAAATAGCAACCTCAATTACCTACTTTAAGTTAAGACACACAACTCAGTGCAACAGGCAAACTCTCTTAACAAGATAAACATGAAAACTCAAGAGAGTTCAGCAACCAACTAAACAAAAGCTCTTTAAAAAGAAAAGCATGAAAACTAAGAGCTAAACATGACATCAGCTATGGAAAGACAAAGAACACACACAGCAAAGATAAGCATGAAAATCCTATGTTGTGTTCTAGGTTGAAGCGGAGCGTGTTTCTCTCCCATACAAAGAAAGCTGGGTTCTAACTTGTTATGAACATCAAGCAAAGCGAAAGAAAACTAAAAAAAGGAAACTAAGAGCAAGACGCTCCAAGCATAGCACATAACGCATGAAGTGATATATAGTGGAACGAAAGACGAACTGATAATTGTTGATGGAGAAGGGGATGCATGGGGGGCATCCCCAAGCTTAGACGCTTGAGTCTTCTTGAATATTTCTTGGGGGTGCACGGGGGCATCCCCAAGCTTAAGCGTTTGACCCTCCTGAATCTTCTTTTATCATCTTCCCTCGCACACTTGAAAACTCCCTTCATACATAACTCATCATAATCTGATTAGCGAGGTTAGTACCCACAATAAAATAATTTTTTCCCTTCTGGAAATAAAGATAATCTTGAAGAGCTACTGTTTCTCAAGATTGCCAAAAGGTTTTTGGAAAGAAAAAGCAAGCTCAAGGTTTGCAAAACGAAGAAAAGGCAAAACAGGACAGAATTTGTGAAAAACAGACCAGCAGGTAGTAAATAATTTTTTCGGGACACTTCTGCAACTCAAATAAAAAACTCAGAACAGACGCTCGAAAGCCAATTGTATAGATCACGGTGTCAAAAAAATTCAGATCAAAAAGATGATCTGGTGATTTTATTTGAATTTTTCTGTCCAGGGACAGAATCTGTTTCCTGGACAGCACGTCACAACTTTTGAACTTTCTTGCAATCGGAGGCTAAGCTTGGCACAAAGCTGAAAGGAAAAGATACAATGATGATGCTACTGTAGTAACAAACATCAAGACACAACAAAAGCAAAATAAAACCTAATTCGTTGTGGGCTGCCTCCCAAAAGCGCTTTCTTTTATGCCTTTAAGCAAGGCATGATGCAAAAAGAGAAGATCAAGTTTTATCAAGAGTAAGAGAATAGCTAGCCTGTGTAACGGACTCAAAAGGCAACTTAATCTTCTTTCTAGGGAAGTGTTCCATCCCTTTCTTGAGAGGGAATTGGAATTTTATATTCCCCTCTTTCATGTCAATGATAGCACCAACGGTGCGAAGAAAAGGACGTCCCAAAATAATTGGACATGAAGGTTCACATTCAATATCGATAATAGTAAAATCAACGGGAACATAATTGTCATTGACAATGATAAGAACATCGTGGATCTTCCCCAAAGGTTTCTTTACGGAAGAATCAACAAGACGAACACCAAAAGAACACGGATCAAAAGGTTTCAATTCAAACATATCGTACATTCTTTTGGGCATAACGGAGGTACTAGCTCCAAAATCACATAAAGCATAGCAAGAGAAGTTATTCAACTTAATTTTAATCATAGGATCCCAACTATCTTCTAGCTTTCTAGGTATGGAGGCTTCTACCCTAAGCTTCTCCTCCCTAGCTTTGATAAGAGCATTAGTGATATGCTCCGTGAAGGCAAGATTAAGTGTGTTAGTGTGGGGATCTCTAGACATCTTTTGAAGAAAACCAATAACTTCAGAAAGGGTGCAATTATCAAAATCAAGGTCACTACTATCAAGTAAAGTGGTAGTGGTGTCCTTTAGGCTCACTTGTTTGGTAGCTTCTATGGTTATAGGAGTTTCTTCTTCTACGGTTGAGGTCATAGCATCACCATTAATAGGTCCAATGGGACTAGGAGTGCATTGGGTGCTAAGAGTTTGGATATCCTCAACAACTTGAATAGTAGCAATAGTGTGGTGGGTAGGAAGGCTCTTAATTCTATCTTCTTCCTCCTTTTCTCTAGCCCATCTCTTTTTAAGTTTAGCCATCATCCTAATGTTTTCATTAATTTGCACTTGAATAGCATTCATAGGAGTGGTCTTCCTCTCCTCAAGAGGAGAAGTTCTAATTTTAAGCAACTCTACCTCATGGGCTAAATTGTCTACCTTCGAAGAGAGATTATCTAGTTTGTCTAGTTTTTCTTCTACACTCTTATTGAAGGCCTTTTGGGTAGTGATGAAGTCTTTAAGCATAATCTCTAGTTCAGAAGTGGAGTTCTTGGTGCTAGGATAAGCATTGTTGTTCCCATAGGAATTAGAGGGGAACGGTCTAGGGTTGCTACCAAAATTACTCATATAAGCATTGTTATTGAAATTGTTTCTAGAGATAAAGTTCACATCTACTTGATCTTGAGCAATCAAAGAATTTAAAGGAACATCATGAGGATCAATAGAAGATTGCTTGGAAAGTAGAGACATGATCAAGTCAACTTTTTCATTTAGGGAGGAAATCTCCTCGACAGAGTTTACCTTCCTACCTGTTGGAGCGCGTTCGGTGTGCCATTGGGAATAATTGGTCATCATCTCGTCGAGAAGCTTCGTGGCAGCACCAAGTGTAGTTGACATAAAGGTTCCTCCCGCGGCCGAATCTAACAAGTTCCGCGAGGTAAAGTTCAAGCCTGCATAAAAAGTTTGGATAACCATCCAAGTAGTTGATACGTCCAAAATGCATCACTATTTTGTATCATAATTTATCCTTATTCATTGATATATTTCACGTTACGATGATGTTCTTATGTTGTTTTGGTCTATTTTACACAGTTTGCAAACTTTCCGATGCCGAAGCAGCAGACGCAGGATTCAGCAGTAAAAAGTGGACACTGAGTTGCTGAAGAAGAATACCTCCAAATTACCTGAAAATTGACGGGAGATATTTTTCAGACGGATCACGAAGGCACGCAAAAGGGCAACCAGAGGGGGGCCACAGGGTGCCCAGGCGCCCTGGGGGCGCCCCCCTGGCCGCGCCGGGGGGGGGGGCGCCTGGAGCCCCTGGCCCACCTCTGGCCGCCCCCTTTTGCATATATGCTCTCCGTTATCCAAAAACCGTAGAGACGGGAATTTTTACGGAGTTCCGCCGCCGCTCCATGGCGGAAACCTACAGAGAAGAAAAAGCCATCTCCGGCGGGTAGATTCCGCCGGGGAGATCACCTCCCGGAAGGGGAGATCGTCGCCATCGTCATTACCATCGTCACGGGCATCATCGAGATCATCATCAACATCATCCCCAACACCAGCACCATCTCCATCTTCATCCAAATCTCATCTTACAATCGTAACTTGTGTTGTAACTCGTACTACCTATCCTCTCTACTCCATCGGTGTTGATTACTACTTTGTGGTGAATGCTATTGAGTTTTGTTGGAGAAATATTATTATGTCCAGATTGTTTATCACCTATTTATCCCCACTGATCATGATCTCCTTTATGTCTCGTGAGTAGTTACCTTAGTTCTTGAGGACATGGGGAAAGTCTTGTTGTTAGTAGTCATATGCTGTTGAAGTAATATGTGTTGTTTGATACTTAAGTTGCGTTGTCATTCTACTAGTGGTGTTGTGTGAGTCAAACACCCAACACTTCGCCTTATTAAGGACCTAGGAGAATACATTGTGTATAAAGAATGCTTATGGTGGGTTGCCGGAGTGACAGAAACCTGAACCCCAGTTCGCACGCTTTTGCATAAGGGAATAATGGATCCTCGATCGTATTGCTATGGTTAGGCTTTTGCCTTAAATTCTATCTTGTATTTGCGGATGCTTGCAAGGTGTTTAATCATAAGAGTGCACTCATCTTAGTCTAGAGAGTGTAATAGCATAGATCCACCCACTCAACACTTATCAACACATAACATAGTATCGATACGGAATACGGTGAAAGCACATGACTACCTCTCCCGTGTGTCCTCAGGAACGCTTTAGTCTTTATAAGTTCAGTTGCTAGGCCTCTCCTTTGCTAAGAAAGGATTGGGACACTTGTTACTCTCAGTTCCTTTTACATTGCTTGCTTTTACCTTCCTGTTGCCTATATCGAGAAAACCCCTAAAAAGTTATCTTTCAGTGCTTGCAGTAATTTCTTGCTCAGAATCGCTTATCAATACCTTCTGCTCCTCGTTGGGTTCGACATTCTTACTTATCGAAAACGCTGCAATAGATCCCTTACGGTTGTGGGTCATCAACTACCATTTTCTGGCGCCGTTGCCGGGGACTCCACTCTTCAGGATAGGGGAGTTGCACGCTATCTTTTACCTTTGCTTTTAGTCTTGTTAGTTTACTTTTCAGTTTTGCTTTAGTATCTTTTATCGAAAATCACAAAAATAGTTATCTTGCTTGCTAGCTACTATGGGTTCCACTAAAAACACTAGATGGGAGGAGTACACCCCTTCTTCCATCACACCAATCACCACTGTCGGGATCTACAAAAGTAATAAACCTTGTGATTATGTTAGTCTTGACGGAGGGTTATGCCCATGGCATGGTCTTCCCGGAAAAGAGTATGAGCCTCAGTTTAAAATTGCTCCTAAGCTTCCCCAAACTTGGGAAGACGTTCAAACTCTTATAATAGAGAGCGATTCAAACAAAGAGGATGACACTACAATTCTGCCCAATAATGATCAAATTGATTTTGATAATTGTAGTATTTCAGAAGTTGTCACCTTTCTGCAAGGAATGGCCAAAGATCCCCACACTAGCACGCTTAATCTTGCCTTCACAGAGCATGTCACTAATGCTCTCATCAAAGCTAGGGAGGAGAAACTTAGAGTAGAAGCCTCCATACCTAGAAAGCTAGAAGATGGTTGGGATCCTATGATTAAAATTAAGATAAACAACTTCTCATGCTATGCTTTATGTGATATTGTAGCTAGTACTTCCATTATGCCCAAAAGACTATATGATATGCTTAAATTGAAACCTTTTGATTATTGTTCTTTTGGTGTTCGTCTCGTTGATTCTTCCATAAAGAAACCTTTGGGGAGGATCAACGATGTTCTTATCGTTGTCAATGATAATTATGTTCCCGTTGATTTTACTATTATGGATATTGAATGTGATCCTTCTTGTCCAATTATTTTGGGACGTCCTTTTTACGCACCGTTGGTGCTATCATTGACATGAAAGAGGGTAATATAAAATTTCAGTTTCCTCTCAAGAAAGGGATGGAACACTTCCCTCGAAAGAAGATCAAGTTACCTTTTGAGTCCGTTGTACGGGCTAGCTATTCTTTTACTCTTGATAAAACTTGATCTCTATGCATTATGCCTAGCTTAAAGGCATAAAAGAAAGCGCTTTTGGGAGGCAGCCCAATGAATAAATTTATTTTGCTTTTGTTGTGTCTTGATGTTGTTTACTACTGTAGCATCATCATTGTATCTTTGCTTTTCATATTTGTGCCAAGTATAGCCTCTGATTGCTAGAAAGTTCAAAAGTTGTGAGGTGCTGTCCAGGAAACAGATTCTGTCCTTGGATAGAAAAATTCGTATAAAATCACAAGATCATCATTTTGGTCTGAATTTTTTTGACAGCGTTCTCTATATAATTGTCTTTCGTGCGTCTGTTCTGAGTTTTTTTGATTTGAGTTGCAGAAGTGCCCCGAACAAATCAATTACTACCTATTGTTCTGTTTTTCACAGATTCTGTCCTGTTTTGCTTTTCCTTCGTTTTGCAAACCAAGAGCTTGCTTTTTCTTTGCAAAAACCTTTTGGCAATCTTGAGAAACAGTAGACCTTCAAGAATATCTTTATTTCCAGCAAGGTATAATTATTTTATTATGGGTACTAACCTCGCTAATCAGATTATGATGAGTTATGTATGAAGGGAGTTTTCAAGTGTGCGAGGGAAGATGATAAAAGAGATTCAGGAGTGTCAAGCACTCAAGCTTGGGGATGCCCCCATGCACCCCCAAGAAATATTCAAGGAGACTCAAGCGTCTAAGCTTGGGGATGCCCCCGTGCATCCCCTTCTCCATCAACATTATCAGTTCGTCTTTCGTTCCACTATATTTTAATCACTTCATGTGTTATGTGCTATGCTTGGAGCGTCTTGCTTTTAGTTTCCTTTTTTAGTTTTTCATAACGAGTCGGAACTCAGCTTTCTTTATGTGGGAGAGAAAACGCTCCACTTCTACCTAGAACATAACATAGAATTTTCATGAGCGGTAACCATGTTTCAGGGGACGCCATCAACTGTTACACTTTTGTTGAATATCATGTGAGTTGCTATGCATGCTCGTCTTGTCTAAAGTAAGGGTGATTTGCCATGAGTTGAATGGTTTGAGTATGCATATTGTTAGAGAAGAACATTGGGCCGCCAACCAAAGCCATGTATCATGGTGGAAGTTTTAGCTTGGACATCAATCCTCAATCTCTTATGAGAATATGCTTAAGCATTTAAGAGGAGTCCATTATCTATTTTCTATGTTGTCCCGGTATGGATGTCCTCAAGTTGAGATCTATCAAAAATGAGAAATCAAATGCGATCTATCTCCTTGGACCTTTGTACAGGTGACATAGAGGTACCCCTTTGTGACACTTGGTTGAAACATATGTAATGCAATGACAATCCATGGAAATCCGAGCTAATTAGGACAAGGTGCGAGCACTATTGGTATTCGATGCATGAGGCTTGCAACTTATAGGATGTCTTATGCATAGCACATATGAAGTACTACTACCGTTGACAAAATTGTTTCTATGTTTTCAAAATAAAAAGCTCTAGCACATGAGTAATCCCTGCTTCCCTCTACGAAGGGCCATTCTTTTACTTTTATGTTGAGTCTCCACCTTCTTTTAAAAGCACCAACTACTGAGAGCATGATTGTCATTCTGAGTGTAATGTGCATTGTCCCAAAGTAGCATTGTCTTTTGCATGATTGTGTTATCGTTTATTTTGAAATCATTGTATCTAGTCATCACTTAAACCTTGAAGGTGCCCCTTCATTTATGTTTTGCTTCACTAAAGGGGGCAAGCTAGATATCACTTTATCATATTTGCACATCATGTTCATTGCAAATCTATTTGATATTTCAGTATCATCTTGTAAAACTTTCAGTTCTTTGTGATTTTCTCATGAGGCAACTTAATTACTACAGATTCATTGTCTCAGTAAGCTTTTGTCATATGACTAGAAAAAAGTCCTATATGGTTAATAGCATGTCACCACAGAAATTATTCTTGTTATCATTTACCTACTCGAGGACGAGCAGGAATTAAGCTTGGAGATGTTGATACGTCCAAAACGTATCTATAATTTCTGCTTGCTCCATGCCTCTTTTGGGTGATATTGCTATGATATTTATACACTTCCATACACTTTTGATCATATTTGGACTAACCTATTAACTCAGTGCACCCCAGTGCCAGTTTCTGTTTTCGGTTGTTTTTGTATTTCAGGTTTTCACGTTACGAGAACTGCCAGGAAAAATCCAGAAAAATTATATAAAAAATCAGCGTTCCAGAACCTACCGTGCGCCCGAAGGACAGCCGGGGGGGGGCCACCAGGGCTCCAGGCGCCCTGGCGGCGCGCCCCCCTGG
>LR738709.1:617306629-617373090 GCA_902687465.1 Secale cereale | reverse complement strand
CGGCGTCGGGCGGACGGGGTCGATCCCGATCCAGTTTGGATCGGGTGGGGGGGAGTGGGGAACGTGGGGTGTCGGTGGGTTGGGGTGTGGGGGCCTAGTAGGCCAGGGGCGCGCGGGGTGGGCCGGCAGGGCCTGGCCTGGTGGCCAGCTGGGCCACGGCCCAGCAGGGGGGGGGTTGGTTTACCTTTTTCTTTTATTTTGTTTATTTATTCTTTTTGTATTTTCCTTTTCTTTTGTTTCTATTTATTTTCGGTTTTGTTTTTATTAAATATGCAACTAGTTCCTAAATTAGTTTTAATAATTAACCCACTGCCACATTTAATTTTCACAGCTAAATAAAATAGTTTAATATTTTATTGTTTATAAAAAGAATTCAAATAATTGTTTTGCTGTTGTTTTAACTATCTTGGTGCATCTAAACACTTTACAAAATTGTGGTTTCAACATGACAAATACCCAGAGAATATTTGCCACACTTGGAACATTTTTGTTTCATGTTTGACAAATTTAAATTTTGACTTTAATTTGAATTTGAATTTGAACAGGATTTGGATTAACGAGAGATTATCAACAGTAACAGTGGTGACGTGGCATCATTAGTGTGTGGTTACTGTAGCTTGATTATCCGGGCGTCACATTGTGCCCGCGGGTGGAAGGATTGTTTACTTTACGCAAAGTTCTTTTAATGCAGTTGTCTGTTGCTTTGAGTTTACACTATGGGTGGGACTCGCAACTTAATACCAGCGAGATGTTCTGGATAGATATCTCAAGGTGGATGATTAGTAGTAGATATTGATGGATTTCGGTCTACTTACTTTGGCGTACCGCCCATGCTTTGAACCTTAACCTTTCTTGCAATGTAGTCAGCATTTGTTTGCGCACATGGTCCTGTCAATTGCCCAGCTATAATTCGTTTACCTCACATAGCTGTTTTATCATCTTTTGGGAGAGAGACATCACTAGTGAACATCATGAGACTCCGGTCCATATTACCATCATTGATCACATCCGCTATTTACTTTTCCGCTATTTACTTACTATTGCAATTATACCTATCACTATTATCACTTGCGTTTGATCCTTTGTAAACTACAAGGCCGGAGGGATTGACAACCTCTCTGTACTCGTTGGGAGCAAAGTTATTTGTATCTGTGTGTAGATCCACGTTGATTGCTAATATCCGGTGCCGTTAGCAGTTGACACCTTCTTGTTGAAACTGGGAGTCTCTGGGAAATCGATCCTTGGTAATACCAAGGGAAAACTTCTGCTACACTGCATCTCAAACCTTCCACTTGGGGTAACCAACGAGGGGTGAGAAGCCACCTAGCAAAGCAATTTCTGGCGCCGTTGCCGGGGAGCGTAGAGCTATTGGTAAAGTGAAACTGGTAAGGAAGTTTTTTTTATAATTCTGTTTTTGTTTTTGCTATTGCTGCTCTTTGTCCTTATGGATAACCCTGTTATTGGAGCGTTGCTTGCGGGAAGACGCCCCACACCTGTGGTGGTTGATCCTCCCCCTACTGAAATTGTGCCTTATAAAATACCAGCTGGCATTATCGATTATGTTTTGGCTAATCGTTATGCAGGAGACAGACATCCCGGTGAACACTTGCTATATCTGTCACAACTAAGTTCATTATTTAAGCTTGCAGGTGTATCGAGGGAGTTTGTCCTGAGAAAATTGTTTGCCGTATCACTTATAGATAAAGCTTCGGATTGGTATAGGCTTCTCGATAACTCACACTTGCTTGACTGGCAGGAGCTTATGTCTCTCTTTTATACTAAGTTTTATCCTCTTCATGAAATTCATCGAGACAGGAACTATATCTGTAACTTTAGGTCTCGTGACGGAGAAAGCATTGCTCAAGCTTGGGGGAGATTGAAGTCCCTAATGCTCAAATGCCCTATTCATAAGCTTCCCAAGGAAATTATACTTACAAATTTTTATGCCAGGCTTTCTCGTCAGGATAAGGAGATGCTGGATGCCTCCTCTAGTGGGGTATTTCAGAAAAAGAGTGTTGAAGAAAGGTGGGATCTCATTGAAAGGATCCAGAGGAATACCGAAGATTGGGAAATTGATAAAGGTATTGAACCCGCTATAAATTATGAACATGATTATATTGAGAGCTATGTGAAAACTGATTACTTCAATACTTTTTGCTCTAAGATTGGTCTTGATTCCCATCTAGTGATTGATTTGTGTAAGAATTTTGCCTCTCACGTTGATTCTTTTAAAAAGAAGAGAGACTAGCACCATGAACCTTGTAAAGAGTCACCTATTGACGTTTATGTTGCTGACCCTATTTTGCCTACAGTTATATATGAAAAGCCTCCTTTTCCCGCAAGGATAAAGGAGCACTCTTTTGTGACAGGCATAATAAATAAAAGTGAGAGAAGAGTTGATGCGCCCGAGGACCAGATCAAAGTCGATCCTCAAGTTGCATTGATTAAAGACCTTGCTACTAATGATGTTTTGGATTCCAATATAAATTTTTGTGTTGTTTCCACTAACCTTGTCACAGCCAAGAATAAAAGCCCAATTTCAGGTACTCCAGTGGTATCTGTTAAAATAGGAGATCACAATTATTATGGGCTATGCGATTTGGGGTCGAGTGCAAGCGCTATCCCCTATTCACTTTATGAAGAAATCATCGGTGAGATTTCCCCTTGTAAACTTGAAGAAGTTGATGTTACCATTCATCTTGTAAACAGAACAACTATCTCTCCTATCGGGATTGTGAGGGACGTTGAAGTCCTATGTGGAAAGGTAAAATACCGTACCGACTTTCTAGTTCTTGGTTCAGAGAGGGACAATTTTTGTCCAATTATTTTTGGTAGACCTTTTCTTTGGACTTGTGGAGCTATAATAGATTGCAAGAAAGGTAAAGTTTTTGTTGAATTCGATGGTGAGCCATATGAATTTAATTTTTCTAAGTTCTCTAAGCAGCCTCGTGGTACTGATTTACCCAGTGATGATAAAATTATTGAAAGTATTGCCTCTATTGCTATTCCCCCTAATGATCCTTTGCAGCAATACATGGAGGACCACGAGAATGATTTGCATATGCAGGAAAGAAATGAACTAGATGAAATATTCTTGAGGCAGCCTGCTATTCTGAAGCACAACCTTCCGGTTGAACCTTTGGGAATTTTATCAAAACCGAAAGAAGATCCCGTGTTCGATCTTAAACCTCTGCCCGATACGCTCAAGTATGCTTATTTAGATGAAAAGAAAGTATATCCTGTTATTATCAATTCTAACCTTTCAGGATATGAAGAAGAGCGATTATTGGAAGTACTTCGTAAACACCGAGGCGCAATTGGCTATACCCTTGATGACCTTAAGGGGATTAGTCCATCTATCTGTCAACATACTATCAACCTTGAGCCTGATGCTAAACCAGTTGTTGATCATCAACGACGGTTGAACCCGAAGATGATGGATGTTGTGAGAACTGAGATTCTCAAGCTTCTGGCCGCAGGTATTATCTACCCTATAGCTGATAGTAAGTGGGTAAGTCCGGTACATTGTGTTCCTAAGAAAGGAGGTACAACTGTGGTTCCTAATGATAAAAATGAATTAATACCTCAGAGAATTATTATTGGATATAGAATGTGTATTGATTACAGGAAGTTGAACAAGGCAACTAGGAAGGATCACTACCCCTTGCCGTTCATCGACCAAATGCTTGAAAGGTTATCCAAAAATACCCACTTTTGTTATCTCGATGGTTATTCTGGCTTCTCTCAAATTCATGTTAACACTGCCGATCAAGAGAAGACCACTTTTACTTGTCCCTTTGGTACTTATGCTTATAGGCGTATGCCTTTTGGTTTATGTAATGCCCCTGCTACTTTTCAAGGTGTATGTCTGCTATCTTTCATGGTTTCTGCGGGGATATTATGGAAGTCTTCATGGACGATTTCTCCGTCTATGGAACTTCTTTTGACCATTGTCTTCACAATCTTAATAAAATTTTGCAGAGATGCGAGGAGACAAATTTGGTACTCAACTGGGAAAAGTGCCACTTCATGGTTAATGAAGGAATTGTTCTTGGTCACAAGATTTCTGAAAGGGGAATTGAAGTGGACAAGGCTAAGATCGAAGCTATTGAGAGGATGCCCTACCCAAGGGACATCAAAGGTATTCGCAGTTTTCTCGGTCATGCAGGTTTTTATAGAAGATTTATTAAAGACTTTTCTAAAACCTCAAGACCCCTCACTAATCTTCTCCAGAAGGACGTTCCTTTTGTATTTGATGAAAATTGTAAGGAAGCTTTTGAAGTCCTTAAGAAAGCTTTAATAACCGCTCCTATAGTGCAACCACCTGACTGGAATTTACCTTTTAAGATTATGTGTGATGCTAGTGATTTTGCTGTTGGAGCTGTTTTAGGACAAAGAGTTGATAAGAAATTGAATGTTATGCATTATGCCAGCAAAACTCTTGATAGTGCTCAAAGGAATTATGCTACTACTGAGAAGGAATTCTTAGCTGTAGTTTTTGCTTGTGATAAATTTAGACAGTATATTGTTGATTCCAAAGTTATTATTCATACTGATCATGATGCCATTAAGTACCTTATGACAAAGAAGGATGCCAAGCCAAGGCTTATCAGATGGGTACTCCTTCTTCAAGAATTTGATTTGCAGATTGTTGATAGGAAAGGAGAAGACAATCCGGTAGCGGACAATCTGTCAAGGATGGAAGATATACCGCATGATCCCATCCCAGTTAACGATAGTTTTCCAGACGAGCAACTTGCCGTTGTAAAAGTACAATCTCTTTCCGATCCTTGGTATACAGATTATGCTAATTTTATTGTTGCAAAGTATTTGCCTCCAGGTTTAACACTTCAGGAAAGGAAGAAGTTCTTTCATGATTTGAGGCACTACTTTTGGGATGACCCACATCTTTTCAAAGAAGGTCCCGACGGGATCCTGAGAAGATGCATACCGGAACATGAGCAAAAGGACATTCTCAGACGGTGTCATGATAGTCCCTATGGAGGACATCATGCCGATGAGAGGACTGCACATAAGGTTCTCCAATCAGGTTTTTATTGGCCTACTCTCTTTAAAGATGCTAGAAATTATGTTTTAGCCTGTGATAAATGTCAGAGAGTTGGTAACATTAGTAGAAGGAATGAGATGCCTATGAATTACTCACTAGTGATTGAACCTTTCGATTGTTGGGGTTTTGATTTTATGGGTCCTTTTCCTTGTTCGCACAAGTACACTCACATTTTAGTAGCTGTTGATTATGTGACCAAGTGGGTTGAAGCAATCCCCACTGAAAGTGCTGATCACAAGACATCTTTGAAAATGCTTAAAGATGTAATTTTTCCTAGGTTTAGTGTACCAATGTATCTCATGACTGATGGGGGATCACACTTCACGCACGAAGCTTTTAGAAAAGCTTTGGCTAAATACGATGTTAATCATAGAATCGCTTCACCATATCATCCTCAAACTAGTGGGCAAGTTGAGCTCACCAATAGAGAGATTAAGTTGATCTTGCAGAAGACAGTAAACAGAAATAGAAAGGACTGGTCAAATAAGTTAGGAGATGCTTTGTGGGCATATAGAACTGCTTACAAAAACCCCATGGGCATGTCCCCCTATAAGATGGTGTATGGCAAGGCTTGTCATTTGCCATTAGAGTTAGAGCACAAAGCTTTCTGGGCTGTTAGAGAGCTTAACGCTGACCCAAAACTAGCTGGTGAGAAGCGTCTCATGAACTTGACTTCTCTAGATGAATGGAGAAGTGAAGCTTACGAGAGCGCTAAAATGTTCAAGGAAAAGGTAAAAAAGTGGCATGATAGGAAGATTCTGAAACGTGAATTTAATATTGGTGATAAAGTTTTGTTGTTCAGATCCCATTTCAGGTTTTCTCCAGGTAAACTACTTTCCAGGTGGGAAGGACCATTTCATATTGAAGAAGTTTATCGGTCTGGAGCAATTAAGATTAATAATTTTGAAGGCACCAAACCTCAAGTTGTGAATGGGCAAAGGCTTAAACATTACATAGCAGGAGACCCTGTCAATGTTGATGTGAATATAATATACACAACAACCCATGAAGAACATGTTGCAGCCCTGTTTCAGACGCCAGCAGAAGCAGAATAAAGAAAAGGTATGTAGTACGGTAAGGAAACATCGCGAACCGCCATAAAAGTTTCGTATTATGAGTTTCTGCAAAATTAGTAAAATTCCGAGTCTAAGTGGAGCCGGAGACGACCTCCAGGGAGTCCAGGCCCCCCCCCCCTGGGCCGTGCCGGGAGGCCGCCTGGACACCCGGGAGCCCGTCTCCGACCCCGCTTTGGTCCGTTACCTTCCTTTATGTACATAAATTTTTCCTATATATTTTCCCGGACTGTTCCGACAACGTATCTTGCGATTTCGCGTGTTTTCTCTTCGATCTGTTTCTGCCGGGGAATCTTTCAGCTGAATTTAGGTGCCATGGCTTCTCCAAGCTCCCCCAAGGATGAGTTCGTCGTCAACGTCATCAACCCTTACCTCGCTGAGGTGAAGAAGCACCCTCAGGTTGTTCGGATGGAGGACGGTGTCCTTCATCAAGAAGATCTGAAGGGACCTATCAAGGAGGGGAGCGTCCAGGCCAGGCTGGAAGAAGTGGAGCAAGAAGTCTTCGAGTACAAGAAGATGATCGAGCGTGGTGTTGAAGCTAACTTTAACATCACCAACGAGCTGAAGAACTACTTCCTGAAGGAGATGAAGGAGATGTGGAAAAGCATCACCGCGTCTGAAGAAAGAATTATAGAGATCCAAGGGCAAATTAATGATCTACATAACCAGAACTGTGAGTATGAACTAAGGTTTCTGCGCATGGGTTTGGGTGCTGAATGCAGGATTCAGGAGACGAGCTTCTCATATGAGACTGGAGAACCCCTTCCATGGAAGCGTTTCGCCAAGGACTAATTGATCAACGCCAACAAGGATGATGAGTGAAATCTCCTTGGGTAACGGCATTCCCTTGGCTTGTTCCAAGCTTGGGGGAGTGCCCGGTATCTTTATCTTTACGTTTTGTCTTTTAGAGTCAAGTAGAGTCGTATCATGTCTAGGGAGGTTATTATATGAGATAGGTGTGTGCATTGAGGTATATCACTCCTTCGGTGAAGAATTGTATCCGTAAGTGTGGAGTCGCCCATGATGGAATATTAATGAGAAGTTTATTGGTTCCTTTTGCTGCACTCGGTATTCTCTTCACGCAATCGACCTTATATGATGATTCTTATGGGGAGTATTGACCTTATATCAGGTATGGTTGTGAAAACCTTATTAAATCTTGGCAAACATAGCTTTGGTCATAACAACAAGCATGATTTTCTTAAAGTATCAACATAGCCAAAACCTTATGTTATTATGTTTGAAGTGTTATGCTGACAAGGAAGACAACTTGATGTGTTATGCTTATTCCAATGTTCATGCTTTATATTGCTTCGCATCTTAGTCATCATCAATTGTCTGTTCTTTCAAAACCTTTGCTAGCCTAACTCTGTACTAAGCGGAATTCTGCTTGTGCATCCATACCCTTAAGCCAATACCTTCCATATGAGTCCACCATACCTACCTACTCGTGGTATTCCACTACCACCTCCTAAAAGTATATAATTTATGTGTTATCCTTAAATGTTCAAGATCTTTTATTTTGTGCCTCTGTTTTAGCTCATGAGGAAGTAATAGCTAATTCATAGTCTTCTTGAATTGGACAAGCTTCACCCCGGGATTGCATGTCTAATGTGCAAACCCACAATGCGAGAAGGAACTGGCATCGAGTGCGCCCGGCTCAAAAAGATAATATAACAAACAAACCCTCCTTCACGCTTTGTTCATGAGAAATCAGAAAACTTTGGCAGTGATTAACAAAGGAGAATAAGAGGATGTGATCGTCCTCGTGCGGGAGCCGTTCCTCGAAACTTGTCCTGCTCAAGAAGTAGTTGAGTTATCTATTAGCATTCGTTGACAAATCATGCACCTCTCAAAACTTGTTTTCATTCTGTTAGATTTAAGGATAGCACATGAGTTTTCCCTACTACCCTAGAGCAGGGCCCATCTTTTAATTTTAAGTTGAGTCAGTTATTCCTACTTCCTTCTATTCTTAAAGAGAGCAGACATTTGATGTTGATAAGGATGCATTCATATAAAGTTGCATTAAGATTTGTCATATCATATCCTTGTTGACATTATCATTCGATAAGTAAGTTGTTTGTCATGCCCAGCTAAGGCAAATATCTTCCTTTGTGTTAACACTTTCACTTCTTGCCTATTAACATGTTATCTCAAAAAGCTTCAATTGATCTCATCAAAATATAAGAGCAAAAGTTAAATCTATTTGTTGTTCTTTGACCAAAGGACGTGTTTGCCATGATATAATGAGTTTCCTTAGCCCTAATTTCGAATATAAGTGTTATCACTCTTTTATAAGGGCTTTATGAATTGAAGATTGCTGTTGAGGATATTTGAGTTGGTAAAGAAACTATGATGCTTCTTGTCCGTATTCTATTTATCGACACTTCACCCTCTAAACTTGTGGACAGGTTTACCGAGTTCATATTCGCTTGGGGACAAGCGAGGTCTAAGCTTGGGGGTATTGATACGTCCAAAATGCATCACTATTTTGTATCATAATTTATCCTTATTCATTGATACATTTCATGTTACGGTGATGTTCTTATGTTGTTTTGGTCTATTTTACACAGTTTGCAAACTTTCCGATGCCGAAGCAGCAGACGCAGGATTCAGCAATAAAAAGTGGACACTGAGTTGTTGAAGAAGAATAACTCCAAATTACCTGAAAATTGACGGGAGATATTTTTCAGACGGATCACGAAGGCACGCAAAAGGGCAACCAGAGGGGGGCCACAGGGTGCCCAGGCGCCCTGGGGGCGCCCCCCCTGGCCGCGCCGGGGGGCGCCTGGAGCCCCTGGCCCACCTCTGGCCGCCCCCTTTTGCATATATGCTCTCCGTTATCCAAAAACCCTAGAGACGGGAATTTTTACGGAGTTCCGCCGCCGCTCTGTGGCGGAAACCTACAGAGAAGAAAAAGCCATCTCCGGCGGACAGATTCCGCCGGGGAGATCACCTCCCGGAAGGGGAGATCGTCGCCATCGTCATCACCATCGTCACGGGCATCATCGAGATCATCATCAACATCATCCCCAACACCAGCACCATCTCCATCTTCATCCAAATCTCATCTTACAATCGTAACTTGTGTTGTAACTCGTACTACTTATCCTCTCTACTCCATCGGTGTTGATTACTACTTTGTGGTGAATGCTATTGAGTTTTGTTGGAGAAATATTATTATGTCCAGATTGTTTATCACCTATTTATCCCCATTGATCATGATCTCCTTTATGTCTCGTGAGTAGTTACCTTAGTTCTTGAGGACATGGGGAAAGTCTTGTTGTTAGTAGTCATATGCTGTTGAAGTAATATGTGTTGTTTGATACTTAAGTTGCGTTGTCATTCTACTAGTGGTGTTGTGTCAGTCAAACACCCAACACTTCGCCTTATTAAGGACCTAGGAGAATACATTGTGTATAAAGAATGCTTATGGTGGGTTGCCGGAGTGACAGAAACCTGAACCCCAGTTCGCACGCTTTTGCATAAGGGAATAATGGATCCTCGATCGTATTGCTATGGTTAGGCTTTTGCCTTAAATAATATCTTGTATTTGCGGATGCTTGCAAGGTGTTTAATCATAAGAGTGCACTCATCTTAGTCTAGAGAGTGTACTAGCATAGATCCACCCACTCAACACTTATCAACACATAACATAGTATCGATACGGAATACGGTGAAAGAACATGACTACCTCTCCCGTGTGTCCTCAGGAACGCTTTAGTCTATATAAGTTCAGTTGCTAGGCCTCTCCTTTGCTAAGAAAGGATTGGGCCACTTGTTACTCTCAGTGCCTTTTACATTGCTTGCTTTTACCTTCCTGTTGCCTATATCGAGAAAACCCCTAAAAAGTTATCTTTCAGTGCTTGCAGTAATTTCTTGCTCAGAATCGCTTATCAATACCTTCTGCTCCTCGTTGGGTTCGACATTCTTACTTATCGAAAACGCTGCAATAGATCCCTTACGGTTGTGGGTCATCAGTAGTCAAACCATGAGTAGGGCAGTTCTTGACAAGAGATTTCATGCGTTCCCAAGCTTGGGCAACGTGTTCATTATCCAATTGTTTAAAATACATTATGTTACTCCTTAATTGGATAATTTTAGCAGGGGGATAGTACTTCCCAATAAAGGCATCCTTGCACTTGTCCCAAGAATCTATACTATTCCTAGGCAAGGATTGAAACCAGATTTTAGCTCCTCCTCTCAAGGAGAAAGGAAAAAGCTTAAGCTTAACAATATCACCATCTACTTCTTTGTACTTTTGCATATCACAGAGCTCAACAAAATTATTTAAGTGCAAAGCAGCATCATCTCCAGCACCGGAGAATTGATCTTTCATAACTAGGTTCAGTAAAGCAGGTTTAATCTCATAAGAAGGTGCTGAAGTGGCAGGTGTAGCAATAGGCGTGCAGATAAAGTCATTGTTGTTATGACTAGTGAAGTCACACAACTTGGTGTTCTCGGTGGAACCCATAGCAGCAGCAAGCAAGATAACTATTTTTGTGATTTTTGGTAAGGGACACTAAAGCAAAAACTGAAAGGTAAACTAACAAGACTAAAAAGCAAAGATAAAAGATAGCGTGCAACTCCCCTATCTTGAAGAGTGGAGTCCCCGGCAACGGCGCCAGAAACTTGCTTGATGGCTTCTCGCCCCTCGTTGGTTACCCCAAGTGGAAGGTTGAGATGTAGCGTAGCAGCAAATTTCCCTTGGCAAAGGTACCAAGGATCGAATCCCGTGAGACTCCGAGGGTCGACAAGTAGGTGTCAACGGCGCCAGAAACTTAGCGGTTGACGGGACCTGCACACAGATACAGATAACTTTGCTCCCAACGAGTACAGAGAGGTTGTCAATCCCTCCGGCCTTGTTGTTTACAAAGGATCAAACACAAGAGATAATAATGATAGCTATGACTGCAACTAGGAAATAAAAACAGGAAGTAAATAGAAGGTGTGATCAGCGGTGGTACTATGGACCGGGGTCCCATGATGTTCACTAGTGATGTCTCTCTCCCGAAAGACGATAAAACAGCAAGGCGAGGTAAACAAATTACAGCTGGGCAATTAACAGGATTATGTGCGCAAACCAATGCTAACTATGCTGCAAAGAAAGGTAGAGGCTCAAAAGCATGGGCGGTATGCCAAGGCAAGTAGACCGAAATCCATCTGCATTTACTACTAATCATCCACCTTGAGATATCTATCCAGAACATCTCGCTGGTATTAAGTTGCGAATCCCACCCAAAGTGTAAACTCAAAGCAACAGACAACTGCATTAAAAGAACTTTGCGTAAAGTAAACAATCCTTGCACCCGCAAGTACAAGCACCGTTGTTTTCTCCCTTGTGGCAACAGCACATCCCCTAGACTCATGTTTCTGTCACTCAAGCTAGTCATCAGGGGGCATGAACCCACAATCAAGCATAACGCTCCCTCTTGGAGTTACTACCTACTACTTGGCCAAAGCAATAAACAGCAACGGAGAACATGCAAGAATTACTCAAGAACAAAGATATAAAAGAGGTGAATCAAATATATTACTCAAACACAATCTGAACATAGTCTCATAATCCATCAGATCCCAGCAAACTCAGCAAAGCAACAGCAGAAAGATTACATATGTGCCTCGATCATGTAGGGCAGCTCACGAGGTCTAAACCATGAAGAGCAAAGAGGGGAGGAGAACATCACATAGCTACTGATCATGGACCCATGGTCCAAGGTGGACTACTCACGACTCATCCGGGAAGCGTCCATGGTGGTGGAGAAGCTCCCGGTGGTGGTTCTCCCCTCCGGCAGGGTGCCGGGAAGAGTTCTCCTGATGCTCCCGATCTTGGAAGCGCTGCGGCGGCGAAACAGAGGCGAGATCACGAAAAAGGGTTCTGTCCTCGAGGGTTTCGGGACGAGAGGGATATATATGCGAAGGGGGGCAGCCAGAGGCGGAGCAGGGGCCGCGCCAGGTGGCCGCTTGGGCCTCCCCTGGCTCCCCTCTGGCCCATCTTTGGTTCTTCACGAAGCTTCCTGTACGCTGATTTTTTCTATATTTTTCCTGGAATTTTTGGAGCACTTTTAATATGGGGGAAACCGGAAATAGAAAAACAGTAGAAAACAGGAACTGGCACTGTGGTGCACTGAGTTCATAGGTTAGTCCAAATATGATCAAAAGTGTATGGAAGTGCATCAATATCATAGCAATATCACACAAAAGAAGCATCGAGCAAGCAGAAATTATAGATACGTTTTGGGCGTATCATAGGTCAAACATAGGTCCCTTGAAAGTTAGCTCAAAAAGTGTCCTCAAGGTCTTCCCAGTTGTCGATCGAGTTCTCTAGCAAGCTATTAAGCCAATGTCGAGCTGAACCCTTGAGCTTTAATGGCAAATACTTGATCGTGTGGAGGTCGTCGCCACGGGCCATGTGGATATGCATGAGAAAGTCATCTATCCATACAGCTGGGTTTTAAGTTTTGTCGTACAACTCAATGTTGATCGGCTTGAATCCTTCTAAAAAATGGTGTTGCATCACCTCATCCGTGAAGAACATGGGGTGAGTTGCTCCATGGACCCAAGTTGTAGTATGTCGGGCGTCAGATGTAGCAACCGTCTGATCATGTGTGTAAGTGTGTGCATTACTGTAATGCCATAGTTCTCTGTAGGATGAAAGTATGTCTAGAGGGGGGGGGTGATTAGACTACTTAACCAAATAAAAATCTAGCATTTTCCCAATTTTAATTCTTGGCAGATTTTAGCAACTTAGCACAAGTCAAGCAATCAACCTACACATGCAATTCTAAGAGTATAGCAGCGGAATGTAAAGCAATTGCATATGAAGGTAAATGGAGGAGTTTGGAGGGAGCAAACGCAAGTGTAGACACGGATGTTTTTGTCGTGGTTCCTATAGGTGGTGCTATCGTACATCCACATTGATGGAGACTTCAACCCATGAAGGGTAACGGCTGCGCGAGTCCACGGAGGGCTCCACCCACAAAGGGTCCACGAAGAAGCAACCTTGTCTATCCCACCGTGGCCATCACCCACAAAGGACTTGCCTCACTGGGGTAGATCTTCACGAAGTAGGTGATCTCCTTACCCGTACAAACTCCTTGGTTCAACTCCACAATCTTGTTGGAGGCTTCCAAGTGACACCTAACCAATCTAGGAGACACCACTCTCCAAATGGTAATAGACGGTGTGTTGATGATGAACTCCTTGCTCAAATGCTTCAACTGATTGTCTCCCCAACACTCAAACAGCTCTTCACAGATTTGGATATGGTGGAAGAATGATTTGAGTGGAAAGCAACTTGGGAAGGCTAGAGAACAAGATTCATATGGTAGGAATGGAATATCTTGATCTCAACACTTGAGTAGGTGGTTCTCTCTCAGAACATGTATGATGGAAGTGTAGGTATGTTCTGATGGTTCTCCTCACGAATGAAGAGTGGGTGGAGGGGTATATATAGCCTCCACACAAAAATCCAACTGTTACACACAATTTACCAAACTCGGTGGGACCGATTCAGAGAACTCGGTCAGACCGATTCAGTTCATAATGTGACCGTTAGGTATTTCGGTGGGACCGATATGATCAACTCGGTGGGACCAATTTCATTAGGGTTAGGGCATAATGTAATCTCGGTGAGACCGATTACACAAACTCAGTAGGACCGATTTTGGTAATAAGCACACACAGAGTTGGTCAGGCAAACTCGGTGGGACCGATTCGCTCGTTTCGGTTGGACCGAAATGTTACGAAGGGGAAACAGAGAGTTTGCATTGCGAACTCGGTGGGACCGATCGCTCATATCGGGGAGACCGA
Organism: Secale cereale; assembly: GCA_902687465.1. Lineage (NCBI taxonomy): Eukaryota > Viridiplantae > Streptophyta > Magnoliopsida > Poales > Poaceae > Secale > Secale cereale. Next base: position 617,359,137 of record LR738709.1, on the reverse strand, counting down.
AATGTTACAAAGGGAAACAGGGAGTTTGCAATCCCATCTCGGTGACACCGAGATCCCTTTCGGTGAGACCGAAATGATTAGGGTTTAGTGGCAGTGGAAGTGGCTATGTCAAATGAACTCGGTGGCGCCGGATAGATCTTTTCGGTGGGGCCGAGTTTGACTTTTGGTTTGGGACATATGTGGATGTGAGAAAGTGGTTGAGGGTTTTTGGAGCATATCACTAATCATTTTGAGCAAGAAACCTATTAAGCAACACCTCATCCCCTTTTAATAGTATTGGCTTTCCTATGGACTCAATGTGATCTTGGATCAGTAAAATAGAAAATGTAGACTCTTGAGCTTGAGCCAATATGTGTCCTTAGCATTTTGAGGGGTCCACATTCCTATTCCATGCCATGCCAATCATTGAACTTTCCTGAAATGTTTATCTTGAGATAGCATTAGTTCAGTGAGCTATATGTTGTTAGTAATTACCAAAACCACCCAGGGATAGTTGCACTTTCAATCTCTCCCTTTTTGGTAATTGATGACAACATATACATCAAAGCTTCGACAAATGATAATAGGATATAAATACATTGTCGCTTTGAGAAGTATGTGATAAACAAGAGCTCCCCCTAAATTTGTGCATTATTTAAAATTTGCGTTTGAATGCACATGCACAATTGATTAGGATCATGGGTTACTCTTCCATGTCACATACATCTTGGTGGAGCGCTCAAAATGATATAAACTGAAAACATGCACTCATCACCAAGCAAAGTGAATGATCATATAAGGATATAAAAGATAGTATCATCCAAGCAAGCATTAAGGTAGCATATGATCAATCACATGATCAAACAAGTATCTCACACACGGACATAGAGTGTAAAGCAAACACGTAATAAAGTTCAACCAAGAGCAAAAGAGACAAAGAGGCAAAATACTCTCTCTTGAAGCCTATGATCTATACATATTTCTCCCCCTTTTGGCAACAAGTTACCAAAAAGTTTGAAAATGCATAGTGCTATGCGTCTCTCAGGCTCGATCTTCGGGAGGTGGTGTAGAGAGAACTCCTAGGACGAATGCTTCAGATGACGTAGTTGGAGCTGGTGGAGTGACTGCTGGAGGTGGCACTGAAGCTGTGGTTGCTGGTGCTGATGTAGTAGCTCTCGTATCAGGAATTGGCACTGTAGCAGACCTCTGACCTCTAGGCACTCGCTGAAATGCATCTGTGGTAGCCTGCCCTCTCCTCTCATGTGCTTCCTCCTGGAGCTGCTCAACTGCAGGCTGGATCTCTGTTACTTTTAGATCAAGACAATAGAACTTAATTTTGATGATCCTCTCCAAGCTCTCCTAATTCCGAGTCAGGGTGGCCAAGCCCTTCTCAATCCTCATAGTTGCTTGAATCAGATATGCCATTTGGTCTTGTTTGGACTTGAGGGTCATTTGAGATGCCTCTGCAACACTTGGCATCTTGGCAGCTTTCTCAGCTCTGGCTTTCTCTCTCTTCTCATGTTCTTGCACTAAAGATGGCTCATTCTCATCCATGACAACAGTGGTGTCCTCAAAGTCTGGATATAGGGGCAGATGTTTCTTGTCCAACAAGTATATGCATGTGCCCATCTTGGAGTTGATGAGCTCCTGAATGTGTGGAGCATAGCCACATGACCTCTTCTGATCTGCAGTAGTCCTCTTGATTGTTTCAACAATCAGACTCATGACTTTGAATTTTTGAGGCACATCAAAAATATGCAACATGTTGATTGAATGATCTCTGATCATCTTGTGATCTCCAGATTTGGGCAACAATGTATGCCTCAAGATAGTGTTGATAGTGGCTAGACCAGACAGTAAGTGATGTACAGATCCAAACTTACGTGTCTCCAAGTCATCATCAGGGATCTCCTTGTACATATTTGCCATAGAGTTGTGGTCTTGCTTCTTCTTGGCATACACATCCAAATCATCTTCATGCTCTTCAGGGGCTTTGATCAGCTTGGCCCACTCATCAACACTCGACTGGCACCTTATACCTTCAGACATCCATACAATTCTACCATCAGGATAAAAGTGAGCTGTGGAGTAGAATTACATGATGAGTTCATCGTTCCATGTGGTCAACTCTTGACCCACAAACTTGTCCACACCACATGCTTTGAAGCTTTCAATCACATTTGGAAAGTTGTCCTCATTGTCCTTGATACAGTCTCAATCAACCCATCTCATGTCACACACTATGGGCTTCTTGTCGAGCAGGACTGTCTCATAGAAATCTTGCTGTTCTTTGGTATGGAACCTGTAGTCCACATAGATACGTCTCCATCATATCTATAATTTTTTATTGTTCCATGCCAATATTCTACAACTTTCATATACTTTTGGCAACTTTTTATACTATTTTTTGGGACTAACATATTGATCCAGTGCCCAGTGCTAGTTCCTGTTTGTTGCATGTTTTTTGTTTCGCAGAATATCCATATCAAACGGATCCAAACGGGATAAAAATGGACAGAGATTTTTTTTGGAATATATGCGAATTCTGGGAAGCGGAACCAACATGAGACGATGCCCGAGTGGGCCACGAGGCAGGGGGCGCGCCCACGAGGGGCATGCGCGCCCTGGGCCCTCGTGGCCACACCGTAAGGCGGTTGATGACCTTCTTTCGCCGCAGGAAAGCTAATATCCGGATAAAAATCGTGTCAAAAATTCAGCCCAATAGGAGTTATGAATCTCCGGGAATATAAGAAACGGTGAAGGGCCAGAATCTGGGAACGTAGAAACAAAGAGAGACAGAGAGACAGATCCAATCTCGGAGGGGCTCTCGCCCCTCCGCCGCCATGGAGGCCATGGAACAGAGGGGAAACCCATCTCCCACCTAGGGAGAAGGTCAAGGAAGAAGAAGGAGGAGGGGGGCTCTCTCTCCCTCGCTTCCGGTGGCACCGGAGTGCCACCGGGGCCATCATCGTGTGACGGCGATCTACACCAACACCTCTGTCATCTTCACCAACATCTCCATCACCTTCCCCCATCTATCTACAGCGGTCCACTCTCCTGCAACCCGTTGTACCCTCTACTTGAACATGGTGCTTTATTCTTCATATTATTATCCAATGATGTGTTGCCATCCTATGATGTCTGAGTAGATTATCGTTGTCCTATTGGTGATTGGTGAATTGCTATGATTGATTTAAATTGCTTGTGGTTATGTTGCTGTCCTTTGGTGCCCATCATATGAGCGCGTGCGTGGATCACACCATAGGGTTAGTTGTATGTTGATAGGACTACGTATTGGAGGGCAAGAGTGACAGAAGCTTCAACGTAGCATAGAAATTGATGCATACGGATTGAAGGGGGACCAATATATCTTAATGCTATGGTTGGGTTTTACCTTAATGAACGTTAGTAGTTGCGGATGCTTGCTAATAGTTCCAATCATAAGTGCATAGAATTCCAAGTCAGGGATGACATGCTAGCAGTGGCCTCTCCCACATAAAACTTGCTATCAGTCTAGTAACGTAGTCAATTGCTTAGGGGCAATTTCACAACTCCTACCACCACTTTTCCACACTCTCTATCACTAACTTTATTGCTTATTTGTCTTAACAGCCCCTAGTTTATATTTACGTGCTCTTTATATTCTTGCAAACATATCCAAAAACACCTACAAAGTACTTCTAGTTTCATACTTGTTCTAGGTAAAGTAAACGTCAAGCGTGCGTAGAGTTGTATCGGTGGTCAATAGAACTTGAGGGAATATTTGTTCTGCCTTTAGCTCCTCGTTGGGTTCGACACTCTTACTTATCGAAAGAGGCTACAACTGATCTCCTACACTTGTTGGTTATCAAGACCTTTTTCTGGCGCCGTTGCTAGGGAGCAATAGCGTGGGGTGAATATTCTTGTGTGTGTGCTTGTTTGCTTTATCACTGAGTAGATTTTATTTGCTGTTCTAAGTTGTTCTCTATCTTTAGTTATGGATATGGAACACGAAATACCAAAAAACTTAGGTGTACTTGCTACTCATGGAGATGGGGAACCTCCTAGAACCCTCGATGCTCATTATGTGAAAGATATTATGTACTACTTTGATAATCCTGAGAAAACCCCATACAACTATGTAATGGGACTAACGTTGGATTAACGTGAATACTTTAGGGATTATTGCTTGACACAAAAAGGGAAACTGTTATGGGATCAAATTCAAATGTTGCATTGGTATGCTCGGCAACTATGCTTGAGATATGATTATACTTGTTGCTCTAGGATGAAGGCTCCACACCTTCCCTTTTCATGCAAATTTAATGATAATAAAACCTTAGCTTCTTATGCTAATGGTATATATGATTATTATGATGTGGAACAAATAGAAGAATTCATTGCTTTTAAGGGTGCTTATGAAATGGAATCTCTGTTTGAAAAGAATGATGCTTTTGATGATGATGTTTCTAGGCCTGAAAATCTTGCTATATTGAAATATTGCTATTTGAATTATGAATATAACTCCGATATTGATGCGTTTATTGAGAAGGTCTCCGCTGTCCAAGAAGAGACTAATATTTTGCATGAGTCTATGGAAGAAGAAATCAATGACATTGTGAGCTCATTGGATGAAAAAGATGAGGAGGAGAGCGAAGAACAAAAGGAGGAAGAGTGGATTAGCTACCCATGCCCACCTTCTAATGAGAGTAACTCTTCAACTCATACATTGTTTAATTTCCCTTCGTGCTTACCGAAGGATGATTGTTATGATGATTGCTATGATCATGTTGATTCTTTTGAAATACCCCCTTTTGATGATGCTTGCTATGCTTGTGGCCAAGATGCCAATATAAATTATGCTTATGGAGATGAACTTGCTATAGTTCCTTATGTTAAACATGAGATAGTTGCTATTGCACCCACACATGATAGTCCTATTATCTTTTTGAATTCTCCAAACTACACTATATTGGTGAAGTTTGCACTTATTAAGGATTATATTGATGGGTTGCCTTTTTCCGTTACACATGATGATTTTGATGAATATAATATGCATGTGCTTGCTGCTCCTACTTGCAATTATTATGAGAGAGGAACTACATCTCCGCCTCTCTATGTTTCCAACATGATAAAATTGCAAGAAACTGCTTATACTATGCATTGGGCTTTACTTGATGTTCATGAATTGTTCTTGTATGACATGCCTATGCATAGGAAGAGAGTTAGACTTCATTTTTGCATAACTCATATCACTTTGTGCTCACTACTAAATGCCAAATCATTGCTAATTAAAATTGGCTTTGATATACCTTGGGATCCGCGTGGATCCATTACTTGATCAGTATATGCCTAGCATAATGGCTTTAAAGAAAGCGCTGCCAGGGAGACAACCCAGAAGTTTAGAGAGTCATTTATTTCTGTTGTGCGCTTTTATAAAGTTTAAAAACAAAAAACAAAAAATAAAGAGGGGAACCTAAAACTTTTTCAAAAAGAAAAGTGAAAGTAAGAAGGACGAGCACCGTTGAAATGGGGGAGCTCCTTGAACTTTGTTCATGCCCATGGAAACTTTGCAAATCTTGAATTACAGAAAATTTTCAATAAAAATAATTATCCCCCTGTACAATTCCATTGTATTATAAAAAATAATGTGCCAAGAGTTTCCTTTAGGATGATTAAACTGCTTGTTGGTTTGTGCGGTGCAAAAACAGAAACTTTAGTTGTAGTGCGCAATTTTACATTTTTTTTACTGGAACGTCGAAAGGATCTGAAACTTTTTTCAAAGTCTTGCTATACAAATTTTTTATTTTTCCTAATTTTGCCATAATTTTTAGGGTTACATAAGTATGGTTAATGTTCAGATTACTACAGACTGTCTTGTTTTCACAGATTGCTGTTATAGCTTCATTATTTGCATATGTTTGAATTCTTGTTGATGCCACCTTGACTTGGGGCCATAGAATTGTGATAGAATACAGTAGGTAATGTTTGTTTATAATTATGCAATAATGTTAGAGCAGTACATGATGGGATTTTATTGATGATATGCACTAACCCCGCCACTAAAAGTTCAGTTAAGTTTTGTGTGGATGAAATGTTCGAAGATCGAGGAGGTCTCGGTGTGAGAAGAAGGGGGAGAGGCAAGAGCTCAAGCTTGGTGATCCCAAGGCACCCCAAGTAAATATTCAATGAGACTCAAGCGTCTAAGCTTGGGGATGCCCCAGAAGGCATCCCATCTTTCTTCAACAAGTATCGATATGTTTTTGGATTCGTTTCATTCACATGATATGCGTAAACTCTTGGAGCGTCGTGTGCTTTTTATTTTTCCTTTTAATAAATGCACCCTGCTGGTATGAGATAGTCCTTGCTTGATTTATAGAATGCTCTTTGCACTTCACTTATATCTTTTGAGTATGGCTTTATAGAATGCTTCATGTGCTTCACTTATATCATTTGAAGTTTGGATTGCCTGTTTCTCTTCACATAGAAAACCACCATTTGTAGAATGCTCTTTTTCTTCACTTATATTTGTCAGAGCATGGGCATAACTTTTGTAGAAAGAATTAAAACTATCTTGCTTCACTTATATCTATTCAGAGAGTTGACAGGAATTGGTCATTCACATGGTTAGTCATAAAATCCTACATAAACTTGTAGATCGCTGAATATGATATGTTTGATTCCTTGCAATAGTTTTGCGATATAGAGATGCTAATATGTGGGAGGAACTAGTGAATGATTATGGTTTAGTAAAAATATTGGTGTTAAGGTTTGTGATTCCCGAAGCATGCACGTATGGTCTCCTAACTATGTAACCAAATTGGCCCGCATTGTATTTTGATTGTTTATCTTTGCGTGAAAGTCGGGGGCGCGCGATGGTTAACTCCTACCAACCTCCCCCCTAGGAGCATGTGTCGTAGTATTTTTGCTTCGAGGGCTAATAGATTTTTCGCAATAAGTATGTGAGTTCTTTATGACTAATGTTGAGTCCATGGATTATACGCACTCTCACCCTTCCACCATTGCTAGCCTCTCTTGTACCGCGCAACTGTCACCGGTACCATACACCCACCATATACCTTCCTCAAAACAGCTACCATACCTACCTATTATGGCATTTCCATAGCCATTCCGAGATATATTGCCATGTAACTCCACTGTTCCGTTTATTATGACACGCACCATCATTGTCATATTGCCTTGCATGATCGTAAGATAGCTAGCATGATGTTTCCATGGCTTGTCCATTTTTTGATGTCATTGCTACGCTAGATCATTGCACATCCCGGTACACTGTCGGAGGCTTTCATATAGAGTCATATTTTTGTTCTAGTATCGAGTTGTAAGTAAATAGAAGTGTGATGATCATCATTATTAGAGCATTGTCCCTTGAAAAAAATGTAAAGGCCAAAAGAAAAGAAAAAAAGAAAGCCCAGATAAAAAAAGGAAGGCCCAAAAAAAGAAAGAAAAAGGAAAAAAGGGACAATGCTACTATCTTTTTTTCCACACTTGTGCTTACAAGTAGCACCATGATCTTCATGATAGAGAGTCTCCTATGTTGTCACTTCCATATACTAGTGGGAATTTTCATTATAGAACTTGGCTTGTATATTCCAACGATGTGCTTCCTCAAATGCCCTAGGTCTTCATGAGCAAGCATGTTGATGCACACCCACTAGTTTTCTTTTGAGCTTTCATACACTTATAGCTCTAGTGCATCCGTTACATGGCAATCCCTACTCACTCACATTGATATATATTGATGGGCATCTCCATAGCCCATTGATACGCCTAGTCGATGTGAGACTTTCTCCCTCCTTTTGTCTACTACCACCTTCTATTCCACCCATAGTGCTATGTCCATGGCTCACGCTCATGTATTGCGTGAAGAGTTGAAAAAGTTCGAAAAATTAAAGTATGAAAACTATTGCTTGGCTGACACCGGGATGGGCATGAGGGGTACCTTGTGTTAAGAATAGGGAGCATAAAAGACTATATGATTTTGTAGGGATAACGTTCTTTAGCATTGATATTTTGAAAGACTTGATTGTTTGTTGGGATGCCCGAGTATTAAATTCTTTTATGTCAAATGATAGACTATTGCTTTGAATCACTCGTGTCTTAATATTCATGCCATGATTAGATTACATGATCAAGATTATGCTAGGTAGCATTCCACATCAAAAATTATCTTTTTTATCATTTACCTACTCGAGGACGAGCAGGAATTAAGCTTGGGGATGTTGATACGTCTCCGTCGTATCAATAATTTTTTATTGTTCCATGCCAATATTCTACAACTTTCATATACTTTTGGTAACTTTCTATACTATTTTTTGGGACTAACATATTGATCCAGTGCCCAGTGACAGTTCCTGTTTGTTGCATGTTTTTTGTTTCGCTGAATATCCATATCAAACGGAGTCCAAACGGAATAAAAACGGACGGAGATTTTTTTTTGGAACCTATGCGAATTTTGGGAAGCGGAACCAACATGAGACGATGCCCGAGTGGGCCACGAGGCAGGGGGCGCGCCCTGGGCCCTCGTGGCGACACCGTAAGGCGGTTGATGCCCTTCTTTCTCCACAAGAAAGCTAATATCCGGATAAAAATCGTGTCAAAAAATCAGCCCAATCGGAGTTACGGATCTCCGGGAATATAAGAAACGGTGAAGGGCCAGAATCTGGGAACACAGAAACAAAGAGAGACATAGAGACAGATCCAATCTCGGAGGGGCTCTCGCCCCTCCGCTGCCATGGAGGCCATGGAACAAAGGGGAAACCCATCTCCCACCTAGGGAGAAGGTCAAGGAAGAAGAAGAAGGAGGGGGGCACTCTCCCCTCGCTTCCGGTGGCACCGGAGTGCCACCGGGGCCATCATCGTGTGACGGCGATCTACACCAGCACCTCTGTCATCTTCACCAACATCTCCATCACCTTCCCCCATCTATCTACAGTGGTCCACTCTCCCGCAACCCGCTGTACCCTCTACTTGAACATGGTGCTTTATGCTTCATATTATTATCCAATGATGTGTTGCCATCCTATGATGTCTGAGTAGATTATCGTTGTCCTATTGGTGATTGGTGAATTGCTATGATTGATTTAAATTGCTTGTGGTTATGTTGCTGTCCTTTGGTGCCCATCATATTGTTGGGGAACATAGTATTTCAAAATTTTCCTACGATCACGCAAGATCTATCTACCAGATGCATAGCAACGAGAGGGGAGAGTGTGTCTACGTACCCTCGTAGACCGAAAACGGAAGCGTCTAGTGATGCGGTTGATGTAGTCGAACTTCTTCGCAATCCAACCGATCAAGCACCGAACGTACGGCACCTCCGCGTTTAGCACACATTCAGCTTGATGACGTCCCACGAGCTCTTGATCCAGTTGAGCTTCACGGGAGAGTTTCGTCAGCACTACGGCGTGGTGACGGATATGATGAAGCTACCCACGCAGGGCTTCGCCTAAGCACTGCAACGGTATGATCGAGGTGTGTTCCTGTGGAGGGGGGCACCGCACACGGCTAGAACAATGTTTCTTCTGTGTCTTTGGGTGCCCCCTGCCCCCGTATATAGAGGAGCAAGGGGGAGGTCCGACTAGGCCCTTGGGGCGCGCCAGGGAGTAGGAATCCTACTCCTAGTAGGAATAGGAATCCCCTTTCCTATTCCTACTAGGAGTAGGAAAGGAAGGGGGAGAGAAGAAAAAAGAAGAGGGGCGCCTCCCCCCTTTCCTAGTCCAACTAGGATTCCTAGGGGGAGGGTGCGGCCAGCCCTATGGGGCTACCTCTCTCTTTCCCTCAATGGCCCACTATGGCCCATACTCCCTCGAGGGGGGGGGGTTCCTGTAACCCCCTCCGGCACTCCGGTTAAATCTGAAACTTTTCCGGAACACTTCTGGTGTCTGAATATAGTCGTCCAATATATCAATCTTTACGTCTCGGACATTCCGAGACTCCTTGTCATGTCCATGATCTCATCTGGGACTCCAAACTACCTTCGGTACATCAAAACTCATAAACTCATAATACCATCGTCATCAAACGTTAAGCGTGCGGACCCAATAGGTTCGAGAACTATGTAGACATGACCGAGACTCATCTCCGGTCAATAACCAATAGCGGAACCTGGATGCTCATATTGGCTCCTACATATTCTACGAAGATCTTTATCGGCCAAACCGCATAACAACATACGTTGTTCCTTTTGTCATCGGTATGTTACTTGCCCGAGATTCGATCGTCGGTATCTCAATACCTAGTTCAATCTCGTTACCGGCAAGTCTCTTTACTTGTTCCGTAATACATCATCCCGTGACTAACTCATTACTCATTTGCTTGCAAGGCTTATTATGATGTGTATTACCGAGAGGGCCCAGAGATACCTCTCCGACACTCGGAGTGACAAATCCTATTCTTGATCTATGCCAACACCATGAACACCTTCGGAGACACCTGTAGAGCATCTTTATAATCACCCAGTTACGTTGTGACGTTTGATAGCACACAAGGTGTTCCGCCGGTATACGGGAGTTGCATAATCTCATAGTCATAGGAACATGTATAAGTTATGAAGAAAGCAATAGCAGTAAAACTAAACGATCATAGTGCTAAGCTAAGAGATGGGTCTTGTCCATCACATCATTCTCCTAATGATGTGATCTAATTGATCAAATGACAACTCATGTCTATGGCTAGGAAACATAACCATCTTTGATCAATAAGCTAGTCTAGTAGAGGCATACTAGGGATATACTGTTTTGTCTATGTATTCACACATGTACTAAGTTTCCGGTTAATACAATTCTAGCATGAATAAAAGACATTTATCATGATATAAGGAAATACAAATAACATATTTATTATTGCCTCTAGGGAATATTTCCTTCAGTCTCCCACTTGAACTAGAGTCAATAATCTAGATTACAAATTAATGATTCTAACACCCATGGAGTCTTGGTGCTGATCATGTTTTGCCCATGGAAGAGGCTTAGTCAACGGGTCAGCAACATTCAGATCCGTATGTATCTTGCAAATTTCTATGTCTCCCTCCTTTACTTGATAGCAGATGGAATTGATGCGTCTTTTGATGTGCTTTGTTCCCTTGTGAAACCTAGATTCCTTCGCCAAGGCTATTGCTCCAGTGTTGTCACAAAAGATTTTCATTGGACCCGATGCACTAGGTATCACACCTAGATCGGATATGAACTCCTTCATCCAGAGTCCTTCATTTGCTGCTTCCGAAGCAGCTATGTATTCTGCTTCACACGTAGATCCCGCCACGACGCTCTGCTTGGAACTGCACCAACTGACAGCTCCACCGTTTAATAAAAATACATATTCGGTTTGTGACTTAGAGTCATCCGGATCAGTGTCAAAGCTTGAATCGACATAACCGTTTACGACGAGCTCTTTGTCACCTCCATATACGAGAAACATAAAATTTGTCCTTTTCAGGTACTTCAGGATGTTATTGACCGCTGTCCAATGATCCACTCCTGGATTACTTTGGTACCTCCCTGCTAGACTTATAGCAAGGCACACATCAGGTCTGGTACACATCATTGCATACATGGTAGGTCCTATGGCCGAGGCATAGGGAATGACTTTCATTTTCTCTCTATCTTCTGCAGTGGTCGGGCATTGAGTCTTACTCAACTTCACACCTTGTAACACAGGCAAGAACCCTTTCTTTGACTGATCCATTTTGAACTTCTTCAAAACTTTATCAAGGTATGTGCTTTGTGAAAGTCCAATTAAGCGTCTTGATCTATCTCTATAGATCTTGATGCCTAATATGTAAGCAGCTTCACCGAGGTCTTTCATTGAAAAATTCTTATTCAAGTATCCTTTTATGCTATCCAGAAATTCTATATCATTTCCAATCAACAATATGTCATCCACATATAATATCAGAAATGCTATAGAGCTCCCACTCACTTTCTTGTAAATACAGGCTTCTCCAAAAGTCTGTATAAAACCATATGCTTTGATCACCTCATCAAAGCGTATATTCCAACTCCGAGATGCTTGCACCAGTCCATAGATGGATCGCTGGAGCTTGCACACTTTGTTAGCGGCTTTAGGATCGGCAAAACCTTCTGGTTGCATCATATACAACTCTTCTTTGAGATATCCATTCAAGAATGCAGTTTTGACATCCATTTGTTAGATTTCATAATCATACTCGGACAGACTTAAGCATCACTACGGGTGAGAAAGTCTCATCGTAGTCAACTCCTTGAACTTGTCGAAAACCTTTCGCAACAAGTCGAGCTTTGTAAACAGTAACATTACCGTCAGCGTCGGTCTTCTTCTTGAAGATCCATTTATTTTCGATGGCTTGCCGATCATCGGGCAAGTCAACCAAAGTCCGTACTTTGTTCTCATACATGGATCCCATCTCAGATTTCATGGCCTCAAGCCATTTTGCGGAATTTGGGCTCATCATCGCTTCCTCATAGTTCGTAGTTTCATCATGGTCTAGTAACATGACTTCCAGAACTGGGTTACCGTACCACTCTGGTGCGGAACGTACTCTGGTTGATCTACGAATGTCGGTGTACTAAGGTAGGGGTACCTCAGTACCCCAACTTGTGCACGGACAGTAGCAGCTTCCCGCGGCAGGGCCTACCACGTGCTTGCCGGAGACCTTCCTGCTCCATATAAAACCATTCAAAAACAAAGTATACAAGACAGAAGATCAAGACTCCGGCAAGTGGAGCTTGCCGAGAAGGCCGTCCCAGGCTCAAGATTACCTCACTAGCACAAGACCCTGGCAAGAGGAGCTTGCCAGGAAGGCCAGAAGATTACACTTCAGAAGACATGCCTCGGCGCGACGTGCGCCCCGGCAGGGCCCGGAGAGCGACAAGCTTCAGAGCCCGACAAGCTCCCGGGCCCGGCAAGGTCAAGACCCCGGCAAGGTGCTTGCCGGGGAGAGTTACGCTGTGTGCCCGCGCTCCAGCTCATCGAACCACGCGTCGCCCTGGGGCCACTCCAGGGACGCGTGGCGGATGGCTGTGCAGCCTGGGGGACACGGTGGCACTCCACGGTGGTAAAGCCATCGCCGTGGCAAACGGAGACGCAAGGGCGGGCGCTTTTGGGGTCGACGGTGACGGGCATTAAATGCTCTTGTCCCCCACTGTCAAAGTAGGTGATGACCACTGTTCATGCACTGTTGCTCCACTATTCCCGCACTGTTCCAACTACCACCACTATTACATTTTTACCATTTCTCCTACGTTGACACCTGTCGGTGACCCCTTGAGCTATAAAAGGAGGCCCATGCACAACGTAGAAAGGGTTCGGAACCTAGATCGCTCACTCGCTCGGTGTAGCTAGTTCTTCAAGCTCCCGAGCTCCCCAACTCAATACAATCTAAGCAGGAGTAGGGTTTTACGCGTCCATCGCGGCCCGAACCTGGGTAAACTGCCCGCGTGCTCACCACGATCTGCTCTTTGTGCTCCCTCCGCTCCCTCACCGCAACGACAAGGGGCTCCGGTCCCATAGGTGTTCGTGGTGGACAGTTTCCACCGACAATCAAAACAAAACAAGAACAACAAGATATTAGTATAAACAAGTTCACCAAGCGCGCCCGACAAGTGGAAAGATCAAGCCCAGACTTACGCTGGGGGCTGCGCTGGGGGCTGCTCCTCGGAGCAGCGCTCGGGTCCGGCAAGCTCGTCGCCGGGGCGTCCCCTGTCGCCGCGACGGGCGAGTCATCCTCGACCTCGACGATGGGAACCTTGGCCTTTTTCGCCGCTCGCTGGGCCAGGGTCCTGAAATCAAAGCAAGAAGCAAGATCAGAATCAACAAAAGAAGAATCAAGACAAAGCTAAGGAAGAAGCAAAAACTTTAAGTTCTTACTCCTGTTCCTCGTCGCCGTCGTCATCGCTCAGGGCAGAGAAGTCGAACGCCACCTGAGGCAAGTCCGCGCGAGGGGCAGGAGGCGAAGGCTCCCTCGGGCGCTTGGCAGTCCCCGGGGCTGGGGGCTGCGAAGACCCCGCCCCTGTGGACGCCGAGGCCCGGGGAGCGGGCGGAGCAGCCGCTCCGCTCTGTGAAGACCCTCCTCCGCTTGGCGCTGACATGCGGGGCGCCTCCGCCGTGGCTCGTGTGCGGGTCGCCCCCGTCATGGTTGGAGCGCCGGGCGCTCCCGTCGCAGCTTGGCTTCCCCGGGTAGCTCTCGCCGCCTGGCGAGCTGGTTGTTGTCGGGGCGCCTGCGCCCTTGTCCCCGTCGTCGCCTTGCGGAGGCGCTTCAGCGGAGATCGCCTGGGACTTGCCCGGGGCGGGGAGGTCTTCGATGACGAAGAAAGGTCGTCGTTGTAGAGCCCCAGGGATCCATCGGAGTCCTCGCCGGCCCCGGCGTCCTCCTCCTCCTCCTCGGCTGGCTCGCTGGGCCCAGCGCCCTGCCCTGCGGCCGTTCTCCCTCCGGCGCCTCCGCCCCCTCCGGCGCCTCCGCTCCCTGCGGCGCCTCTGTTTCCTCCGGCAACGCCGCCTCTCGCCGCGGCCTCGGTCACGATTCCGGGGATCCCGGAGTGCCTCAAAGAAGGGACCCCGGCGAGCTCGTCGGGAGGAAGCTGCAGCAGCCTGCGGATCTCCGCCTCCTCTGCTTGGCAGGACGCATCCGCAGCCTCTGCCTCCTCAACTGTGAAGCCGAACTCTCCTGCCGCTGCGGCTACAGCGGCCTCCTCTACCTGAGAAGCTATATAAGCAATCTCCTGGTCGGTGGTGTCCCGGGTGAGCCCCTTGATCTCATCCTTGTTCTTCGGCACCTCCACCAGGTTGTCGAAGAAGCTCATGATGTCTGCTGCCTTGGGCGGTATCCATGTGTGGTCCACGCCATGCGAGTCACATGCGGGCTTCATGGCGCGAAGAGGATCCCGGGCCGTGCTGTTGCAGAGGGGCACCACTCACCGGGGAGCTCTGAACCACTCTGGGTGGGCCGGGTCGTGCTTAAAAAGTTCCCGGACCATCCCCTTCAGCTCCAGCGCCGTGAAGTTGTAATTTAGCCCTGGGCGCAGCCTCATTATGTCCGCCGCATTGCCGTACTCCCATGATGGCCTTTTTCTCTCCTGTAGAGGGGCAATGCGGCGGCGGAGGAAGTCTGTTCCTACCTCTCCGACGGACAACTTTGCTACCCGAAGACGAAGAATTCTGATGAGGGCGACGTTGAGCTTGATGTCGTCCGAGTCCACCTCACTCCAGTCCCTGCCGCGCACGATGGCTGTTGTGCGCGGCGCGGTAAAAGGTTGCGGCTCGTCCTCAACTACCCAGCACCAGTCCGCGTGCCACTCCTCCCACTTGCCGCGGAGTTCCCCCGGCAAGTAGGACTCTTTCTTGTTCAAGCGGAAGACCCAAGAGATTCCTCCGGAGAGGGGAGCGCCGGCCTCTACTCTAGGCGTAAAGAAATGCCTAAACAGCGCTACATTCGGATAGATCCCAATATAGTTTTCGCACAGATGTGCGAAAACCGCCATCGTGAGGATGGCGTTGGGGGTGAAGTCTAGAAGGTGGAGGTTGTAGGTATTCATGATATCACAGAAGAATTCAGAAAAAGGGGGACAGAGGCCGCAGTGGAAGAAAGCAGCAAAGAAGAAATACCCGCCGGGGTACGAGTCCTTGGCGGCGGCCGGATAGACTCGGGTGCGGGGATGCGCCTTGGTCTTCTTGGCCCAGAACAAGTAGTACTTGTTCCAGAGTTCCCGCGCGCTGAGCCGCGGCGCGAAGACGACATTCCTCTTCCGCAGAAGAGCAAGCCTCGCCGCCTGCTCGGATTTCTCCTTCTTGGTCTTCTCCGCCTTTGACTTCTCGGTCTTCGGGGCCATGGCGGAGGCGGCGAGGGAAGGAGGGACGAAGAATCCGGCGGCGCCGCGGATGCGGAAGACGGCGGAGGAGGTGTGGAGGCGGAGCGCAAAGGGGAATTTCTGGAGATGGAAGAAGAAGCAATGAAAGCATAGGAGGGGAACCGCTCCTGCTTCCTCTGCTTTTATGGGGAAGTGGGGGACGTTTCGCCCTTTCCATTAAAAGAACGTGGCCACGTCCCATCCCATGACGCCGCAATCGACGCGTGCCGTTACGGAGGGACGCGGCGGATGCGGAAGTGGATTCGGCGCGCCGTGGGCCGCGCGTGCCCGTGCACTGTTTTGGGCCTGGCCCAACAGCGCTCGGCACCGTGTGTGGCCCAGGCCCGGGGGCTCCTGTCGGTGTACTAAGGTAGGGGTACCTCAGTACCCCAACTTGTGCACGGACAGTAGCAGCTTCCCGCGGCAGGGCCTACCACGTGCTTGCCGGAGACCTTCCTGCTCCATATAAAACCATTCAAAAACAAAGTATACAAGACAGAAGATCAAGACTCCGGCAAGTGGAGCTTGCCGGGAAGGCCGTCCCAGGCTCAAGATTACCTCACTAGCACAAGACCCTGGCAAGAGGAGCTTGCCAGGAAGGCCAGAAGATTACACTTCAGAAGACATGCCTCGGCGCGACGTGCGCCCCGGCAGGGCCCGGAGAGCGACAAGCTTCAGAGCCCGACAAGCTCCCGGGCCCGGCAAGGTCAAGACCCCGGCAAGGTGCTTGCCGGGGAGAGTTACGCTGTGTGCCCGCGCTCCAGCTCATCGAACCACGCGTCGCCCTGGGGCCACTCCAGGGACGCGTGGCGGATGGCTGTGCAGCCTGGGGGACACGGTGGCACTCCACGGTGGTAAAGCCATCGCCGTGGCAAACGGAGACGCAAGGGCGGGCGCTTTTGGGGTCGATGACGACGGGCATTAAATGCTCTTGTCCCCCACTGTCAAAGTAGGTGATGACCACTGTTCATGCACTGTTGCTCCACTATTCCCGCACTGTTACAACTACCACCACTATTACATTTTTACCCTTTCTCCTACGTTGACACCTGTCGGTGACCCCTTGAGCTATAAAAGGAGGCCCATGCACAACGTAGAAAGGGTTCGGAACCTAGATCGCTCACTCGCTCGGTGTAGCTAGTTCTTCAAGCTCCCGAGCTCCCCAACTCAATACAATCTAAGCAGGAGTAGGGTTTTACGTGTCCATCGCGGCCCGAACCTGGGTAAACTGCCCGCGTGCTCACCACGATCTGCTCTTTGTGCTCCCTCCGCTCCCTCACCGCAACGACAAGGGGCTCCGGTCCCATAAGTGTTCGTGGTGGACAGTATCCCCCGACAACGAAGTTCAGCAGAAACTTGATCTGAAGTTTCATGATCATTATCATTAGCTTCCTCACTAATTGGTGTAGAAATCACTGGAACTAATTTCTGTGATGTACTACTTTCCAACTCGGGAGAAGGTACAATTACCTCATCAAGTTCCACTTTCCTCCCACTCACTTCTTTCGAGAGATACTCCTTCTCTAGAAAGGATCCATTCTTAGCAACGAATATCTTGCCTTCGGATCTGTGATAGAAGGTGTACCCAACAGTCTCTTTTGGGTATCCTATGAAGACACATTTCTTTGACTTGGGTTCGAGCTTATCAGGTTGAAGCTTTTTCACATAAGCATCGCAGCCCCAAACTTTAAGAAATGACAACTTTGGTTTCTTGCCAAACCATAGTTCATATGGCGTCGTCTCAACGGATTTAGATGCTGCCCTATTTAACGTGAATGCAGCTGTCTCTAAAGCATAACCCCTGGCCCACCTCTGGCCGCCCCCTTTTGCATATATGCTCTCCGTTATCCAAAAACCCTAGAGACGGGAATTTTTACGGAGTTCCGCCGCCGCTCTGTGGCGGAAACCTACAGAGAAGAAAAGGCCATCTCCGGCAGGCAGATTCCGCCGGGGAGATCACCTCCCGGAAGGGGAGATCGTCGCCATCGTCATCACCATCGTCACGGGCATCATCGAGATCATCATCAACATCATCCCCAACACCAGCACCATCTCCATCTTCATCCAAATCTCATCTTACAATCGTAACTTGTGTTGTAACTCGTACTACCTATCCTCTCTACTCCATCGGTGTTGATTACTACTTTGTGATGAATGCTATTGAGTTTTGTTGGAGAAATATTATTATGTCCAGATTGTTTATCACCTATTTATCCCCATTGATCATGATCTCCTTTATGTCTCGTGAGTAGTTACCTTAGTTCTTGAGGACATGGGGAAAGTCTTGTTGTTAGTAGTCATATGCTGTTGAAGTAATATGTGTTGTTTGATACTTAAGTTGCGTTGTCATTCTACTAGTGGTGTTGTGTGAGTCAAACACCCAACACTTCGCCTTATTAAGGACCTAGGAGAATACATTGTGTATAAAGAATGCTTATGGTGGGTTGCCGGAGTGACAGAAACCTGAACCCCAGTTCGCACGCTTTTGCATAAGGGAATAATGGATCCTCGATCGTATTGCTATGGTTAGGCTTTTGCCTTAAATAATATCTTGTATTTGCGGATGCTTGCAAGGTGTTTAATCATAAGAGTGCACTCATCTTAGTCTAGAGAGTGTACTAGCATAGATCCACCCACTCAACACTTATCAACACATAACATAGTATCGATACGGAATACGGTGAAAGCACATGACTACCTCTCCCGTGTGTCCTCAGGAACGCTTTAGTCTTTATAAGTTCAGTTGCTAGGCCTCTCCTTTGCTAAGAAAGGATTGGGCCACTTGTTACTCTCAGTGCCTTTTACATTGCTTGCTTTTACCTTCCTGTTGCCTATATCGAGAAAACCCCTAAAAAGTTATCTTTCAGTGCTTGCAGTAATTTCTTGCTCAGAATCGCTTATCAATACCTTCTGCTCCTCGTTGGGTTCGACATTCTTACTTATCGAAAACGCTGCAATAGATCCCTTACGGTTGTGGGTCATCAGTAGTCAAACCATGAGTAGGGCAGTTCTTGACAAGAGATTTCATGCGTTCCCAAGCTTGGGCAACGTGTTCATTATCCAATTGTTTAAAATTCATTATGTTACTCCTTAATTGGATAATTTTAGCAGGGGGATAGTACTTCCCAATAAAGGCATCCTTGCACTTGTCCCAAGAATCTATACTATTCCTAGGCAAGGATTGAAACCAGATTTTAGCTCCTCCTCTCAAGGAGAAAGGAAAAAGCTTAAGCTTAACAATATCACCATCTACTTCTTTGTACTTTTGCATATCACAGAGCTCAACAAAATTATTTAAGTGCAAAGCAGCATCATCTCCAGCACCGGAGAATTGATCTTTCATAACTAGGTTCAGTAAAGTAGGTTTAATCTCATAAGAAGGTGCTGAAGTGGCAGGTGTAGCAATAGGCGTGCAGATAAAGTCATTGTTGTTATGACTAGTGAAGTCACACAACTTGGTGTTCTCGGTGGAACCCATAGCAGCAGCAAGCAAGATAACTATTTTTGTGATTTTTGGTAAGGGACACTAAAGCAAAAACTGAAAGGTAAACTAACAAGACTAAAAAGCAAAGATAAAAGATAGCGTGCAACTCCCCTATCTTGAAGAGTGGAGTCCCTGGCAACGGCGCCAGAAACTTGCTTGATGGCTTCTCGCCCCTCGTTGGTTACCCCAAGTGGAAGGTTGAGATGTAGCGTAGCGGCAAATTTCCCTTGGCAAAGGTACCAAGGATCGAATCCCGTGAGACTCCGAGGGTCGACAAGTAGGTGTCAACGGCGCCAGAAACTTAGCGGTTGATGGGACCTGCACACAGATACAGATAACTTTGCTCCCAACGAGTACAGAGAGGTTGTCAATCCCTCTGGCCTTGTTCTTTACAAAGGATCAAACACAAGAGATAATAATGATAGCTATGACTGCAACTAGGAAATAAAAATAGGAAGTAAATAGAAGGTGTGATCAGCGGTGGTAATATGGACCGGGGTCCCATGATGTTCACTAGTGATGTCTCTCTCCCAAAAGACGATAAAACAGCAAAGCGAGGTAAACAAATTACAGCTGGGCAATTGACAGGATTATGTGCGCAAACCAATGCTAACTATGCTGCAAAGAAAGGTAGAGGCTCAAAAGCATGGGCGGTACGCCAAGGCAAGTAGACCGAAATCCATCTGCATTTACTACTAATCATCCACCTTGAGATATCTATCCAGAACATCTCGCTGGTATTAAGTTGCGAATCCCACCCAAAGTGTAAACTCAAAGCAACAGACAACTGCATTAAAAGAACTTTGCGTAAAGTAAACAATCCTTGCACCCGCAAGTACAAGCACCGTTGTTTTCTCCCTTGTGGCAACAGCACATCCCCTAGACTCATGTTTCTGTCACTCAAGCTAGTCATCAGGGGGCATGAACCCACAATCAAGCATAACGCTCCCTCTTGGAGTTACTAACTACTACTTGGCCAAAGCAATAAACAGCAACGGAGAACATGCAAGAATTACTCAAGAACAAAGATATAAAAGAGGTGAATCAAATATATTACTCAAACACAATCTGAACATAGTCTCATAATCCATCAGATCCCAGCAAACTCACCAAAGCAACAGCAGAAAGATTACATATGTGCCTCGATCATGTAGGGCAGCTCACGAGGTCTAAACCATGAAGAGCAAAGAGGGGAGGAGAACATCACATAGCTACTGATCATGGACCCATGGTCCAAGGTGGACTACTCATGACTCATCCGGGAAGCGTCCATGGTGGTGGAGAAGCTCCCGGTGGTGGTTCTCCCCTCCGGCAGGGTGCCGGGAAGAGTTCTCCTGATGCTCCCGATCTTGGAAGCGCTGCGACGGCGGAACAGAGGCGAGATCGCGAAAAAGGGTTCTGTCCTCGAGGCTTTCGGGACGAGAGGGATATATATGCGAAGGGGGGCAGCCAGAGGCGGAGCAGGGGCCGCGCCAGGTGGCCGCCTGGGCCTCCCCTGGCTCCCCTCTGGCCCATCTTTGGTTCTTCGCGAAGCTTCCTGTACGCTGATTTTTCCTATATTTTTCCTGGAATTTTTGGAGCACTTTTAATATGGGGGAAACCGGAAATAGAAAAACAGCAGAAAACAGGAACTGGCACTGTGGTGCACTGAGTTCATAGGTTAGTCCAAATATGATCAAAAGTGTATGGAAGTGCATCAATATCATAGCAATATCACACAAAAGAAGCATGGAGCAAGCAGAAATTATAGATACGTTTTGGGCGTATCATAGGTCAAACATAGGTCCCTTGAAAGTTAGCTCAAAAAGTGTCCTCAAGGTCTTCCCATTTGTCGATCGAGTTCTCTAGCAAGCTATTAAGCCAATGTCGAGCTGAACCCTTGAGCTTTAATGGCAAATACTTGATCGTGTGGAGGTCATCGCCACGGGCCATGTGGATATGCATGAGAAAGTCATCTATCCATACAGCTGGGTTTTAAGTTTTGTCGTACAACTCAATGTTGATCGGCTTGAATCCTTCTAAAAAATGGTGTTGCATCACCTCATCCGTGAAGAACATGGGGTGAGTTGCTCCATGGACCCAAGTTGTAGTATGTCGGGCGTCAGATGTAGCAACCGTCTGATCATGTGTGTAAGTGTGTGCATTACTGTAATGCCATAGTTCTCTGTAGGATGAAAGTATGTCTAGAGGGGGGGTGATTAGACTACTTAACCAAATAAAAATCTAGCATTTTCCCAATTTTAATTCTTGGCAGATTTTAGCAACTTAGCACAAGTCAAGCAATCAACCTACACATGCAATTCTAAGAGTATAGCAGCGGAATGTAAAGCAATTGCATATGAAGGTAAATGGAGGAGTTTGGAGGGAGCAAACGCAAGTGTAGACATGGATGTTTTTGTCGTGGTTCCTATAGGTGGTGCTATCGTACATCCACATTGATGGAGACTTCAACCCATGAAGGGTAACGGCTGCGCGAGTCCACGGAGGGCTCCACCCACGAAGGGTCCACGAAGAAGCAACCTTGTCTATCCCACCGTGGCCATCGCCCACAAAGGACTTGCCTCACTGGGGTAGATCTTCACGAAGTAGGTGATCTCCTTACCCGTACAAACTCCTTGGTTCAACTCCACAATCTTGTTGGAGGCTTCCAAGTGACACCTAACCAATCTAGGAGACACCACTCTCCAAATGGTAATAGACGGTGTGTTGATGATGAACTCCTTGCTCAAATGCTTCAACTAATAGTCTCCCCAACACTCAAACAGCTCTTCACAGATTTGGATATGGTGGAAGAATGATTTGAGTGGAAAGCAACTTGGGAAGGCTAGAGAACAAGATTCATATGGTAGGAATGGAATATCTTGATCTCAACACTTGAGTAGGTGGTTCTCTCTCAGAACATGTATGATGGAAGTGTAGGTATGTTCTGATGGTTCTCCTCACGAATGAAGAGTGGGTGGAGGGGTATATATAGCCTCCACACAAAAATCCAACTGTTACACACAATTTACCAAACTCGGTGGGACCGATTCAGAGAACTCGGTCAGACCGATTCAGTTCATAATGTGACCGTTAGGTATTTCGGTGGGACCGATATGATCAACTCGGTGGGACCAATTTCATTAGGGTTAGGGCATAATGTAATCTCGGTGAGACCGATTACACAAACTCAGTAGGACCGATTTTGGTAATAAGCACACACAGAGTTGGTCAGGCAAACTCGGTGGGACCGATTCGCTCGTTTCGGTTGGACCGAAATGTTACGAAGGGGAAACAGAGAGTTTGCATTGTGAACTCGGTGGGACCGATCGCTCATATCGGGGAGACCGAAATGTTACAAAGGGAAACAGGGAGTTTGCAATCCCATCTCGGTGAGACCGAGATCCCTTTCGGTGAGACCGAAATGATTAGGGTTTAGTGGCAGTGGAAGTGGCTATGTCAAATGAACTCGGTGGCGCCGGATAGATCTTTTCGGTGGGGCCGAGTTTGACTTTTGGTTTGGGACATATGTGGATGTGAGAAAGTGGTTGAGGGTTTTTGGAGCATATCACTAATCATTTTGAGCAAGAAACCTATTAAGCAACACCTCATCCCCTTTTAATAGTATTGGCTTTCCTATGGACTCAATGTGATCTTGGATCAGTAAAATAGAAAATGTAGACTCTTGAGCTTGAGCCAGTATGTGCCCTTAGCATTTTGAGGGGTCCACATTCCTATTCCATGCCATGCCAATCATTGAACTTTCCTGAAATGTTTATCTTGAGATAGCATTAGTTCAGTGAGCTATATGTTGTTAGTAATTACCAAAACCACCCAGGGATAGTTGCACTTTCAATCTCTCCCTTTTTGGTAATTGATGACAACATATACATCAAAGCTTCGACAAATGATAATAGGATATAAATACATTGTCGCTTTGAGAAGTATGTGATAAACAAGAGCTCCCCCTAAATTTGTGCATTATTTAAAATTTGCGTTTGAATGCACATGCACAATTGATTAGGATCATGGGTTACTCTTCCATGTCACATACATCTTGGTGGAGCGCTCAAAATGATATAAACTGAAAACATGCACTCATCACCAAGCAAAGTGAATGATCATATAAGGATATAAAAGATAGTATCATCCAAGCAAGCATTAAGGTAGCATATGATCAATCACATGATCAAACAAGTATCTCACACACGGACATAGAGTGTAAAGCAAACACGTAATAAAGTTCAACCAAGAGCAAAAGAGACAAAGAGGCAAAATACTCTCTCTCGAAGCCTATGATCTATACATATTTCTCCCCCTTTTGGCAACAAGTTACCAAAAAGTTTGAAAATGCATAGTGCTATGCGTCTCTCAGGCTCGATCTTCGGGAGGTGGTGTAGAGAGAACTCCTAGGACGAATGCTTCAGATGACGTAGTTGGAGCTGGTGGAGTGACTGCTGGAGGTGGCACTGAAGCTGTGGTTGCTGGTGCTGATGTAGTAGCTCTCGTATCAGGAATTGGCACTGTAGCAGACCTCTGACCTCTAGGCACTCGCTGAAATGCATCTGTGGTAGCCTGCCCTCTCCTCTCATGTGCTTCCTCCTGGAGCTGCTCAACTGCAGGCTGGATCTCTGTTACTTTCAGATCAAGACCATAGAACTTAATTTTGATGATCCTCTCCAAGCTCTCCTAATTCCGAGTCAGGGTGGCCAAGCCCTTCTCAATCCTCATAGTTGCTTGAATCAGATATGCCATTTGGTCTTGTTTGGACTTGAGGGTCATTTGAGATGCCTCTGCAACACTTGGCATCTTGGCAGCTTTCTCAGCTCTGGCTTTCTCTCTCTTCTCATGTTCTTGCACTGAAGATGGCTCATTCTCATCCATGACAACAGTGGTGTCCTCAAAGTCTGGATATAGGGGCAGATGTTTCTTGTCCAACAAGTATATGCATGTGCCCATCTTGGAGTTGATGAGCTCCTGAATGTGTGGAGCATACCCACATGACCTCTTCTGATCTGCAGCAGTCCTCTTGATTGTTTCAACAATCAGACTCATGACTTTGAATTTTTGAGGCACATCAAAAATATGCAACATGTTGATTGAATGATCTCTGATCATCTTGTGATCTCCAGATTTGGGCAACAATGTATGCCTCAAGATAGTGTTGATAGTGGCTAGACCAGACAGTAAGTGATGTACAGATCCAAACTTATGTGTCTCCAAGTCATCATCAGGGATCTCCTTGTACATATTTGCCACAGAGTTGTGGTCTTGCTTCTTCTTGGCATACACATCCAAATCATCTTCATGCTCTTCAGGGGCTTTGATCAGCTTGGCCCACTCATCAACACTCGACTGGTACCTTATACCTTCAGACATCCATACAATTCTACCATCAGGATAAAAGTGAGCTGTGGAGTAGAATTACATGATGAGTTCATCGTTCCATGTGGTCAACTCTTGACACACAAACTTGTCCACACCACATGCTTTGAAGCTTTCAATCACATTTGGAAAGTGGTCCTCATTGTCCTTGATATAGTCTCAATCA
Organism: Secale cereale; assembly: GCA_902687465.1. NCBI lineage: Eukaryota > Viridiplantae > Streptophyta > Magnoliopsida > Poales > Poaceae > Secale > Secale cereale. Next base: position 617,334,323 of record LR738709.1, on the reverse strand, counting down.
ACCCATCTCATGTCACACACTATGGGCTTCTTGTCGAGCAGGACTGTCTCATAGAAATCTTGCTGTTCTTTGGTATGGAACCTGTAGTCCACATAGATACGTCTCCATCATATCTATAATTTTTTATTGTTCCATGCCAATATTCTACAACTTTCATATACTTTTGGCAACTTTTTATACTATTTTTTGGGACTAACATATTGATCCAGTGCCCAGTGCTAGTTCCTGTTTGTTGCATGTTTTTTGTTTCACAGAATATCCATATCAAACGGATCCAAACGGGATAAAAATGGACAGAGATTTTTTTGGAATATATGCGAATTCTGGGAAGCGGAACCAACATGAGACGATGCCCGAGTGGGCCACGAGGCAGGGGGCGCGCCCACGAGGGGCATGCGCGCCCTGGGCCCTCGTGGCCACACCGTAAGGCGGTTGATGCCCTTCTTTCGCCGCAGGAAAGCTAATATCCAGATAAAAATCGTGTCAAAAATTCAGCCCAATAGGAGTTACGAATCTCCGGGAATATAAGAAACGGTGAAGGGCCAGAATCTGGGAACGTAGAAACAAAGAGAGACAGAGAGACAGATCCAATCTCGGAGGGGCTCTCGCCCCTCCGCCGCCATGGAGGCCATGGAACAGAGGGGAAACCCATCTCCCACCTAGGGAGAAGGTCAAGGAAGAAGAAGGAGGAGGGGGGCTCTCTCCCCCTCGCTTCCGGTGGCACCGGAGTGCCACCAGGGCCATCATCGTGTGACGGCGATCTACACCAACACCTCTGTCATCTTCACCAACATCTCCATCACCTTCCCCCATCTATCTACAGCGGTCCACTCTCCTGCAACCCATTGTACCCTCTACTTGAACATGGTGCTTTATGCTTCATATTATTATCCAATGATGTGTTGCCATCCTATGATGTCTGAGTAGATTATCGTTGTCCTATTGGTGATTGGTGAATTGCTATGATTGATTTAAATTGCTTGTGGTTATGTTGCTGTCCTTTGGTGCCCATCATATGAGCGCGTGCGTGGATCACACCATAGGGTTAGTTGTATGTTGATAGGACTACGTATTGGAGGGCAAGAGTGACAGAAGCTTCAACGTAGCGTAGAAATTGATGCATACGGATTGAAGGGGGACCAATATATCTTAATGCTATGGTTGGGTTTTACCTTAATGAACGTTAGTAGTTGCGGATGCTTGCTAATAGTTCCAATCATAAGTGCATAGAATTCCAAGTCAGGGATGACATGCTAGCAGTGGCCTCTCCCACATAAAACTTGCTATCAGTCTAGTAACGTAGTCAATTGCTTAGGGGCAATTTCACAACTCCTACCACCACTTTTCCACACTCTCTATCACTAACTTTATTGCTTATTTGTCTTAACAACCCCTAGTTTATATTTACGTGCTCTTTATATTCTTGCAAACATATCCAAAAACACCTACAAAGTACTTCTAGTTTCATACTTGTTCTAGGTAAAGTAAACGTCAAGCGTGCGTAGAGTTGTATCGGTGGTCAATAGAACTTGAGGGAATATTTGTTCTGCCTTTAGCTCCTCGTTGGGTTCGACACTCTTACTTATCGAAAGAGGCTACAACTGATCTCCTACACTTGTGGGTTATCAAGACCTTTTTCTGGCGCCGTTGCTAGGGAGCAATAGCGTGGGGTGAATATTCTTGTGTGTGTGCTTGTTTGCTTTATCACTGAGTAGATTTTATTTGCTGTTCTAAGTTGTACTCTATCTTTAGTTATGGATATGGAACACGAAATACCAAAAAACTTAGGTGTACTTGCTACTCATGGAGATGGGGAACCTCCTAGAACCCTCGATGCTCATTATGTGAAAGATATTATGTACTACTTTGATAATCCTGAGAAAACCCCATACAACTATGTAATGGGACTAACGTTGGATTAATGTGAATACTTTAGGGATTATCGCTTGACACAAAAAGGGAAACTGTTATGGGATCAAATTCATATGTTGCATTGGTATGCTCGGCAACTATGCTTGAGATATGATTATACTTGTTGCTCTAGGATGAAGGCTCCACACCTTCCCTTTTCATGCAAATTTAATGATAATAAAACCTTAGCTTCTTTTGCTAATGGTATATATGATTATTATGATGTGGAACAAATAGAAGAATTCATTGCTTTTAAGGGTGCTTATGAAATGGAATCTCTGTTTGAAAAGAATGATGCTTTTGATGATGATGTTTCTAGGCCTGAAAATCTTGCTATATTGAAATATTGCTATTTGAATTATGAATATAACTCCGATATTGATGCGTTTATTGAGAAGGTCTCCGCTGTCCAAGAAGAGACTAATATTTTGCATGAGTCTATGGAAGAAGAAATCAATGACATTGTGAGCTCATTGGATGAAAAAGATGAGGAGGAGAGCGAAGAACAAAAGGAGGAAGAGTGGATTAGCTACCCGTGCCCACCTTCTAATGAGAGTAACTCTTCAACTCATACATTGTTTAATTTCCCTTCGTTCTTACCGAAGGATGATTGTTATGATGATTGCTATGATCATGTTGATTCTTTTGAAATACCCCTTTTTGATGATGCTTGCTATGCTTGTGGCCAAGATGCCAATATAAATTATGCTTATGGAGATGAACTTGCTATAGTTCCTTATGTTAAACATGAGATAGTTGCTATTGCACCCACACATGATAGTCCTATTATCTTTTTGAATTCTCCAAACTACACTATATTGGTGAAGTTTGCACTTATTAAGGATTATATTGATGGGTTGCCTTTTTCCGTTACACATGATGATTTTGATGAATATAATATGCATGTGCTTGCTGCTCCTACTTGCAATTATTATGAGAGAGGAACTACATCTCCGCCTCTCTATGTTTCCAACATGATAAAATTGCAAGAAACTGCTTATACTATGCATTGGGCTTTACTTGATGTTCATGAATTGTTCTTGTATGACATGCCTATGCATAGGAAGAGAGTTAGACTTCATTTTTGCATAACTCATATCACTTTGTGCTCACTACTAAATGCCAAATCATTGCTAATTAAAATTGGCTTTGATATACCTTGGGATCCGCGTGGATCCATTACTTGATCACTATATGCCTAGCATAATGGCTTTAAAGAAAGCGCTGCCAGGGAGACAACCCGGAAGTTTAGAGAGTCATTTATTTCTGTTGTGTGCTTTTATAAAGTTTAAAAACAAAAAACAAAAAATAAAGAGGGGAACCTAAAACTTTTTCAAAAAGAAAAGTGAAAGTAAGAAGTACGAGCACCGTTGAAATGGGGGAGCTCCTTGAACTTTGTTCATGCCCATGGAAACTTTGCAAATCTTGAATTACAGAAACTTTTCAATAAAAATAATTATCCCCCTGTACAATTCCATTGTATTATAAAAAATAATGTGCCAAGAGTTTCCTTTAGGATGATTAAACTGCTTGTTGGTTTGTGCGGTGCAAAAACAGAAACTTTAGCTGTAGTGCGCAATTTTACATTTTTTTTACTGGAACGTCGAATGGATCTGAAACTTTTTTCAAAGTCTTGCTATAAAATTTTTTGATTTTTTCTAATTTTGCCATAATTTTTAGGGTTACATAAGTATGGTTAATGTTCAGATTACTATAGACTGTCCTGTTTTCACAGATTGCTGTTATAGCTTCATTATTTGCATATGTTTGAATTCTTGTTGATGCCACCTTGACTTGGGGCCATAGAATTGTGATAGAATACAGTAGGTAATGTTTGTTTATAATTATGCAATAATGTTAGAGCAGTACATGATGGGATTTTATTGATGATATGCACTAACCCCGCCACTAAAAGTTCAGTTAAGTTTTGTGTGGATGAAATGTTCGAAGATCGAGGAGGTCTCGGTGTGAGAAGAAGGGGAAGAGGCAAGAGCTCAAGCTTGGTGATCCCAAGGCACCCCAAGTAAATATTCAAGGAGACTCAAGCGTCTAAGCTTGGGGATGCCCCGGAAGGCATCCCATCTTTCTTCAACAAGTATCGATATGTCTTTGGATTCGTTTCATTCACATGATATGCGTAAACTCTTGGAGCGTCGTGTGCTTTTTATTTTTCCTTTTAATAAATGCACCCTGCTGGTATGAGATAGTCCTTGGTTGATTTATAGAATGCTCTTTGCACTTCACTTATATCTTTTGAGTATGGCTTTATAGAATGCTTCATGTGCTTCACTTATATCATTTGAAGTTTGGATTGCCTGTTTCTCTTCACATAGAAAACCACCATTTGTAGAATGCTCTTTTTCTTCACTTATATTTGTCAGAGCATGGGCATAACTTTTGTAGAAAGAATTAAAACTATCTTGCTTCACTTATATCTATTCAGAGAGTTGACAGGAATTGGTCATTCACATGGTTAGTCATAAAATCCTACATAAACTTGTAGATCGCTGAATATGATATGTTTGATTCCTTGCAATAGTTTTGCGATATAGAGATGCTAATATGTGGGAGGAACTAGTGAATGATTATGGTTTAGTAAAAATATTGGTGTTAAGGTTTGTGATTCCCGAAGCATGCACGTATGGTCTCCTAACTATGTAACCAAATTGGCCCGCATTGTATTTTGATTGTTTATCTTTGCGTGAAAGTCGGGGGCGCGCGATGGTTAACTCCTACCAACCTCCCCCCTAGGAGCATGTGTCGTAGTATTTTTGCTTCGAGGGCTAATAGATTTTTTGCAATAAGTATGTGAGTTCTTTATGACTAATGTTGAGTCCATGGATTATACGCACTCTCACCCTTCCACCATTGCTAGCCTCTCTTGTACCGCGCAACTGTCACCGGTACCATACACCCACCATATACCTTCCTCAAAACAGCTACCATACCTACATATTATGGCATTTCCATAGCCATTCCGAGATATATTGCCATGTAACTCCACTGTTCCGTTTATTATGACACGCACCATCATTGTCATATTGCCTTGCATGATCGTAAGATAGCTAGCATGATGTTTCCATGGCTTGTCCATTTTTTGATGTCATTGCTACGCTAGATCATTGCACATCCCGGTACACTGTCGGAGGCATTCATATAGAGTCATATTTTTGTTCTAGTATCGAGTTGTAAGTAAATAGAAGTGTGATGATCATCATTATTAGAGCATTGTCCCTTGAAAAAAATGTAAAGGCCAAAAGAAAAGAAAAAAAGAAAGGCCAAATAAAAAAAGGAAGGCCCAAAAAAAGAAAGAAAAAGGAAAAAAGGGACAATGCTACTCTCTTTTTTTCCACACTTGTGCTTACAAGTCGCACCATGATCTTCATGATAGAGAGTCTCCTATGTTGTCACTTCCATATACTAGTGGGAATTTTCATTATAGAACTTGGCTTGTATATTCCAACGATGGGCTTCCTCAAATGCCCTAGGTCTTCATGAGCAAGCATGTTGATGCACACCCACTAGTTTTCTTTTGAGCTTTCATACACTTATAGCTCTAGTGCATCCGTTACATGGCAATCCCTACTCACTCACATTGATATATATTGATGGGCATCTCCATAGCCCATTGATACGCCTAGTCGATGTGAGACTTTCTCCCTCCTTTTGTCTACTACCACCTTCTATTCCACCCATAGTGCTATGTCCATGGCTCACGCTCATGTATTGCGTGAAGAGTTGAAAAAGTTCAAAAAATTAAAGTATGAAAACAATTGCTTGGCTGACACCGGGATGGGCATGAGGGGTACCTTGTGTTAAGAATAGGGAGCATAAAAGACTATATGATTTTGTAGGGATAACGTTCTTTAGCATTGATATTTTGAAAGACTTGATTGTTTGTTGGGATGCCCGAGTATTAAATTCTTTTATGTCAAATGATAGACTATTGCTTTGAATCACTCGTGTCTTAATATTCATGCCATGATTAGATTACATGATCAAGATTATGCTAGGTAGCATTCCACATCAAAAATTATCTTTTTTATCATTTACCTACTCGAGGACGAGCAGGAATTAAGCTTGGGGATGTTGATACGTCTCCGTCGTATCTATAATTTTTTATTGTTCCATGCCAATATTCTACAACTTTCATATACTTTTGGTAACTTTCTATACTATTTTTTGGGACTAACATATTGATCCAGTGCCCAGTGACAGTTCCTGTTTGTTGCATGTTTTTTGTTTCGCTGAATATCCATATCAAACGGAGTCCAAACGGAATAAAAACGGACAGAGATTTTTTTTGGAACCTATGCGAATTTTGGGAAGCGGAACCAACATGAGACGATGCCCGAGTGGGCCACGAGGCAGGGGGTGCGCCCTGGGCCCTCGTGGCGACACCGTAAGGCGGTTGATGCCCTTCTTTCTCCACAAGAAAGCTAATATCCGGATAAAAATCGTGTCAAAAAATCAGCCCAATCGGAGTTACGGATCTCCGGGAATATAAGAAACGGTGAAGGGCCACAGAAACAAAGAGAGACATAGAGACAGATCCAATATCGGAGGGGCTCTCGCCCCTCCGCTGCCATGGAGGCCATGGAACAGAGGGGAAACCCATCTCCCACCTAGGGAGAAGGTCAAGGAAGAAGAAGAAGGAGGGGGGCACTCTCCCCTCGCTTCCGGTGGCACCGGAGTGCCACCGGGGCCATCATCGTGTGATGGCGATCTACACCAGCACCTCTGTCATCTTCACCAACATCTCCATCACCTTCCCCCATCTATCTACAATGGTCCACTCTGCCGCAACCCGCTGTACCCTCTACTTGAACATGGTGCTTTATGCTTCATATTATTATCCAATGATGTGTTGCCATCCTACGATGTCTGAGTAGATTATCGTTGTCCTATTGGTGATTGGTGAATTGCTATGATTGATTTAAATTGCTTGTGGTTATGTTGCTGTCCTTTGGTGCCCATCATATTGTTGGGGAACATAGTATTTCAAAATTTTCCTACGATCACGCAAGATCTATCTACCAGATGCATAGCAACGAGAGGGGAGAGTGTGTCTACGTACCCTCGTAGACCGAAAACGGAAGCGTCTAGTGACGCGGTTGATGTAGTCGAACTTCTTCGCAATCCAACCGATCAAGCACCGAACGTACGGCACCTCCGCGTTCAGCACACATTCAGCTTGATGACGTCACACGAGCTCTTGATCCAGTTGAGCTTCACGGGAGAGTTTCGTCAGCACTACGGCGTGGTGACGGATATGATGAAGCTACCCACGCAAGGCTTCGCCTCAGCACTGCAACGGTATGATCGAGGTGTGTTCCTGTGGAGGGGGGCACCGCACACGGCTAGAACAATGTTTCTTCTGTGTCTTTGGGTGCCCCCTGCCCCCGTATATAAAGGAGCAAGGGGGAGGTCCGACTAGGCCCTTGGGGCGCGCCAGGGAGTAGGAATCCTACTCCTAGTAGGAATTGGAATCCCCTTCCCTATTCCTACTAGGAGTAGGAAAGGAAGGGGGAGAGAAGAAAAAAGAAGAGGGGCGCCTCCCCCCTTTCCTAGTCCAACTAGGATTCCTAGGGGGAGGGTGCGGCCAGCCCTATGGGGCTACCTCTCTCTTTCCCTCAATGGCCCACTATGGCCCATAATCCCTCGGGGGGAGGGGGGGTTCCTGTAACCCCCTCCGGCACTCCGGTTAAATCTGAAACTTTTCCGGAACACTTCTGGTGTCTGAATATAGTCGTCCAATATATCAATCTTTACGTCTCGGACATTTCGAGACTCCTTGTCATGTCCATGATCTCATCCGGGACTCCAAACTACCTTCGGTACATCAAAACTCATAAACTCATAATACCATCGTCATCAAACGTTAAGCGTGCGGACCCAATAGGTTCGAGAACTATGTAGACATGACCGAGACTCATCTCCGGTCAATAACCAATAGCGGAACCTGGATGCTCATATTGGCTCCTACACATTCTACGAAGATCTTTATCGGCCAAACCGCATAACAACATACGTTGTTCCTTTTGTCATCGGTATGTTACTTGCCCGAGATTCGATCGTCGGTATCTCAATACCTAGTTCAATCTCGTTACCGGCAAGTCTCTTTACTTGTTCCGTAATACATCATCCCGTGACTAACTCATTAGTCATTTGCTTGCAAAGCTTATTATGATGTGTATTACCGAGAGGGCCCAGAGATACCTCTCCGACACTCGGAGAGACAAATCCTATTCTTGATCTATGCCAACACCATGAACACCTTCGGAGACACCTGTAGAGCATCTTTATAATCACCCAGTTACGTTGTGACGTTTGATAGCACACGAGGTGTTCCGCCGGTATACGGGAGTTGCATAATCTCATAGTCATAGGAACATGTATAAGTTATGAAGAAAGCAATAGCAGTAAAACTAAACGATCATAGTGCTAAGCTAAGAGATGGGTCTTGTCCATCACATCATTCTCCTAATGATGTGATCTAATTGATCAAATGACAACTCATGTCTATGGCTAGGAAACATAACCATCTTTGATCAATAAGCTAGTCTAGTAGAGGCATACCAGGGATATACTGTTTTGTCTATGTATTCACACATGTACTAAGTTTCCGGTTAATACAATTCTAGCATGAATAAAAGACATTTATCATGATATAAGGAAATACAAATAACATATTTATTATTGCCTCTAGGGCATATTTCCTTCAGTCTCCCACTTGAACTAGAGTCAATAATCTAGATTACAAATTAATGATTCTAACACCCATGGAGTCTTGGTGCTGATCATGTTTTACCCATGGAAGAGGCTTAGTCAACGGGTCTGCGACATTCAGATCCGTATGTATCTTGCAAATTTCTATGTCTCCCTCCTTTACTTGATAGCAGATGGAATTGATGCGTCTTTTGATGTGCTTTGTTCCCTTGTGAAACCTGGATTCCTTCGCCAAGGCTATTGCTCCAGTGTTGTCACAAAAGATTTTCATTGGACCCGATGCACTAGGTATCACACCTAGATCGGATATGAACTCCTTCATCCAGAGTCCTTCATTTGCTGCTTCCGAAGCAGCTATGTATTCTGCTTCACACGTAGATCCCGCCACGACGCTCTGCTTGGAACTGCACCAACTGACAGCTCCACCGTTTAATAAAAATACATATCCGGTTTGTGACTTAGAGTCATCCGGATCAGTGTCAAAGCTTGAATCGACATAACCGTTTACGACGAGCTCTTTGTCACCTCCATATACGAGAAACATAAAATTTGTCCTTTTCAGGTACTTCAGGATGTTATTGACCGCTGTCCAATGATCCACTCCTGGATTACTTTGGTACCTCCCTGCTAGACTTATAGCAAGGCACACATCAGGTCTGGTACACATCATTGCATACATGGTAGGTCCTATGGCCGAGGCATAGGGAATGACTTTCATTTTCTCTCTATCTTCTGCAGTGGTCGGGCATTGAGTCTTACTCAACTTCACACCTTGTAACACAGGCAAGAACCCTTTCTTTGACTGATCCATTTTGAACTTCTTCAAAACTTTATCAAGGTATGTGCTTTGTGAAAGTCCAATTAAGCGTCTTGATCTATCTCTATAGATCTTGATGCCTAATATGTAAGCAGCTTCACCGAGGTCTTTCATTGAAAAATTCTTATTCAAATATCCTTTTATGCTATCCAGAAATTCTATATAATTTCCAATCAACAATATGTCATCCACATATAATATCAGAAATGCTACAGAGCTCCCACTCACTTTCTTGTAAATACAGGCTTCTCCAACAGTCTGTATAAAACCATATGCTTTGATCACCTCATCAAAGCGTATATTCCAACTCCGAGATGCTTGCACCAGTCCATAGATGGATCGCTGGAGCTTGCACACTTTGTTAGCGGCTTTAGGATCGGCAAAACCTTCTGGTTGCATCATATACAACTCTTCTTTGAGATATCCATTCAAGAATGCAGTTTTGACATCCATTTGTTAGATTTCATAATCATACTCGGACAGAATTAAGCATCGCTACGGGTGAGAAAGTCTCATCGTAGTCAACTCCTTGAACTTGTCGAAAACCTTTCGCAACAAGTCGAGCTTTGTAAACAGTAACATTACCGTCAGCGTCGGTCTTCTTCTTGAAGATCCATTTATTTTCGATGGCTTGCCGATCATCGGGCAAGTCAACCAAAGTCCATACTTTGTTCTCATACATGGATCCCATCTCAGATTTCATGGCCTCAAGCCATTTTGCGGAATTTGGGATCATCATCGCTTCCTCATAGTTCGTAGTTTCATCATGGTCTAGTAACATGACTTCCAGAACTGGGTTACCGTACCACTCTGGTGCGGAACGTACTCTGGTTGATCTACGAAGTTCAGCAGAAACTTGATCTGAAGTTTCATGATCATTATCATTAGCTTCCTCACTAATTGGTGTAGAAATCACTGGAACTAATTTCTGTGATGTACTACTTTCCAACTCGGGAGAAGGTACAATTACCTCATCAAGTTCCACTTTCCTCCCACTCACTTCTTTCGAGAGATACTCCTTCTCTAGAAAGGATCCATTCTTAGCAACGAATATCTTGCCTTCGGATCTGTGATAGAAGGTGTACCCAACAGTCTCTTTTGGGTATCCTATGAAGACACATTTCTTTGACTTGGGTTCGAGCTTATCAGGTTGAAGCTTTTTCACATAAGCATCGCAGCCCCAAACTTTAAGAAATGACAACTTTGGTTTCTTGCCAAACCATAGTTCATAAGGCGTCGTCTCAACGGATTTAGATGCTGCCCTATTTAACGTGAATGCAGCTGTCTCTAAAGCATAACCCCAAAACGATAGTGGTAAATCGGTAAGAGACATCATAGACCGCACCATATCTAATAAAGTACGGTTATGATGTTCGGACACACCATTATGTTGTGGTGTTCCGGGTGGTGTGAGTTGTGAAACTATTCCACATTGTTTCAAATGAAGACCAAACTCGTAACTCAAATATTCACCTCCACGATCAGATCGTAGGAACTTTATTTTCTTGTTACGGTGATTCTCTACTTCACACTGAAATTCTTTGAACTTTTCAAATGTTTCGGACTTGTGTTTCATCAAGTAGATATACCCATATCTGCTCAAATCATCAGTGAAGGTCAGAAAATAATGATACCCGCCGCGAGCTTCAACACTCATCGGTCCACATACATCAGTATGTATGATTTCCAACAAATCTGTTGCTCGCTCCATTGTTCCGGAGAACGGAGTTTTAGTCATCTTGCCCATGAGGCATGGTTTGCAAGCACCAAGTGATTCCAAAAGTCCATCACTATGGAGTTTCTTCATGCGCTACAATATTATGAATATGTGTATCACTACAATCGAGATCCAACACGAATAGACCACTCTTCAGGGGTGAATGACCATAAAAGATATTATTCATAAAAATAGAACAACCATTATTCTCATATTTAAATGAATAACCGTCTCACAGCAAACAAGATCCAGATATAATGTTCATGTTCAACGCTGGCACCAAATAACAATTATTTAGGTCTAAAACTAATCCCGAAGGTAGATGTAGAGGTAGCGTGCCGACAGCGATCACATCAACTTTGGAACCATTTCCCACGCGCATCGTCACCTCGTACTTAGCCAATCTTCGTTTAATCCGTAGTCCCTGTTTCGAGATACAAATATTAGCAACCGAACCGGTATCAAATACCCAGGTACTACTACGAGCATTAGTAAGGTACACATCAATAACATGTATATCACATATACCTTTGTTCACCTTGCCATCCTTCTTATCCGCCAAATACTTGGGGCAGTTCCGCTTCCAGTATCCAGTCCCTTTGCAGTAGAAGCACTCATTTTCAGGCTTGGCTCCAGACTTGGGTTTCTTTGCGGGAGTAGCAATTCTCTTGCTATTCTTCTTGAAGTTCCCCTTCTTTCCCTTGCTCTTTTTCTTGAAACTAGTGGTCTTGTTAACCATCAACACTTGATGATCCTTTTTTATTTCTACCTCCGCAGCCTTGAGCATAGCGAAGAGCTCGGGAATTGTCTTTTGCATACCTTGCATATTATAGTTCATCACGAAGCCTTTATAGCTTGGTGGCAATGATTGAAGAACTCTATCAATAACATTATCCTCATCAACTTTGCAACCAAGTTGAGTCATATGATTGTAGTACCCAGACATTCTGAGCAAGTGTTCACTGATAGAACTATTCTCCTCCATCTTGTAGCTATAGAACTTATTGGAAATCTCATATTTCTCAATCCGGACATTTGCTTGAAATATTAACTTCAACTCCTGGAACATCTCATATGCTCCATGACGTTCAAAATGTCGTTGAAGTCCCGGTTCCAAGCCGTAAAGCATGGCACACTGAACTATCGTGTAGTCATCAGACCGCGTCTGCCAGACGTTCAAAGCGTCTACATTAGTGGGAGGGGGCTTGTAACCAAGCGGTGCTTCAAGGACATAATTCTTCTGTGCAGCAATGAGGATAATCCTCAAGTTACGGACCCAGTCCGTGTAATTGCTACCATCATATTTCAACTTAGCTTTCTCTAGGAATGCATTAAAATTCAAAGGAACGGTAGCATGGGCCATTGATCTATAACAACATAGATATGCAAAAAAAACTATCAGGACTAAGTTCATGATAAATTAAAGTTCAATTAATCATATTACTTAAAGAACTCCCACTTAGATAGACATCCCTCTGGTCATCTAAATGATCACGTGATCCAAATCAACTAAACCATGTTCGATCATCACGTGAGATGGAGTAGTTTTCAATGGTGAACATCTTATGTTGATCATATCTACTATATGATTCACGCTTGACCTTTCGGTCTCCAGTGTTCCGAGGCCATATCTGCATATGCTAGGCTCGTCAAGTTTAACCCGAGTATTCTACGTGTGCAAAACTGGCTTACACCCGTTGTATGTGAACGTAGAGCTTATCACACCCGATCATCACGTGGTGTCTCGGCACGACGAACTTTCGCAACGATGCATACTCAGGGAGAACACTTATACCTTGAAATTTTGTAAGGGATCATCTTATAATGCTACTGCCGTACTAAGCAAAATAAGAAGCATAATAAGATAAACATCACATGCAATCAAAATATGTGACATGATATGGCCATCATCATCTTGTGCTTTTGATCTCCATCTCCAAAGCACCGTCATGATCACCTTCGTCACTGGCGCGACACCTTGATCTCCATCGTAGCATCGTTGTCGTCTCGCCAACTATTGCTTCCACGACTATCGCTACAGCTTAGTGATAAAGTAAAGCAATTACATGGTGACTGTATTTCATACAATAAAGCGACAACCATATGGCTCCTACCAGTTGCCGATAACTTTACAAAACATGATCATCTCATACAATAACGTATAACTCATCATGTCTTGACCATGTCACATCACAACACGCCCAGTAAAAATAAGTTAGACGTCCTCTATTTTGTTGTTGCAAGTTTTACGTGGATGCTACGGGATTAGCAAGAACCGTCGTTCTTACCTACGCATACAAAAACCACAACGATTTTTTTTCAAGTATGTGATGTTTTAACCTTCACAAGGACCGGGCGTAGTCACACTTGATTCAGCTAAAGTGATAGAGACAGACACCCGCAAGTCACCTTTAAGCAACGAGTGCTCATAACGGTGAAACCAGTCTCGCGTAAGCGTACGCGTAATGTCGGTCCGGGCCACTTCATCTCACAATACCGCCGAACCAAAGTATGACATGCTGGTAAGCAGTATGACATGCTGGTAAGCAGTATGACATCCTGGTAAGCAGTATGACTAGTATCGTCCACAACTCCCTTGTGTTCTACTCGTGCATATCTTCTACGCATAGACCTGGCTCATGATGCCACTATTGGGGAACGTAGTCTTTCAAATATTTCCTACGATCACGCAAGATCTATCTACCAGATGCATAGCAACGAGAGGGGAGAGCGTGTCTACGTACCCTCATAGACCGAAAATGGAAGCGTCTAGTGACGCGGTTGATGTAGTCGAACTTCTTCGCGATCCAACCGATCAATCACCGAACGTACGGCACCTCCACGTTCAGCACACGTTCAGCTTGATGATGTCCCATGAGCTCTTGATCCAGTTGAGCTTCACGGGAGAGTTTCGTCAGCACTACGGCGTGGTGACGGATATGATGAAGTTACCAACGCAGGGCTTCGCCTAAGCACTGCAACTGTATGACCGAGGTGTGTTTCTATGGAGGGGGGCATCGCACACGGCTAGAACAATGTTTCTTCTGTGTCTTTGGGTGCCCCTGCCCCCGTATATAAAGGAGCAAGGGGAGGTGCGGCTAGGACCTTGGGGCGCGCTAGGGAGTAGGAATCCTACTCCTAGTAGGAATAGGAAACCTCTTTCATATTCCTACTAGGAGTAGGAAAGGAAGGGGGAGAGAAGAAGGAAGAAGAGGGGCGCCTCCCCCCTTTCCTAATCCAACTAGGATTCCTAGGGGGAGGGTGTGGCCAGCCCTATGGGCTGCCTCTCTCTTTCCGTCAATGGCCCACTATGGCCCATACTCCCTCGGGGGGTTCCGGTAACCCCCTCCGGCACTCCTGTTAAATTCGAAACTTTTCCGGAACACTTCCGGTGTCCGAATATGGTCGTCCAATATATCAATCTTTATGTCTCGGACATTCCAAGACTCCTCGTCATGTCCGTGATCTCATCCGGGACTCCGAACTACCTTCGGTACATCAAAACTCATAAACTCATAATAACGATCGTCATCAAACGTTAAGTGTGCGGACCCTACGGGTTCGAGAACTATGTAGACATGACCGAGACTCATCTCCGGTCAATAACCAATAGCAGAACCTGGATGCTCATATTGGTGCCTACATATTCTACGAAGATCTTTAACGGTCAAACCGCATAACAGCATATGTTGTTCCTTTTGTCATCGGTATGTTACTTGCCCGAGATTCGATCGTCAGTATCTCAATACCTAGTTCAATCTCGTTACCGGCAAGTCTCTTTACTCGTTCCGTAATACATCATCCCGTGACTAACTCATTAGTCATTTGCTTGCAAGGCTTATTATGATGTGTATTACCGAGAGGGCCCAGAGATACCTCTCCGACACTCGGAGTGACAAATCCTATTCTGTTGGGGAACGTAGTATTTTCAAAATTTTCCTACGATCACGCAAGATCTATCTACTAGATGTATAGCAACGAGAGGGGAGAGTGTGTCTACGTACCCTCGTAGACCGGGAGCGGAAGCGTCAAGTGACGCGGTTGATCTAGTCGAACTTCTTCGCGATCCAACCGATCAAGCACCGAACGTACGGCACCTCCGCGTTCAGCACACGTTCAGCTTGATGACGTCCCACGAGCTCTTGATCCAGTTGAGCTTCACGGGAGAGTTTCGTCAGCACGATGGCGTGGTGACAGATATGATGTATCTACCGGCGCAGGGCTTTGCCTAAGCACTGCAACGGTATAACCGAGGTGTGTTTCTGTGGAGGGGGCACCGCACACGGCTAAAACAATTCAACTTGTGTGTCCTTGGGTGCCCCCCTGCCCCCGTATATAAAAGAGCAAGGGGTGAGGCCGGACGGCCCTCTATGGTGCGGCTAGGAAAGCAATCCTACTAGGAATAGGATTGCAATCCTATTCCTAGTAGGAGTCCACCAAGAAGGAGAGGGGGAAGGAAGGAGAGGGAGAGGGAGAGGGAAAGAGGGGCCGCGCCCCCCTCCCCTAGTCCTATTCGGACTGCCCCTAGGGAGGGGGCGCGCCACCTCCTGGCTGCTGCCCTCTCTCTCCCCTATGGCCCACCAGGGCCCATCATTCCCCCGGGGGTTTCCGGTAACCCCCCCCGGCACTCCGGTAAATTTCGAAAGTTTACAGAACACTTCCGGTGTCCGAATATATTCGGCCAATATATCAATCTTTACAACTCGCACATTCCGAGACTCCTCGTCATGTTCGTGATCTCATCCGGGACTCCGAACTACCTTCGGTACATCAAAACTTATACACTCATAATACCGATCGTCATCAAACGTTAAGCGTGCGGACCCTACGGGTTGGAGAACTATGTAGACATGACTGAGACTCATCTCCGGTCAATAACCAATAGCGGAACCTGGATGCTCATATTGGCTCCTACATATTCTACGAAGATCTTTACCGGTCAAACCGCATAACAACATATGTTGTTCCTTTTGTCATCGGTATGTTACTTGCCCGAGATTCGATCGTCGGTATCTCTATACCTAGTTCAATCTCGTTAACGGCAAGTCTCTTTACTCGTTTCGTAATACATCATCTCGTGACTAACTCATTAGTCTTTTGCTTGCAAGGCTTATTATGATGTGCATTACCGAGAGGGCCCAGAGATACCTCTCCGACACTAGGAGTGACAAATCCTAGTCTTGATCTATGCCAACAGCACGAACACTTTCGGAGACACCTGTAGAGCATCTTTATGATCACCCAGTTACGTTGTGACGTTTGATAGCACACAAGGTGTTCCTACGGTATTCGGGAGTTGCATAATCTCATAGTCATAGGAACATGCATAAGTCATGAAGAAAGCAATAGCAGTAAAACTAAACGATCATAGTGCTAAGCTAACGGATGGGTCTTGCCCATCACATCATTCTCGTAATGATGTGATCCCGTTGATCAAATGACATCTCATGTCTATGGTTAGGAAACATAACCATCTTTGATCAATGAGCTAGTCTAGTAGAGGCATACTAGGGACACTCTGTTTTGTCTATGTATTCACACATGTACTAAGTTTCTGGTTAATACAATTTTAGCATGAATAATAAACAATTATCATTATATAAGGAAATGTAAATAACAACTTTATTATTGCCTCTAGGGCATATTTCTTCAGTCTCCCACTTGCACTAGAGTCAATAATCTAGCTCACATCGCCATGTGATTTAATACCGATAGTTCACATCGTTATGTGAATAACACCCATAGTTCACATCGCCATGTGACCAACACCAAAAGGGTTTACTAGAGTCAATAATCTAGTTCACATCGCTATGTGATTAATACCCAAGAGTAATAAGGTGTGATGTTTTGCTTGTGAGAGAAGTTTAGTCAACGGGTCTGTCACATTCAGATCCGTATGTATTTCGCAAATTCTATGTCTACAATGCTCTGCATAGAGCTACTCTAGCTAATTGCTCCCACTTTCAATACGCATCCAGATTGATACTTAGAGTCATCTGGATTTAGTGTCAAATCTTGTATCGGCGTAACCCTTTACGACGAACTCTTTATCACCTCCATAATCGAGAAACAATTCCGTAGTCATCCTGTTACTAAGGATAATTTTGACCGTTGTACAGTGATCTACTCCTGGATCACTATTGTACCCCCTTGACAAACTCATGGCAAGGTACACAACATGTTTGGTACACAACATGGCATACTTTATAGAACCTATGGCTGAGGCATAGGGAATGACTTTCATTCTCTCTATATTTTTCTGCCGTGGTCTGGCTTTGAGTCTTACTCAACTTCACACCTTACAAGTCAGGCAAGAACTCCTTCTTTGACTGATCCATTTTGAACTACTTCAAAATCTTATCAAGGTATGTACTCAACGAAAGTCTTATCAAGCGTCTTGATCTATCTCTATAGATCTTGATACCCAATATGTAAGCAGCTTCACCAAGGTCTTTCTTTGAAAAACTCCTTTCAAACACTCCTTTATGCTTTCCAGAAAATTCTACATCATTTCCGATCGACAATATGTCATTCACATATACTTATCAGAAAGGTTGTAGTGCTCCCACTCACTTCTTGTAAATACAGGCTTCACCGCAAGTCTGTATAAATCTATATGCTTTGATCAACTTATCAAAGCGTATATTCCAACTCCGAGATGCTTGCACCAGTCCATAGATGGATCGCTGGAGCTTGCACATTTTGTTAGCACCTTTAGGATTGACAAAACCTTCTGGTTGCATCATATACAAGTCTTCTTTAATAAATCCATTAAAGAATGCAGTTTTGTTATCCATTTGCCAGATTTCATAAAATGCGGCAATTGCTAACATGATTCGGACAGACTTAAGCATCGCTACGGGTGAGAAAGTCTCATCGTAGTCAACTCCTTGAACTTGTTACAAAACTTTCGCAACAAGTCGAGCTTTGTAAACAGTACATTACCATCAGCATCAGTCTTCCTCTTGAAGATCTATTTATTTTCGATGGCTTGCCGATCATCGGGCAAGTCAACCAAAGTCCACACTTTGTTCTCATACATGGATCCCATCTCAGATTTCATGGCATCAAGCCATTTTGCGGAATCTGGGCTCATCATCGCTTCCTCATAGTTCGTAGGTACATCATGGTCCAGTAACATGACTTCCAGAACCGGGTTGCCGTACCACTCTCATGCGGAACGAACTCTGGTTGATCTATGAAGTTCAGCAGAAACTTGATCTGAAGTTTCATGATCATCATCATTAGCTTCCTCACTAATTGGTGTAGGAATCACTGGAACTAGTTTCTGTGATGTTCCACTTTCCAATTCGGGAGAAGGTACAATTACCTCATCAAGTTCTACTTTCCTCCCACTCACTTCTTTCGAGAGAAACTCCTTCTCTAGAAAGGATCCACTCTTAGCAACAAAGACCTTGCCTTTTGGATCTGTGATAGAAGGTGTACCCAACAGTTTCTTTTGGGTATCCTACGAAGATTTACTTCTCCGATTTGGGTTCGAGCTTATCAAATTGAAACTTTTTCACATAAGCATCGCAGTCCCAAACTTAAAGAAATGACAGCTTAGGTTTCCCGTCAAACCACAGTTCATACGGTGTCATCTCCAAGGATTTAGATGGTGCCCTATTTAACGTGAATGTAGCTGTCTCTAATGCATAACCCCAAAAGCGATAGTGGTAGATCGGTAAGAGACATCATCGATCGCACCATATCTAATAAAGTATGGTTATGACGTTCGGACACACCATTACACTATGGTGTTCCAGGTGGCGTGAGTAGTGAAATTATTTCACATTGTTTTTATTGAAGGCCAAACTCGCTAACTCAAATATTTTACCTCTACGATCATATCGTAGAAACTCTTATTTTCTTGTTACGATGATTCTCCACTTCACTCTGAAATTCTTTGAACTTTTCAAATGTTTCAGACTTGTGTTTCATCAAGTAGATATACCCATATCTGCTCAAATCATCAGTGAAGGTCAGAAAATAACGATACCCGCCGCGAGCTTCAACACTCATTGGTCCACTACATCTGTGTGTATGATCTCCAACAAATCTATTGCTCGCTCCATTGTTCCGGAGAACAGAGTTTTAGTCATCTTGCCCATGAGGCATGGTTCGCAAGCACCAAGTGATTCATAATCAAGTGATTCCAGAAGTCCATCACTATGGAGTTTCTTCATGCACTTTACACCATTACGACCTAAACGGCAGTGCCACAAATAAGTTGCACTATCATTATTAACCTTGCATCTTTTGGCTTCAATATTATGAATATGTGTATCACCACGATCGAGATCCAACAAACCATTTTCATTGGGTGTATGACCATCGAAGGTTTTATTCATGTAAACAGAATAACAATTATTCTATGACTTTAAATGAATAACCGTATTGCAACAAATATGATCAAATCATATTCATGCTCAATGCAAATGCCAAATAACATTTATTTAGGTTTTACACTAATCCCGAAAGTATAGGGAGTGTGCGATGATGATCATATCAATCTTGGAACCATTTCCAACACACATCGTCACTTCACCTTTAACTAGTCTCTGTTCATTCTGCAATTCTCGTTTCGAGTTACTAATTTTAGCAACTGAACCGGTATCAAATACCCAGGGGTTGCTATGAACACTAGTAAAGTACACATCAATAATCTGTATATCAAAATATACCTTTGTTCACTTTTCCATCCTTCTTATCCGCCAAGTATTTAGGGCAGTTCCACTTCCAGTGACCATTTCCTTTGCAGTAGAAGCACTTAGTTTCAGGCTTGAGTTTTAGCTTTGGGTTTCTTCACGGGAGTGACAACTTGCTTGTCATTCTTCTTGAAGTTCCCCTTCTATCCCTTTGCCCTTTACTTGAAACAAGTGGTCTTGTTAACCATCAACACTTGATGCTTTTTCATGATTTCTACCTTCGCCGACTTCAGCATCGCGAAGAGCTCGGGAATTCCTTTCGTCATCCCTTGCATATTATAGTTCATCACGAAGTTCTACTAACTTGGTGATAGTGACTACAGAACTTTGTCAATTACTATCTTATCTGGAAGATTAACTCCCACTTGATTCAAGTAATTGTAGTACCCAGACAATCTGAGCACATGCTCACTGGTTGAGCTATTCTCCTCCATCTTGTAGGCAAAGTACTGTCAGAAGTCTTATACCTCTCGACATGGGCATGAGTATGAAATACTAATTTCAACTCTTGGAACATCTTATATGCTCCGTGGCGTTCAAAACGTTTTTGAAGTCCCGGTTCTAAGCCGTAAAGCATGGTGCACTTAAACTATCAAGTAGTCATCATACTGAGCTTTTGTCAAAACGTTCATAACGTCTACATCTGCTCCTGCAATAGGTCTGTCACCTAGCGGTGCATCAAGGACATAATTCTCTGTGCAGCAATGAGGATAATCTTCAGATCACGGAACAATTCCGCATCATTGCTACTAACATCTTTCAACTTAGTTTTCTCTAGGAACATATAAAAAATAAACGGGGAGCAACATCGCGAGATATTGATATACAACATAGATATGCTAATACTACCAGGACTAAGTTCATGATAAATTAAAGTTCAGTTTAATCATATTACTTAAGAACTCCCACTTAGAAAGACATCCCTCTAGTCATCTAAATGATCACGTGATCCAAATCAACTAAACCATGTCCGATTATCGCGTGAGATGGAGTAGTTTCAATGGTGAACATCTTATGTTGATCATATCTACTATATGATTCACGCTCGACCTTTCGGTCTCCAGTGTTCCGAGGCCATATCGGCATATGCTAGGCTCGTCAAGTTTAACCCGAGTATTCTGCGTGTGCAAAACTGGCTTACACCCGTTGTATTTGAACGTAGAGCTTATCACACCCGATCATCACGTGGTGTCTCGGCACCAAGAACTTTCGCAACGGTGCATACTCAGGGAGAACACTTGTACCTTGAAATTTTGTAAGGGATCATCTTATAATGCTACCGTCGTTCTAAGAAAATAAGAAGCATAATAAGATAAACATCACATGCAAATCAAAATATGTGACATGATATGGCCATCATCATCTTGTGATTTTGATCTCCATCTCCAAAGCACCGTCATGATCACCTTCGTCACCGGCGCGACACCTTGATCTCCATCGTAGCATCGTTGTTGTCTCGCCAACTATTGCTTCTACGACTATCGCTACGCTTAGTGATAAAGTAAAGCAATTACATGGCGATTGCATTTCATACAATAAAGCGACAACCATATGGCTCCTTCCAGTTGTCGATAACTTTACAAAACATGATCATCTCATACAAAACCATATATCTCATCATGTCTTGACCATATCACATCACAACATGCCCTGCAAAAACAAGTTAGACGTCCTCTAATTTGTTGTTGCAAGTTTTACATGGCTGCTACGGGCTTAGCAAGAACCGTTCTTACCTACGCATACAAAACCACAACGATGTTTCGTCAAGTATGTGTTGTTTCAACCTTCACAAGGACCGGGCGTAGCCACACTTGATTCAGCTAAAGTGAGAGAGACAGACACCCGCCAGTCACCTTTAAGCAACGAGTGCTCATAACGGTGAAACCAGTCTCGCATAAGTGTACGCGTAATGTCGGTCCGGGCCGCTTCATCTCACAATACCGCCGAAGCAAAGTATGACATGCTGGTAAGCAGTATGACTAGTATCGCCCACAACTCATTGTGTTCTACTCGTGCATATCATCTACGCATAGACCTGGCTCATGATGCCACTGTTGGGGAACGTAGTATTTTCAAAATTTTCCTACGATCACGCAAGATCTATCTACTAGATGTATAGCAACGAGAGGGGAGAGTGTGTCTACGTACCCTCGTAGACCGGGAGCGGAAGCGTCAAGTGACGCGGTTGATCTAGTCGAACTTGTTCGCGATCCAACCGATCAAGCACCGAACGTACGGCACCTCCGCGTTCAGCACAAGTTCAGCTTGATGACGTCCCACGAGCTCTTGATCCAGTTGAGCTTCACGGGAGAGTTTCGTCAGCACGACGGCATGGTGACAGATATGATGTATCTACCGGCACAGGGCTTTGCCTAAGCACTGCAACGGTATAACCGAGGTGTGTTTCTGTGGAGGGGGGCACCGCACACGGCTAAAACAATTCAACTTGTGTGTCCTTGGGTGCCCCCCTGCCCCCGTATATAAAGGAGCAAGGAGGAGGCCGGCCGGCCCTCTATGGTGCGGCTAGGAAAGCAATCCTACTAGGAATAGGATTGCAATCCTATTCCTAGTAGGAGTCCACCAAGAAGGAGAGGGAGAGAGAGAGGGAAAGAGGGGCCGCGCCGCCCTCCCCTAGTCCTATTCGGACTGCCCCTATGGAGGGGTCGCGCCACCTCCTGGCTTCTGCCCTCTCTCTCCCCTATGGCCCACCAGGGCCCATCATTCCCCCGGGGGTTTCCGGTAACCCCCCCCCCCCGGCACTCCGGTAAATTCCGAAACTTTCCAGAACACTTCCGGTGTCCGAATATATTCGTCCAATATATCAATCTTTACGTCTCGGACATTCCGAGACTCCTCGTCATGTCCGTGATTTCATCCGGGACTCCGAACTACCTTCGGTACATCAAAACTCATAAACTCATAATACCGATCGTCATCAAACGTTAAGCGTGCGGACCCTACGGGTTCGAAAACTATGTAGACATGACTGAGACTCATCTCCGGTCAATAACCAATAGCGGAACCTGGATGCTCATATTGGCTCCTACATATTCTACGAAGATCTTTATCGGTCAAACCGCATAACAACATACGTTGTTCCTTTTGTCATCGGTATGTTACTTGCCCGAGATTCGATCGTCGGTATCTCTATACCTAGTTCAATCTCGTTACCGGCAAGTCTCTTTACTCGTTCCGTAATACATCATCTCATGACTAACTCATTAGTCTTTTGCTTGCAAGGCTTATTATGATATGCATTACCAAGAGGGCCCAGAGACAGGGACGGAGCCAGGATTCTGACATAGGGGGGGGCGAGTTCGCCTTCAGTGTGTAAACTTATAAGAACATCATGGAGAGACACAGTAGCCTAGTTTTTTTAGTGGGACAATAGCCTATTTTGATGAACCATATGTCCATCCTAATCAAGCAAAGAAAATTGGCACGAGATATGAATAGATTCAATTTCCATCAGAAGTTTTCATAAAGCAAATACTGAAAGCAATTCGGATGTAACTAGGTCATTCAACTACAGGAACCGATAACCAATGCAAAACCATGTCTCACGGTTAATATATATTTTGTAGTTTATACAGATCAAATCTTGTACTCCTACTTCGGTTCTACTTCTAAAGGCACAAGTTAATCTAATCTCAAAACATCAGCCATCGACTAAGTAATTGAGAAGAAGAGAAAGTAATCTAACCATTTTTCCATGCCTAGTTGCCTGGCTCTGCGGCCGGCCGGCCGATCGGCCCGTGCATGGTCTTGATTTCCCCTTTCAGCAATTTTGGACTAAAGATTGGAAGCTCCATGTCGATGGATCATGAACTACTCTAGACGGTTCCCCAATAGCAGCAGAGGAGGTGGCGGGCGACCGGGGATCAGGCGTCGATCCCGTAGCAGCCACCAATGTAGCCACGATCTGATCTGGGCGTGCGTGCACTCCAGACCTGGCCCCATTGCCTTCTACAATGGGCTTCCCCTTCTACAATATCCTAGTTTTTTGTTTGACATATATGGGCTGGGCCTTCATGTTGCATTACAGAAAGAGGGACAGGGCCACAGGGGGGGCGAAACGAGACAGACACAACGTGCAGTTAGCCAAAATCAAGGGAAATCTAATCGCTATTAACAGGAAACACTATCATCAGGGGGGGTCTCGCCCCCCCTCGTCCCCCCTTGAATCCGTCCCTGCCCAAAGATACCTCTCCGACACTCGGAGTGACAAATCCTAGTCTTGATCTATGCCAACACCACGAACACTTTCGGAGACACCTGTAGAGCATCCTTATGATCACCCAGTTACGTTGTGACGTTTGATAGCACACAAGGTGTTCCTACGGTATTCGGGAGTTGCATAATCTCATAGTCATAGGAACATGTATAAGTCATGAAGAAAGCAATGGCAGTAAAACTAAACGATCATAGTGCTAAGCTAACGGATGGGTCTTGTCCATCACATCATTCTCCTAATGATGTGATCCCGTTGATCAAATGACAACTCATGTCTATGGTTAGGAAACATAACCATCTTTGATCAATGAGCTAGTCTAGTAGAGGCATACTAGGGACACTCTGTTTTGTCTATGTATTCACACATGTACTAAGTTTCCGGTTAATACAATTCTAGCGTGAATAATAAACATTTATCATGATATAAGGAAATATAAATAACAACTTTATTATTGCCTCCAGGGCATATTTCCTTCATATTCTTGATCTATGCCAACACCAC
Source organism: Secale cereale (assembly GCA_902687465.1). Lineage (NCBI taxonomy): Eukaryota > Viridiplantae > Streptophyta > Magnoliopsida > Poales > Poaceae > Secale > Secale cereale. The sequence goes on along the minus strand of LR738709.1, from coordinate 617,309,706 downwards.
GAACACCTTCGGAGAAACCTATAGAGCATCTTTATAATCACACAGTTACGTTGTGACGTTTGATAGCACACAAGGTGTTCCTCCGGTATACGGGAGTTGCATAATCTCATAGTCATAGGAACATGTATAAGTTATGAAGAAAGCAATAGCAGTAAAACTAAACGATCATAGTGCTAAGCTAACGGATGGGTCTTATCCATCACATCATTCTCCTAATGATGTGATCTCGTTGATCAAATGACAACTCATGTCTATGGCTAGGAAACATAACCATCTTTGATCAATAAGCTAGTCTAGTAGAGGCATACTAGGGACATACTGTTTTGTCTATGTATTCACACATGTATTAAGTTTCCGCTTAATACAATTCTAGCATGAATAAAAGACATTTATCATGATATAAGGAAATACAAATAACATCTTTATTATTGCCTCTAGGGCATATTTCCTTCACATATGAGCGTGCGCGTGGATCATACCACAGGGTTAGTTGTATGTTGATAGAACTACGTATTGGAGGGCAAAAGTGACAGCAGCTTCAACCTAGCGTAGAAATTGATGCATACGGGATTGATGGGGGACCAATATATCTTAATGCTATGGTTGGGTTTTACCTTAATGAACGTTAGTAGTTGCGGATGCTTGCTAATAGTTCCAATCATAAGTGCATAGAATTCCAAGTCAGGGATGACATGCTAGCAGTGGCCTCTCCCACATAAAACTTGCTATCGGTCTAGTAACGTAGCCAATTGCTTAGGGGCAATTTCGCAACTCCTACCACCACTTTTCCACACTCTCTATCTCTAACTTTATTGCTTATTTGTCTTAACAGCCCCTAGTTTATATTTACGTGTTCTTTATATTCTTGCAAACCTATCCAAAAACACCTACACAGTACTTCTAGTTTCATAATTGTTCTAGGTAAAGTAAACGTCAAACTTGCGTAGAGTTGTATCGGTGGTCGATAGAACTTGAGGGAATATTTGTTCTGCCTTTAGCTCCTCGTTGGGTTCGACACTCTTACTTATCGAAAGAGGCTACAACTGATCCCCTACACTTGTGGGTTATCACACAGCAGTCCTTCTCCTCACAGCATATGGATTACTCTGTCTCCATCTTGTGAGACATGCATCTTTCCTCAACTTCATGTCCTCAGCAACAATATGAGTATTGTCATGGTTAGGGATCTTGGGCTTGAGCTTCCTAAGTACTTGGACCTCAGCATCTTCATCAACCTTAGGCACTGGGGCCTTATTCTTCTCTGAAGCTGGAATATTTATTGTGCTCCTCTTGGGTGCATACTTGGTGGCTTGAGCAGCTTTGGGAGCAGTCTTGGGCTTTGAAGGAGCAGCCCCAGACTTGATAGCATCTCCCATGAGCTTCTCAGCTTTAGATGTTGGTGCAGCAACCTCTTCTTCCTCTGCTTCAGCTTCATCATCATCCCTCATGGATGGCTTGCCAATCACTCTGGCTGTTGTCTTTCTAGCTCTCTTCTTAGTACCTGCTGGCTCATCATCTCTGGAATCAAGTGTGAACACCATAGTCTCTTGAGTAGATGATCTGGCCTTTGACATAGGAACTCTCTTGGCAGGGACCTTCTTTTTCAGACCTGGCTTTGTTGCAGCAGTTGTGCCATACTCCTTCCTGAGCACCTTCTTCTTTGAAGTGGCCTCATCACTAACAAAATCCTCATCCTTAGTATCTGATGTTCTCTTCTTCTTGGTCTTGGTAGAATCATCACGTACACTTCGGAAAGGTTAGGGTGGAATCATCACGTACACATATATTCCTTTGCATCACCTTTCCTTCACTTCAATGGAGCACCATCCATGTTATCCTTGTCTCTGCAAAATGAAGGTTGTCAAGTGCTATATTGTCTCGGGCATGCGGTAGTATTGCTCACTAGAGCAGTAGTACCGCAGGGGCTTGCGGTAGTACCGCTATGGCAAGTGGTAGTAACCACGCCTTGCGACCGGTAGTACCGCTACCTCCAGCCCAAACGATGGCGCACACGGCAGTAGGCACGGAAGTAATTTTTACTTCTGCCCCATGCGGTAGTATCGCTTATTGTGAGCGGTAGTACCATGCTAGACTTTTGCGCAGTCCTAAACTCAGCGGAAGTAGCCACGGACGTAATTTATTTCGTCTGTGTCGTCTACCGCAAGGGCGCGCGGTAGTACCGCTCCGGCGGTTCTACCGCTCACTGCCTTGTGCAACAGGGCCTCGCCTGGTCACTGCCGCACTAGCGGTAGTACCACACAAGCCTGCGGTAGTACCGCGACCTGTTGCGGTAGTACCGCGACTCTTTGTGGTAGTACCGCCTGTCGCGGGCTGAGTTAGTGGGTAACGGTTGGATCTTTTCTCCCACTATATAAAGGGGGTCTTCTTCCCCAAGAAGACCACCTCTTCCCTCCTCAAGCTCCATTGTTGCTCAAAGATCCATTTTCGCCCGATCTCTCTCCCTAGCCAATCAAACTTGTTGATTTGCTAGAGATTGGTTGAGAAGGCCCCGATCTACACTTTCACCATGTTAAATTTGATTCCCCCACTAATCCCTTGCGGATCTTGTTACTCTTGAGTGTTTGAGCACCCTAGACAGTTGAGGTCACCTCGAAGCCATATTCCATTGTGGTGAAGCTTCATGGTGTCATTGAGAGCCTCCAATTAAGTTGTGGAGATAACACCAACCTTGTTTGTAAAGTTCGATCGCCGCCTTTAAGGGCACCAATAGTGGAATCAGGGCATCTCGCATTGTGTGAGGGCGTGAGGAGAATACGATGGCCTTAGTGGCATCTTGGGGAACATTGTGCCTCCACACCGCTCTAAAGGAGACGTACTTCCTCTCAAAGGGAAGGAACTTCGGTAACACATCCTCGTCTCCATCGGTTTCACTCTTGGTTATCTCTTACCTTTACTTGTGCAAGCTTTTATTGTGTTTTATCCCATGCTCGTTTATATGCTTGTTGTTGTTGCATCATATAGGTTGCTCACCTAGTTGCATATCTAGACAACCTATTTTGATGCTTAGTTTAATTTGGTACGGAAAAGCAAAAAATTGTTAGTTGCGTATTCACCCC
>LR738709.1:617226380-617299693 GCA_902687465.1 Secale cereale | reverse complement strand
TCAAATACTAAATTTATCCTCATCTATCTATACCCTGTAAAAAAAAATCTCCACACTTTTTGCCAAGGCTGGGGGGCCCACAGCCACCCCAGGAGCACACATAGCTCCGCCACTGCTAGTTATACTTGAAATTTAAGATCCCTGATTCCTATTGGCATTATTCAAAACATTACCGTTGATTGAGCATTTCTTTTGTACTTAAAATAGGATTCCCGGACATTGCCGCTCATATCTCCAGTTCGTGGGAACTCTATTCTTGATGGTGTTGTTCTTGAGTACAGCCTGAAGGTCAAGTCTAATGGCAGTGACAACACTGAGATGGATTATGTATTAGCTGATGGTTGCATTGAATATACAGATCACATGATTCTTCGTGGTACTACACTGAAGTCGAGGCTTTTTGGCAAGCTTGGCCCAGTGGACTTCCATTATGCTTTCCTTAGGCAGGGCATCGAAGCAACAGTTGACATTGAGATTCCAATGGCTAGTGCAGGTTGGGGCCTGAAGGCAGTGACTGCATTTACAAGTGGACTTCCAGATGCAATTGTGCTGTATGATGGGTCTACTAATTCTTCTCCTGCACAATCAGTGTTCCCTATATCATCAGTTGTTACTGTTCAACTGGGTCATGAGCTAAAACTTAAATTTGACATCACCTCTATGGATACTGTGCGCAAGGGGTGTGCGAGGAGGTTCGTGCCCCGGAAAGCAGCGTCAGCGCAGTACGAAAGGCCTGATGTTGTGATGGATGGAGAGCCGGAACCAAAGACATATTCCCGTTTCCTCGCTTTCATTTCACAGAAATGTTCATTTGACAGCGGTAAAGTCTCGATCGGTGACGAGTTCAAAGCTGAGGTTACGGTGACCTGGTCCACCATGGGGCCGTATTGATCGGTGGTATGTTTTCTTCCTGCACCAGTGGCCATGTTGTCTTATGAAATTAGTTTTAACCTTCTGTGTCTTGATTTTCCTTCTTTCTGTGTTAACGCCAGTTGTCTGACTGAGGTGAAAACTCCAGCGCGAATCAATGAATGGATGATGTGTGGAGTGGAAACGGCAGATATCCTTGTTCCAGATCAAGTTATAGCATTGTTCATCTTCTTGTTAGTCATCACTTGGTAGACGGGTCATACTTTGATTGAATGTACCGTGCGCCGTATGGAGTACTCTGATCAAGCTTTACCTTTAATTTGTGTATATATGTTGTTTCGGTGACTCTTGATTTGTTACTCCGTGCGTAGAACTGTCTCCTTGCTTTGACTGGTTCTCTCGCGTTGACGTTGAAATCCAATATTGAAGTGTTGATTTTCCTTTTTGTTGTTGTTGGAGAATGTTTCAATTTAAGGGTGTCTAGTGTCTGCTTTTAGGCGATGGAATTAGCTGATCCATATAGAATTTGTATCTATTCTGACTTGCCGCAATAAGAGGTGTTGTCCGGAGATTGATAGATCATGGATCACTAGCAAGAATCATGTCCATGTCGCCCTTTCACATTGCGGTTGAACTGTGATATAGTTGGTCTTGATCTCGATGGACTAGAGAGGCCGATACCGCCGCCGGGACCGTTGCTCTCCACAGTTTTGCCTTCATTTTTTTTTAGAAAAGAGACGCTTGCTTGGCTTCAATGAACCGAAGTCCTCAATTTTTCCCTTGATTTTTTTAAGAGACGCTTGTTTGGCTTTAATGAACCGAAGCCCTTAAGGTTTACAGGTTCAACAGTAACAGAAAATGCAAGTGCTACTACAAACCCTCAAAAGGGCGGGTGGTTCAACAGCCCACCCACACGATACAAACTCAAAGGGCCCTATGCTCACAGCGAAGCAAAGCAGAGGTGATGATCGATCAGTGGACATGACCACGGTCTGCTCCCTAAGAGCCCAAGAATGCATGCGAAGACAGCGACTGGAGGCTTCAATGATCGACAAGCCCTGGGTCCTGCCAAACTGCTTTCATAGCTGTAGATAGATAGTCATTTTGTAAAGGCCATCAGCATGGTGTTTGATGAACATCCCTTTCAATACGAGCTTTGTTACGGATTCTCTATACAACCCAAGCTATAACCGCGAAACCAAGCCACGTAACAGTACGAGCGGAGCCAGACAGTCTACCACTAAGGGTGTGGATATCCATAAACGAAGCCGGAGTCCAACTACACCTCTGTAATGCATCCCCATAGGAAGAGTGAAATGCGCCATTAGTCCACAAACTCAAACTGATTGCACACTTTAGGCCAACAACTCGAGAAGTGATCGGATTTAGTCCACAAACTCGTTGACACTACAACACGGTAGTAATTAGGAGGCACTGAAAAATGCCTCTAGAAGACCCAAGAGTGCCTTAAAAGACATAAGAAGGCATTTTAGAAAAATGCTAGAGATGATCCTGAAGGGAAAGGGCACTTTGGGAGAATGCCTCCGATGCTCAGACCATTGAGGGCGTTTTGGAGGATGCCTGCTATATTTGAGGGCATTTTGAAATACGCCTGTGAAACTACACTCGGTAGTACAACAAAAGTCAACAGCGCAGGGTCTAGTCTAGGGGCTGACTGTGCACAACACAGTGCTGCTGGGCGCAGGTTATATCATGTCTTTCAGTAATTTGACAGATTTTTTTCATCATCAGTATTGAACATGTAAATCATTCCCGTCCGCGCGCAAACACACGTCATCTTTAATGCATGTACCCCAGTACCATTTCCTCATAAGCAAGACAATCTTTAATGCATGATATGTGGCTCCCCTTTTAAACCGGCAAAAGTTTAGCTCGGTAAGCAGTATGGGACTAAACAATTGCTACGTTGTTTGCGAGCGAGGAGTGCCTCAGGTAAAAAAATAAAATTGTGGAGCAACTGCGACTCGAACCAGCTACCTCAAATCTTTCGAAAGACAGATTCCGCTAACCAACGAACCAATCGCTCTGTCATGTTTTACAAAGGAAACAATACATTTTTTATAGCGTGTTCATCTGGCCAGGTGGGTCGCGGAAGTGGAAGCCCGTATACGTAGATATTCGATACTATAGGGGCTAATTTGAAAATCCAACCGAGCTTCCGAGGCGTTTTCCTTCGGAATGCCTTCAAAAGTTTGTGATGGCAATGTTTAAAACGCCCCCTATAGTCTGGTATATTACGGCATTTTCTGAAAACGCCTCTGAATCTGCAGTGGCATTTCGCAAAACGCTCCGTATACTATTACATTTTACGGCACTTTCTCATAATGCCGCTAATTAAGCATGTTTTGAGGCATTTTTTCAGAATGCCTGCTAACAAGGGGCCTTTTAAGGCGTTTTGGACAAAACGCCTTTAAACAGAGGTAAGCTAAGGCACTTTTTTAATGCCTTTTAGAAAATGCCTTTGTTTCTCAACTGTGTTGTAGTGTGATTTGATCAAATCAAGCCAAAACCGGCCCGAGAGAAAAAAAAAAGGCCACGTGGATGTCATGTCATCCTTTTGTTAACTGCTCGTGCGTTCACTATTTTTTACCGGGGTCTATATATAAATTTGAAGTTTTTTTTCTCACAAAACATAAAAAATAGTAAACAAACGTGCGTAGCCCAAGACTTGAACCTAGGCTGTTCAAAATTTGGGCTGCCTCACGGACCACCGAACAAACATCTGGTTTGCACACTAACCTACAGCCTACAGGATATATGTTCACGTAGAATCATGAGAGAGAAAAAAGAAATCAGAAGATCCCTCCAGATCGTTTTTGAATCAGGCGATCTCTTTCCTTCTGTTGCGCTTGATTGTTGCCTTGTTTGTCGCTAGATCGTAGCGTTCCCTGATTTCGTTTGTTTTCTGTGACCAACAAGTCATCTTCTATATACTAGTATATAGTGTCTCAAGTGTGAGTTATATCTTGAATGTGAGGTTTTGTATTGTTGCCAGATATGTATATCAACCAATTCTAAATACATACTGTATTTAACTAATGATTATGCGACGATAAATAAAGTAGGCTGCCTGTTGGTACATGAATGTGTTCGTGGTGTATCTGCTAATTTCTAACCCACCAACCTGGGTTTTTTCTTTTTCTGATTCTAAATGAATATATATAGAGAGCCTGAGTTGTAAATTTATGTGCAAGCTTGGTGTTGGTTTAGTGGTCATTGACTCACCGAGGCTTGCCGAACTCCGAATGGCTCAGGTTCAATTCCTATTTGATGCATGTTTTTTAATAAAAAAATCCACTCCAAACGGCCTTACCATGGTTTGTGAGAAAAAGCCGTCCATTTTACAAACAGACCCCTGTAAAAGATAGTGAAATCACCAGCGGTCAACGAAATGATGACATGGCATCCACGTGGCTGTTTTTTACTCTCGGGCCGGTTTTGGCCTTATTTGATCAAATCAACGAGTTTGTGGACTAAATTCGATCACTTCTTGAGTTGTTGGCCTAAAGTGTGCAACCAGTTTGAGTTTGTGGACTAGTGGCGCATTTCACTCCCATAGGAATTGGGCCATGATGCAAGAGAAAAAGATGTGATTACTATCCTCCATTGCACCACATAAAGTGCAAAGGACGTCCTCGGGGCCATTATGGGCTTCAACTCCACTAGGAAGCCGATCACAGACATATTGCCATAGAAATAATTTGATCTTGGTGGGGAGCTTGACCTTCCGTATGTCCATGACCTAGAATATGGCTCCCCCATCATCCAACGCTCTATACAGGGAGCTAGTTGACAACGGGCCAGAAGGCTCTAATGTCCAGTGAAATGAGTAGTCCATGTTCGATGACGATACAACGTTAACAAGGTTACTAATCGCCACATGGAGACCATGCTCCTAAGTTGGGCCCCAGCAAATAAAAACAACGCCGCTTGGGCGCATAACGCTTCACCTCGTCGGCTGGCACTCGAATTCAAGAGGCTTTTTTCCACCACCATGTGGACAACTTTGTATGCACTAACAAGTTTGTATTCATCTGTATGTCGTCAGGAAACTTTAAGTCAAATCCTCGCAACAAAATCATGAAAATTTTGAACTTTAAGCCAAATGAGATACAAACTTTAAGGGCGGGTGTTCCTCTGGGGGCGCGGTCATGGCCCTGGTCATGTGCCCCCTCGAGCGTCGGGGGAAACCCTTGCTTTGGTTCACTGGAACAGATGGTGGCAACGTCACGACGCCATTCCCATCATGAAGGCGCTTTGGCTGTTCATAGAATCCTCGGTGCTGGATTTTGGGGCGCCCCGGCTCTTAATTGGATTGCCTCTCAAGACATGGGCCTCCGGGGCGCAATGTAAGCCATCGTCAGCGCCTCATGTGCATCTTATTCTTTAGGTCCGGCAAGATCCTACCACCTACTTGTCGATCCTCTAGGCGCTATGTGTGGGGAGGTACCTTGATCCAGTCAGTTATGTAGTTGTTGTTGTGATTTGGATGTGGCTTGCAACGGTAATGACGCGGCCTGTTTGCTCCATGCCCTGTTTTCCATGCCTTCTTGGCTGGAGATATGGCCAGGCGAGTTCTCTTACTCTCGATTTTAGTAGGTATGGTTTCTTTCTTTTGTGAGTGTATTTAGTAGGTATGGTTTCTTTCTTTTGTGAGGTTGTTACACGTAGTAGTGTTCATGTATACTGGTGACATTCACATGAGTGGGTCGTTGTGTTGTTGTGTAGTTTTCATGTATATTGGTGATGTTCACTTGAGTTCTACACAAACACCACGATTACCTGCAAGTAGGTCCGTAACCTCTCAAGCAATGAAGCACACTCTTACAAACGGGTCCCGCAAACAACCCCGGAGCCTGAAGCCACCACAATTTCTAGGGAGCTTATTAACTTAGTAGATTACTGCCGGTATGAGGGAACGTTTTGCCCATCTAAGCCATGTTCTAAAGGTTCATGTAACATGACAATCGGAACAAACCAACACAGAGTGATTAAGCGCTTAGATGTGCATAGCGCCAACCCTCACGTACACGCCAAAATCAGGCACCACTGACTCTGGGACAACGCTGAAATCCCATACATCCAGTAACTTAAAGTCAAATCCTCGATGCATCTCATTTCCAGGAGATCTCGTCATGCAAAAGTCCATGACCGGTCTACTTCTCCGACTAGAAGGGACGTGTCAAGGGACAAGCTTACATTGCCTAGACTAAATACAGCACTGCTAGGTCAATTTGGAATTGTTTGGCAGATATTTATAAACGAGCAGTAGGCACATGAGGTGACTCGCTCTAGGTATTCGGCATATCTTATATGTAAAATATTAAAATAAAATTGTTGTGATTCTGGCATTCCGCATTTATGAAGCCAATGCTCTCACGTGCATATATTGTCAATCTCCTGTCATCACAACTGCAACTTTTTATTAAATGTTGGTTGTACTCACAACCTAACTATCAATTCAGATGTAGAGGCCGGGGTGATCCTTCTTTCCAAAAAAAAAAAGACCTAAATAACAATACATGTGGCTACATTTTTTTTTTTGAAACAAGGCTACATGTGGCTACTGAGGCATTAGTAAAGTTTGTGCCCCTCCATCCATCTACACCCAGTGCATAAATACATTGCATGCTTCCATGCTCGACGGCTCACAAGAAAACTTCAGCTGAGAGGATAACAATGGGAAAGGATCTAGTCGCCGGTCAGGAGGTAGAAGAACAGAACCAGCGCCCAACAAGATCATTAGGGAATAGGACGCATCAAGAATTTGAGTGGTACAGTACACCAAAGATTGTCTATGTGCAGTACCAGCATACACATCTCTGTTACTCATCTACCGACTCAAAGTGCTGTTCCACCAAGTCATGTTGGTGATACCTGAATAGCTTCGGAGAATTCAACGAGATGCATGCTGGTTGTGATGCCTTTCCACCAAGTCGTGTTGCCCATGTAGCTACTCCGGCTTGCCGTAGATATTGATAGGTCACCGGCCTGCTCTAAGTGGTAGTTCTTTTGACGGCTTAAAAAATAAGCCGCCTCCTCCCCAGCTTTTGTCATAAGCCGTCTCTCTTATTCATTAGGGCTTCTGACCTAGTTATGTCATTACTAATTTAGAAGCTTCAACAAATTTTGGGAGCAGCTTATATTTTAAGCTGGGGAGAGGCGGCTTATTTTTTAAGCCGTTCGAAAGAACTGGCCCTAAGTGCAGTCCGAACCACCGCCTGGGCGCCCTGCGTTTTGTAGGAGATTTTGTCGTGCGTTTAACCTTGTCGGCTCAAACTCAGTCTCAAAAGGCTTTGCTCCAACGCCTTGTAAACTGCTTTTTCAACTCTTCCAAGGCTATTTTTTCCAATTTGCACAGTACCAAGTCTAGCTTGCGCACTTCAAAAATAAGGAGTCCAAAGTACACAAGCCTCGCAAAAATGAACAATCACAACCGAAAAGTACATCTAGCTGGGAATTATTTGAGCCCAACTTTAGCAGAGTGCAAATCATATCCTGGTGTCGCTCTCTCACAATCTAGTTTCAGATATGTATTTCAAAATTCAAGTAATATAGGTTTGCATGCCATCAAATTTTAAAAGAGGTTAACATGTTTGATTAGATTTTATTGAGGGGAATGCCTTGTACACTAGAGGAATCATCGAAAATGCCTACGGCTGAAGATATGCCTATGGGCCCCGTAGGCACAGTCCGAGCTAAGCCGAAGGCCCAACTGAATCCGTCGGCCAATTTCGGCCGTCGGCAAAGCTAGATTTGTGCCTACGGTGCCCGTAAGCATATGTCGGCCGTCGGCAGATAGCACATCCGAACAGACGGGCCTCGTCGGCAAGAATATCCCGTCGGCAAAGCTCGTAACTATGCCGACGGGCCCCGTAGGCATATAACGGCCCCTCGTCATAGAGGCCAGAGGCTGACGGGAGGCTGACCCCGTTAAAGCTATGCCGACGGCCGCCGTTAGGGCCGTCGGCATACCGCCACGTGTCCCCTGTATGCCTACCGTGGAACCGTAGGCATATATCGTATGTATGCCTACGGTTAAACCGTAGGCACCACGTCTCCCTATTGTTTTGATTTGTTTGTATATTTTTAATTCCTTTCCAAATAAGGAAAATTTTATCTCTATTTGCATCAAAAAGTTTCAAGGATTTCAAAATTCAGGTGTTTAGTTTAAAATTCGCTGAAGATTGTAACTCTATCAATTTGAAATAAAACCTTATGATTCCCCGCAAAAAAAGGGACAAGCTTACATTGCCTAGACTAAATACAGCACTGCTAGGCCAATTTGGAATTGTTTGGCAGATATTTATAAACGAGCAGTAGGCACATGAGGTGACTCGGTATCTAGGTATTCGGCATATCTTATATGTAAAATATTAAAAGAAAATCGTTGGGATTCTGGCATTCCGTATTTATGAAGCCAATGCTCTCACGTGCATTGTCAATCTCTTGTTAACTTTTTATTAAATGTTGGTTGTACTCACAACCTAACTAACAATTCAGATGTGTAGAGGCCGGGGATGATCCTTCTTTTCCCAAAAAAAAAGACCTAAATAACAATACATGTGGCTACTGAGGCATTAGTAAAGTTTGTGCCCTTCCATCCATCTACACCCAGTGCATAAATACATTGCATGCTTCTAAATTAGACATTGATTAGATTTTATTGAGAGTAATGCCTTGTACACTACAGGAATCATCGACAATGCCTACGGCTGAAGATATGCCTACGGGCCCGTAGGCACAGTCCGAGCTAAGCCGAAGGCCCAACTGAAACCGTCAACCCATTTCGGTCGTCGACAAAGCTAGAGCTGTGCCTACGGTGCCCGTAGGCATATGTCGGCCGTCGGCAAATAACACATCCGAACAGACGGGCCCCGTCAGCAAGAATATTCCGTCGGCAAAGCTCGTAACTACGCCGACAAGCCCCGTAGGCATATAACGGCCCCTCGTCATAGAGTCCAGAGGCTGACGGGAGGCCGACCCCGTTAAAGCTATGCCGACGGCCGCCGTTACGGCCGTCAGCATACCGCCACGTGTCCCCTGTATGCCTACCGTGGAACCGTGGGCATATATCGTATGTATGGCACCACGTCTCCCTATTGTTTTGATTTGTTTGTATATTTTTAATTCCTTTCCAAATAAGGCAAATGTTATCTCTATTTGCATCAAAAAGTTTCAAGGATTTTAAAATTCAGGTGTTTAGTTTAAAATGTTTAAAACTCGCTGAAGATTGTAACTCTATCAATTTGAAATAAAACCCTATGATTCCCCGCAAAAAAAGGGACAAGCTTACATTGCCTAGACTAAATACAACACTGCTAGGCCAATTTGAAATTGTTTGGCAGATATTTATAAACGAGCAGTAGGCACATGAGGTGACTCGGTATATAGGTATTCGGCATATCTTATATGTAAAATATTAAAAGAAAATCATTGGGATTCTGGCATTCCGTATTTATGAAGCCAATGCTCTCACGTGCATTGTCAATGTCTTGTTAACTTTTTATTAAATGTTGGTTGTACTTACAACCTAACTAACAATTCAGATGTAGAGGCCGGGGATGATCCTTCTTCTCCAAAAAAAAGAAAACCTAAACAATAATACATGTGGCTACTGAGGCATTAGTAAATTTCGTGCCCTTTCATCCATCTACACCCAGTGCATAAATACATTGCATGCTTCCATGCTCGATGGCTCACAAGAAAACTTCAGCTGAGAGGATAACAATGGGAAAGATCCCCATAGGGTGTCGATGTGCAGTACCAGCATACATGTTGGTGACGCCTGAATAGCTTCGGAGAATTCAACGATAAGCATGCTGGTTGTGATGCCTTTCCACCGAGTCGTGTTGCCCATGTAGCTTGCCGCAGATATTGATAGGTCACCAACCTGCTCTAAGTGCAGTCCGAACCACCGCCTGGGTACCGCTTGGCATGAGCGGTTCGCTATCTCAAAAAACAATCAACAACGAACCACCGCCTGGGCGCCCTGCGTTTTATAGGAGATTTTGTCCTCCTCGGCTCAAACTTAAGACTCAAAAAGCTTTGCTCCAACACCTTGTAAACTTCTTTTTTTGCAGACATTGTAAACTTCTTTTTTAACACTCCTCCGAGACTATTTTTCCAAATTTCACAGTATCAGGCCCAACTCAAAAATAAGGAGTCCAAAGTACACAAGTCTTGCAGAAATGAACAATCACAACCGAAGAGTAAATTTAGATGGGAATTATTTAAGCACAACTTCAGCAAAGTGCAAATCATTTTCTTTTGTCGCTCTCTCACAATCTAGTTTCATATATGTATTACAAAATAAAAGTAATATAGATGTTTTGTAAATAGAAGCGATCAAATTTTAAAAGAAAATAACATGTTTAATTGCATTTTAGCGAGGGGAATGCCTTGTGGTGTACTTCCTCCGTCCCAAAATGGACAAAAATGGATGTATCTAGAACTAAAATACATCTAGATACATCCCATTTTATTCATTTTGATGATAAGTATTTCCGAACGGAGGGAGTACTTTATTCATTTGAGGTAATGGTTACATCACGAACAAGAAAGATTTTGAATCATATAGAATCCATCCCAAAATAAAACAGAGTTTGAATCATAAGCATTGCCTAGCTAATCTATGTTGGATTGGATTTAGTGTTCTGCAAATATGTGTTATTATGGGTGTGTTCGGTTTCTCTCTGCTCCTCAACTCCACTCCCGGAGTTGGTGGAGCAGCGCCAAACGCTCGAGCTCCAGGGAGCTGAAAAAGCGGAGTGGAGCGGGCTGCTGTGCAGTTTTGTGGAGCGGCTAATTCTCAGATCTCAGATCTTCAGTATCATGGAGTTGCTAAAATTTACAAAGGAACTGCCACCGCCAAGTGAAAAACGGTTCAGAGTGGTCACACGACTCGCTCGCTTCTGTTTTCTCCAGCCGCCACGAGTGAATCAAGAGCGGAGCTGTCTGTCGAACAGTTTTTGTCCAGGGCTATTTTTTACGAGGAGCAGCATTTCAGGAGCAGGAGCCGGAGTCGAGGATTCGGAGGAGTCAGACCATTTCCGAACAGGCTCTAAATATTAACCGGGGTATCTCTTCTTCAACCCGCGCTAAATAAAATAAGATGGCCCATAGAACGGAGTTTGGATGTTTAGTTCGCAGGTTCGCAGTTTTTAAAATAACTTACATAGTAAGAAGACTCCAAAAAAGTTGAAAAAAAATACATCGTGTGCTTAGTATTTTCCATTTGTAGGCTACACAAAAGAGATAAAAATGTGGGGAAAAACAGAGTAGGATTTTAATTTTGAAATGTGTTGTTCATTTGGATATATTTTTAAAAACCACAGTCACCGTAGGCTCATATATTTTTAGAATCTAACTAAGCCAATGGAAATGATAACACTCATAAAAAGCTCAGAGCTACTTGCGAAAATACACTTGCATCCAACCCAGCGCGTCGCCATCACATAGCAATAGCAACCAGGCAAATACCACATGGAAATCTCAGACACGATGGGATTTAAGGTACTTATAAGTTACTGCAGGTACCACGGAACGTTCTACTGGCACTACTAGTATATTACTGCCAGCATGAGGGGACGTTTTGCCCAGCTAGGCCATGTTCTTCTAAAGGTTCAGGTAGCATGGCCAATGGAACCAACAAGCACATGGTGCTAGAGCGCTGAGACGTGCAGCGCTAACCCTTATGTACACACCAAAACCAGGCACGGCTGATTCTGGAACAAGCTTACCACCCACTGCCACCACCATTGCCGGCATCCCCGCCCTTGTTGTTGTCCCATCCACCACCGCTCACCTTGTCCCAGGAACTGCCGCCACCACCGCCTTGGCTCCCGCTCCCTTCGGCCTTGTCCCAGGATCCTTCCTTCTTCGAACCACCTTCTGAAATGGCATGGGAGAGAGACTTGAGTGCTTTGAATTGGATTGTAAAATTAGCATAAGAAATGCCCAATAGACAAAGACATTGAACAGACTGAAGGAGGAGAAAATTGATGGGCGACAGGGGGCAAAAAAAGGTGAAAGCACTGACAAGCTAAAACAAATTTGAGTCTTTTTCACTCTTTGCAGTGAAGGATCCTCAGTGGTCATACCTGAGCCTCCGGTTCCTTTTGATGAATTCCAGCTATCTTCATTGCTCTTTCCCCATGATCCTCCTTCGCCTGCAGATCCTCCAGTACCAGCTGTGGTGTTGCCAGGAGGAGCACCCCACTGACCCAGGATAGAGGATCCATTGCCAGAAGCTCCTCTACCAGCTGTCGTGCCACCAGCAGGAGCAGCCCACTGGCCCAGGATAGAGGATCCATCGCCAGAAGATGGCTTGTTTTGACTCCAGGAGTTGTTTCCGTCCTTTCCTGCCTGATCATCTCCACCAGATGGTTTTGGAGCTCCCCAGCCCTTTGAGAAAGATTGATCTTCTTCAGCGCTTCCCTTCTTATCAGCATTCCAGGCAGAAGAGTGAGACCAGCCACCACCTCGGTCTTGACTGGAGGCCCTTCCCTCATTGTTGTCATTTCCATTGTTTCTGTAACCACCACCACGGCCTCTGTTTCCCCTGCCAGAGCCCCAACTGCCACCATCCCCGTCTCCTGTCCCAAAGTTGTTACCTTGATTGCGATCACCTCGACCAAAGCGGCCTCTACCCCTTCCTCTGCCACCATCCGAATCCCTACTGTTCCACTGATCTTCAGACCTTCCTCCGCCTGATCCATCATTTGTGTTGCCTCCTCCATTCCATGAAGATCCACTGTCCCCAAACCTTCCCCTACCTCTGCCACGATTCCCACGTCCAAATCCACCCCTACCATATCCAGCATTATCATCACCATATTTTGGCTTGTTCCAAGCAGGTTCTTGATCTCCACTTGAGGAACTAGGTTTGCCCCAAGAAGACGAGCCAGCATTGTTCCAACCCCCATCATTCCCATTGCCGCCTTTAGTACTCCAGGGGTCAGCTTTTTCCTCTGCTGCAGTAGAAGACACCTTGCTTGCCCACGGATCAGTTTCTTGTTCTTTGCCTACCGAGAGAATCAAATACAAGCACCGCAAAGTGCCACAAATTAAATATAACCAAAATTTAGCCCAAATGTCAAGCAGGGTATCAAAATATGATTAATTGAATTAGTCCCTAAGCACCTTTAGTAGTAGAACTGGTCTTGTTTGACCACGGATCACCTTGTTGTTTTTCACCTAAACATGAGAACAAAAGATAAGCTTGTGGTACATACATCAACTATCAAGCAAAAAAGAATAACTTTGCTTCAGAACTACCTGACGCAGCATCCTCCCATTTTGCCCCAGTGTTACAGGAAGACTCTTTCACCTTTGTGTTCCAGCCATCATTGTTCTCAGCACCTACAGCCTTGCTTGACCAAGCATCAGTTTGTTGTTCTTGGCCTACAAGATACAGAAGTCAGCACATAACTATAGCTCGAAGCATCAAACCAAATACACAATGGTTATTCCAGTTATATCTTCATCACCTTTAGCAGTCACCTTGCTCGCCCAAGGATCACCTTGCTCGCCTACACAAGAGCATACAAGTATGAAACTTGCAGCATATCGAGTACTTGTGCCATGATTTTAAATACTATCAATACTCAGCACATGCAATAGAAGCTATCTTGCTAAAGCCAAGGATCAATGTGCGCTTTAGCAACACTAAGTCAACTGGTCAACCAAGAGTAATAAAAGAGGCACAATTCTAAGCAGCATGAGATATTTGGTGTTGTATTCCTGTTGAACATCATTAAAGTAGCATGAGATTAAAATATGTATGGTATTTACTAAGGTCTTGATGTAAATATCAAATTGATATGGGAATCAAAACTTAAGAGCATATAGTAACCAGATATTTAGTAGTGTGTTCCTGTTAAACATCATTAAAGTAGCACAACGTTAAAATAGGTATGGCATTTACAGAGTTCTTGATGGATAATATCAAACTGATATACAGGATCAAGAACTTAGAAGTACACATTTACCAACAACGATCATTAATAAAGCTACAACTCTGAATGGGGCAGCTCACCTCCAGACAGTTTTTTATCCTCCGAGGAGTTCCAAGCGGGAGTCTGATTTTCATCACATGGCTTGGTGCCTTCATTGGCACTCCAAGGCTGACTGTTTCCCCAGTTTGGTGTATCACTACTGCTCCTTTCCTTTCCAAACTCAGAACCGCCTCGATCTCCACCATTTCTCCAACCACTGTCTCTCCCTCCCCCTCGTCCTCCATATTGGCCCCTTCCTCTTCCCCTCCCCCGGTATCCACCAGAATCTCCACCCTCATTACCTCCCTGTGTATCAGACCCCCAAGAGGGCTTTGCAGAACTGTCATTACGCCATGAGCCCTTCCAGCTTTCTTGGTCATTTCTGTCACCAGAATCCCCAGATTCTCGGCCCCGGCCTCTCCCACGTCCTCGCCCGAACCCACGGCCACCTTCAAAATTTCCAGCAGGTCTGCTCCAGGTGCTATTCTGATTATCCCCCTCAGCTGCATCTCCCTTGTTCCAGCTTGATGAACCAGCACCACCAGAAAATTTTGGTTTATCCCAATCACTGCCACCAACTTGGTCTGATGATCCAGCTTTGTTCCAGTTCCCACTTCCATTATTTGTTTCTTCAGACTTGGCACCTGAATCTTTTAGTTTGCCCCATGCGTCATCTTGTCCTTGACCCACAGCAACAGTATCCCAGCCTCCAGAACTGCAGTTTTGGCCCGAGTCTTTTGACTTCCCCCAGGCATCATCTTGAGCAACAGGCTTAGTATCAGATTTCGCCCAGGCATCACTGGCTGAGCCAGCACAAATAGCAGCAGTGGTATCCCAAGACCCACCCTTGTCTGTGTCTTTCGGAACTGTGCCTTTTTCCTGATCTTGGTTTGACTTGCCAAAAGGTTGGCCCCATCCTTGACCATCACCCTCCAACTTCTTCTCTGGTGACCATGATGACTTCTCCCAGCTATCTGCTTCTTTCGTAACTACTTCTTTGACCTTACTGCCCCAAGGATCTGTATCACCACCAGTTGCAGTGTCCACCTGCTTGCATGCCTCGCCCCAGTTGTCACTCTTTTCACTATCCTTGTTGACTGCTCCTCCACCCCAAGAGCTGCCACCAGCATCAAATCCACCACCTCCGGCTTCTTTACCCCAGGCATTGTCGCTGGAGCTTTCCTTTTGTTTAGTGCTGTTGTTCCATATATCAACAGCTGCAGATGCTGTTTTGTTACCCCATGGATCAGAATCACCATCAGCAGAAGATGTTGGTTTCTTACACCAGGGATCAGCTTCTGTTTCTCCATCTGAAGATGTAGAAATTACTGAATCAGCAAAACTATAAAAACCTCAAGATAGAGGAAACTTTCCATATAAAATTTGTCACTGCTGCAGAAATATGATATTTTTTACTTCCTAGAAACTGAAAATCAAGATTATACTACAGATGAATGTACACGCTTTGCATCCCTCTAATGCTTTACAATACACCATGACACAAAATCCTACTGCGTATTTATCTTCAAGGCTCAAGGTGCATTCATTGATGCACAAAAAATAATTACCAGTTACAACCATTAGAAACCAATATTCAAGACATTATGTGCTACACTGCAGGCACAGTATTAATGTATTTTTTACTCGCGGATGTTACGACATATATATCTACCCTCAGTTCCACAGTTATCTGGACTCTACTGATAACACACACAACACACAGAGGAGGGGTGATACAACTGCTTTTTTATAAACAAGAAACTGAACCAGACACCCTAGCTGAGAATTCAGACAAAGGAAATAACCTTGATATTCTGGACTCAACTTATTTCTATAGCTAATATCATGACATAGAATTTGAAGCCATGCCTGTGTTGCTGGTTTTGTTTTATACCACAGGATGCAGCTCAACAGTGACATAAAGAGAAAGCAAAATTGTCTGTTAACTGTGTGGGCATGTGCTCAACAAAATCACGTAATTATGCACAAAGCTAAGATTGAGAAGGCTAGTTAGTAACAAATAGGATGTCAGGTATCCAAATCTATAATAACCTAGAAAATTCCAGCGCCATCCAGTTTTAAAACCTGAGTTTTCCTTTCCTCAGAAACAAATCCCCTCTGACCTAACCCATGCAGTTTTTTATCCACTCGCAGCTTTACCATAAATGATACTACTACTGCGTTTGAGCAACAAGTTCTTCCGGATGGAGGGAGTACTTTGTAGCCTTATGATCAGATGAATCATGGGACAAGCAAGCTCTTGACATGAGTAGAGCATGGTGTTACACGTGCAACATCCAGTAAACCCTAGTAGATAACATAGCTGATGGAGTGTGGTTGACTGCAGCACATGTAAATGCCAGTTGTTATATTTTCATGACACACGACATTGCTGCAACATGCTATAAAAATAATTATATTTTTAGGGAATATTTATCACAAGAAAGCAATACAAGTCTCTAATATATCGAAATACAGACACATCATGTGTAGATGCAACATATGTCAATGCTCTGTGCAATATTAAAAATGGCACAATAAAAACATGCCGGTCCAAGGGTTAGAGAAGTTTTGATTAACAATCTTCTAACCAGAATGAACCTCTTATACAGACAAGTTAATTTGTGATTTGTTTATGAGGAAATGCCCCCTTTCCATCCTGCATAGTACCATTGACCCACACACAAACTAAATTGATATGTCTCATACCACTCCTAGTGGGCCAAACCTATCCCTTAATTGGTCCACTTCTTGCACCAATTCAAGGCCTTATTTAAATTACAGACTGGATAGCTGATGAGATGTCTGATACTCTGGCAAGCATTTCCAATGGATAAAAATGATGCAGTGATGAACTATCATTGTGATCAAACAACACAAAAATCAATGAAGCTCCAAATTATACGAAAAAAGGAGGCTCCCAGCCATGCTACCAAATAGGAAGGCGAAGGGCAGGCCTAAAACTATATATTACCTGCATTCTGGGCTGGTAACGCAGAACTTGAAAAAGGTTGCCAAGAATCACTGCAGCAGATAATAAAACAATTATGTGACTGGTAATTAGTACTGATGCAAATAATAGGTACACAGGCCATTTATTCCTCCAAGCGATATTGTACGGATTCTGCAAGTGCAGTGATCCCAACAAGAAAGAATTTAATACTCCCGCCATTCACATAGTGTATTATTTTTTCCAAAGCTCAAATGTTTGACTAGGTTTATAGAAAAAATATCAACATTTAGCAAATAAATAAATATGAAATATATTTCATAATGAATATAATGATCTGAATGAATATAATGATCTGAATTGGTCTTGTAGATATCGATATCTTTCTCTATAAACTTGCTCAAAACATAGAGAAGATTGACTTCTCAAAAATATATACACCTTATATTTTGGAACGTGACTACATGAAAAATATAATTGCATATAAATGATAGCATTACACAAAAACGACAAAGTAAGTTCAACGAAAGGTTAAGGTTGCTACCCTTCCTTAGCAACCTTTTTCTCATGGTTGGAAACAGTTACATTAG
Source organism: Secale cereale (assembly GCA_902687465.1). Taxonomy (NCBI): domain Eukaryota; kingdom Viridiplantae; phylum Streptophyta; class Magnoliopsida; order Poales; family Poaceae; genus Secale; species Secale cereale. The sequence goes on along the minus strand of LR738709.1, from coordinate 617,282,264 downwards.
CAAGTCAACCTCAGAACACCATTTTGATGGATGGGTAGCTCTAAACTGCTCCCATACCCAAACCCAGTTAGGCTTGTTTAAAAGAAACCAGCAAGGAACTGAAAAATATGAAACAAACCTGCCAAGAGATGCAAATCCATTGTCCCATGAGGTTTTAGCAGCTTCTGAACATAAATTTAGAATCAATGTAAGTAACCAAAAGAATGTATTAGAAGACCAAACTTATGAGGTGCTATAATTAAAAAAAATCTACACTTATAAACAGTTCTACATTCAGTTTTCAATTTCTCACATCTTAAAAACTCAATCAGACTGGGCAGATGGTCTCATTATAGGCAGTAGATCCGCCGCAAATAGTTTTGGAGAAGGTCGGCAACACTTTTCCCTTGTACACGCAATAGAAACTAATCTAGCAAGTAGAAATAACTGGTATACATATGAACACACACTTACCGGTGAATGATGTATCCTGAGTTCCAAAATTACCACATGGAGCACTGGACGAGTTATCCCTGGTATGACATATAACACAACAAGAAACAAATGTGGAAATGAAATTATACATCAATGACTACTCATGCAGTCACACGTCACTAAAACAAGCAACAATAAGTAAGAGAAGCTTGAAACATGATTTGTCTGCTTACCCTCTTTTAGTTGGGACTGTGAGAAGCTCTGCTTGCACTGCAACATAATACAAAAGAGTAAGGCATTGTCCATAGATTGGCTCCAGTACAAGCATACTTACGAACTAACCTGTAACAATCTTCAGTAGAGAATCTAGCTTAACAGTTACATCATTTCTAAATATCCGAACTACACGGCAGAGATAACCCTTCAAAGGACCCCTTCGAATACGCAGTATCTCTCCGACTTGGAAGAGTTGTTCTCTGGGTGCCCTGTAAGGCCTTTCATCTGTATGATCAAGGAAAGCAGAACAGAACTTAGCTTCTGCTGACAAATATCAAACTTCAAATGACAATACATAGAAAAAATCATGAAACACTTACTGTTCTGTTGTTCATTTTGCTCAGATGGTATGAAAGCTGACTCCGAGAACAAGGGAGTAGGGTTGTCCTCCTGATACATCAAAAATAAAGTGACCGAGAGAACATTTCTGATTCATTGACAAGTGGACGTAGTGCATCAAACATACCGAATTTGTTAGATCCCTCCTTTTCTTGATATTTTCACATGACCCACACTGAGCACAGAAAAATCCATTGTTCTCACTTTCACTTTCATCATATATAAAAAGTATTCCCATATACAGGTGTTTAACAACTCCTTGCTTGCCCTGCAAGATAACATCAAACAGATCAAAAAGGTGCCAGAAGGAAGGAATTGTTTTATTAAATAATTACAGGAACTGCAAAAACATAATTTACAGCTATGGAGCATGTTAGTAGAACAAAAATTCATCTTACAAAATACAAGGTTGGAATAATTAGCAGATACTCCCTCCGTCCCAAAATAAGTGACTCATTAGTACAAAGTTAGTGTAAAGTTGAGTCACTTATTTTGGGACAGAGGGAGTACTTGACAAAAGTACATTGAATACACCAAATATACAAATATTTTAACTGAACGTTGTCAATAGAAGAAACAAAAGATGCATAGTTCCACATACTGCTCAGAAAATAAGACAGACATCAATAATAGCAGACTCCTGACTGAATGGAAATAAAAATTTCACCTGAACTGGTCCTTCCAGAACTTTAACAGTGTCATTCATGGATATTGACTTGTTCTGATGGTCAACAGCTGTAAACATTTTGTCAACAACTCCTTTCTTAATATCTTGCTTTCTAACTGTCACAGCAGATCCTTCAGGACCACCTTTTAAAATCTACGAGAAACCCAATTGTTCTTAGAATGGTACAACACAAAAATGCAGAACCCAAGCGTGCATGAGAAGAAGAATACCTTAAAACCATCTTTCTCAACAGCAATAATCACTCCAAAATCTTTTCGTCTGCTCATTAGGAAATAGAAATAATTATTTCATCCTGTAGAAAGTACTTACTCCTTCCATTCAAAATTATTTGAAGTTCAAGCTTTGTCCCAGGTCAAAACTTGAAAGCAAGTCTATAGGAAAATGTGATAATATCTACAACATCAAGTATAAATAGCACAGAAACGGAAGTACATTTTTGTGACGAAACTGATTTTGCGTTGTGGCTGTTTATACATTATTCATCAGACTTGGTCAAACTTAAAGAAGTTTGACTTAGGATAAAGCTAGAACTTTTAATAATTTGGAACGGAGGGAGTAGTTGATAGTGACTAGTGAATAAAGACCAGAAAACAGAGACTAACCCAAAGGTTACAAGATCGTGGAGCTTGAATTTTGCATCATCGTCATCATCATCATAGTTTTCAGTAGAAGTGGAACCTTTAAGATTTGATGCCTTGGAGCTTTTGTCTTTAGAAGATGCTGATTTCGTCATATCCGGTTCTCTGGGCACATTTCTTTTCTTATTATGACCATAGATGCCAGAGACCCAATCCATGTCATCCACAGAACTTTTAATGCTTGGACTAGAAGAGAACTTGAGAATCTCAGTATCTGTTGGTTGTATCCCCCAGTAAATCAAAGAACTAAGTGCAACTCTCTTATACAGGAAACCATCTTTGAACATCAGACCATCAAGCACTTCAAAAACTTCACCAGTCTGACGATCACGCTTACTTTCGATATGAGGTCCGAATAACCTAGGTTCAACAAGATCATGGAAACAATGGCAAAGCCTGATTAGAAACAAATGGTAGCAGAAGGGTACAGGGTGTGGGACAAAGAAACACTGGACAGAAGCATTTACTCTAGCTCCTGTGAGCTGATTAGTCGTGGCGCGGGAACTGCGGCACCTTTTAGGGGAATAGCACCACCCTGCAAAAGCAAATGCATATAACATTGAGTCCTGTAGTGGTAATTCCAACTGTCAGCCGTACAAGATGCACAGGGGAAGTGAAAAAGGAATAGTTGTTAATAAGCACATGAATAGAATTAGGCATTCCGGTCATGGTATCAAACTTAAAATAGAATACAGACAGGCGATACACACTGACACCGCAAGGGTTCACATGTCATAATTTCTACTGGACTATGAAACAATATGACAATCAAGTTTCTAGGACAAAGGTCTGAGCTTAACACTAAAGCCACCAAAAAATACAAACTTAAATGCAGTACATAGTTCGTCACTACTCGCAAATGGCAAGGTGACAGTTTTAGGAAATTGAGACCAATACATAATAAAAATCAGCTGACATAATCTCATGATTGGCAGGAAACAAGTTTGCGGCTACAGGAGGTATTATAAAACTAGAAAATCCGATGGCATAAGCAGTCATAAACTGAACTCAAGCCAAAAAAAATTTGTTCCAGAGCTTTTACTGCCATAATGAAAAGACAGGATGCAGGCAAAGGTGCAAGAGCATTACGAATTTTTTTGAAATAGCATGGAGATCAACTCTTGGTATAAGCTTTATCAGCACCCTTTTCCGCCCATCATCCGCACCGACAACCTAAGAGAACACAGGGGTATTGAGATTGATGAACAAAGAATTTGAGAAGATATGAAGATAGATACCCACACCACTATTATGATACCTGTGCTAGATCTCCTTTATAGTTTCCACTTTTCATGCGCACCCATGTACCTGGAGAGACTTCAAATGGTTTTGCACGAGTTGATAGCAAGCTAGGAACTTCAGCTACAGGGACAGGACTAGTTCGGTTTACATAAACATTGCAAAATCCTTTGCATGCCTGTAGCAAGAGATACCCATGTGGTCAGTGGGACGTTTTACAACTGAGAATTATGTACATAAACGGATAAATCTTAAGAGGGGAAGAGAACTTTATCGACTGTTGAAGAAATTTTTTGTTTTTGAATATATCTAATGAAAAGCTTGTCTTCTCCATTCTGCACTTCCAATTTTATTAATTTTATTAATTAATATGGAAGAGAAAATTGAATTGAAGTGTGTGAGAAGTAGAAGGAAAAATGAATTGCAATGTACAGAGAAAACGAGACATTTTAAACCTTCAATAAATCTGATGTGAAGTATTACGCAATATTGTCTGATACCACATAATGTAATGCATAGCTGGAACGTGGATCTACGTCATCTCATGTTGTTTAAATTGTTCTTAGGAGCATGGATATGTTTTTTCTTTAATGGAAGGATCAAATTAAGTACCTCAGTAACATCACAAGCCTTCTCAGCTTCAACAAAAACAAATCCTCTCACATGATCGAGTGAGAATGCTGAGATAATTGGCACTTTGGTACCAAACTTTTGCCGATCAAGGAACTTCTGCATGAAGCAGAAAGCCATTTGGCGCTCCCGCCCAACCTGAAATGAAGATACACAAGTAAGTATCTGTATCAATTGCTAGAAGAACATCATAAAGTCAAAACATCTAGCAATCACAAACCATGCATTTGACCCTCCAAATGATAGGATCTTTTACACCATCCATGGTAGATTCATCATCATCATATTGTTCAGTAGAGCCACGATAACCAGCATATCTCACACGATTAGAGTAACGGTCATTGATAAATTGCTCAAGTTCATCACCACTCAACTCCTCTTCCTTTACATGTCCAAGAAATGGAAGAGGGTGTGACCTTTCAATTCTTGCACCTTTTGTCCTCCCCGCAGTAAAGAAACCTGCAGTATTTATCAGCGGGATGACATCAGCAGAAATTGCAAAAGAATAATCAGGCAATGATTGCTCTGAAAATTAAAACAATCCTGTGTTCAGATGGTGAAGGAAAACTGATCGTTGGTGCCTAGAAAGACCAGGAACCTACAACTACCTGGCAATTGTTCAAAAGAAAAGGCCAAAGCTTATAACCAATCTATGGACCCTGTACATCAAAACCAGTTATTTACAATCATCCCTCCTAATTTTCTAAACGAATAAGGATGATTTGTGAAGAAGATTTGCCACATTGGCCACCTATGTTGCGTCCGGAACACTGTCCACTGAAAATAATAGCTCAAATACTGGGACCTACGGGGAGTCATCAGAGTAGAAAGTGACAAGAGGATGGATGAAACGAAGAAAAATTAGGAAAAGGATGAGGAGGACGAGGGGGAAAGTGACCTAGCAAGGCCCGCCACAGAAACTCTCCCTCAATCCTCTGTTTGTCTAATCCTAGCTGCACCCGCCCTTCCCTCATGCCCCCTGCCTCCTCTCCTCTTTTTCACCTCCCACCATCTGGCCCTCTCTCTTCCTTTGCCATTTTATTTTTCCCACACTCCCCTTTTTATCTTTACCACAGCGAATGAGTAAGGCGAAGCAGCAACCCCAGGCATCTTGACACCTGATCGACCATAAGGTGACAACTTATAAAGTTATAAACATAGTCCTCACTATGCACCACAAAAGCCAGCAGATGAAACTAACTATAAATATTATTCACCCCTTGGTTACTGAAAAAATATGAATGGAAAAAAACCACCCTTATACAGTCCGAGGTCATTTGATATTTTTATTAAAAATCACCTTATAGTAAAACAAAGGCAAGTGCACAAACATGAATTTAATAATTTTGCCCTGTATGTCGATGTAAAAAGTTGCAAATCTGCAGAATGTTGATATGTGCCCCTAAGTGTGTATCATCATTGTAAAAAAGGGTCGCTCCAATGACCTCTAACATGTCTGACTAAGTAACTCACAACAAACTTCATACAAGACAACACTTGATTAAGACCCACTTCCCATGAGGTGCAAACGCTAACTTATTATTATGTTCATGTACCTTACTAAAACCATTGTAATGGTTCATGTAAAATCCAAACTACTGTGCAAAGCATCAACGACACATACTACAATACAAGGCATGCTCTATCCCTGATGGCTAATGCAATGGCCACCAACTCAATGCCGCGTAGAAGCAAGCAAACTTACTTGCGGACCATTAAACTATATTGTCATGTGAGCTTTCCTAACGGATGGTTCAGACAAAATGGAGAAGCAACAAGTCGCAACCCCACTTAGTCTTACCTCGCCAATAAACATATCATCGATTTATACCTCTCCAAATCACTTGCTAGAAACCTTCCACTCCCATAAGAAAAATACAGTGCCGCTAAGCAGTTGTAAATGCATTATAACACCGAAAAAACGAAAACTTCTGGGTTTCTGCTCGTTGGCATCCCAGACCCGGGTTCTACAACTTCTAAAGTGTAACCTGGAGACGGAATTTTGAGACGGCTATCTAGAGGTTCCCACTGTTTAAGGGTGGGGAAACAAAAAACCGAACCAACAAAATCTCACCGAAGCCGTACAAGAAAACCCCAATCAACGCATTGTTACACCTAACAGAGACATTGAAGCACAACGAAAACACCCAAAAGCAAGGGACGCGCGGGGCCGCATTGCTCCCAGCCCTAAACCCCAGCCGAACCAACGAATCGATACCACCGAACCAACGCGGGTAGGGTTCGCCGCCTAGGGAAAGCCGATCCGTGGTCCGTACCGTCGTCGAGGTCGTCCTGCAACTCCTCCGCCTCCTCCTCCTCTTCCTCCTCCTCGTCCTCCTCGTACTCGTCGTCGACGCCGGCGGCGTCGTCGACGAACTGGAGGACGCCGGAGCGGCCGCGGCGGCGCTTGGCGGAGGAGGACGAGGGGCCCGCGCCGCCGCGGCCGGCCCCGCGCCGCTTGGAGCCGGAGGAGGAGCCCGGGTCGTCGGAGGCGATCTGCTTGCCCTTCCCCTTCACCGCCATGGTGGGGGCGGAGGGGATCAGAGCGAGTGTGGGGGGAAGAGAGTGGGGAATGGGGTGCGGTGGGGTGGGGAGGAGGAACGGCAGGTGTCGCGGAATGGTGGAGGAGGGCAGCGTTTTAACCCAGGAGACCCCCCGGCGCCGTCTACGAGATTGTGGCCTTTTTCGGATGCCTCCCTCGATTTGTCTGTAATTGTGCTTTGGGGGGCAGGGAACAAGCGATGGTGGTAGGTGGTGCGGACCCCGAGGGGTTCTCTCTCAGTCCCAAAAGTTAAGAGGCGGGTAAAAGCAAACCCTAAAAATTATCGCACCTCTTGAGCCGTCAGATTCGATTTACAACGCGATCCCGATCGTCGGATTTTTACCCTTTTGTTTTGAGCCACCGTAATATACGAGCCCCCACCGGGGCATTTTCGTCATTTCACCAGGAGGTACTTAAAAGACCCGAATGTTCGTGATGGAAAACCTAGCAACATCTTCTCCCTCTCTCTCCCACCAACCCCCAAACCAGCCCTTCCTCCCCTCTGATTCCTTCTCTCACCCATCCCAATCCAGCCGCCGCCACCAACCCACGCCGAGGATCTCCTCTCTCCCAACCCCAACCACGGCACCGCCCCTACCCTCTCGTGCACACCGTTGTTGTCTCCCCTTCTCGAGCAGGTGAGGCGAAGGCTAGATTTGCCACGCTCAAAGCACTGCTTCCGTTGTGGTCATGCGCATCCGTTCCGGGAGAGGAGTGAGGGGGGCACTCCCACCTCACATGAGGAGCCGCATCATGGACGTCGCGGACAGCGGCTGAATCCTCACATGTTTGTTACGGCTGAGGAGTGAGGGGGCATGGAGTTCCGACCCAGCAGCCATGGAGCACGTCACGATGAGGGGCTTCTTTCTCATATGGCCCTATGAGAGAGACCTTTGAGGGTCCTCCTCCCCCTCCTCCTTTGGATGCAAATTGTGGCGCAAATTAGCTTCTTTTCTTTTCGCTGCTCAGGTTTTGTTCCTGCTTTCAGGAAATTAGCTTCATTTTAGGGTAGCACAATATTTGGTTTTCGAGACACGATAAATCAATTTTGGCGAGACAAATTCTTCTCTTGTTCGGCAAGGTCCATCGTTGTCCGCCCGATCAAATGGTATGTGTATAGATGTTTTTTGGACAGTTGTTGCGATCTACAGTTACCATATTCTGCAGTGTCACGGTTTATGCCACATCCATGTGTATTATGTTAGAAACTAAAATTAGTAACACTGTTTTTTTGGAGCATGCTTACAAAACTGCTTAATTTCTTCTCATATGTGTGTGTGCCATGCAAACATGGAAGTGAATAACAAAGTAAAGAGATCATGAATATGGTTTGTTTTCTCATAATTTTTAGAAGTGTCTCATTGGGTGTGTGCTTTGAATATGTACACCTAAAGTGTCAATTCACCCTTTTGTATTCTCTGAATTTGTGTGAATGTTGATTAGCTTTGAAATCTTGGGTGTGTGCTTTGAATATGTACACCTAAGGTGTCCATTCTCCCTTTTGTATTTTCTAAATTAGTGTGAATTCTAATTAGCTTTCAAATCTTGCATCACAGAATAAATTGTTATGGATCATTGGCTTTTTCTGGTGATAATAGTTATGATTGACTCACTAGGGTAGCCATGTCTTAGTAAGAAGAATGCTAGCAAGTTGGGCAGGGAAAGTGTCATATTGATGTAGTCGGTTACTATTACATGGTTTCTTCATTTATTGATTGTTGTAGCTATATTCTTGGCTATGATTGAGGTGTGATGGTGTCTTAGGGATTTAATAGGACTAGGATTTTGATAGACTCTATGTACTCTTTGCTTTGGGTGTTCCTTGGCATTGACAACATACAACATACATTTGATGGTGTGAAGGTGTGCTCCCTAAGTCTCTTCATATGCATCATTCATGTAGCATCTCTATCTTTCTGCAATATGCTCATTTGTCGTATGGTTTTGAAGTTTATGGATCACGTATATTTATATAGCACTATTATATAACCCAATTTTTAGACGATGAGATTCCTTTCTATGTTGGTTTAGAAGTGTTGGTGATACATGTTCAACAATGTATGCTAGATGGAGAAGCGCGACCTCATCAACATAGATAGTTTGCTCTTAAAAACACCATGATCGGCTCCTTCGATATCTATCTCCACTATAAAAGGTGATATATCATTGTTATTTATTTTCTACCATGCTATTATATATTTTCACAATGCATATTAGCATATAGTCTCTTCTATGAATCTTTAAATTCTGATATGAACGTATTGGAGCATTACCTTACCTTGAGCATGGCGTTGCTGAGATTCAGAGCTCTAATTGTTTGCTATTGTTGGTGGTTGTGTATGTTCTTATTACTTGTAGTGACTTTTCATATTTAGCTGCTTGGAAATTACATGCATATTTAAAGTTGAACTATCATAGTTAGCATGCTTGGAATCTACATGCATACCGCGCGTAGAACTATCATATATCCAACCTTATTTTCCTTGCATGGATGTACACATTTCCACATAGATATGATAGGGTTGGTTTGAATATATCCGCCTAACCTCTGGATTGGAAGAAATATATACTTTTGGCTATATGAACAATCAATTCAACAAAATGGTGGGTTCTTAGTAAGCGTCACAAAGATCAGCACTGTGATGAGTGCCTTCATGTTTGAAAATGCCCACACAGGTTATCCATATCAGTACACTTTTGAGAAGAACACATTCATGTTTATGCCACTTTATTAGAAATTTATTTTCAGACCATATATGGTGTGTGATCTACTTCCGGGCATATCTGTAGAATAAGTTCTTGCGTCAAGTACATATTGTTCGATTGATTAATTTTGAGAGGAATGTTTTTGGAAAGGTTTTGAGAGGCTATTTTAATTACTGCCTCGGGTTGATACAAGGTTATTTGTAGTTTTGTTGATTAATTTTGCGAGGACCTTTTTTGGAAAGGTTTCGAGATGCTATATGGATTACTGCCTTAAGTTGATAAAATTTTATTATAGTTTTGTATAGGGGCTTTCCATTTGTTTATGCATACTTCAGATTGTTTTATTCTTCTAATAGTGATTACCAAAACACCAAATGGAATTCCTTTCCATGTTGTGCCCTGCAGGGAACTTGTGTGATGGTCGTCAACAATTTGAAGATCTCCATGTGATAATTGGAATGTAAGTAATGTCCATTTGTGCATGTGTGCTTCTGTGTATTTCCAGCTTTATTCTATGTCTATTGAATGATTACATTAGCTTTGTAGTATACCTTCACTTCCATTTGTATCTTGATGCGGAAATAATAGTACTTGGCTAACAAGTCTTTCCATGATACATGATCATTATGTTATTATTGATGTGGCTCATGTATTTACTCTGAGAAGAACTTCCATCATGTTTCTCCAACATGTACTACACCTCCAATTTCATGGCATGTCATTTCAGCCATAATACTTCTCTAGGTTGGGCATACATAAATAAATAGCACTTTCAACTTGTTATAATCTTTAATGAAGTATGTTTTGACTAGCATATGCCTCTTAATTTCCACTGTATTTCCAACAAATGATGTTGTTTCCTAATTTTTAGTAATGATAATATAGACCAATAGACATTCATATCTTTCTCTCGGTCTTTGGTTTGGTTTTCAACTCAACTCTATCCAAGGTTATGTTTTACAACAATGTATTTATAAGGTGGTTTTCCCATTGATTATACATGTGAAAGGCGGGTGATGCATGCCAAGCTGCGGGGAGCTCAGAGCACGATTAACATTTTCAGCTACATCAACGCATCTCTAAGCAGTGGCGGAGCCAGCGCCCAGCGACCCTGGGCAGTTGCCCGGGCTCGCTGGCACTCCGACGGCAACAGCAGTCGTATCACAATACGTAAAACTGCTCGATACCGAGTGGATTTACCCGGGCAAAACAGGATTAGGCCTCCTTCACAGCCCAGCCCAGTTATTTACTTGAACATCCCGACCACTTCAGCCCACGAGAAAAATAATAATACCATCGATCGCTTCGCTCCAGCCCACGAGGCAACAGGGAATACCATCAATCGCTCCAAGAGTCTAGACAGTTCTCGGCTTCTCGCGTAGTCGTGTCTCTTCGATTTCTCCCAAGTGCGGCAGGGACCTGAAGGCGAGGCGGCGATCTGGCCATTTGAGGCTGGGCGAGCGGCAGGCCGACGGCGAGCCGGTAGTGGCCACGGTCGTCCCCTCCTTTGGCCCTTCCTCTCCTAAAGGCTGAGGCAGTTCCTTTCCTTCGACTTTCGGTAAGATTGCGTACTTAATAACTGATTTGGGTTGAGATAATGAGATTGATGTACTTAGGGCTTATTTAGGAACTTTTGATTGGGGATGAATGACCAAAGTCCAAAGAGAAAATCTATTTGTTAGCTATTGGAAACTATAGAAACTGTAAGTTAATTAGACTGACAAACTAGTATGCATGTTGCAGACTCTTTCCTCTAGTAGTGTTAAGAAATATTTCACTGATTTCACTTTGGCAACATCAAGAAACTGTAAGTTAATTAGACTGAAAAACTAGTATGCAGGTTGCAGAGTCTTTCCTCTAGTAGTTTCAAGAGATACTGCTTGATAATCTGATACATGTAGTTGATGCAAATAGCTTTGCTATTGTACTATGCTATGAACTTGTGATAACCCATTTTCTTATTTGTGTAAAAAATAACTTCAGATTTTTTACTCACTAAATTTCAGAGATGAGGAGGTTTTTGGTTAAGAGAGCGAGAACTGAAAATACGAATGATGTGCAACCTGAAATAGAAGGAGAGCAAAGAACTGAAAATGTGAATGATGCGCAGCCTGAAATAGAAGTAGAGCCACCAGCGCCTAACGTTGCCAATGAATTTAATCCAAATGCGATTGAGCGTGATCCGGGAAAGAGGAAACAAATTTGTGAGTATCCTCCTGATATTCAAGACCAAGTGAGGAGAGCATATATATTGAAGGGTCCAATGCAACCAGATTTGAATAAATTCCATCGTACTGAATTTGGAAGTTCGCGTTCCTCAAGAGCATTTTCTAAATCTTGGTATAAAAGGTACGACTGAATAGAATACAATGAGTGAAAGAATGCAGCTTATTGTTTTTATTGTTTTCTCTTTAAGCAACCCGGAAGGGCTGAGCACTTTGGTTATGAAGTCTTCACCAAAGAAGGATTTACTTGCTCGTCTTGCTCGTCTTGCTGAAATTTATCATGAAGACTTCTCTAATGATGATCGTGGAACAATAAGAGAGCAGCTCCTCACTTGTATAAGTCAAGTGAAAAGGCATGCTTCTTTTTCTACTTGTGATGATGTTCAAAGTTTGGCCGTGAAGATGGTTGAAACTAAGAAAATTTTGGTATTTTCATTGGTATACAAACTTATTGAGTTGGCTTTGATATTGCCGGTGTCAACTACATGTGTTGAGAGAGCATTTTCAGCAATGAAGATTACCAAGAATAAATTGCGTAGCAAGATCAACAACGAATGGTTCAACGACTTGATGATATGTTACACTGAGCGGGAGTTATTCAAGTCAGTTGATGATAAGGATATTATTCGAACATTTGCAGCAATGAAGTCTCGTAAAGGAAATTTGCCTCGTGGTTTTCTTTAGCACACTATTGGTATGTTCCATCTAAGATTTTCTATTGTTACAAGCTCTCTGTTTTGAATAAATAAACAAATCACAACACTGATTTTTTTGTGAATAACAAATCCATTTTCTTATCCTGCAGTGTCTTCTAGGATATATTGATGGTGTCATGGTGATTTAGACGGCTACACTTTTGTTGGAAAGATGGCTAGTTTGACTGGTTGGCTCGATGCTTTGCTTCGCCTGATTCTGTGTCTTTTGTTGTCAAGTCACAACTTCATTTGCTTTCTGAAATGGAATATTTATGTATTTGTTCGCTTAAATATTACCTTTATTTGATTGTTATGTTCGTATTTTCACTTCAATATTAATGTGGATTTGTGCTTTGCAAGTTTGATGCATAGTATATATTGTCTACGTGATACGGAATTTTTTATTTGCATGTTAGACATTCAGGCTTAAGTTTGCCCAGGCTTCACAAAAGTTCTGGCTCCGCCCCTGTCTCTAAGTCTCCTTAGAGTTTGTACTCAACTCAAAATACAAAATAGCAAGTGTATATGTTTTTTAGACATGAAATTGAGGAACGCGGGCATGACTGCTGCAATCCGATCGAATTACAGATCAAGAAATTCAAGGACGCCCTTGCGAAAGCAGGACCAAGCATGTGCAGCTTCAACCTGGCATGGGGACGAGGAGTCTGAGCTCTTGGCTCTAGCTGCAAATAGGGACTTGCAATTCATCTACAACGAGAAGTCAATGATTGTGACGATTGCAAAAGCCATCAGGATGTAAGCTGATGCAATCGGAGTCCTCAACTCCTCATCACCTATAGAAGATACTAGACCGAGACAAGTGAATTAATAGTTCAAATACAAGTAAATTCATATATTTCCATACATTATTATTTTTGTTTTATTGTGTGTTGGCATGATTGTAGGCCTACCGTTTTAGTTTTTACTGGTCACTCAACTTAGCAAGATTACCAAAGTTATGTCTCCAAAGAAAAAAGAAGGACGAATTATGTTTGTTTCTATTTATTTGTGCTTATTTTACGAGATTGAGGCGATGCAAACTTGAATTATGAATTAACTATTTGTCCTTGGTTATTTAAGGTGCAGTGACATTGTCGACCTATGTGCCGGATAAATTTGCTTATTTTGAGAAAATTCTCTACGTATAGGTCATACTCATATGTTCTTGGTGATTGGGATAGGTGTTGGGTCAAAATGATAGGTCTAGAGGGGGTGAATAGATACTAACAAGGCAGAATGTGCTATTTTTTAATTTCCTTAGTACTTAGGCCGATTTTAACACAAGTTAAGTGCAAACAATACAACCTACACATGCATATCTAGAGTATGGGCAGTGGAAAGTAAATGACTTGCCTCACTCGAGGTATATCTTGATGAAGTAGGTGATCTCCCCGCCTGTACAAACTCCTTAGTTTAACTCCACAAGCTTGGAGGCTGCAAGCGACACCTAACCAATCTAGGAGACACCACTCTCGGAAAGATAATAGATATTGTTGTTGATGATGAACTCCTTGCTCTTGTGCATGAAAAGATAGTCTCCTCAAACACTCTATCACAGATTTGGGCAATCTGATAGCAGAGATATTGGAGTGGAAAGCAACTTAGGGAGGATAGAAATCAAGGATCAAAGGTTGGAGTGGAACCCCCTTGTTTTCAACACAAGGGTAGGTGGTTCTCTCTCAGAAATTGGATATGGGAAGTGGTAGTTTTGTCTTGGTTGCTCTATGAGAGTTGGTGGGATGGGTGGTGGTATATATATATATAAGCACCAAAAATCTAACTGTTACACACCTTTATGGACTGTTCGGTGAACCGGGTGAAAACACTCACTGAGATCGGCTAGTACAAAAGGTTTGAACTTTAGGATTTTTGGTGAGACCGTATGGAACAGCTCAGTGAGACCGATGGGTGATGACCTAATCACTTTCACACTTCGGTGAGACCAATTGAAACCACTCGAAAATTCGGAAATGAAATCAATTGGTTACAGAAGGTTGGCAGGTGCTCTTCGGTGGGACATAAGGGTCATCTCGGTGAGACCGAGTTGTTAGGGTTTAGGCAGTGGCTATGTAAAGTGTATCTTGGTGTGTCTCGATAGATGTGTTTCGATGGGACCGAGAATGAATTTAGGGTTTTCATCATAGGTGAATACGAGAGTGCGGCTGAGGATTTTGGAGCAATATCTCTAACCACTTGAGTAGTTAGACCATGATCAAAACCAAATCCCCTTTTAATAGTATTGGCTTTCCTATGGACTCAATGTGATTTTGGATCACTTAACAAAAAATATAGAGTCTTGAACCTTTGCCAACACATGTATTTTGTAGCTTGAGGGGTTCACATCTCCATCCATATACCTGCTTAAGTTGAACTCGTCCTGAAATATACTCAAGGAAAATATTAGTCAAACAATATGTATCTTGACATGAATTATCAAAACCACCAAGGGAGCAAATGTGCTTTCAATAGCTGGCTGGATGAGATTGGAGAGGGGGTGTGGCAAGCCGCACTTCCTATCTAGTCGAGCCAAAATTGCAAGAACCCACCATATTGAGGGACATGTTTACAGAAAGAACGGTTCTACGATGTGATTTTTCGGCAAAAAATACTTACGGTAATTTTCTTGGCAAATGTGGCGGGATGCTCGAGGAGGGTTTTAACCCAAGACACCCACGGGCGCCATCTTTGAGATGTGGCCATTTTAGGATGCCTCCTCGATTTGCCTGTAATGTCTGCTAAGAGAACTATTCTTCCTTATAGCTTGCATTCGATGCATCCATCGTACTAAGAGCTCCTTCTTGAAGAACCGATTTTGTAACAACCCCAAAGGCGAATCTATCCAAATAAACCTAAAACTCCCATTTATGATTTGAGATTGACTTGCCATTGCGCTCCTTGCCTTTCTTACTGGATTTCCAGTTGATGGGGAAGGCTTCGCAAAGAAGCTTGTGTCTGAAGAGAAGTGGAAAACTAAGTTGTTCGAGCTTAACTTAAACCCGATTGCCCTAGTAGGAGTCAGAATAAGGTTGAGGCTTGTGACGCCCCCGATTTGACCGTACACTAATCATGCACGCAAATGTGTACGACCAAGATCTGGGACTCACTGGAAGATATCACAACACAACTCTAGACACAAATTAAAACAATACAAGTTTTATATTACAAGCCAGGGGCCTCGAGGGCTCGAATACATAAGCTCGAATACACAAGAGTCAGCGGAAGCAATAATATCTGAGTACATACATAAGTTAAACAAGATTGCCTTAAGAAGGCTAGCACAAAACATCAATGATCGAAAAGGCGAGGCCTCCTACCTAGGACCTCCTAACTACTCCTGGTCGTCAGCTGTCTCCACGTAGTAGTAGGCTCCATCGGGGTAGTAGTAGTTGTCAAAGGTGGCTTCTGGCTCCTGGACTCCACCATCTGGTTGCATCAACCAGCAAGAAGAAAGATGGGGGAAAAGGGGGAGCAAAGCAACCGTGAGTACTCATCCAAAGTACTCGCAAGCAAGGATCTACACTACATATGCATCGGTATCAATGAAAAGGGTAGTATCTGTGGACTAAGCTGCAGAATGCCAGAATAAGAGGGGGGAGAAGCTAGTCCTATCGAAGACTAGCATCTTCTGGAAACCATCGTCTTGCAGCAAGAGGGGGAAGTAGAGTAGTATAACATAAGTCATATTTATGTTGTTATTCCAACGCTTCGGGATCCTTTCTCGACTCCCGAAGCAACATATCCAAACAATGCCTCAGCATCTAGTTCTAGTTGTAGCGATCGGGATACAACTCCAAGTGTCCGTTACCGTAGGACAGGCTATCGATAGATGTTTTCTTCCGTGCAGGGGTGCACCAACTTACCCAACACGCTTCCTTAACTCCGGTCGGACACACCATCAGGTCATGCCCGCCCTCGGCCAAACAATACGCCGCAACCCGACCTAGGCTTAATAGAGAGGTCATGCACGCCGGACTAAACCCTATGCCCCCAGGGGTCATGGGCCAATCGCCCCGGGAACTCCTGCACGTTGCGTATGCGGCCGGTGAGTAGGCCTGGGCAACCTCCTTAAAAAGGTAGGTGCTTATGCAGTCCAACCCGGCGCGCGCCGCTCAGTCGCAATGACGTCAGTTAAGCTTCGGCTGATGCATACGACGCAGAACGCCCATACTATGCCCACGTGATGGTTAGTGCTATCAGGCCAGAGGCCCCTCGGATCAAATATCCAAACCGTTTAATGTCTTGGGAACGCGCGGTAATGAGCAGAGACTCACGAACATGTGACCCCATCGCCCCGTCTCGAGGACTTGCGGCAAAGGCGAGTGCCCGGCCACGCCTCGTATTTATCTCGCGGGCACCTGATACGTCCAAAACGTATCTATAATTTCTGCTTGCTCCATGCCACTTTTGGGTGATATTGCTATGATATTCATACACTTCCATACACTTTTGATCATATTTGGACTAACTTACTAATCCAGTGCACCCCAGTGCCAGTTTCTGTTTTCGGCTGTTTTTGTATTTCAGGTTTTCACGTTTCGAGAACTGCCCAGAAAAATCCAAAAAAATTATATAAAAAATCAGCGATACGGAAACAACACTGCGTCCGAATGGCAGCCTGGGGGAGGCCACAGGGGCTCCAGTCGCCCTGTGGGCGCCCCCCCCTGGGCCGCGCCGGGGGGGCGCCTCGGCCCCCCGAGGCTCCCCCGGTGCCCTACTTTGGCATATATTTAAAGGACTCTCCGAAACCCTCAGAACAGGACTTCTATTCGCGATCCCATCTCTGTTCCGCCGCCGCCGCCGCTTCCAAGATCGGGAGCACCAGGAGAACTCTTCCCGGCACCCTGCCGGAGGGGAGGATCACCACCGAGAGCTTCTCCACCACCATGGACGCCTCCCGGATGACTCGTGAGTAGTCTCCCATGGACCATGAGTCTATGACCAGTAGCTATGTGATGTTCTCCTCCCGTTCTTGTGCCTCACTAATTAGTCCTCGTGAGCTGCCCTACATGATCGAGGCACCTATGTAATCCTTATGCTGTTGCTATGTTGAGTTTGCTGGGATCCGATGGATTATGAGATTATGTTCAGATTGATCTTGAGTAATATATTTGATTCACCTCTTTTATATTTTAGTTCATAAGTAATTCCTGCATGTTCTCCGTTGTTATTTATTGCTTTGGCCGAGTAATAGGTAGTGACTCCAAGAGGGAACGTTATGCTTGATTGTGGGTTCATGCCCCTCGATGACTAGCTTGAGTGACAGAAACATGAGTCTAGGGGATGTGCTGTTGCCACAAGGGGGAAAACAACGGTGCTTGTGCCCGCGGGTGCAAGGATTGTTTACTTTACGCAAAGTTCTTTTAATGCAGTTGTCTGTTGCATTGAGTTTACACTATGGGTGGGACTCGCAACTTAATACCAGCGAGATGTTCTAGATAGATATCTCAAGGTGGATGATTAGTAGTAGATATTGATGGATTTCGGTCTACTTACTTTGGCGTACCGCCCATGCTTTGAACCTCAACCTTTCTTGCAATGTAGTCAGCATTGGTTTGCGTTCGTGGTCCTGTCAATTGCCCAGCTGTAATTTGTTACCTCACATAGCTGTTTTATCGTCTTTTGGGAGAGAGACATCACTAGTGAACATCATGAGACTCCGGTCCATATTACCATCATTGATCACATCCACTATTTACTTTTTGCTATTTACCTACTATCGCAAAAACTATCTATCACTACTATCATTGCTTTTAACCCTTTGTGAACTACAAGGCCGGAGAGATTGACAACCTCTCTGTACTCGTTGGGAGCAAAGTTATTTGTATCTGTGTGCAGGTCCACGTTGGTTGCTACTAATCTGGCACCGTAGCAATTGACACCTACTTGTTGAACCTAGGAGTCTATGGGGAATCGATCCTTGGCATCTTTGCTAGGGGAAAATACTTCTACTTACTGCATCTTACACCTTCCACTTGGGGTAACCAACGAGGGGTTCGAGGCCCATCAAGGAGTATTTTCTGGCGCCGTTGCCGGGGACTCCACTCTTCAGGATAGGGGAGTTGCATGCTATCTTTTACCTTTGCTTTTTAGTCTTGTTAGTTTACTTTTCATTTTTGCTTTAGTTCCTTTTATCGAAAATCACAAAAATAGTTATCTTGCTTGCTTGCTACTATGGGTTCCACCGAGAACACCAAGTTGTGTGACTTCACTAGTCACAACAACGATGACTTTATCAACACACCTATTACTACACCTGCCACTTCAGCACCTTCATATGAAATTAAACCTGCTTTACTGAACTTAGTCACGAGAGAACAATTCTCCGGTGCTGGAGATGATGCTGCTTTACACTTGAACAACTTTGTAGAACTTTGTGATATGCAAAAGTACCAAGAAATAGATGGTAATATTGTTAAGCTTAAGCTTTTTCCTTTCTCCTTGAGAGGAGGATCTAAAATTTGGTTTCAGTCTTTGCCTAGAAATAGCATAGATTCACGGGACAAGTGCAAAGATGCTTTTATCGGAAAATACTATCCACCTGCTAAAATTATCCAACTTAGAAGTAACATCATGAATTTTAAACAATTGGATAATGAACACGTTGCCCAAGCTTGGGAACGTATGAAGTCTCTTATCAAGAACTGCCCTACTCACGGTTTGACTACTTGGATGGTTATCCAAACTTTTTATGCAGGCTTGAACTTTACCTCGCGGAACTTGTTAGTTTCGGCCGCAGGAGGAACTTTTATGTCAACTACACTTGGTGCTGCCACAAAGCTTCTCGATGAGATGATGACCAACTATTCCCAATGGCACACCGAACGCGCTCCAACAGGTAGGAAGGTAAACTCTGTCGAGGAGATTTCCTCCCTTAATGAAAAAGTTGACTTGATCATGTCTCTACTTTCGAAGCAATCTACTGTTGATCCTCGTGATGTTCCTTTAAATTCTTTGATTGCTCAAGAACAAGTAGATGTTAACTTTATCTCTAGAAACAATTTTAACAACAATGCTTATAGGAGTAACTTTGGTAACAATTCTAGACCGTTCCCCTCTAACTCTTATGGGAACAACAATGCTTATCCTAGTACCAAGAACTCCAATACTGAACTAGAGACCATGCTTAGAGATTTCATCACTACCCAAAAAGCCTTTAATAAGAATGTAGAAGAGAAACTACATAAACTAGATGATCTTTCTTTTAAGGTAGACCACTTAGCCAATGAGTTAAAATTGCTAAAAAATGAAACTTCTCCTCTTAAGGAGAGGGAAGTCATCCCTATTAATGCTACTCAAGTGCAAATTAATGAAAACATTAGGATGATGGCTAAGCTTAAAGAGAGATGGGCTAGAGAAAGGGAGGAAGAGGAAAGAATTAAGAGCCTTCCTACCCACCACACTGTTGCTACTATCCAAGTTATTGAGGATGTTCACACTCTTAGCACCCAATGTACTCCTGGTCCCAATGGACCTATTAATGGTGATGCTATAGAAACTACCAACCAAGTGAACCTTAAGGACACCACTACCACTTTACTTGATGCTCGTGACCTTGATTTTGATAATTGCACTCTTACTGAAGTTATTGATTTCCTTCACAAAATGTCTAGAGATCCCCACACTAGCACGCTTAACCTTGCCTTCACAAAGCATATCACTAATGCTCTCATCAAAGCTAGGGAGGAGAAACTTAGAGTAGAAGCCTCCATACCTAGAAAGCTATAAGATGGTTGGGATCCTATGATAAAAATTTATTTGAATGACTTCTCTTGTTATGCATTATGTGATGTTGGTGCTAGTACCTCTGTTATGCCCAAAAGGATATATGATATGCTTAAATTGCAACCTTATGATTCTTGTTCTTTTGGTGTTCATCTCGTTGATTCTTCCATAAAGAAACCTTTGGGGAGGATCGACGATGTTCTTATTGTTGTCAATGATAATTATGTGCCCGTTGATTTCACTATTATGGATATTGAATGTGATCCTTCTTGTCCAATTATTTTGGGTCGTCCCTTTTTGCGCACCGTTGGTGCTGTCATTGACATGAAAGACGGTAATATAAAATTTCAGTTTCCTCTCAGGAAAGGGATGGAACACTTCCCTCGTAAGAAGGTCAAGTTACCTTTTGAGTCTGTTGTACGGGCTAGCTATTATTTTACTCTTGATAAAACTTGATCTATGCATTATGCCTAGCTTAAAGGCATAAAAGAAAGCGCTTTTGGGAGGCAGCCCACATGAATAAATTTTTGCTTTTGTTGTGTCTTGATGTTGTTTACTGCTGTAGCATCATCATTGTATCTTTGCTTTTCATATTTGTGCCAAGTATAGCCTATGATTGCTAGAAAGTTCAAAAGTTGTGAGGTGTTGTCCAGGAAACAGATTCTGTCCTTGGATAGAAAAATTCGTATAAAATCACCAGATCATCTTTTTGGTCTGAATTTTTTCGAAAGCGTTCTCTATATAATTGTCTTTCGTGCGTCAGTTCTGAGTTTTTTGATTTGAGTTGCAGAAGTATCCCGAACAGGTCAATTACTGCCTGCTGTTCTGTTTTTCACAGATTCTGTCCTGTTTTGCCTTACCTTCACTTTGCAAATTAAGAACTTGCTTTTTTCTTTGCAAAAACCTTTTGGCAATCTTGAGAAACATTAGAACTTCAAGAATATCCTTATTTCCAGCAAGGTATAATTATTTTATTAAGGGTACTAACCTCGCTAATCAGATTATGATGAGTTATGTATGAAGGGAGTTTTCAAGTGTGCGAGGGAAGATGATAAAAAGATTCAGGAGTGTCAAGCGCTCAAGCTTGGGGATGCCCCCGTGCACCCCCAAGAAATATTCAAGGAGACTCAAGCGTCTAAGCTTGGGGATGCCCCCCGTGCATCCCCTTCTCCATCAACATTATCAGTTCGTCTTTCGTTTCGCTATATTTTTATCACTTCATGTGTTATGTGCTATGCTTGGAGCGTCTTGCTTTTAATTTTCTTTTTAGTTTTTCATAACGAGTCGGAACTCAGCATTCCTTTATGTGGGAGAGAAACACGCTCCACCTCTACCTAGAACATAGCATAGAATTTTCATGTCTATCTATGCTGTGTGTGTTCTTTATCTTTTAATAGCTACTATCGTACTCTGCTCTTAGTATTCATGCTTATCTTTTCAAGAGCTTTTTATTTAGTTGGTTGCTTGAACTCTCTTTAATTACCATGCTCACCTTATTAAAAGAGTTTGCCTCTGTTGCATGGGTTAATGTGTCTATGATAAAGATGCTACTTTCATGATGGTGCTTAGTAGTTCAGGTTTTCTTATGGTTAATCTCAAATAGCTGGGGGGTTCCCAATGTGTTATTGGAGTACCAACTTGGTTTGTTTGCCTATAATGTGGTATGGTTTAGTAATATCTTCCTTCAAGAATTTATTTTGATTGACTTGGCGTATGCTCACGCATATTTAAGACTGTAAAGAAAGTCTGTCAAGCCTTGATGATCTTTTATTTCTAAGTAGCGATATAACTACCATGCCTGATTCAATATTGCTTTGTCGCTCTGCATGATTATGACCATCATTGCTCTCTTAGTTGGTCGCTCACAGTCTTTTTGCTAACCTCCACCTGTACTAAGCAAATTAACCATGCAATACATAGCTCATGGGAAAGTAGCCTAAAAACTATTGTGGTAAAGAATATGTTGCTTATGTATCTTATTTCTTATGAGTTGCTTGCTGAGCGGTAACCATGTTTCTGGGGACGCCATCAACTGTCACACTTTTGTTGAATATCATGTGAGTTGTTATGCATGTTCGTCTTGTCTGAAGTAAGGTTGATTTACCATGGGTTGAATAACTATGCATATTGTTAGAGAAGAACATTGGGCCGCCAACCAAAGCCATGCATCATGGTGGAAGTTTTAGCTTGGACCTTAATCCTCAATCTCTTATGAGAATATGCTTATGCATTAAAGAGGAGTCCATCATCTATTTTCTATGTTGTCCCGGTATGGATGTCCTCAAGTTGAGATCTATCAAAAACGAGAAATCAAATGCGATTTATCTCCTTGGACCTTTGTACAGGTGGCATAGAGGTACCCCTTTGTGACACTTGGTTAAAACATATGCAATGCAATGATAACCCATGGGGATCCGAGCTAATTAGGACAAGGAGCGAGCACTATTGGTATTCGATGCATGAGGCTTGCAACTTATAGGATGTTTTATACATGACACATATGAAGTACTACTGCCGTTGACACAATTGCTTCCATGTTTTCAAAACAAAAAGCTCTAGCACATAACATTTCTTTTACCTTTATGTTGAAGCACCAACTACTGAGAGCATGATTGTCATTTTGAGTGTAATGTGCATTGTCCCAAAGTAGCATTGTCTTTTGCATGATTGTGATATCGTTTATTCTGAAATGATTGTATCTAGTCATCACTTAAACCTTGAAGGTGCCCCTGCACTTATGTTTTGCATCACTAAAGGGGGCAAGCTAGATATCACTTTATCATATTTGCACATCATGTTCATTGCAAATCTTTTTGATGTTTCAGTTTCATGTTGTAAAACTTTCAGTCATTTGTGATTTTCTCTTGAGGCAACTTAATTACTTTAGAATCATTGTCTCAGTAAGCTTTTGTCATATGACTATGAGAAAGTCCTATATGGTTAATAGCATGTCACCACAGAAATTATTCTTGTTATCATTTACCTACTCGAGGACGAGCAGGAATTAAGCTTGGGGATGTTGATACGTCCAAAACGTATCTATAATTTCTGCTTGCTCCATGCCACTTTTGGGTGATATTGCATTGATATTCATACACTTCCATACACTTTTGATCATATTTGGACTAACTTACTAATCCAGTGCACCCCAGTGCCAGTTTCTGTTTTCGGCTGTTTTTGTATTTCAGGTTTTCACGTTTCGAGAACTGCCCAGAAAAATCCAGAAAAATTATATAAAACATCAGCGATACAGAAACAACACTGCGTCCGAAGGGCAGCCTGGGGGCGGGGGGCACAGGGTTCCAGGCGCCCTGTGGGCGCGCCCCCCCTGGGCCGCGCCGGGGGGGGGGCGCCTCAGCCCCCCGAGGCTCCCCCGGTGCCCTACTTTGGCATATATTTAAAGGACTCTCCGAAACCCTCAGAACAGGACTTCTTTTCGCGATCCCATCTCTGTTCCGCCGCCGTCGCCGCTTCCAAGATCGGGAGCACTAGGAGAACTCTTCCCGGCACCCTGCCGGAGGGGAGGATCACCACCGAGAGCTTCTCCACCACCATGGACGCCTCCCGGATGACTCGTGAGTAGTCTCCCTTGGACCATGAGTCCATGACCAGTAGCTATGTGATGTTCTCCTCCCGTTCTTGTGCCTCACTAATTAGTCCTCGTTAGCTGCCCTACATGATCGAGGCACCTATGTAATCCTTATGTTGTTGCTATGTTGAGTTTGCTGGGATCCGATGGATTATGAGATTATGTTCAGATTGATCTTGAGTAATATATTTGATTCACCTCTTTTATATTTTAGTTCATAAGTAATTCTTGCATGTTCTCCATTGTTATTTATTGCTTTGGCCGAGTAATAGGTAGTGACTCCAAGAGGGAACGTTATGCTTGATTGTGGGTTCATGCCCCTCGATGACTAGCTTGAGTGACAGAAACATGAGTCTAGGGGATGTGATGTTGCCACAAGGGGGAAAACAACGGTGCTTGTGCCCGCAGGTGCAAGGATTGTTTACTTTACGCAAAGTTCTTTTAATGCAGTTGTCTGTTGCATTGAGTTTACACTATGGGTGGGACTCGCAACTTAATACCAGCGAGATGTTCTGGATAGATATCTCAAGGTGGATGATTAGTAGTAGATATTGATGGATTTCGGTCTACTTACTTTGGCGTACCGCCCATGCTTTGAACCTCAACCTTTCTTGCAATGTAGTCAGCATTGGTTTGCGTTCGTGGTCCTGTCAATTGCCCAGCTGTAATTTGTTACCCCACATAGCTGTTTTATCGTCTTTTGGGAGAGAGACATCACTAGTGAACATCATGAGACTCCGGTCCATATTACCATCATTGATCACATCCACTATTTACTTTTCGCTATTTACCTACTATCGCAAAAACTATCTATCACTACTATCATTGCTTTTAACCCTTTGTGAACTACAAGGCCGGAGAGATTGACAACCTCTCTGTACTCGTTGGGAGCAAAGTTATTTGTATCTGTGTGCAGGTCCACGTTGGTTGCTACTAATCTGGCGCCGTAGCAATTGACACCTACTTGTTGAACCTAGGAGTCTCTGGGGAATCGATCCTTGGCATCTTTGCTAGGGGAAAACACTTCTACTTACTGCATCTTACACCTTCCACTTGGGGTAACCAACGAGGGGTTCGAGGCCCATCAGCACCTTCCAGGTCAACCCGACTACACATCACTCGCAATTAAGCTCGCGCGGGTACCCCTCAGGGTCGACCCGTCTATAGTAACCAGGTTCAGTGTAAATTCATAGTAACCATAGTAACTGCATGTTTGACACCAAACGAAAACCTGAGGAAATCACCCTCGATGGAATTCCACCTGATGTTTATCGTCAAGGTGAACGAAAGAGGAGTCACCCTCGAGGTCCACTCTTGAGGAGTTGCATGACAGTGTCGTTATCGGGAGTGGAGAAAGAGGAATCACCCTCGATGACCACAACCGATGAACTAACCTACAAGGTTAACATCAGAAGTGCTGATGAGGTCTCACCCTCGGCACTCGATAGTAACCCAGTAGTGTCGAGCAACTAAGGGGAAAGTGATGTGCGGTGCCGGGTCCTTGTCTTCGATCCCGTTGATCGGGTCTTCTGATAATCCAGCGGGGCAGTCGGGTCAATGTGGGGGAGGGGGTCACTGGTGGATCTCTAACCAGCCTATACTAAGCAGTTTAGTATAAACATGTAAGGTATGAAAGCAGGTATCAACATCAGGCTATGCATTAGAATAGGATCATACAAAAAGCAGTAGCAGTTCTAATGCAAGCATAAGAGAGAAGAGAATGGGCGATATTGGAATGATCAAGGGGGGTTGGCTTGCCTGGTTGCTCTGGCAAGAAGGAGGGGTCGTCAACACCGAAGTCGATCACTGGGGCATCATCGGTCTCGGGGTCCACCGAAGAGAAGAGGGGGAAGAAACAATAAATACAAAGCATACAGATGCGATAAAGAAGCACGACAAGTTAACACGTAGTGCTAGGGTGTTCTAACGCGGTGGTACACGACACCGGCGAAGGGGGGTAACATCCGGGAAAGTCTCCCCGATGTTTTGTGTTT
Source organism: Secale cereale (assembly GCA_902687465.1). Taxonomy (NCBI): domain Eukaryota; kingdom Viridiplantae; phylum Streptophyta; class Magnoliopsida; order Poales; family Poaceae; genus Secale; species Secale cereale. The sequence goes on along the minus strand of LR738709.1, from coordinate 617,256,567 downwards.
TCGGACAGATGAATCGGAGGGGGAAAGTTGCAGGTTCACTATGCTAGGGATGTGCGGCGAACGAACGGACCGCGTATTCGGATTTGTCTCGTTGTTCTGAGCGATTTTCATATATAAAACATTTTCATCCGAGTTACGGATTATTTTATATGATTTTCTAAAGTTTTAAACATCTTTTGGAATTTATTTAATTAAATTAAATCAACATTATCGAGAATAGTAAGTGGTGACGTCAGCATGATGTCAGGGTGATGTCAGCGGGGTCAACAGCCAACTTTGACTGGTTGACTGGTCAAAAGGGGCAGTGGGGCCTACTGTCATAGACTATAGCTAATTAACCTAGATTAATCAGACAGGTTAATTAAGTTAAGTTAATTAACTTAATTTAATTAAGTTAATTAATATGTTAATTAATTAAACCTTTTAATTATTATTATTTTTGAAACATTTTTTATATTCTTTTTTTAAGAAAAAGGCGTGGGCCCCGTTGGCTAGTGGCCCAAAAGCCAGCAGACCGGGGCGGGTTAACGGGCGAGCGCCCGTGCCCGAGGGGCACTACGCCCGGGCGAGGCTATAGCCTCGACGAGGCCAGCGGGCGCCGGCACGACACGGGCAGGGGCGCGGCCGACGGCGAGGGTCGAGGCCGGCGGGCGCGGCCGGCGGCCAGGGAGGCGCGCTGGCTGCGACGGGGCAGCGCGCAGCCGCGACGGGGGGCGGTGGACTACGCCGGGGCCAGCGAGCGAGGGCAGTCGGCGGCGGGCCGGCCTGGGGCCTGGAGCACGGCAATGGCGGGGCGGACCGGGCGGCGGCCAACGAGGGGCCTTTTGGGGAACGTAGTATTTTTAAAATTTCCTACGATCACGCAAGATCTATCTACCAGATGCATAGCAACGAGAGGGAAGAGTGTGTCTACGTACCCTCGTAGACCGGAAGCGGAAGCGTCAAGTGACGCGGTTGATGTAGTCGAACTTCTTCACGATTCAACCGATCAAGCACCGAACGTACGGCACCTCCGCGTTCAGCACACGTTCAGCTTGATGACGTCCCACGAGCTCTTGATCCAGTTGAGCTTCACGGGAGAGTTTCGTCAGCACGACGGCGTGGTGACGGATATGATGTATTCACCGGCGCAGGGCTTCGCCTAAGCATCGCGACGGTATGACCGAGGTGTGTTTCTGTGGAGGGGGGCATCGCACACGGCTGGAACAATTCAACTTGTGTGTCTTTGGGTGCCCCCTGCCCCCGTATATAAAGGAGCAAGGGGGGAGGCCGGCCGGCCCTTGTTTGGTGCGGCTAGGGGTGCAATCCTACTAGGAATAGGATTGCAATCCTATTCCTAGTAGGAATCACCAAAGAAGGAAGAGAGGGAAAGGAAAAGAGGGAGAGGTGGTGCCCCCCAATCCTAGTCCAACTAGGAACCCTAGGTGGGGCGCTGGCCAGCCCTATGGGTTGCCTCTCTCTTTCCCTTAAGGCCCACTATGGACCATCCCCCCTCGTAGGGGGTTCCGGTAACCCCCTCCGGCAATCCCGTTAAATCCGAAACTTTTCCGGAACACTTCTGGTGTCCGAATATAGTCGTCCAATATATCAATCTTTATGTCTCGGACATTCCGAGACTCCTCGTCATGTCCGTGATCTCATCCGGGACTCCGAACTACCTTCGGTACATCAAAACTCATAAACTCATAATACCGATCGTCATCAAACGTTAAGCGTGCGGACCCTACGGGTTCGAGAACTATGTAGACATGACCGAGACTCATCTCTGGTCAATAACCAATAGCGGAACCTGGATGTTCATATTGGCTCCTACATATTCTACGAAGATCTTTTATCGGTCAAAACCGCATAACAACATACGTTGTTCCTTTTGTCATCGGTATGTTACTTGCCCGAGATTCGATCGTCGGTATCTCTATACCTAGTTCAATCTCGTTACTGGCAAGTCTCTTTACTCGTTCCGTAACACATCATCTCGTGACTAACTCATTAGTCTTTTGCTTGCAAGGCTTATTGTGATGTGTGTTACCGAGAGGGCCCAGAGATACCTCTCCGATACTCGGAGTGACAAATCCTAATCTTGATCTATGCCAACACCACGAATACTTTCGGAGACACCTGTAGAGCATCTTTATGATCACCCAGTTACGTTGTGACGTTTGATAGCACACAAGGTGTTCCTACGGTATTCGGGAGTTGCATAATCTTATAGTCATAGGAACATGTATAAGTCATGAAGAAAGCAATAGCAGTAAAACTAAACGATCATAGTGCTATGCTAACGGATGGGTCTTGTCCATCACATCATTCTCCTAATGATGTGATCCCGTTGATCAAATGACAACTCATGTCTATGGTTAGGAAACATAACCATCTTTGATCAATGAGCTAGTCTAGTAGAGGCATACTAGGGACACTCTGTTTTGTCTATGTATTCACACATGTACTAAGTTTCCGGTCAATACAATTCTAGCATGAATAATAAACATTTATCATGATATAAGGAAATATAAATAACAACTTTATTATTGCCTCTATGGCATATTTCCTTCAGGGCCGCGGCGAGGCCGGCCGCCGGTGCCAGGTGCGGGAGGGGGCGAGTGGCGAGGGCGAGCGGGCGTGTGCGGGGGGAAGAGGAGGCGTGCTGGCAGCACGAGTGATAGGAGCAGCAGGCAGTAGCAGTACAATGCAGCAGCTGAGCGCGGGAGCAGTGGGCAGCGCATGCGCACGCACGCGCGGCCGGACGCAGCCAGGGGACGGCTGACGCGCGGCTGGTCGCGTCCAGGTCGCGAACGGGGCGCTGTGGCGCGAGGCGCGGCCAACGGCCGGAGCTTGGGCGACACGGGGTGGCGACATACGACGTCGGGGAGAGGGGAAGAAAGGGGGAACGGGTGGAGGCTCACCCCAGGGAGGCCGCGGACGAGCTCGGCGTGGCCGGGAGGCGCCGGTGGTGGAGATCGACGGCGAGATGCCACGTCCGCGGCGGAGAAACCGGCTCGATCCCGAGCGTACGGTGCGGCTCGGCTCGAGTTCTTTGTTGGGGACGAAGGAGATGACCGCGAAAAGCCCTCGGACACCTGGTGCGGCAAGGGACGGCCGGTGGGCGCGATGACGACGATGGCGCGACGACCAAAGCTTCGGCTCCTCTTCCAGATCGAGTGCGAGGTGAAAACGAGGGAAATCGGGGTCTAGGGTTCGTCATGGGGCTTGGGGATGGTCTTGTACACCTCGGGGGCTCGTCGGATGGTCGACACGGCGGCCATGGAGGCGTGGATGTGCGCCACGCATAGGTCTCTGCATCCTGTACAGAGGAAGATGGAGAAGGCCCTCGTGGGCTTGGGCCACGCTACTGTAGCACTAGGCTTCTAGTGCACAGTGTGCACTTGGCCCATTTTGTTTTTCCTGTTTCTGCTTTGTTAAAACAGTATTGTTTTCTTCTTAATTGCCAAAGTAATTAAATTTAGTTCAACTTGAAATTTGGCACATAATTAGTAGACAATATTTTGAGACCACACACAAGGTTTCACATCATCTGGAAAAGTATAAATATTTGCCTATTTCGAAAAGGCCAATCTAGAGTCTTTTGGACCACTTATTAATTTCCTAGGAATTTATTTGTGAGTCAAACCAAGTTGGTTTCAACATGACATTGATGAGGGAAAATTTATAGAACTATTCGAACATCATAGTTTCGTAGCTTGAGGAAAATTGACTTGTCTTTTAAATTTGAATTTGAATTTGGTTTGGAACAAAGTGAGGGTTAACAAAATAAATATGATGACATGGCACCATTAAAGGGAAGATCACTGTAGCATGATTCTCGGGGTGTTACAAATCTCCTCTACTACCAGAAATCTCGTTCCGAGATTTAAGATGTGGAGTAAGGGGCGAAATTCTGGTTATGAAATTTCCAACGAGTCTTCTCAGGCTTGGTTGCTTTCTTGAAGAGGTTGATTTGATGCCTTCATTTCTCTGCTTTCGGTCATCATGATGAAGTCATCAACCTTTCTTCAGGATCTTCTTCGTACTTACGAAAAGGATAAGGGGTAAATTCGGAAGGACGAACCTCTACAAGGTTGATTATCTGGTAGATAACTCCAGGGATGTGGTTGAAAGTATCTCTCGAATTGAATCTTAAGAAACTATCGAGAGCAAAGTAAGAAGATACCATTAGAAGTTTCAAGCGGGTAGGCAATCGTCCGACGCTTGAAACAAGGTGTGAAAGGGGTTCAAAGCAACGGGAATAAGTATTTTGTATGATACCAGAATTGATGATCTCTCGGAAGGTGGCTCGTGAATTACATACGAGGCCACGCGCGAGGAATAACTTTGGGAACAGGGGGTGTACAGGAGAGTCAGGTTTCGATCCTGTGTAACTGTGGGTTATGGGCCCACCATGTGGGTTAAAAGCAGGAATGCGATAACATTTTTGCACGGTCATGATAGCAAGGCATGTTGGAGAATAGATTGTCATCTATGTCGACAACAACATCGGTACCAAGGACGTGGGACGAAGAGAACCATTTTCCTGCTCGTTGAACGAGGCGGACCAAATAGGCAAAGTTCTCGTCCATCGGTGGTTACCGAAATGTTATCAACAATAGTAACAGGGTCTTACTGACAAAGTTGTACACCAAGGTGTTTACATAAGCAGAAAATTGTTATTGCTTAGATTATAGGTAGATCAAAGAAAGGTTAAACAAACAAATGGAAAGGAAAATGTGTTTAAACACAATGAATAGAAGTATGTCATTCCCAAGATTATGCAGCGCATGATATACGTGTCAGGAGATCAAAGTCATGACCATATAGATAAAAGGGGTAAGAAGAATTATGATATGTAACCATACTCGGTGTTTGGATAATTGAGCAAGAACCATTTAGCATTGGGCTCCAAATGTTCTTGTTGAAAAGCGGAGTACCACAGACATGCTTTGAGATAGCATTGGCATGGTCTTCAAGCAAAGGTCAGACCTTGGATATACAAAGGATCCACCGGAAACAACTTATAAAATAAGTCATACAATTTCAGCAATAAAATATGATTTTGTGGCCGGCGGGCTTAGGAACAATTCATCGAGGGGGCAAGGATGGTATTTCTCATCATGAATTCAATTGATATCCTGGAACAACTCGGAATGTAGGTGATGATCACGACACATTTGTCGAGAGATTTCATGAAGATGTAATCGATCGGCGATGACATCAAGTCAAAGGAATGATGAAGCGAAAGGTTATTGGAACCATGGGTACAACACAAACTCGAAATCAAGCTTGCTGTTCAAGACGAAAATGATAAGACAAGGAAGATCGATGTAAGATTAGCTCATTGTCGGAAATTGTGCTCGGGGAAGAAGGACCGGGTAGCACAGTTAAATAGATGCACGATAATGATACAGCCGATCAGGCTAGATATGACTTGAAGAATTAATAAACTCATAAGCAATGGAGATTACTTAGAGTTATCGAATCGAAGAGTGGAACTGATTCATTTATCGGTGTCCTTGAGTGTCTAGCAACTCAGAACCCAAGGAAAATTGCAGTCAGTGAAAATGTAACACATAATGAAGAACTCATAAGAAGCTATGCAGTTCCGTGATAATCTCGAGATACCAGGGGGTAATACTCGTCGACAGCTCAAAGTAGAAGTTGGGCTGGGGGTATTGCTCTGTAGGAGACAAGTGCTTAAACCTGCACGAGAAATGGTATTTAAAGGAGAACCTGGTCGGAACCATGATTGAAAAAGGCCAGATCCCAGATATAAGATGAACTTATATCAAGGGGATAATTAATTTAAGAGAAGCTTTAATGATAAGATCTACATCGTGTCCATGGGCATGAACAGAAAGTTCAAGGTTGACTCCCTCTTCCTCAATGTATAACCCTTCATTCACTGCTCTTATTAAAATGATTTGATTGCGAAGACTTGCCTGGTGAATTACCAGGGGAGTATGAACCTTGGAAAAACTTTCGGGTTCACACAGATTAAGGAAGGCATAAGTTCAACCCATCGGGGCATCTTAGAAACCTATACCACAAGCTTCGAGAGTAATTATCACCAGCTCGAAAACAGAGCATGGTTGTCAAAGTAGAGGATAGCGTTTACCAAAGGCATTGTATATCAGGGAAAGAACTTCTCGACACTGTCGGATGATAATTCAACAAAGGTTCGGACAGTCCAAAAGGGAGATGATGTGAGCATCGGCATACAACCAGAGGATGAAACCATGCAAGGCATTGGATCATAGAAACAACTAACTAATTCGAAGTTCAAATGCGAAGGAATTATGATTTCTTATTCAAGTGACCAAAAGCAAACGCTCTAATAAAGGATGGATAAGTTGAATAGACTTAAGGGTGCAATCGACGGCAATTTGATTGGTCGAGAACCAACTCAGGTTTGGAAAGACGTCTGAGCAGGAAGATAATTTAGAAGGATCAACTGATGATTGCATGCACAAGCTGAATCAACAGACTCAAAATGATAGTGACAAATGATGACAATAAGATTACTAGACTTATGGGATTAACCATAATGCAAGCAAGCAAGAATTTCAAGAGCAATAGGCGGCTGAAGATTTCCGGAAGATCGAATAGCATTTTGAAGACTTTTGTGAAACACATGAACAACTGGGGATGAATGAATCCTCGATAAGTGACATGAATTATCCGTAGACGTATTCAAGCGGAAATGCAGCTGCAAGGTAGCAGGCAAAAGGATCCTTAAAAGTTGGAGAATAATTCGATGCATCTTGTAATAACAAGAGCAGTTGGGAATGCAAGTAAGATCGATAGGTGTATGTATTTATCCATAGGGATATTTCGGTGGTAGGGAATCGCAAACGCGATGAGCACAAGTTATCAGGATAACATCGGAGAGTATCTTCGGGGTCTTCTGATGAATCAAGGCATCATCTGGAATGAAGGGGCTCTCCGAGAGGAAGTATTTACGAGAACCTAAAGTTAGATTTTTGCAAAATCATTTAACCCGAATAGAAGAGAGTTCAGAGTCCCAGAGTATAGACGAGGAGTAAAAGATCCTAATACCACCCAATTGGCGATGTGGGCCCGTAAGCCACACAGCCAAGTTAGTAAAACCGTTTTTCAAAGACTAGACTCAACTTCAGCCAAGGAGTTGGAAAGGGGTTCCTACAGGCAGTCGGCTCTGATATCAACTTGTGACGCCCCCGATTTGGCCGTACAATAATCATGCACGCAAATGTGTACGACCAAGATCAAGGACTCATTGGAAGATATCACAACACAACTCTAGACAGAAATTAAAATAATACAAGCTTTATATTACAAGCCAGGGGCGTCGAGGGCTCGAATACATAAGCTCAAATACACAAGAGTCAGCGGAAGCAATAATATCTGAGTACAAACATAAGTTAAACAAGATTGCCTTAAGAAGGCTAGCACAAAACATCAATGATCGAAAAGGCAAGGCCTCCTGCCTGGGACCTCCTAACTACTCCTGGTCGTCAGCTGTCTCCACATAGTAGTAGGCTCCGTCGGGGTAGTAGCAGTCGTCAAAGGTGGCTTCTGGCTCCTGGACTCCACCATCTGGTTGCATCAATGATGTCTACACACGCTTCTACTCTTGTAGACTATGTTGGGCCTCCAAGCGCAGAGGTTTGTAGGACAGCAGCAATTTCCCTCAAGTGGATGACCTAAGGTTTATCGAACTCAGGGAAGTAGAGGTTGAAGATGGTCTCTCTCAAGCAACCCTGCAACTAAGATACAAGAAGTCTCTTGTGTCCCCAACACACCTAATACACTTGTCAGATGTATAGGTACACTAGTTCGGCAAAGAGATGTTAAATGGCAAGTGATATGGATGGCAAAACAAAGTAATATAAATCTGTAATAAAAAGTGCAGCAATCAAACAAGTGGTAAAAGTGAGCACAAATGGTATTGCAATGGTGGAAACAAGGCCCAGGCTTCATACTTTCACTAGTGGCAACTTCCAACAACATTAACATAATCGAATCACATGATATTTCCCATAAAACATGCAATGGAGACGCACCCGGAGGTCATTCCTTCGTGGTCAAGAGAGGACGAGAATTATGTAGGGCTACAAAAGCACACCTCAAAGTTCGTAGTTCTCAATCTAAGGATTTCCCAGTGTCACCGCGGCCATCCAAAGAGAGTCCCACAATCACCACAACATATCTAAAGGATAGTCAAAGACAAGCACCAAGAGACTCTCAATCTTCAATCAACACACAAGAGAAGAAATCACTCATGAAAATATTTTTCTAATCCATGTCCAATAGACCGCTGTCACCTTGGTCTCGGGGATTATACTAGATAAAGACAAGTGAGTACATCAATCCAATACATAGAGAAAGGGGAAATATCATGGGATCACCCTAGATTAACATAGCCTATGATCACAACGAAGATCACATCATGGGAGAGAGAGATAACCACATAGCTACACGTACGAGCCCTCGGCCTCGGAGAAGACTACTCACACATGGACATGGTGAGGAGGAGGTTGATGATGGTGTTGATGGAGAGGTGCAGCCCCGCGAGGAGGAGACGGCCGGCGGCAGCCACGGAGGCGGCGGCGGCGGCCCTAGGGGGCGGCGGCGGCCCTCGGGGCGGCGGCGGCCCTAGGGGGCAGCGGCTCCTTGGCCCCCCTTCTTCCTTGTGGATGGTGCTGCAATGGTGCTGGTCCTCCCCTCCAAGACGGCGGCTCGGGAGGAGGAAAATTCGTGACCCTTGGTGACCTAGGTTTCCTTTCTTTATATAGACTCTCGGATTCCCGTCATCAGATTTTGGGCCTCAGTAAAACGGGCTTTACTCGGCCGTCCGGACTTCGATTTGGACGAATTTTATATCCAGAAGCATCGGCTCGAAATTCCCCACAACTTTAACAACTAGACTTTTTCCGTTTGACGTCGTCTTCGGGCCGGAACGTGACCATCTTTAAAAAACGTTCTCAGACAGATTTCAGAAAGTCAGAGTCCTACTCCAATACGACTCCTTTTGCGTTTTTGTCAATTTCGAAGTAATTCCTACACAATAAACTGTAAAACAAGAACATTGTGCACTTTTGCAACCATTAGTAGGTTAGTCCAAATATGATCAAAAGTGTATGAAAGTGCATAAATATCATAGCAATATCACACAAAAAGGGCATGGAGCAAGCAGAAATTATAGATATGTTTTGGACGTATCAATCAACCAGCAAGAAGAAAGAAGGGGGAAAAGGGGGAGCAAAACAACCGTGAGTACTCATCCAAAGTACTCGCAAGCAAGGATCTACACTACATATGCATCGGTATCAATGAAAAGGGTAGTATCTGTGGACTAAGCTGCAGAATGCCAGAATAAGAAGGGGAGAAGCTAGTCCTATCGAAGACTAGCATCTTCTGGAAACCACCGTCTTGCAGCAAGAGGGGGAAGTAGAGTAGTATAACATAAGTCATATTTATGTTGTTATTCCAACGCTCCGGCATCCTTTCTCGACTCTCGAAGCAACATATCCAAACAATGCCTCAGCATCCAGTTCTAGTTGTAGCGATCGGGATACAACTCCAAGTGTCCATTACCGTAGGAAAGGCTATCGATAGATGTTTTCTTCCCTGCAGGGGTGCACCAACTTACCCAACACGCTTCCTTAACTCCGGCCGGACACACCATCAGGTCATGCCCGCCCTCGGCCAAACAATACGCCGCAACACGACCTAGGCTTAATAGAGAGGTCATGCACGACGGACTAAACCCTATGCCCCCAGGGGTCATGGGCCAATCGCCCCGGGAACTCCTGCACGTTGCGTACGCGGGAGGTGAGCAGACCTGGGCAACCTCCTTAAAATGGTAGGTGCTTACGCAGTCCAACCCGGCGCACGCCGCTCAGTCGCAATGACGTCAGTTAAGCTTCGGCTGATGCATACGACGCAGAACGCCCATACTATGCCCACGTGATGGTTAGTGCTATCAGGCCAAAGGCCCCTCAGATCAAATATCCAAACCGTTTAGTGTCTTGGGAACACGCGGTAACGAGCAGAGACTCACGAACATGTGACCCCATCGCCCCGTCTCGAGGACTTGCGGCAAAGGCGAGTGCCCGGCCACGCCTCGTATTTATCTCTAAACCATAAGGACAAAGAGCAGCAATAGCAAAAATAAAAACAGAATTATAAAAAGACTTTCTTACCAGTTTCACTTTACCAATAGCGCTACGCTCCCCGGCAACGGCGCCAGAAAACGTTACTTGATGACCCTCAACCGTAAGGGATCTGTTGCAGCGTTTTCGATAAGTAAGAGTGTCAAACCCAACGAGGAGCAGAAGGTATTGATAAGCGATTCTGAGCAAGAAATTACTGCAAGCACTGAAAGATAACTTTTAGGGGTTTTCTCAATATAAGCAATAGGAATGTAAAGGCAAGTAATGTAAAAGGTACTGAGAGTAACAAGTGGCCCAATCCTTTCTTAGCAAAGGAGAGGCCTAGCAACTGAACTTATAAAGACTAAAGCGTTCTTGAGGACACACGGGAGATGTAGTCATGTGCTTTCGCCATATTCCGTATCGATACTATGATATGTGTTGATAAGTGTTGAGTGGGTGGATCTATGCTAGTGCACTCTCTAGACTAAGATGAATGCACTCTTATGATTAAACACCTTGCAAGCATCCGCAAATACAAGATAGAATTTAAGGCAAAAGCCTAACCATAGCAATACGATCGAGGATCCATTATTCCCTTATGCAAAAGCGTGCGAACTGGGGTTCAGGTTTCTGTCACTCCGGCAACCCACCATAAGCATTCTTTATACACAATGTATTCTCCTAGGTCCTTAATAAGGCGAAGTGTTGGGTGTTCGACTCACACAACACCACTAGTAGAATGACAACGCAACTTAAGTATCAAACAACACATATTACTTCAACAGCATATGACTACTAACAACAAGACTTCCCCCATGTCCTCAAGAACTAAGGTAACTACTCACAAGACATAAAAGAGATCATGATCAGTGGGGATAAATATGTGATAAACAATCTGGACATAATAATATTTCTCCAACAAAACTCAATAGCATTCACCACAAAGTAGTAATCAACACCGATGGAGTAGAGAGGATAGGTAATACGAGTTACAACACGAGTTGCGATGGAAAGATGAGATTTGGATGAAGATGGAGATGGTGCTGGTGTTGGGGATGATGTTGATGATGATCTTGATGATGCCCGTGACGATGGTGATGACGATGGCGACGATCTCCCCTTCCGGGAGGTGATCTCCCCGGCGGAATCTGCCCGCCGGAGATGCCCTTTTCTTCTCTGTAGGTTTCCGCCTTGAAGCGGCGGCGGAACTTCGTAAAAAGTCCCGTGCCTAGGGTTTTCGGGGGACGGAGAACATATATGCAAAAGGGGGCGACCAGAGGTGGGCCAGGGGCTCCAGGCGCCCCCGGCGCGGCCAGGGGGGGCGCCCCCAGGCCGCCTGGGCACCCTGTGGCCCCCCTCAGACTCCCCTTTTGTGTGTCTTCGTTATTCGTCTGAAAAATACCTCCCGTCAATTTTCAGGTAATTTGGAGGTGTTCTTCTTCAGCAACTCAGCATCCACTTTTTCGTGCCGAATCCTGCGTCTGCTGTTCCGGTATCGGAAAGTTGCAAACTGTGTAAAATAGGCCAAAAAAACATAAGAACATCATCATAACGTGAAATATATCAATGAATAAGGATAAATTATAATACAAAATAGTGATGCATTTTGGACGTATCAACACCCCCAAGCTTAGACCTCGCTTGTCCCCAAGCGAATATGAACTCGGTAAACCTGTCCACAAGTTTAGAGAGTGAAGTGTCGATAAATAGAATACGGACAAGAAGCATCATAGTCTCTTCACCAACTCAAATATCCTCAGCAGCAATCTTCAACTCATAAGGCTCTTATGAAAGAGTGTTAACACTTATATTCGAAAGTAGGACCAATGGAAACTCATTATATCATGGCAAACATGTCCTTTGGTCAAAGAACAACAAATAATTTTAACTTTTGCTCTTATATTTTGATGGGATTAATTGAAGCTCTTTGGAATAACATGTTAATAAGCAAGAGGTGAAAATGTTAACACAAAGGAAGATATTTGCCTTAGCTGGGTATGACAAACAACTTACTTATCAGATGATAATGTCAACAAGGATATGATATGACAAATCTTAATGCAGCTTTATATGAATGAATCCTTATCAACATCAAACGTATGCTCTCTTTGAGAAATAGAGGGAAGTAGAAATAACTGACTCAACTTAAGATTAAAAGATAGGCCCTGCTTTAGGGTAGTAGGGAAAACTCATGTGCTATCCTCAAATCAAACAAAATGAAAACAAGTTTTTAGAGGTGCATGATTCGTCAACGAATGCTAATAAATAACTCAGTTGCTTCTTGAACTGGACAAGTTTCGAGGAACGGCTCCCGTATGAGGACGATAACATCCTCTTATTCTCCTTTGTTTATCACTGCCAAAGTTTTCTGATTTCTCATGAACAAAGTGTAAATGAGGGTTTGTTTGTTATATTATTTTTAAGCCGTGCGCACTCAATGCCAGTTCCTTTTCGTATTATGGGTTTGCACATTATACATGCAATCCCGGGGTGAAGCTTGTCCAACTCAAAAAGGTCATGAATTAGCTACTACTTCCTCATGAGCTAAAGCAGAGGCACAAAATAAAAGATTTTGAACATTTAAGGATAACACATAAATTATATACTTTAGGAGGTGGTAGTGGAGCACCACGAGTAGGTAGGTATGGTGGACTCATATGGAAGGTATTGGCTTAAGGGTATGGACGCACAAGCAGAATTCCGCTTAGTACAGAGTTAGGCTAGCAAAGGTTTTGAGAGAGCAGACAATTGATGATGACTAAGATGCAAAGCAATATAAAGCATGAACATTGAAATAAGCATAACACATCAAGTTGTCTTCCTTGTCAACATAACACTTCAAGCATAATAACATAAAGGTTTTGGCTATATTGATACCTAAGAAAATCATGCTTGTTGTTATGACCAAAGCTATATTTGCCAAGATTAAATAAAGTTTCATAGCCATACCTGACATAAGGTCAATACTCCCCATAAGAATCATCATATAAGGTCGATTGCGTGAAGAGGATACCGAGTGCAGCAAAAGGAACCGATAAACTTCTCATTAATATTCCATCATAGACGACTCCACACACACGGATACAATTCTTCACCAAGGGGGCGATAGACCTCAATGCACACACCTATCTCATATAATAACCTCCCTAGACATGATACGACTCTACTTGACTTCTAAAAGACGAAAGGTAAAAGATAAAGATACCGGGCACTCCCCCAAGCTTGGAACAAGCCAAGGGAATGCCATTACCACGGAGATTTCACTCATCATCCTTGTTGGCGTTGATCAAGTAGTTCTTGGCGAAACTCTTCCATGGAAGGGGTTCTCCAGTCTCATATGAGAAGCTCGTCTCCTGGATCCTGCATTCAGCACCCAAACCCATGCGTAGAAACCTTAGTTCATACTCACAGTTCTGGTTATGTAGATCATTAATTTGCCCTTGTAGCTCTATAATTCTATCTTCAGATGCGGCGATTCTTTCCCACATCTCCTTCATCTCCTTCAGAAAGTAGTTCCTCAGCTCGTTGGTGATGTCAAAGTTAGCTTCGACACCACGCTCGGTCATCTTCTTGTACTTGAAGACTTCTTGCTCCACTTCTTCCAGCCTGGCCTGGATGCTCCCCTCCTTGATAGGTCCCTTCAGATCTTCTTGGTGAAGGACGCCTTCCTTCATCTGAACAACCTGAGGGTGCTTCTTCACCTCGGCGAGGTAAGGGTTGATGACGTTGACGACGAACGTGTCCTTAGGGGAACTTGGAGAGGCCATGGCACCTAAATTTAGCTGAAAGATTTCCTGGCAGAAACAGATCGAAGAGAAAACACGCGAAATCGCAAGATACGTTGCCGGAACAACCCGGGTAAATATATAGGAAAAATTTATGCACAGAAAGGAAGGTAACGGACCAAAGCGGGGTCGGAGACGGGCTCCAGGGTGTCCAGGCGGCCTGCCGACGCGGTCCAGGGGGGGGGCGCCAGGGGGGCGCCTGGACTCCCTGGGGGTCGTCTCCGGCTCCACTTCGACTCGGAATTTTACTAATTTTACAAAAACTCGTAATACGAAACTTTTATGATGTTTTGCGGTGTTTTCTTACCGTACTACATACCTTTTCTTTATTCTGCTTCTGCTGGCGTCTGAAGCAGGGCTGCAACATGTTCTTCGTGGGTTGTTGTGTATATTATATTCACATCAACATCGACAGGGTCTCCTGCTATGTAATGTTTAAGTCTTTGCCCATTCACAACTTGAGGTTTGGTGCCTTCAAAATTATTAATCTTAATTGCACCAGACCGATAAACTTCTTCAATATGAAATGGTCCTTCCCACCTGGAAAGTAGTTTACCTGGAGAAAACCTGAAACGGGATCTAAACAACAAAACTTTATCACCAACATTAAATTCACGTTTCAGAATCTTCCTATCATGCCACCTTTTTACCTTTTCCTTGAACATTTTAGCGCTCTCGTAAGCTTCACTCCTCCATTCATCTAGAGAAGTCAAGTTCATGAGACGCTTCTCACCAGCTAGTTTTGGGTCAGCGTTAAGCTCTCTAATAGCCCAGAAAGCTTTGTGCTCTAGCTCTAATGGCAAATGGCAAGCCTTGCTATACACCATCTTATAGGGAGACATGCCCATGGGGTTTTTGTAAGCAGTTCTATATGCCCACAAAGCATCTCCTAATTTATTTGACCAATCCTTCCTATTTCTGTTTACTGTTTTCTGCAAGATCAACTTAATCTCTCTATTGGTGAGCTCAACTTGCCCACTAGTTTGAGGATGATAAGGTGAAGCAATTCTATGATTAACATCGTATTTAGCCAAAGCTTTTCTAAAAGCTCCGTGCGTGAAGTGTGATCCTCCATCGGTCATGAGGTACCTTGGTACACCAAACCTAGGAAATATTACATCCTTAAGCATTTTCAAGGATGTTTTGTGATCAGCACTTTCAGTGGGGATTGCTTCAACCCACTTGGTCACATAATCAACAGCTACTAAAATGTGAGTGTACTTGTGTGAAGAAGGAAAAGGACCCATAAAATCAAAACCCCAACAATCGAAAGGTTCAATCACTAGTGAGTAATTCATAGGCATCTCATTCCTTCTACTAATGTTACCAACTCTCTGACATTTATCACAGGCTAAAACATAATTTCTAGCATCTTTAAAGAGAGTAGGCCAATAAAAACCTGATTGAAGAACCTTATGTGCAGTCCTTTCGCCGGCATGATGTCCTCCATAGGGACTATCATGGCACCGTCTGAGAATGTCCTTCTGCTCATGTTCCGGAATGCATCTTCTCACGATCCCGTCGGGACCTTCTTTGAAAAGATGTGGGTCATCCCAAAAGTAGTGCCTCAAATCATGAAAGAACTTCTTCCTCTGCTGAAATGTTAGACCTGGAGGCAAATACTTCGCAACAATAAAATTAGCATAATCTGCATACCAAGGGTCGGAAAGAGGTTGTATTTTTACAACGGCAAGTTGCTCGTCTGGAAAACTATCGTTAACTGGGATGGGGTCATGCGGTATATCTTCCATTCTTGAAAGATTGTCCGCTACCGGATTGTCTTCCCCTTTCCTATCAACAATCTGCAAATCAAATTCTTGGAGAAGGAGTACCCATCTGATAAGCCTTGGTTTGGCATCCTTCTTTGTCATAAGATATTTCATGGCAGCATGATCAGTATGAATAATAACTTTGGAATCCACAATATATTGCCTAAACTTATCACAAGCAAAAACTACAGCTAAGAATTCCTTCTCAGTAGTAGCATAATTTCTTTGAGCACTATCAAGGGTCTTACTAGCATAATGTATGACATTCAATTTCTTATCAACTCTTTGTCCTAAAACAGCTCCAACAGCAAAATCACTTGCATCACACATAATTTCAAAAGGTAAGTTCCAGTCAGGTGGTTGTACTATAGGAGCAGTTATTAAAGCTTTCTTAAGGACTTCAAAAGCTTCCTTACAATTTTCATCAAACGCAAAAGGAACATCCTTCTGGAGAAGATTAGTGAGGGGTCTCGAGGTTTTAGAAAAGTCTTTAATAAATCTTCTATAAAAACCTGCATGACCGAGAAAACTGCGAATACCTTTGATGTCCCTTGGATAAGGCATCCTCTCAATAGCTTCGATCTTGGCTTTGTCCACTTCAATTCCCCTTTCGGAAATCTTGTGACCAAGAACAATTCCTTCATTAACCATAAAGTGGCACTTCTCCCAGTTGAGTACCAAATTTGTCTCCTCGCATCTCTGCAAAACTTTATTAAGGTTGTGAAGACAATGGTCAAATGAAGTTCCATAGACGGAGAAATCGTCCATGAAGACTTCCATAATATCCCCGCAGAAACCATGAAAGATAGCAGACATACACCTTTGAAAAGTAGCAGGGGCATTACATAAACCAAAAGGCATACGTCTGTAAGCATAAGTACCAAAAGGACAAGTAAAAGTGGTCTTCTCTTGATCGGCAGTGTTAACATGAATTTGAGAGAAGCCAGAATAACCATCGAGATAACAAAAGTGGGTATTTTTGGATAACCTTTCAAGCATTTGGTCGATGAACGGCAACAGGTAGTGATCCTTCCTGGTTGCCTTGTTCAACTTCCTGTAATCAATACACATTCTATATCCAATAATAATTCTCTGAGGTATTAGTTCATTTTTATGATTAGGAACCACAGTTGTACCTCCTTTCTTAGGAACACAATGTACCGGACTTACCCACTTACTGTCAGCTATAGGGTAGATAATACCTGCGGCTAGAAGCTTGAGAATCTCAGTTCTAACGACATCCATCATCTTCGGGTTCAACCGTCGTTGATGATCAACAACTGGTTTAGCATCAGGCTCAAGGTTGATAGTATGTTGACAGATAGATGGACTAATCCCCTTAAGGTCATCAAGGGTGTAGCCAATTGCGCCTCGGTGTTTATGAAGTACTTCCAATAATCGCTCTTCTTCATATCCTGAAAGGTTAGAATTGATAATAACAGGATATACTTTCTTTTCATCTAAATAAGCATACTTGAGCGTATCGGGAAGAGGTTTAAGATCGAACACCGGGTCTTCTTTTGGTTTTGATAAAATTCCCAAAGGTTCAACCAGAAGGTTGTGCTTCAGGATAGCAGGCTGCCTCAAGAATATTTCATCTAGTTCATTTCTTTCCTGCATATGCAAATCATTCTCGTGGTCCTCCATGTATTGCTGCAAAGGATCATCAGGGGGAATAGTAATAGAGGCAATACTTTCAATAATTTTATCATCACTAGGTGAATCAGTACCACGAGGCTGCTTAGAGAACTTAGAATAATTAAATTCATATGGCTCACCATCGAATTCAACAGAAACTTTACCTTTCTTGCAATCTATTATAGCTCCACAAGTTCTAAGAAAAGGTCTACCAAAAATGATGGGACAAAAATTGTCCCTGGCTGAACCAAGTACCAGAAAGTCGGTAGGGTATTTTACCTTTCCACATAGGACTTCAACGTCCCTCACAATTCCGATAGGAGAGATAGTTGATCTATTTGCAAGATGAATAGTAACATCAACTTCTTCAAGTTCACAAGGGGAAATCTCACCGATGATTTCTTCATAGAGTGAATAAGGAATAGCACTTGCACTCGATCCCAAATTGCATAGCCCATAATAATTGTGATCTCCTATTTTAACAGATACCACCGGAGTACCTGAAATTGGGCCTTTGTTCTTGGCTGTGACAAGGTTAGTGGAAACAGCACAAAAAGTTATATTGGAATCCAAAACATCATCAGTAGCAAGGTCTTTAATCAATGCAACTTGAGGATCGACCCTGATCTGGTCCTCAGGTTCATCAACTCTTCTCTCACTTTTATTTATTATGCCTGTTACAAGAGAGTGTTCCTTTATCCTCGTGGGAAAATGAGGCTTTTCATATATGACTGCAGGCAAAATAGGCTCAGCAACATAAATATCAATAGGTGGTTCTTTAAAAGGTGCATGGTGCTGGTCTCTATTCTTTTTAAAAGAATCAACGTGAGAGGCAAAATTCTTACATAAATCAATCACTAGATGGGAATCAAGACCAATCTTAGAGCAAAAAGTATTGAAGTAATCAGTTTCCACATAGCTCTCAATATAATCATGTTCATAATTTATAGCGGGTTCAATACCTTTATCAATTTCCCAATCTTCAGTATTCCTATGGATTCTTTCAAGGAGATCCCACCTTTCTTCAACACTCTTCTTCTGAAATACCCCACTAGAGGAGGCATCCAGCATCTCCTTATCCTGACGAGAAAGCCTGGCATAAAAATTTGTAAGTATAATTTCCTTGGGAAGCTTATGAATAGGGCATTTGAGCATTAGGGACTTCAATCTCCCCCAAGCTTGAGCAATGCTTTCTCCGTCACGAGACCTAAAGTTATAGATATAATTCCTGTCTCGATGAATTTCATGAAGAGGATAAAATTTAGTATAAAAGAGAGACATAAGCTCCTGCCAGTCCAGCAAGTGTGGGTTATCGAGAAGCCCATACCAATCTGAAGCTTTATCTATAAGTGATACAACAAACAATTTCCTCATGACAAACTCCCTCGATACACCTGCAAGCTTAAATAATGAACATAGTCGTGACAAATATAGCAAGTGTTCACCGGGATGTCTGTCTCCTGCATAACGATTAGCCAAAACATAATTGATAATGCCAGCTGGTATTTTATAAGGCACAATTTCAGTAGGGGGAGGATCAACCACCACAGGTGTGGGGCGTCTTCCCGCAAGCAACGCTCCAATAATAGGGTTGTCCATAAGGACAAAGAGCAGCAATAGCAAAAATAAAAACAGAATTATAAAAAGACTTTCTTACCAGTTTCACTTTACCAATAGCGCTACGCTCCCCGGCAACGGCGCCAGAAAACGTTACTTGATGACCCTCAACCGTAAGGGATCTGTTGCAGCGTTTTTGATAAGTAAGAGTGTCGAACCCAACGAGGAGCAGAAGGTATTGATAAGCGATTTTGAGCAAGAAATTACTGCAAGCACTGAAAGGTAACTTTTAGGGGTTTTCTCAATATAAGCAACAGGAATGTAAAGGCAAGTAATGTAAAAGGTACTGAGAGTAACAAGTGGCCCAATCCTTTCTTAGCAAAGGAGAGGCCTAGCAACTGAACTTATAAAGACTAAAGCGTTCTTGAGGACACACGGGAGAGGTAGTCCTGTGCTTTCGCCATATTCCGTATCGATACTATGATATGTGTTGATAAGTGTTGAGTGGGTGGATCTATGCTAGTGCACTCTCTAGACTAAGATGAATGCACTCTTATGATTAAACACCTTGCAAGCATCCGCAAATACAAGATAGAATTTAAGGCAAAAGCCTAACCATAGCAATACGATCGAGGATCCATTATTCCCTTATGCAAAAGCGTGCGAACTGGGGTTCAGGTTTCTGTCACTCCGGCAACCCACCATAAGCATTCTTTATACACAATGTATTCTCCTAGGTCCTTAATAAGGCGAAGTGTTGGGTGTTCGACTCACACAACACCACTAGTAGAATGACAACGCAACTTAAGTATCAAACAACACATATTACTTCAACAGCATATGACTACTAACAACAAGACTTCCCCCATGTCCTCAAGAACTAAGGTAACTACTCACAAGACATAAAAGAGATCATGATCAGTGGGGATAAATATGTGATAAACAATCTGGACATAATAATATTTCTCCAACAAAACTCAATAGGATTCACCACAAAGTAGTAATCAACACCGATGGAGTAGAGAGGATAGGTAATACGAGTTACAACACGAGTTGCGATGGAAAGATGAGATTTGGATGAAGATGGATATGGTGCTGGTGTTGGGGATGATGTTGATGATGATATCGATGATGCCCGTGACGATGGTGATGACGATGGCGACGATCTCCCCTTCCGGGAGGTGATCTCCCCGGCGGAATCTGCCCGCCGGAGATGCCCTTTTCTTCTCTGTAGGTTTCCGCCTCGAAGCGGCGGCGGAGCTCCGTAAAAAGTCCCGTGCCTAGGGTTTTCGGGGGACGGAGAACATATATGCAAAAGGGGGCGACCAGAGGTGGGCTAGGGGCTCCAAGCGCCCCCCCGGTGCGGCCAGGGGGGGCGCGCCCCCAGGCCGCCTGGGCACCCTGTGTCCCCCCTCTGACTCCCCTTTTGCGTGTCTTCGTTATTCGTCTGAAAAATACCTCCCATCAATTTTCAGGTAATTTGGAGGTGTTCTTCTTCAGCAACTCAGCATCCACTTTTTCCTGCTGAATCCTGCGTCTGCTGTTGCAAACTGTGTAAAATAGACCAAAACAACATAAGAACATCATCATAACGTGAAATATATCAATGAATAAGGATAAATTATAATACAAAATAGTGATGCATTTTGGACGTATCAGTAACATCCGGGAAAGTCTCCACGGTGTTTTGTGTTTTCGGACAGATGAATCGGAGGGGGAAAGTTGTAGGTTCACTATGCTAGGGATGTGTGGCGAACGAATGGACCGCGTATTCGGAATTCGTCTCGTCGTTCTGAGCGATTTTCACATATAAATTATTTTCATCCGAGTTAGGGTTATTTTATATGATTTTCTAAAGTTTTAAACAATTTTTGGAATTTATTTTATTAAATTAAATCAACATTATCCAGAATAGTAAGTGGTGACGTCAGCATGATGTCAGGGTGATGTCAGCGGGGTCAACAGTCAACTTTGACTGGTTGACTGGTCAAAAGGGACAGTGGGGCCCACTGTCATAGACTATAGCTAATTAACCTAGATTAATCAGACATGTTAATTAAGTTAAGTTAATTAACCTAATTTAATTAAGTTAATTAATATGTTAATTAATTAATTAAACATTTTAATTATTATTATTTTTAAAACATTTTTTATATTCTTTTTTTAAGAAAAAGGCGTGGGCCCCGTTGGCCAGTGGCCCAAAAGCCAGCAGACCGGGGCGGGTTAACGGGCGAGCGCCCGTGCCCGAGGGGCACTACGCCCGGGCGAGGCTGTAGCCTCGACGAGGCCAGCGGGCGCCGGCACGGCACGGCCAGGGTCGAGGCCGGCGGGCGTGGCCGACGGCCAGGGGGGCGCACTGGCTGCGGCGAGGCAGCGCGCAGCCACGACGGGGGGCGGTGGACTGCGCCGGGGCCAGCGAGCGAGGGCAGTCGGCGGCGGGCCGGCCTGGGGCCTGGAGCACGGCAATGGCGGGGCGGACCGGGCGGCGGCCAGCGAGGGGCCGCGGCGAGGCCGGCCGCCGGTGATAGGTGCGGGAAAGGGCGAGTGGCGAGGGCGAGCAGGTGTGTGCGGGGGGAAGAGGAGGGGTGCTGGCAGCACGAGTGATATGAGCAGCAGGCAGCACGCAGTAGCATCACGCAGCAGCAGCAGTACAATGCAGCAGCCGAGCGCGGGAGCAGTGGGCAGCGCGTGCGCACGCACACGCGGCCGGACGCAGCCAGGGGACGGCTGACGCGCGGCTGGTCGCGGCCAGGTCGCGAACGGGGCGCTATGGCGCGAGCCGCAGCCAACGGCCGGAGCTTGGGCGGCACGGGGTGGCGACATACGACGTCGGGGAGAGGGGAAGAAAGGGGGAACGGGTGGAGGCTCACCCCGGGGAGGCCGCGGACGAGCTCGGCGTGGCCGGGAGGCGCCGATGGTGGAGATTGATACGTCCAAAACGTATCTATAATTTCTGCTTGCTCCATGCCTCTTTTGGGTGATATTGCTATGATATTTATACACTTCCATACACTTTTGATCATATTTGGACTAACCTATTAACTCAGTGCACCCCAGTGCCAGTTTCTGTTTTCTGCTGTTTTTGTATTTCAGGTTTTCCCATTACGAGAACTGCCAGAAAAATCCCGGAAAAATTATATAAAAAATCAGCGTTCCAGAAGCTACCAGGCACCCGAAGCACACCCGGAGGGGGGCCACCAGGGCTCCAGGCGCCCTGGTGGCGCGCCCCCCCTGGGCCGCGCCGGGGGGCGCCTGGGCCCCCCGAGGCTCCGCTGATGCCCCCCTTTGGCATATATTTATATCGTTCCCTGAAACCCTCGAGACGGGAACTCTTTTCGCGATCTCATCTCTGTTCCGCCGCTGCCGCCGCTTCCAAGATCGGGAGCACCAAGAGAACTCTTCTCGACACCCTGCCGAAGGGGAGGATCACCACCGGGAGCCTCTCCACCACCATGGACGCCTCCCGGATGAGTTGTGAGTAGTCTCCCTTGGACCATGGGTCCATGACCAGTAGCTATGTGATGTTCTCCTCCCGTTCTTGTGCTTCACTAATTAGTCCTCGTGAGCTGCCCTACATGATCGAGGCACATATGTAATCCTTATGCTGTTGCTATGTTGAGTTTGCTGGGATCCGATGGATTGTGAGATTATGTTCAGATTGTGTTTGAGTAATATATTTGATCTACCTCTTTTATATTTATGTTCGTAAGTAATTCTTGCATGTTCTCCGTTGTTATTTATTGCTTTGGCCAAGTAGTAGGTAGTGACTCCAAGAGGGAACGTTATGCTTGATTGTGGGTTCATGCCCCTCGATGACTAGCTTGAGTGACAGAAACATGAGTCTAGGGGATGTGCTGTTGCCACAAGGGGGAAAGCAACGGTGCTTGTGCCCGCGGGTGCAAGGATTGTTTACTTTACGCAAAGTTCTTTTAATGCAGTTGTCTGTTGCTTTGAGTTTACACTATGGGTGGGACTCGCAACTTAATACCAGCGAGATGTTCTGGATAGATATCTCAAGGTGGATAATTAGTAGTAGATGGAGATGGATTTCGGTCTACTTGCCTTGGCGTACCGCCCATGCTTTGAACCTCTACCTTTCTTGCAGCATAGTTAGCATTGGTTTGCGCACATAATTCTGTCAATTGCCCAACTGTAATTCGTTTACCTCACATAGTTGTTTTATCGTATTTTGGGAGAGAGACATCACTAGTGAACATCATGAGACTCCGGTCCATATTACCATCATTGATCACATCCGCTATTTACTTTCCGTTTTACTTACTATTGCAGCAATACCTATCACTATTACCACTTGCGTTTGATCCTTTGTAAACTACAAGACCGGAGGGATTGACAACCTCTCTGTACTCGTTGGGAGCAAAGTTATTTGTATCTGTGTGCAGGTCCACGTTGATTGCTAATATCTGGCGCCGTTAGCAGTTGACACCTTCTTGTTGAAACTGGGAGTCTCAGGGAAATCGATCATTGGTATCTTTGCCAAGGGAAAACTTCCGCTACACTGCATCTCAAACCTTCCACTTGGGGTAACCAACGAGGGGCGAGAAGCCATCAAGCAAAGTTTTTTGGCGCCGTTGCCGGGGACTCCGCTCTTTAGGATAGGGGAGTTGCACGCTATCTTTTATCTTTGCTTTTTAGTCTTGTTAGTTTACCTTTCAGTTTTCTTTATGTCTTTTCACTAGTTTTGCTTAATGGAAAACAACAAAAATATGAGAGAGCTTTATAAGCTCTACCTTGCTTTGGGACATGATGTGTTTGAAGAGAAAATTAAAAAACCTATGGAACTTTATTATTTGCATAACAATCATGATGGTGGTGATGTTATTAGTATGCTTTCTTTGAATATCAATATTGCTAATGACATGGAAAGCTCTAAGCTTGGGGATGACACGTTTGATGAACATGATATTTTTAGTCCCCCAACTTTTGAAGAGAAAATTTACTTTGATGATACTTTGCTTCCTATATATGATTACAATGATGAATATGATGTTTTCAGTCCACCTACTATTGAGGATAAAATTTATTATGATTATGATATGCCTCCTAAATACAATGATTACCATGATGGTTATGATTGCTTTACTCTCACTATTCCTAATAAGAAAGATTTTGCTTATATGAAGAGTAATGATACCTTTTTTGCATGTGGATCATGGTAACAATGCTTTATGTGATGCTTATATTGTTGAGTTTATTCGTGATCCCACTGAAAATTATTATGAGAAGGGAACATATGCTTATAGATATTTCAATAATATCAAGTTCCCTCTCTTTATGTTGAAGGTTTTGAAGCTGCACTTGTTTTGTCTTCCTATGCTTATTGCTTTGTGCTTCAATGAATTATTGTATTGCAATATTCCTATGCATAGGAAGCATGTTAGGCTTAAATGTGTTTGGTATTTGCTTCTTGATGCTCTCTTTTGTTCTTCAACTCTTATTCCTACGAGAGCATCATTGAAGTCTTAAGCCTATCTTTATGGCTATAAAGAAAGAGCTCTAGGGAGACAACCCTTGTTATCTTTGCTTTCAGTTTGTTCTTTCAGTTTTAGTGGTCTTGATGTTTGTTACTACTGTAGCAACATCATTGTATCTTTACTTTTCAGCTTTGTGCCAAGTGTAGCCTCTGATTGCAAGAAAGTTCAAAAGTTGTGACGTGCTGTCCAGGAAACAGATTCTGTCCTTGGATAGAAAAATTCGTATAAAATCACCAGATCATCTTTTTGGTCTGAATTTTTTCGACAGCATGCTCTATATAATTGTCTTTCGTGTGTCTGTTCTGAGTTTTTTGATTAGAGTTGCAGAAGTGCCCCGAAAAAATCATTTACTACCTGCTGTTCTATTTTTCACAGATTCTGTCCTGTTTTGCCTTTCCTTCATTTTGCAAACCTAGAGCTTGCTTTTTCTTTGCAAAAACCTTTTGGCAATCTTGAGAAACAGTAGACCTTCAAGAATATCTTTATTTCCAGCAAGGAACAATTATTTTATTAAGGGTACTAACCTCGCTAATCAGATTATGATGAGTTATGTATGAAGGGAGTTTTCAAGTGTGCGAGGGAAGATGATAAAAAGATTCAGGAGTGTCAAACGCTCAAGCTTGGGGATGCCCCCATGCACCCCCAAGAAATATTCAAGGAGACTCAAGCGTCTAAGCTTGGGGATGCCCCCCGTGCATCCCCTTCTCCATCAACATTATCAATTCGTCTTTCGTTCCACTATATTTTTATCACTTCATGTGTTATGTGTTATGCTTGGAGCGTCTTGCTTTTAGTTTCCTTTTTAGTTTTCTTTAGCTTTTCACAACGAGTCGGAACTCAGCTTTCTTTATGTGGGGGAGAAACACGCTCCACTTGTACCTAGAACATAACATAGAATTTTCATGTCTATCCTTGCTGTGTGTGTTCTTTGTCTTTCAAATAGCTACTATCATGCTCAGCTCTTAGTATTCATGCTTATCTTTTTAAAGAGCTTTTGTTTAGTTGGTTGCTTGAACTCTCTTTAATTATCATGCTTATCTTATTAAGAGAGTTTGCTTCCGTTGCATTGGTTGGTATGTCTATGATAAAGATGCTACGTGCATAATGGCGCTTAGTAGTTCATGTTTTCTTATGGTTAGTCTCAAATAGCTGGGGGGTTCCCATTGTGTTATTGGAATACCAACATGATTTGTTTGCCTATGATGTGGTATGGTTTAGTAATATCTTCCTTCAAGAATTTATTTTGATTGACTTGGCGTATGCTCACGCATATTTAAGACTGTAAAGAAAGTCTGTCAAGCCTTGATGATCTTTTGTTTCTGAGTAGCGATATAACTTCCATGCCTGATTCAATGTTGCTTTGTCGCTCTGCATGATTATGACCGTCATTGCTCTCTTAGTTGGTCGCTCCCAGTCTTTTGCTAACCTCCACCTGTACTAAGCGGACTGACTGCTTGTGCATTCAAATTCTTTTAAACCAGTTATGCCATATGAGTCCATCATACCTTCCTACATGGTATTTACCTGCCATTCCTAACGAAGACTTGCATGTACCATCTCGAAATTATTCAAAGAAAAAAATGCATTCCTATTTTGTGCCTCTGTTGTAAGTCCATGAGGAAGTAGTAATTATTTCATAATCTTTTTAAGTTGGACAAGCTTCACCCCCGGATTGCATGTATAATGTGCAAACCCATAATACGAGAAGGAACTGGCATTGAGTGCGCCCGGCTCAAAATTAATATAACAAATAAACCCTCCTTCACGCTTTGTTCATGAGAAATCAGAAAACTTTGACAGTGATAAACAAAGGAGATTAAGAGGATGTGATCGTCCTCATTCGGGAGCCGTTCCTCGAAACTTGTCCATCTCAAGAAGTGATTGAGTTGTCTGCTAGCATTCGTTGACGAAACATGCATGATCTAAAAATAATAATTATTACCTCTGTTTTAAAACCAAGAGCTCTGGTACATGTTTTGTCTTTGTTTCCGACTACGGGTTTTCAACCTTGCCAACAAAAGCCATGGTTCGAGAGTCTCCACCTTCTTTTAAAGCACCAACCACTGAGAGCATGATTGTCATTCTGAGTGTAATGTGCATTGTCCCAAAGTAGCATTGTCTTTTGCATGATTGTGATATCGTTTATTTTGAAATCATTGTATCTAGTCATCACTTAAACCTTGGAGGTGCCCCTGCATTTATGTTTTGCTTCACTAAAGGGGGCAAGCGAGATATCACTTTATCATATTTGCACACCATGTTCATTGCAAATCTATTTGATGTTTCAGTATCATGTTGTAAAACTTTCAGTTCTTTGTGATTTTCTCATGAGACAACTTAATTACTACAGATTCATTGTCTCAGTAAGCTTTTGTCATGTGACTATGAAAAAGTCCTATATGGTTAATAGCATGTCACCACAGAAATTATTCTTGTTATCATTTACCTACTCGAGGACGAGCAGGAATTAAGCTTGGGGATGTTGATACGTCCAAAACGTATCTATAATTTCTGCTTGCTCCATGCCTCTTTTGGGTGATATTGCTATGATATTCATACACTTCCATACACTTTTGATCATATTTGGACTAACCTATTAACTCAGTGCACCCCAGTGCCAGTTTCTGTTTTCGGCTGTTTTTGTATTTCAGGTTTTCCCATTACGAGAACTGCCAGAAAAATCCCGGAAAAATTATATAAAAAATCAGCGTTCCAGAAGCTACCAGGCACCCGAAGCACAGCCGGAGGGGGGCCACCAGGGCTCCAGGCGCCCTGGTGGCGCGCCCCCCTGGGCCGCGCCGGGGGGCGCCTGGGCCCCCCGAGGCTCCGCTGATGCCCCCCTTTGGCATATATTTATATCGTTCCCCGAAACCCTCGAGACGGGAACTCTTTTCGCGATCTCATCTCTGTTCCGCCGCCGCCGCCGCTTCCAAGATCGGGAGCACCAGGAGAACTCTTCCCGGCACCCTGCCAGAGGGGAGGATCACCACCGGGAGCCTCTCCACCACCATGGACGCCTCCCGGATGAGTTGTGAGTAGTCTCCCTTGGACCATGGGTCCATGACCAGTAGCTATGTGATGTTCTCCTCCCGTTCTTGTGCTTCACTAATTAGTCCTCGTGAGCTGCCCTACATGATCGAGGCACATATGTAATCCTTATGCTGTTGCTATGTTGAGTTTGCTGGGATCCGATGGATTGTGAGATTATGTTCAGATTGTGTTTGAGTAATATATTTGATCTACCTGTTTTATATTTATGTTCGTAAGTAATTCTTGCATGTTCTCCGTTGTTATTTATTGCTTTGGCCAAGTAGTAGGTAGTGACTCCAAGAGGGAACGTTATGCTTGATTGTGGGTTCATGCCCCTCGATGACTAGCTTGAGTGACAGAAACATGAGTCTAGGGGATGTGCTATTGCCACAAGGGGGAAAACAACGGTGCTTGTGCCCGCGGGTGCAAGGATTGTTTACTTTACGCAAAGTTCTTTTAATGCAGTTGTCTGTTGCTTTGAGTTTACACTATGGGTGGGACTCGCAACTTAATACCAGCGAGATATTCTGGATAGATATCTCAAGGTGGATGATTAGTAGTAGATGCAGATGGATTTCGGTCTACTTACCTTGGCGTACCGCCCATGCTTTGGACCTCTACCTTTCTTGCAACATAGTTAGCATTGGTTTGCGCACATAATTCTGTCAATTGCCCAGCTGTAATTCGTTTACCTCACATAGCTGTTTTATCGCCTTTTAGGAGAGAGACATCACTAGTGAACATCATGAGACTCCGGTCCATATTACCATCATTGATCACATCCGCTATTTACTTTCCGTTTTACTTACTATTGCAGCAATACCTATCACTATTACCACTTGCGTTTGATCCTTTGTAAACTACAAGGCCGGAGGGATTGACAACCTCTCTGTACTCGTTGGGAGCAAAGTTATTTGTATCTGTGTGCAGGTCCACGTTGATTGCTAATATCTGGCGCCGTTAGCAGTTGACACCTTCTTGTTGAAACTGGGAGTCTCAGGGAAATCGATCCTTGGTATCCTTGCCAAGGGAAAACTTCCGCTACACTGCATCTCAAACCTTCCACTTGGGGTAACCAACGAGGGGCGAGAAGCCATCAGAGATCGACGACGAGATGCCGCGGCCGCGGCGCAGAAACCGGCTCGATCCCGAGCGTACGGTGCGGCTCGGCTCGAGTTCTTCGTTGGGGACCAAGGAGATGACCGCGGGAAGGCTTCTGGACACCTTGGTGCGGCAAGGGGCGGCCGGTGGGCGCGATGACGACGATGGCGCGACGACCAAAGCTTCGGCTCCTCTTCCAGATCGAGTGCGAGGAGAAAACGAGGGAAGTCGGGGTCTAGGGTTCGTCCTGGGGCTTGGGGATGGTCTTGTACACCTCGGGGGCTCGTCGGATGGTCGACACGGCGGCCATGGAGGCGTGGATGTGCGCCACGCACATGTCTCTGCCTCCTGTACAAAGGAAGATGGAGAAGGCCCTGGTGGGCTTGGGCCACGCTACTGTAGCACTAGGCTTCTATTAAAGGGAAGATCACTGTAGCATGATTCTCGGGGTGTTGCAAGGCTTGAAGACAAGCAACTGACATCTCGGATCTTGCCATGGCCGGGAGCATGGATGCCCAGAATGCCCTCGTCTGCTTTGTGGGGAGGGAACATGCGATGGTGGTAGGTGGTGTGGGCCCAAGGTGCAGGTCGTGCGTGAGCAAAGATTCTTTGCAAATCGAGTTAACTTCAAAAACCTACCACATTGAGGGATGGATTTATAGAAAGAACGGTTCTATGATTTTTTTTGGCAACAAATACAATGTCTATGGTAGTGTTTTTTTAAACGTAAAACACCGATCGGTGGAGTACAACCCTTTGATCCATATATGTTAGTTGGTTATCGTGCGCCTGGAGTCGACTTGGCAAAAAGTCACATGACACTCTTTAATCTCCTTTACCTTTCTAATCGTTTCACAATGATGTTTCGATGATCGTAGACTTGTACAATCGACGAGGGAGTTGTAGATCTACAAGTCTATGATCATTGAAACAGAACATGCAACACATAAGTCATATGGAACTGCACGATGAATCTACTGTTGAAAGAAAATTTCAAACGGTCGACCGAGTGTGAAGATTTGGTTGAAATCCATCCAAAAAAGAAACTTCAAACATGCATGAAATTCGACATTTACGGTCCATGGTATTGTGTAGATTAGAAGCGAAGGAAAAACCATGTACACCCACGGGAACCTATGCACCAGCTCGCGTCGAGTACGCGTCGCGAGAGCCCTCCACGTCGGCTTCATTGCATTCGTCGGGCTAGATCGCTGGAAACGCTCCTACACAGACAGGTCAACATGTGCTTTAAGCGTCGTGCCACAAAGATCCTACCGTGTTTGCACAAAACAAAACAGCCCCAAAACAAATAAAACACCCTACTCTTTTTTTTTGAACACATAAAACAACCTAGTTGGAGTTGGTGCAGAAAAGCAAACATGTGCGAACCAACCTGTGGTTGAGATGGTTAGGTGGACAGTGGTATCCTCAACCCATCAGGGTTCAAATCCTGGTGCTCGCATTATTCCTGGATTTATTTCAGGATTTTCGGCGATGCACTTTCAGTGGGAGGAGACGTTCCCGTCGACGATGAGGCGCCTGCGGTGACCTCGTAAATCTCAAAATGATATGCCGGCTCAGTCTCTCGAAGGTGCTCATAGGGGTAGTGTGTGCGTGTGTGCGTTCATAGTGGTGAGTGTATGCGCGTGTATATGAGCGCTTGCGTCTGTACTGATGCTAAAAAA
>LR738709.1:617171082-617226179 GCA_902687465.1 Secale cereale | reverse complement strand
AAAAAAAAAAGCAAACAGGTCCATAGCGTTCAATCTGGCCTGCCAAACGCGGCACACAATCCTGGAGAGCCACTCTTCGTCGATCGAACGCTGCAGCGAAGCGCTCAGCATAAAGCAACGGCCGTTGCTGCGCTCGATCCAAACCGCCGAACCTCCAACCGAAATTCTGCCTCCCGCCCAAGCGAACCTCTCCCCCCGAAGCCCAAACCAAGAAACGCCGCCCCGTTCTTGATTCCTGATCCCACCCTCGGCCTCGCGCGGCGATGGAGCTCTTCAAGGACGCGCGGTCCGTGCGGCTCAGGAGCCACCTGGGCACGTACCTCTGCGCGCTCGACGGCGGGGCCGTCTCCCACGGCTACCGCCGCAACTCCCGCGGCACGGTCTGGGCCGTGGAGCTCGCCGGCGACGACTACGTGCGCCTCCAGGGCCAGCAGGGCCTCTACCTCGGCGCCACCGAGCTCCCCGCCGACATCCTCGGCCGCGGCCGCGGCACCCGGGCCTGCTGCGGGGTCGTCCTGGGCTCGCCGTCCTGCCCCAACGATAACGCCTTCCTCTGGTCGCCGCTGCGCGAGGGCGAGCTCCTCGCGCTGTCCGGGCCCTACGGCCGCCTCCTCCGCGCCAGGTTCGGGCACACCGCGCAGGACAACGCCGTCACCGTCGACCTGGACGCCGACCCGGAGGAGAGCTCCTGGGTCGTCGAGGTCGTCCCGGCCGCGGAGGCGGCGCTGCTGCTGC
Organism: Secale cereale; assembly: GCA_902687465.1. Taxonomy (NCBI): domain Eukaryota; kingdom Viridiplantae; phylum Streptophyta; class Magnoliopsida; order Poales; family Poaceae; genus Secale; species Secale cereale. The sequence goes on along the minus strand of LR738709.1, from coordinate 617,225,444 downwards.
CGCCGCCGCCGCGGCCCTGCCGCGCCCAGTCCTGCGACGCCCGCTTGGAGGCGGCAACGTCGGAGTCGGACACGGCGTCCAGCGTCCTCGCCAGGGTGCGCTCCGCCAAGGTACTCGAAAAGAAGCCCGATCGATTCTATCTTCTTGCTTGCTCCTTTCTCCGGTTCTTGCGCAATCCGAAACAAATTTGTTGATCCCTTCGAGAAAGAATCATCTTCTTGAGTTGCCAATGTCGATTCAGGCGTATTTGCAAGCCGATTGTCCCTGTCATTCCTACTTTCTTGAACTCTTCGTCCTGAATTCTTCTCGGGGGAAGAAGAAACTTTCTTTGATTCGTCGATTTCGCTCGTGATTGCGCAGGACATGACCAGTTCGCTTGTTACGGTCGAGGAGGAGCCCCTGTCGATGCCGGCGCCGCGGCTGATCTTCTACAACACCGCCAGGGACGACGGCGGCGTGGACGAGTTCGACGAGGGGACGTGGAAGTACTTCTCGTTCAAGGAGCAGAGCCTGGCGGCGCTGCGCCGCAGGCTGGAGGAGGAGACCCGGCGCCAGGACTTCGCCGTCTGCCGCAGGAGCGGCCCGGGGCTGTTCCCCGTCGTCCTGGACCTCCCTCCCGGCAACTGCCAGATGGAGTTCGTCCTCGTCCCGGCGCCCTCTCCTGCAGGTAAACAATGGGGTCTTTTCTTCTCTGTTTCCTGCTCTGGTTCAGCTTCTGAACATTCTGAACATTTAAGTTGTGCAGTGCATATAACTGAAACCTGTGAAGCAATTTTAGTCACGTTTCTATTTTTTCTGTGTTTGCAGTTGCAGACGGTATTGCTTAGGATGATTGTGGCCCCGGAACGACTGTATGTAGGAAAAGATGGAGAGAGCTTCCGTCGGTGCGGTGATATTCATTCTGCGGGTATATTCATTCATTAGTACTGTTTACAAGAACAGATTTGTTTCTGCTGTGAAAATTCAGACACCTAGGATGGGGTCTTACCCTTTTCTTCTGTAGTTCTAGACAATGACATGGAGTTGGCCTGAACATAAATGTTAGATGGACAGAATGGGGGGAGGTCGATGTTGAAATCTTTGGTAAGCAATCTCTTGGATTCCAGCAATCGAACTAATATTGGAGCGTCTACTTACATTCTTGGTGATATTGTGCATTGTTCTCTTATCAGTGGTCCAGTATCATGTGTGTGTGTTGTTGATTTCTGGTAGTGTACATTGACAACGCATGTCCAATGTTGATGTGGCTCACGCTGATTTTAGTATGGTTGGAATTTTGAGTGAATAGCATAAAACTATCAATTTTCGAGTTAGAGTTTGAAAAAAAACTACCATGTTTTTGTTTGTTGCAGATACCTACCACATCAGTGGTTTGCTGTTTCAAAAAACCAAAATGACCACTCGTCAACCAAATCGGTGGAATGAATCATGTGTTATTTTCTCCCAATGGCTCTACTCAAAGGTCATAAAGCCCCCGAGCATCCGCAAGTTACAGTAAGACCATGTATGGATCCATGTTTTAGTCCTGAAATAACCTACAAAAGGTTTGAAAAGGTTGCTCTGTTAAAAACGCAATAGCTCCAACAATTCCAAAATTTCCCAAAATAAGACACACACCCTGACCCGGATATGTTCCTTAATTTGTGGTGAGTTCCAGCCAACTAGTTCCAGAATAAATTTGTTATACTAGTAGGTGGAGGCAAATTGAAGGCCACAACAAAGAAAACAATGATGAATTGTTTTCCTTGGTCACAAAATCAACATTTTGTTGGGTCTGCAAATTTATTTTGTCAAATTATCTTTTGTTAGAATGACCCCTTCCCACTCCACCTGCACCACCGGCATCACCAAACCTCAAGGGCTTCCCAATCCAATAGTTCGTTAATTTCCTTCTGGCACATGTAGAATCATGAACTAGCATTTCATTAACGTGGATTTTTAGTTCTTTTGTATCTTACTACTACTAAGGGTACATGTGAGCTCGGGCTCACATGAGTACTTACCTTTACCCACCAACATACTAGCAATATACAACTCGGGATGCTTGGAGCACTAAAGTCCAAATAGTTGCACGTCCATAAAACAACTTTCACAAACTCGTGACTTCTTCACATACGTGAAGGTACATAAGCAATAACCAAAAGATCGAGCATGGATAACACACCACAATAAACAACACAAGCACATTTTATTTAGAGAAAAGGCATAGAGCCCGACTTCAAATTAATGAAGCTATCAACCTGCTAGGATACAAAGGAGCTGATTACAAATGCCAAAATTTGACCGAAAACTGAAAGCTCACAGGCAAATCATGCTCGAGACCAGGAGCTACAAGTAGCAAAGCAAAAAACGCCATCGCCTACACTAAGAAACTATAGTCAAGCCGCCAGAGCGCCCAACGCAGCTAGAGCGGTAGAGCAGGAGCCAACCAGAGACGCTAAGAGCATCTCCAACAGCCGCGCTATACTAGCGCCGCGCCGGAAAAAACGCCATTTTAGCGCGCGCGCAACGCGTCGCACAGCTCCAGCGGGCGCCCAAAAAACGCGCGCGCGCTAAAACGAGTTGGGCGCGCTGGTGAATGCCCCATCCCGCGCTGTTGATTTGGAGCGTTCACTTCCGCGCGCGGCACACTCTCGCGCGCGCGCGAACTCTCATTTCTTCTACCGCGCTCGTTGCTCTCCCGCTCTCTCCCCCCATCCGGCCGCACCGCCGCCGCCGCTCGCGCCGCCGCCGCCGCCGCTCGCGCCCCGGCGACCTCTTCCCCAGCCTATCCCGGCGCCGCCCCCGCGCCCGCCGGCGACTCGAGCTTCCTGGTCTGCCTCCGCTGGCGCCCGCCTCCCGCGCCCGCCGGCGACCGTTCAGTTGCTTCGCCGGCCTCCCCGCGCCGCTGCGCTTCCGCCCCACCCCCTCCTAGTCCGACCCGGACCTCGCGCGCCTCCGACGTCCTCCGAACAGCGCCGACGGCTCGCTTCCGCGCCGCGCCCGCAAGGTGTTCGACAAAAAACCTACAAGGTATGTATTGCTTCAAACTGAATTTGGTGTATATTTTGAATTGTAGTTTTGATAGTATAGTATTGAACATTGTAGATGAGTTCGTCGCATGATTCATCCGAAGATGAATTTGATATGGAAGAGGAGGAGGATCTTGCAATGATCATAGCAATGCATATCAATAAAAAACCGAAGCACGGTGGTTCGGTTATGGGTCGGGAAAAAATTTGGAGAGATAGGATTGATGCCCATAACAGATTGATGAAGAACTATTTCGTGGAGAATCCCACATACCCGAAGTCATATTTTCGTCGCCGGTTTAGGATGAGCACAGACTTGTTCAAGCGCATTGCAGAGAAACTAGCGATTCATGACCGTTTTTTCCAGCAAAGGAGGAATGCTGCTGGAGAGCTCGGGCATAGCACCTTTCTGAAGGTGACAACCGCTTTACGTATGTTGGCATACGGTATCCCGGCCGATCTAGTTGATGATCACTTGGCTATGGGTGAGAGCCAAGCCATCATGTGTGTCAAGCGCTTTGCAGTGGGAATTGTGCAAGTGCTTGGCGAGGAGTATTTGAGATCTCCCACTGCTGAAGACGCCGCAAGGCTATTGGCGATGAACAAATCTCGCGGCTTTCCTGGCATGCTTGGCTCAATAGATTGCATGCATTGGAGTTGGAAGAATTGTCCAAAGGCATGGCATGGGCAATTCCACGGCAAAAAAAAGGGTTCCACTATAATCCTTGAAGCGGTGGCCGATCAGGAGACTTGGATATGGCATGCATTCTTTGGAATGCCTGGATCTTTGAATGACATCAATGTTGTCAACCGGTCACCACTGATGAATAAGATTGCGAATGGTGAGTTGCCACCGGTTCAGTTTGTAGCAAATGGCCATACGTACAACTACGGCTATTATCTAGCGGATGGCATCTATCCAAAGTGGCAAACCTTCGTGAAGCCGTTGAAAAAGCCAGAAGGTAAGAAAAATCTTGATTTCCACAATGCTCAGGCAGCTGCTAGAAAAGATGTCGAGAGAGCATTTGGGATTTTGCAAGCCCAATTTGCTATTGTGAGAGGACCGGCTAGGTTTTGGGATCAAAAAATGCTTTGGTACATAATGCACGCTTGTGTGATCATGCACAACATGATCATCGAGGATGAGCGTGGCCAAGATTTAGACTACTCACAGTATGAGCTCTTGGGACATCCCGTGCGAGTGCGACGGAGGGCTGAAAGGGTAGCCCGTTTTGTTGCCTCCTATCATGCCATTCGGCGTCCCGCAACGCACAATGATCTTCAGAAGGATCTGATTGAAGAGTGGTGGGCATGGCATGGACAACAACGAGCATGATTTCATTGCATTTTATGTATTGTATTGTATTGTTCATGAACTATTGGTTGTGTTTATTTATTGCATTATTTGTTGTACTGTGAGATAAAACTATTTGTTTCAGTTGTAAACTATTTATTGTTGATTTATTTGTTTGTTTAATCATTTTTCTTCTATTTGTTGAACTGTATATGTGCTTTGCGCGCGCTGCATTTTTGCGCACCGCTGGAGCGGCGCGCGCGCGCTGCTGCTGGAGCCAGCGCTGCGCGGCGCGGAAAAACAGCCTAAGCGCGCGCGCTATATGGTTTTTTTGAGCGCGGCGCGTCGCGCGTCTGTTGGAGATGCTCTAACGCATGCAAACGGAGAGGCTGAACCGCATGGAGAGAAACCTGGCACTGGAGTCAACCCAAAGTGGCCAATGTTGGAGAGGATAACACAGTTGTGTCACTACACGAGGACGTTGAACAACGGCCAACAACCCACCTGGTAACCGGACAGGAGCCGCTGAAGGATTGCAGACCAGCCAACTTTCCTCCCACACCACTGGCGACCTAGAGAGCAACGCATCACCACCGCAATCAACCACCAAACAGCACAACCGCAACTCCACCCATCCCTAGGACTACACCTCCAAAGAGGAACACGTCGTTGGAACGCCGACGTCGTCTGACCCAAATGGCCAAGGCTTTCACCTGGGAGTGCGGGCGAATCGAAGAAGAGGGTTAGGGAGATCAGAAGCTCGGCACGCCCTCTAGAGGGAACCGGCGCAGGGCCGCCGACGCCGTCGAGGTCGACGCGAAGTATACCAATGGTTTCCCCCGTTCCAGATCTCCTCCCAACGCATGCCCAATAGCTAGATCTATCCAGGTGGGTCGTAGCAAGGGGAGAGGATAGGATCCAGATCCGTCGGAGCCACCAGAACATCTTGCGGCCATGGAGGACCTCCACCCCCACACGGACGAAATGAACGGCCATCTCCCGTGACACCATCCACCGACGAGATCCATGCCGCCATCTCTACCCGGGGCGCCGCCCGGCATCCGGAGCTCCTTGCGACAGGGCAGAGCAGTCGAGCCTCATTGCCACCTTCATCGGAGGCCACACAGCAGGAACGACAGAGTCCTCGGGCGGAGGAAGGGAGAGGGAGGGAGGGCTAGCTACTCAAGTCCCCAGTGTTCGTATCCATAGTGTAGGCCAAATAGCATTTCCTATTTACCTTTTGGTACTCGTCATCCATTCTATACATAGAGAGATTGACGCCACATGAAGATCCTCATCGAACAAACTCTTGGATTTCAACAATCAAACGAATATTGGATTGTCATCTTGTAGAGGTGGAGATATTTGTTATCACAAAGTTTCTTTGTAGCTCAGGCTACGTGGTACCCCTTATCTTCACCATCCAATTCTACATCAAGATCCGTGCGAATGCATTTGTCTTTTTTGTTTCTCTCAAACGAGACAACATATGAACTTCAAACTTTGTAGACCGAACAAACATTAGAACATCAATGTGGGAAAAAACTTTCAGATTTTTTCAAGCATTTTAAATACTTAAAATAATATTTTTAGTCCAAAAAATGTCATTTTTTATATTTATATAAGACCAAAAAATCTGAAAGTTTTTTCACACATTGATGTTCTAATGTTTGTTCGATCAGCAAAGTTTGAACTTCATATGATGTGTCGTTTGAGAGAAACAAAAAAGAGAAATCTTCATGTTGTAAGCTAGTTGAAGAATACGGATCTCAAAGCAAAGCTGAAGGGTTGAGGATAAGAGGTTCCATGTAGCCTGAGCTACAGAAAACCACACTCGTGTTTATATATATTTCTCTCCTAACAGTGATTCAACATCACGCACCTACATTTCTTGGCTTCAAGTTATTTACGTTAGTGGTTCTATATGTATACTCCCTATTGAGTTTTTGGGGAAAACACTTCAGGTTTTGTGATTAAAGCAAGTGAATGATCCATTGGAAATTCCTCATCATGAGAAATTCGAACTAACACATGTCGAGCAATGAACAAGTGCACTCGTACTGGAAACCACATTATTCCTAAAGAAGACTCTTTGTATTAGCCCCACCTTGTGACATCTATAATTAATCTTCCAAGCCTCCCAATCACACCATTAAATGCATCATATCATCATCGCTTCCATTAGTCACCTGCAACAACAACCGAATGTTAGTCTTGATATGAACCCGAGTCATCCCCCAAGCTTGTGCTATATACAATGGTTGAATACATGCATGTATTTTGGGTATCTTGCTACCCCTGCTCTAGATGCATCTAAGATGACAAACCGCCACCCCCTCAACCCGGCCGACTCTAGTAAGAACCCATTATTATTAATCTTGAGGATGTATTCCACATGTGGGTGTCAAACCTAGAGGCTTTAGTTTCTGGGCTTGACTTTACTGTCTAAATGGATTGCCTTTTGGCACACGTTAAATCAGGAGCCACATTCTTGAACAATCAAAATATAAACATCAACGATATTCCACCTCACATTTTATTAACACATAGAGAGAACATTTGGGGCGAAAGAAGTAAAGGTATTCATTTCATAGAAAAATGTTACATGCCATTTCACAAAAATGGCTCCAAAGAGGATGGCTCAGAGTAGGATGTGTAGGGAATAAAAATTACAGATGGTTGAAGATATTTTAAATTAAACTCAAGTCAATACTTACCTACCAACATAGTGACATGATATAATTTGTGAAATCAGGAGCACTGGAGTACAAATAATGATACATGCACAAAACATCGCTCTCAAACTCGTGGCTTCTTCATGTACATGAAGGTTTATAATTAATTACCAAAACACGAAGCACGCCTAGCACACAACACTAGTGGCACAAGAACAGTGGGGGGAGGGGGGGAGGTGGGCTGTGGAGAGGGCAAACCATGTGCATGAAGCTGAATGGTACCAATGTTCCGGTGTTGAGAAAGGCCAACTAGGAGTAGGAAGTGTTGGGAATTAAAGTTGTCAACACATGGATTAAAAAAGAGCCAGATTATTGTGGTGTTGGAATCCATAGTGCAAGCTAAATACCATTAGCAAATTCTTTGGATTGTTCAACCTTTCTACGCGGGGTATGATTGTTGTTGAAGTATGATATCCATATCAAGTAGTCAATCTATTGGATATTAGTAATCCAATAAATTTTGGAACACCTTCTTGCAGTGTTGGTGATATTTCTTGTGTACATACATCTGTAATTCATCACCGCATGCCTATGTTACTTGCTCTCAAGTTTTCGACATTGGCAGTGCATACCAATGCTAGTCTTTTTCAAATTGGCTTTGGTATGGATGGAATTTTGGTTGGTATACGCAATAGTTATACTTAGTGTTTGATCATTTAGCAAGAATAGACAATTCATCCTGCTATTATTAAGCATTTCACCTTTTGCAATTACAGTAAGTGAATAATCCACATGGAAATTTCCATCTAGAGGAAGTCAAATTAGACGTGTCTTGGTCAAAGAACAGATGCATTCACAATCAAAACCAGATTATTTCTCGAGGGACCACTTTGCATCAACCCTAGCTTATCATATCAACAATCTATTATGCAGTTAGCTAGAACATAAATTCTCAAGGGAGTGCTTTGTGTCAAACTTGTTGGGGAACGTAGTATTTTAAAATTTTCCTACGATCACGCAAGATCTATCTACTAGATGCATAGCAACGAGAGGGGAGAGTGTGTCTACGTACCCTCGTAGACCGGGAGCGGAAGCGTTAAGTGACGCGGTTGATGTTGTTGAACTTCTTCGCGATCCAACCGATCAAGCACCGAACGTACGGCACCTCCGCGTTCAGCACACGTTCAGCTTGATGACGTCCCACGAGCTCTTGATCCAGTTGAGCTTCACGGGAGAGTTTCGTCAGCACGACGGCGTGGTGACGGATATGATGTATTCACCGGCGCAGGGCTTCGCCTAAGCACCGCGATGGTATGACCGAGGTGTGTTTCTGTGGAGGGGGGCACCGCACACGGCTGGAACAATTCAACTTGTGTGTCTTTGGGTGCCCCACTGCCCCCGTATATAAAGGAGCAAGGGGGGAGGCCGGCCGGCCCTTGTTTGGTGCGGCTAGGGTTGCAATCCTACTAGGAATAGGATTGCAATCCTATTCCTAGTAGGAATCACCAAAAGAAGGAAGAGAGGGAAAGGAAAAAGGAGAGGTGGCGCCCCCCCAAATCCTAGTCCAACTAGGAACCCTAGGTGGGGCGCCGGCCAGCCCTATGGGCTGCCTCTTTCTTTCCCTTAAGGCCCACTATGGACCATCCCCCTTCGTAGGGGGTTCCGGTAACCCCCTCCGGCAATCCTGTTAAATCCGAAACTTTTCCGGAACACTTCCGGTGTCCGAATATAGTCGTCCAATATATCAATCTTTATGTCTCGGACATTCCGAGACTCCTCGTCATGTCCGTGATCTCATCCAGGACTCCGAACTACCTTCGGTACATCAAAACTCATAAACTCATAATACCGATCGTCATCAAACGTTAAGCGTGCGGACCCTACGGGTTCGAGAACTATGTAGACATGACCGAGACTCATCTCTGGTCAATAACCAATAGCGGAACCTGGATGTTCATATTGGCTCCTACATATTCTACGAAGATCTTTTATCGGTCAAAACCGCATAACAACATACGTTGTTCCTTTTGTCATCGGTATGTTACTTGTCCGAGATTCGATCGTCGGTATCTCTATACCTAGTTCAATCTCGTTACCGGCAAGTCTCTTTACTCGTTCCGTAACACATCATCTCGTGACTAACTCATTAGTCTTTTGCTTGCAAGGCTTATTGTGATGTGTGTTACCGAGAGGGCCCAGAGATACCTCTCCGACACTCGGAGTGACAAATCCTAATCTTGATCTATGCCAACACCACGAATACTTTCGGAGACACCTGTAGAGCATCTTTATGATCACCCAGTTACGTTGTGACGTTTGATAGCACACAAGGTGTTCCTACGATATTCGGGAGTTGCATAATCTCATAGTCATAGGAACATGTATAAGTCATGAAGAAAGCAATAGCAGTAAAACTAAACGATCATAGTGCTATGCTAACGGATGGGTCTTGTCCATAACATCATTCTCCTAATGATGTGATCCCGTTGATCAAATGACAACTCATGTCTATGGTTAGGAAACATAACCATCTTTGATCAATGAGCTAGTCTAGTAGAGGCATACTAGGGACACTCTGTTTTGTCTATGTATTCACACATGTACTAAGTTTCCGGTTAATACAATTCTAGCATGAATAATAAACATTTATCATGATATAAGGAAATATAAATAACAACTTTATTATTGCCTCTAGGGCATATTTCCTTCAGTCTCCCACTTGCACTAGAGTCAATAATCTAGCTCACATCGCCATGTGATTTAATACCGATAGTTCACATCGTTATGTGAATAACACCCATAGTTCACATCACCATGTGACCAACACCCAAAGGGTTTACTAGAGTCAATAATCTAGTTCACATCGCTATGTGATTAATACCCAAGAGTAATAAAGTGTGATCATGTTTTGCTTGTGAGAGAAGTTTAGTCAACGGGTCTGTCACATTCAGATCCGTATGTATTTCGCAAATTTCTATGTCTACAATGCTCTGCATGGAGCTACTCTAGCTAATTGCTCCCACTTTCACTACACATCCAAATTGATACTTAGAGTCATCTGGATTTAGTGTCAAAGCTTGCATCGGCGTAACCCTTTACGGCAAACTCTTTATCACCTCCATAATCGAGAAATATTTCCTTAGTCATCCAATTACTAAGGATAATTTTGACCGCTGTACAGTGATCTACTCCTGAATCACTATTGTACCTCCCTGTCAAACTCATGGCAAGGTACACAACGTGTTTTGTACACAGCATGGCATACTTTATAGAACCTATGGCTGAGGCATAGGGAATGACTTTCATTCTCTCTATATTTTTCTGCCGTGGTCTGGCTTTGAGTCTTACTCAACTTCACACCTTACAAGTCAGGCAAGAACTCCTTCTTTGACTGATCCATTTTGAACTACTTCAAAATCTTATCAAGGTATGTACTCATCGAAAGTCTTATCAAGCGTCTTGATCTATCTTTATAGATCTTGATGCCCAATATGTAAGCAGCTTCACCAAGGTCTTTCTTTGAAAAAACTCCTTTCAAACACTCCTTTATGCTTTCCAGAAAATTCTACATCATTTCCGATCGACAATATGTCATTCACATATACTTATCAGAAAGGTTGTAGTGCTCCCACTCACTTCTTGTAAATACATGCTTCACTACAAGTCTGTATAAATCTATATGCTTTGATCAACTTATCAAAGCGTATATTCCAACTCCGAGATGCTTGCACCAGTCCATAGATGGATCGCTGGAGCTTTGCACATTTTGTTAGCACCTTTAGGATTGACAAAACTTTCTGGTTGCATCATATACAAGTCTTCTTTAATAAATATATTAAAGAATGCAGTTTTGTTATCCATTTGCCAGATTTTATAAAATGCGGCAATTGCTAACATGATTCGGACAGACTTAAGCATCGCTACAGGTGAGAAAGTCTCATCGTAGTCAACTCCTTGAACTTGTCGAAAACCTTTCGCAACAAGTCGAGCTTTGTAAACAGTAACATTACCGTCTGCGTCGGTCTTCCTCTTGAAGATCCATTTATTTTCGATGGCCTGCCGATCATCGGGCAAGTCAACCAAAGTCCACACTTTGTTCTCATACATGGATCCCATCTCAGATTTCATGGCTTCAAGCCATTTTGCGGAATCTGGGCTCATCATCGCTTCCTCATAGTTCGTAGGTTCGTCATGGTCTAGTAACATGATTTCCAGAACTGGGTTGCCGTACCACTCTGGTGCGGAACGTACTCTGGTTGATCTACGACGTTCAGCAGAAACTTGATCCGAAGTTTCATGATCATTATCATTAACTTCCTCACTGATTGGTGTAGGAATCACTGGAACAATTTTCTGTGATGTACTACTTTCCAATCCGGGAGAAGGTACAATTACCTCATCAAGTTCTACTTTCCTCCCACTCACTTCTTTCGAGAGAAACTCCTTCTCTAGAAAGGATCCACTCTTAGCAACGAAGACTTTGCCTTCGGATCTGTGATAGAAGGTGTACCCAATAGTTTCTTTTGGGTATCCTATGAAGATTTACTTCTCCGATTTGGGTTCGAGCTTATCATGTTGAAACTTTTTCACATAAGCATCGTAGTCCCAAATTTAAAGAAATGACAACTTAGGTTTCTCGTCAAACCAAAGTTCATACGGTGTCATCTCCACGGATTTAGATGGTGCCCTATTTAATGTGAATGTAGCTGTCTCTAATGCATAACCCCAAAAAGCGATAGCGGTAGATCGGTAAGAGACATCATCGATCGCACCATATCTAATAAAGTACGGTTATGACGTTCGGACACACCATTAAACTGTGGTGTTCCAGGTGGCGTGAGTAGTGAAACTATTTCACATTGTTTTTACTGAAGGCCAAACTCGCTAACTCAAATATTTTACCTCTACGATCATATCGTAGAAACTCTTATTTTCTTGTTACGATGATTCTCCACTTCACTCTGAAATTGTCGTGGAAATAGCACGGCAGATGTCCGGTTTAGCGGACTTGAAGATGGAACCATCGCACAGGTTAGCTTGAAGGGGTTCATAGCAGACAAAGGACACAGAGGGTTTATACTAGTTCGGCCCCTTCGATGAAGGTAAAAGCCTACGTCTAGTTGGTTTGGTATTGCTTGGGCGTCGGATTACAGGGAGCGGATTCGCTTGCCTGTGTCTCGACGGGTTGATTGTTGCTTGTCCTTGAACCGTCGCCGGGTCGTCCCTTTATATAGAGGGTACGCCTGGTCCGGTTTACAGAGTCCCGAGGCCGGCTCATACTTGTGTCCGCCTCGGTCTCTGTCTTTTCTTCCTTATCTCTCAAGTTACATCGCTTGGTGGTTTACAAATCTTAATTCTACATATGGGCCCTAAGATCTCATGGGCCGTAGCCTTTACTAAATATTACAATCAGGTATAATATAATAAAGCCGATTTACAATAGCCGGATTATACCTGTTAGTCATATCCCTGACATTAGGCCCCAGAATGATTTGAACTTGTTCATATCAGTCTTGTCTTGTATAATTTTCTTCTGTCTTCACATTCTTGTAAACCGGCTCTGACGTCATCTTCGAGATTCACTAGATCTGACCGTGACATCATCTCCGCATTTAACGCCGCGAGCTGTACTGTAGCTTTATTTTAAGGGTTATCCCGAAAATCGAGGCGTTAGAGGATCTTTATCCGATCCTTTACCTCCTCGAATCCCGCACCTGTCGCTTCGGATCTGACTTTCTTTATAAATACCGCTGTCCCCATTCATTATCTTCTTCCTGCTCCTTCTTCTTCCTCCGTCGCCCGACTCCATCGCTGTCCGAGCTCGAACCGCCGCCGTCAACCGCTGAAGCCAAGTCCTCGCCGGCCGCTGCATCACCTTGAGTTTGACCAGAGAACCTCCGCCGCTGATCCTTGCTATTCCAGGTACGTCCTTCTTCTTCGTTATAGATCTGTAACTTCTAGGGTTCCTTCTCACGCCCCCGCCATTAGAGCCTTAATGGAAGCTTAACCTCGTTCAACCTTAAGCCGATAGTTTTCAGTAACATTTACTTTTAGATCTTGCCCTTTAAACTGTACTTTTACCCCGCTGTAAATGCTTCAGATCTTCGTCGTTCTTGTTTTAACCTGTAGTTTTATCCGCTCTGTATAGGGCCCTTGTAGTTCTTCCCGTATACTCTTGCATTTGTTTCTCTTTTTCTTGTATGCTCAGATCTGTTCCACCTTAACTTTCTTTGAAAACCTGTTTTTCTCCTCGGTAGATATGTTAGGTATGCTCTGGTTTAAACTGTCATATACTATACAGGTTAACTTGCACGTCCAGATCTGTTCTACTTAGCTATTTATAAAGAAACTGTTTCTTTTCCTTTGTAGACCCATTAGATATACTCCGGTTTAAACTGTTATGCCCTGCTCTTGTGAAAACTTTATAACTTGAACGCGACGGTTTAGCCGTTCCTCTTCAACTGCCGTGAACCGGAAATGGTGCAGCTTGCTGTAACTGCCGGTTTAACCATGCCATTAGTCCTCAGTTCAAACCGTTGCGTAACTTTCATAGACAGTTTCCGGTTTATACTGCTGTACCTTCATAATCCGTTTTTTGCACTTTATCTTTTCCAGTACTTGTCCTTTCGTTGCAATGGCCAAACAGTATGTCTCTTGCGATTGGGTCCCTTCTATCATTACTGAGGAAGATTTGGTCAAGATTTCTGAAATTGGTACGTTAGGCCCTCAGTCTGTTTTGAAGTGGCGGGCCCCGGGGAATGAATGTCCTCCTACTCCCAGGTCCGGGGAGGTCATTGTGTTCTTTGATCACATATCTCGAGGCTTCTCTCCCCCGGTTCAAAGTTTTTCCGGGATGTTCTTGCTGCCTTCCAACTCCACCCTCAGGACATTGGACCCAACTCTGTTTCAAATATCTGTGACTTCCAAGTGTTTTCGGAGGTATATCTGCAAGAAGAACCGTCCGTCGATCTGTTCCGGGATTTCTTTCACTTAAACCGGCGCACAGAGTTCACCAGCGGACCACATCAGGAGCTTGGTGGCGTTAGTATTCAGAAGAGGTGAGACGTTGTTTTTCCTCACGCCGCTTTACACACTCATCCAAAAGACTGGAACAAGTCATGGTTTTACTGCATTGACACTTCTCCTGAAGGGGAGAACCCTCTGCCGGGTTATCATGAAACCCGTATTCCGGAGGATCATCCTTTACCACAATGGCTCGGCTCTGTTGAACGGACCCGATTTTCATCACAGCTCTCCAAGTTAAGAGCCTTCATAGCTAATGGTTTGATTGGAACTGATTTTCTACGCTGTTGGTTGTCTTGGAGCATCCTTCCCTTGAGCCGGCGATCACAGCTGATGTGCAAATATTCTGGCAAACCGGATGATCCCCAAAGGTTTACCAAGGAAAAACTCTCTGAATCGGAAGTTATAGAATCATCCAAGAAAATTCTCAATGTTTCTTTGGCAGACTGCAGTAAGGTCGGGTTAGCTCCATATTATAAGAAGAACAAGCTGCCTGCAGTAAGTTTCACCTTACCCTGTATTCATAATCCGTTTCTTTTAAACCATGTTTTCAATTGTCTTTCTTTCTTTTGATTAGGCTGATGACCCTTTCTGGAAGAGAAAACCTCAGGAGAAAACCGGCAAACAAGCTCGCCGGAAAACCTTTGCCAATAAGAAAAGGAAAGCAGCTGTTGACGCCGGTTCTCCCACTGAAGATGATGATCCGGATTCTGAGGTATGCTTTAATCCGGTTTGGATTTCGCTTTCTTGAACTTGTAACTGTATCTAATGATAACTCTTTTCCACAGGAGTTGCCTGAAGGTGATAATCCGGCCGAAGTTGAGGTAACCATTCTTTCCTCTGACTCAGAACCTCTTCCACAAAAAAGTCGTCGGACCGTCCGGAAATATCAATTTTCTCATCCTTATGCTCAGTTGGACCCTAATTTTATTTTGAAGAAACAACAGCATGAAGCTCTTCGCCGTACCACTCGCCATAGTGGCCTGGCAGTGGAATCATCCGGAATTTCTTTAACTCCGGTTCAAAAACGTCGTGCTGAGTTGATGCTTTCTCCGACTCTCCTTCATCCCAAGGCCGGGCTTATCCGAAAACCTCTTAAACCGTCTGACCCTGATTATCAGGAAACTCCACTGTCTTCTTCTGGTGAATCGACTGCCACACAGCTTCCTCCATTGAAAACTGTCCCAGGGTAACTTTCTCACCTTTCCGGTTTATGATCCCTTTTGCTTTACAATGTTAACTCATTTTGCATACTTTTCCAGCAAACCAAAACCTAGCAAGAGATCCAAGGCAAACAAGACTCCTGCTGAGACCACTGTAGATGATCCGACTGATGATCCGGCAACGATCGTTCCTCCAGAAGGCGAGCCTACAGCTCCTCTTGAAGATCCTGCACCTACTGATCATGCCTCCGTCCCTGAAAATCTTACTGCTGAAGATGCTCATAATCCGCCAAGTCCGGCCCGGGTCAATTCTCCTCAGATTAATCCGTCCTCTCCTAATCCGGCCCATACTGCCACTCTCCCGAATGCACCTACTTCTCCGGATGTTGTGGTAACTGGGGCTGCCTTCGTTGCTCCAGCTGAGCCCACCGTTTTAGCCAAGCATACGGCTAAAACGGAAAAGCTATATAAAGAAAAAGGCAAATGGAGCACTGAAGTATCTAATCTTGCTGATATGAGCGCCCAAGAAATTTATTCTGGGTATCTAAACCGGCTCCACAGCAGCCGAGACTATGAAGCAAGCCTGGTTAACTTAATGAGGGAGAAATATGAGGTAAACCTCTTCTTCTGACTTTGTACCTTTGATGTGTTTCTATCTCATAACAACCCCCAAGTTCCAGTTTAGCTGCGTGCTGAAGGTGAACCGGAACTTTGTAGATTGAACAATTGATCTTTACATTAGCCCCCAAGTATCAATTAGATAACTTGTTTATGTATTTGATACTTGTGAAAATTTCTGATAATACTTCAACCATCCATTAGCCCCCAAGTGTCAAGTAGACAACTTGTTTGTGTGCTTGAGACTTGTAATCTTTGAATTGCTGGTACTTATTGCTTCAACTGCCATTAGCCCCCAAGTGTCAAGTAGACAACTTGTTTGTGTGCTTGAGACTTATCTGATTTTTACCTCTTGTCTTTTAACTGTGCTTGCAGGCTGAGCTGAACCGGAATGCTGCTGAAATCAATGAACTTCGTAGCCGTCTTACTGAAACAGAATCTGCCGCTTCAAAGGCTAAAAAAGATGTTCAGGTGAGTTTAAAGACTGCTGAAGATCTGAAGAAATACTTTGAAGAAGAGCGGACCGCTTTTGAGGTCCAAAAGAAAGATCTAGAGACAAGGGTTCAGGACGCTGAAGGGGCGCTTAATCCGGTCACAGAAGAATTGACCGGTTTAAAACGGCAAATTGAATTGATGACCTCTGCCGTCTTTGGTAAGTATAATCTGAACTCCTGCTTTTATCCCTGTAATCTCCATCTGTGCCGGTTTAACCATAATATCTATATGCAGATCGCCGTGTCTCCCATCTTGGGGATGACTTACGGAAGAAACTTAAAGCATGTTACACCTTGGTCGAGCAGCTGTATTCCGGCGCTCAGAGGATCATTAGTGCAACTTCTTTTGGTAAACCGGCCCCTACGACGATCCAAGACACATTGAACAAGTTATCTGTTTTGCCGGCTCGTCTTGAAGAAGTCAAGAAATCTGCCGCTCGGGGTGGTGCTCTTCTGGCCCTTACCAGGGCTAAGGCTTGGGTCCCGGATCTTGATCCGGAGGAAGCTTTAACCGGATTTCCAGATACAAAAGATGACGGCTCAGCCTTTACCGCAAAGGATCTCTATGCCTTGACGAAGGAGATGCGTCCCCTCGCCAGCAAGCTTACAGCTGAATCTGACTTGTCCAGATATCATCCGGGATACAATTTGCAGAACGAACGGGTGGAGCGACCGGTCTATGATACCGTCAACTTAATTCCGCCGGTTCGTCCTCACACCTTTGCTCCTGACATTGACCCTTCTGAACTTATCAACGACGAGATGTATTTCCGGGCCTTGATGAAGATTGACTGGCGTGCGCCAGACTTCCAACCGCTTCAAGAAGATGAAGACGTTCCGGATCAAGGTGATGGCCAGCCGTCTCAGCAAGGAGAAGCATAACTTCGAATTTTATTGCTGTAATCGTAATTTGTGTTTCGCCAAACAATGTTTCCAATCTGTCGGGCTTGCTATGCCTTGTAATAGGCTAGCCGAAACTTAATGTGCTTTAATCCGGATATTTTGTCTTTATGAAATACTTGCCGATTGAAATGTTGTATGATATTGTTTGCCTTCCATATCCTCTGCTCCTGCAGAAAAAATATTGAAAATATGTCCTAGTGGCTTACCACTGGACGGATTAAATTGTTCTCTTAAACGTCAAATAAGTATATCTTTATACTAGAAATAACTTTTATACCTGAGATTATATATGCTCAGTATTCTTAATCCGGTAGGACTTTAAAGTCGCTTTATGAGACCTTCATGGATCCAATTAGAAACCCGAAATACTCCGGTTCATCTTGATGATAAATCCGGTTCATCTTGTTCTTCAAGACTTTGTTCGGCTATTTGCTGCTTTTTGCCTGATATATGATCCGGGTTTTAATGAACACCGGGTTACTCATACTGGTATTCATGACCCAGACTTTTCACTTTATAGGTACGTGATCAGCTTCTGTAGCTGCTCCACTCCGGTTTAAAGGGTTATAAAACACAAACACAAAAAAGATGCAAATTTTGCAAATAAGACCATGTAGTCGAGGCTTTTTAAGAGCTGCCAGGCTCAAAGCAAGGTTCAGCCAATCAATGGGACGTGGCATTATCCATCTTTCCCAGGGGGCCTAGCCAATCACTGAACGTGGCATTATCCAACTTTTCAGAGGGCCGAAAGAACCACAAATAAAAACTGAGCCAATCAATGGGACGTGGTTTGTGCAACACTCCCAGAGGGCCTAGCCAATCACTGAACGTGGCATTATCCAACTTTTCAGAGGGCCGATAGAATTACAAAACTGATTCGATCACTGGGAGTGGGCGTTACCACTCCCAGAGGGCCTCCAGGGTTCCTCCTGAACCGGTGGGTCAATTTAAACCAATCACTGAACGTGGATTTATCCAACTTTTCAGAGGGTCTCCAGGGTTCCTCCTGAACCGGTGGGTAAATTCAAACCAATCACTGAACGTGGAATTATCCAACTTTTCAGAGGGTCTCCAGGGTTCCTCCTGAACTGGTGGGTAAATTCAAACCAATCACTGAACGTGGAATTATCCAACTTTTCAGAGGGTTTCCAGGGTTCCTCCTGAACTGGTGGGTCAATTATGACGCCTCCTCTCCTTGAACCGGATATGATCTCATGTTTTTTGGATAGTTTATTGCTCCTTTGCATATTCTGCAAAAAATCAATTTCTAAACCGGCCAATATATTTGAAATATAATATCTGATAATAAACTTGTATGATTGCTTTCATAGGATTTTTGTATATGGCAAAAGGGCTAAGCCCCCGGTTTACCGATGGTGCCGGTTTATTCATTACTCATAATATATACATAGGATACATTGGAGCACGTAGCTCAAGTATAGTATGGCCGTAAATGGGCGATGTTCCACGGCCTCTTCGTCTCCTCTTCTGATGTCCGTGAGTCCTTGTGTTCTCGAACGTCCACCAAGTAATATGAACCGTTGTGTAGATTTTTACTGACCACAAAGGGCCCTTCCCAAGGCGGGGATAATTTGTGCATATCTGTTTGATCTTGGATGAGCCAGAGTACTAAGTCACCCTCTTGGAACGTCCTTGTTCTGATCCGGCGGCTATGATATCTGCGTAAGTCTTGCTGATAAATCGCAGATCGTGCTGCAGCCATATCACGCTCTTCATCCAGCCGGTCTAAACTGTCCTGCCTTGTTATCTCATTGGCTGCTTCAACATAAGCCGTCACCCTTGGTGAATCATGACGTATATCGCTCGGAAGGACTGCTTCAGCCCCATAAACCATGAAGAAAGGTGTGTAACCTGTAGACCGGTTTGGTGTAGTGTTGATGCTCCAAAGAACAGATGGCAATTCCTCAACCCAACATCCTGGGGTTCTCTGCAAAGGTGTCATAAGCCGGGGTTTGATACCTCGCAAAATCTCCTGATTTGTCCTTTCAGCCTGACCATTGGTTTGGGGGTGAGCCACAGAAGACACGTCTAAGCGAATATGTTCTCTTTGACAAAATTCCTTCATCTCACCCTTAGATAAATTAGTGCCATTGTCTGTGATGATGCCGTGTGGAAAGCCAAACCGGAAAATTACTTTTTTGATGAATTTGACTGCTGTCGCCGCATCACACTTGCTTATAGGCTCCGCTTCAACCCACTTTGTAAACTTGTCTACTGCTACCAGTAGATGAGTTTTCTGATCTTGGGATCGCTTAAAAGGTCCAACCATATCAAGCCCCCAAGTCGCAAACGGCCAAGTTATTGGTATCATCCGGAGTTCCTGTGCTGGAACCAGAGCACGTCTTGAGAATTTCTGACAAGCGTCACACTTCCGGACCAGATCTGCCGCATCTACATGAGCGGTTAACCAATAAAAACCATGCCGGAATGCCTTAGCCACCAATGATTTTGAACCGGCATGATGACCACAATCCCCTTCATGAATTTTGCAAAGAATCTCACAACCTTCCTCAGCTGATACACACCGCTGAAATACTCCAGAGGTACTGCGATGGTGAAGTTCTCCGTTTGCAATTTTCATGGACTTAGAGCGCCGGATTATCTGTCGTGCTTCTTCTTCGTCATCTGGCAACTCTCCTCGGCTCAGGTATTGCAAATAGGGCAGCGTCCAATCCGGAATAATATGGAGCGCTGCAACTAACTGTGCCTCTGGGTCCGGAACAGCTAGGTCTTCCTCCGACGGTATCTGAACCGACGGACTGTGCAATTCATCCAAGAAGGTGTTTGGTGGCACCGGTTCACGTTGCGACCCCAGCCGGCTTAAAGCGTCAGCCGCTTCGTTCCTCC
The DNA here is from genome assembly GCA_902687465.1 of Secale cereale. Lineage (NCBI taxonomy): Eukaryota > Viridiplantae > Streptophyta > Magnoliopsida > Poales > Poaceae > Secale > Secale cereale. The sequence continues at coordinate 617,205,395 of LR738709.1, read as the reverse complement.
GCCGGTCTATATGATCCACCTGATATCCTTTAAAGTATCCTGCGACTGCTTCAACCTCTCGTCTATAAGCCGCCATGAGGGGATCTCTTGAATCCCACTTGCCAGAAACTTGCTGTGCCACCAGATCTGAGTCGCCCAGGCACTTAACCCGGCTCAAGTTCATTTCCTTTGCTAGCCGCAAACCATGAAGTAATGCTTCATATTCCGCTGCATTATTAGTACAAGGAAACAATAAGCGGAGGACATAACAAAATTTATCACCTCTGGGGGAAGTTAAGACAACTCCAGCCCCCGAGCCCTCCAACTGTTTTGAACCGTCGAAGTGAATCATCCAGTAAGTAAGATCCGGCTTCTCCTCAGGAGTCTGCAACTCTGTCCAATCATTGATGAAGTCTACTAATGCCTGAGATTTTATAGCCGTGCGCGGTACATATTTCAACTCATGTGGGCTGAGCTCAATGGCCCACTTCGCTACTCCGCCCATAGCTTCCCTGTTCTGGATTATATCTCCCAACGGTGCTGAACTAACCACAGTTATTGGATGTCCTTAGAAATAGTGCTTCAACTTCCGGTTTGCCATGAACACACCATATACCAACTTCTGCCAATGAGGGTATCTCTGCTTGGACTCAATGAGTACTTCACTCACATAATAAACCGGGCGCTGAACCGGGTACTCCTTCCCTGCTTCCTTGCACTCAACCACAACTGCAACGCTGACTGCCCGTGCATTAGCAGCGACGTATAACAGCAAAGGCTCCTTGTCAATAGGAGCAGCTAAAACCGGTGGTTTTGCTAGTTGCCGTTTCAGATCCTCAAACGCTGCGTTTGCCTCATCACTCCAGATAAACCGGTCTATTTTCCTCAACATCTGGTAAAGTGGGATCGCTTTCTCTCCCAAGCGACTGATGAACCGGCTTAACGCTGTGATCTGGCCAGCTATGCGCTGAACATCGTTGATGCAAACCGGTTTAGTCAAAGACGTGATGGCCTTGATCTTCTCTGGGTTAGCTTCTATTCCTCTGTTTGAGACCAAGAATCCCAGTAGCTTACCTGCCGGAACACCAAAAGCACATTTTTCCGGATTAAGCATCATCCTATAAGCCTGAAGATTATCAAAGGTTTCCTTAAGATCCTCTATCATTGTTCCTTCTTTCTTCGATTTGACCACAATGTCATCCACGTAGGCATGAACATTCCTCCCTATCTGCCCTTTCAGACAATTCTGAACGCAACGCTGATAAGTTGCCTGTGCACATTTAAGCCCAAAAGGCATAGACACATAGCAAAAAGCACCGAAAGGAGTTATGAAAGCTGTCTTCTCTTGGTCTTCCACTGCCATCTTGATCTGGTGATACCCTGAATATGCATCCAAAAAACTTAGCCGCTCACATCCCGCCGTGGCATCAATGATCTGATCGATGCGAGGTAGAGCAAAAGGATCAGTTGGGCAAGCTTTATTGAGGTCTGTGTAGTCCACACACATCCTCCACTTCCCATTCTTCTTCAACACCATCACCGGATTAGCCAACCACTCCGGATGAAAAACTTCTACTATGAACCCTGCGGCCAAAAGTCTGGCCACTTCTTCTCCTATAGCTTTGCGCCTCTCCTCGTTGAAGCGGCACAGATACTGCTTGACCGGTTTAAACTTTGGATCAATATTTAATTTGTGCTCAGCGAGTTCCCTCGGTATACCTGGCATGTCAAAAGGTTTCAATGCAAAGATATCCCGGTTCTCACGGATGAACTCGATGAGCGCGCTTTCCTATTTGGGATCAAGGTTAGCGCTGATAGTGAACTGCTTAGACGAATCTCCAGGCACAAAATCAACTTGCTTGGTCTCTTCTGCTGATTTAAACTTCAACGCCGATCATGCTCGGTAGTTGGCTTCTTCAGTGGAGTCATATCTGCCGGATCAACATTATCTTTATAAAATTTCAACTCTTCTGTGGCACATACTGCTTCTGCATAGGCTGCATCTCCTACCTCACATTCCACTGCTATCTTGCGGCTTCCATGAACTGTGATCGTGCCCTTATGACCCGACATTTTAAGCTGCAAATAAACATAACACGGCCTAGCCATGAACTTAGCATAAACCGTCCTTCCAAACAGAGCGTGATACGGACTTTTGATTTTGACGACTTCGAAAGTGATCATCTCTGATCTGGAATCATACTCATTCCCGAAGGTAACTTCCAAATCAATCTTTCCAACCGGATAAGCCGACTTACCTGGGACCACTCCATGAAACACTGTATTTGATTGCCTTAGCTTCTTATCCGTCAGACCCATACGACGGAAAGTCTCATAATATAAGATATTGATACTACTACCACCGTCCATGAGAACTTTAGTGAATTTGTAGCCTCCGACCTGAGGTGCTACCACCAAGGCTAAATGGCCCGGATTATCCACCCGCATTGGGTGGTCTTCCCTGCTCCATACAATCGGCTGCTCTGACCAGCGAAGAAATTGCGGTGTCGCCGGTTCAACTGCATTAACAGCCCGCTTCAAAACCTTCTGGTCTCTCTTACACAGACTTGTGGTGAAGACATGATATTGCCCACTGCTTAACTCCTTCGGATTACTCTGATATCCAGATTGCGGCTGCTGTTGCTGATGCTGTTGCTGCTGATTTCCCTGATTATTATAATTCCCTTGGCTCTGCTGCTGATTACTCTGATTATTGTAACCACTTTGATGATGCGACTGATTGCCCTGACCATTATAGTTTCCTTGATTATTCTGACTACCTGCCCGGTTTTGATATCCATTGCTATTGCCCCTATATCCTGATCCGGAGCTGTTCCCCTGATGACCCGGACCATAAAATCCAGGCCCTGAGCCGCTATTTGGGGGCCGATTATGAGGATTGAAACGTCCCGCCACCACTTTCATAAGGGGTATGCACTCCCTCATGGTATGCTTTGCCGTTTTCCCTCTTCTGCTATGCTTTGGACAAGGCTGATCTAACTCTTGATCCCAGCTAAACTTTCCTCCGCTGGTCTGTGAAGGTGGGCCTCCTAGGTTATGCTGAAAATCCCCTTGAACTTGAGTGCTGGCCACGAAGTCAGAGCCACCCTCTGCTTTCCGTTTGCCCAAAAAACTTGAGGTAGCCGGAATAACTGGCGCCGGTTTACCAGACTTGCTAACCTTCCCAGTCTTGTCCCCTTCCGCTTCTGGATACTTGGTATTATCAGAGTCTCCGTATTTCACCAGGGCACTCATGAGAGTTCCCATATCATTGCAGTCCCTTTTAAGCCGTCCGAGCTTTAACTTTAAAGATTCAAACCGGCAATTGTTCTCCAAAGTCACTATCGCCGTACTAGGATTAATACCATTCGAAGAGTGTAAAATCTCTACTACTCTCCGTACCCAAGCTGCTGTAGACTCCTGCTCTCCTTGCACACAAGCTGCTAGATCCACCACTGACATCGGCTATTTGCATGTATCCTTGAAGTTTTTGATAAACTGGCTGCGCAGTTCCCCCCATGACCCAATAGAGTTCGGGGGTAGAGCTTTCAGCCAGGTCCGGGCCGTGCCTTCGAGCATCATAGTAAAATATTTAGCACAAGCCGATTCATCCACGTCCAGCATCTCCATGGCCATCTCATAACTTCCAACCCAGGCTTCCGGAGCTAAATCGGCTGTGTAATTAGGTACCTTGCGAGGCCCCTTGAAATCTTTAGGCAGCTTGACACTCCGTAAAGCGGGGACAAGACACTGCACCCCGAAGGAACTCGTCGTAACTCCTGTTTCTGCAGTGGCTGTGTGAACCGGCGTTGTTTGACGAACCTCCTCCCTAGCTCCTGATCTAACCCGGTTTATATCCGGAGCTGTTATCGCCGCACCTGCCGGATTATCCTACCTGCGCTGATGCCTCCTGCGTTCACTGCTAGATACTTCTGGCTCCTCCCAATGCCTAGTATAACTTCGGCTGGGATGTGGTGTTGAATGTAACCTTTCCCTGCTATGAGAATATACTTGCTGCTGTATCAACGCCGTATTGAGCAGCTCCTTGACCCTGCGCGCCTCCAATGCCACCGGATACGTCTCCTCCACGGGTAAAGCGGCCAATCGTGCAGCAGCTACAGCGATGTTATCCAAAGGGTTTGAATAATGACCTGGAGGGGTGGGAACGTAAGGTGCCGACGTGATCCGACGATCCCGCTCTGTGGTGGGTTGCTGAACTGGCTCATCCCTGGCTGGGGGTGCCCTCCGGTTTGAAACCGGTTTATTACTGGTGCCAGCCCCAGGTGTCCTGAACAGATTCATTGCTTCATAAACCGGCGGTATACGAGACTGGTACTTTCGTCCTCTTACTCCTTCCATAGAAGCTTGCTCCATCCTTAGGTGAAAAGCTCGATCATCCAGCTCCGCTTGTCTTACCGCTATCATCTCTCTCTCTGCCTTCAGGTCTTCCTTTAACTGATCAATCCTGCCTTTCAACTGAAGGAGCTCTGCATCATGATGCGCCTTGTCTGCTGGAGCTACTGTTTCCACCGCTTTAGCTGTGAACTCCTCGATCAAGGTGGATAGAACTTCAGTAGGTGAGGGGGTTGGGCCGCTTCCCCCTGCACCAGCTTCCGCTGTCGTCCCATTCACCGGGGGTTGTGAACCGGCCATAAAGACAACCACCCGATTTGGCGGGCCAAAGGGGCCAAGAATACTGTTTCCATTGGACTCGCCCTCAGACCGGCCGTCCTGCAACCGATACAGAGATTCAGTTTCTCCGGATGAAGATTCGTCGTCTGAGTAGACAACTGTTGCACCATCAGATTCCGATCCGTCCTCGGCTCGATCTCTGTGGATTGCTCCAACGAACACGTGCTTCACGGCGGGCTGAATCCGGGCCGATCTCGCATGCTGAGCCGGCTCGACGATGTTGGGGAAGACGTCCGGCTCAGGTCCCGGTTCACCGATTTTGCCAATGAAGACTTGTATGCCACCGAAGGGGACCCGGTACCCGTATTCGATTGAATCGGCCTCCGGTCCCCAACCCGCGTCGTCGATGTAGATCCGGCCGCGGCGACTCTTGGTCATCCGGCCGACTGCGTAACCCTTGAGCCCTTCAAAGCTGCCCTTCAAGAACTCGAAACCATCGTGCGGAGGCCCCACGGTGGGCGCCAACTGTCATGGAAATAGCACGGCAGATGTCCGGTTTAGCGGACTTGAAGATGGAACCATCGCACAGGTTAGCTTGAAGGGGTTCATAGCAGACAAAGGACACAGAGGGTTTATACTAGTTCGGTCCCTTCGATGAAGGTAAAAGACTACGTCTAGTTGGTTTGGTATTGCTTGGGCGTCGGATTACAGGGAGCGGATTCGCTTGCCTGTGTCTCGACGTGTTGATTGTTGCTTGTTGCTTGTCCTTGAACCGTCGCCGGGTCGTCCCTTTATATAGAGGGTACGCCTGGTCCGGTTTACAGAGTCCCGAGGCCGGCTCATACTTGTGTCCGCCTCGGTCTCTGTCTTTTCTTCCTTATCTCTCAAGTTACATCGCTTGGCGGTTTACAAATCTTAATTCTACATATGGGCCCTAAGATCTCATGGGCCGTAGCCTTTACTAAATATTACAATCAGGTATAATATAATAAAGCCGGTTTACAATAGCCGGATTATACCTGTTAGTCATATCCCTGACAGAAATTTTTGAACTTTTCAAATGTTTCAGACTTGTGCTTCATTAAGTAGATATACCCATATCTGCTCAAATCATTAGTGAAGGTCAGAAAATAACGATACCCGCTGCGAGCTTCAACACTCATTGGTCCACATACATCTGTATGTATGATCTCCAACAAATCTGTTGCTCGCTCCATTGTTCCGGAGAACAGAGTTTTAGTCATCTTGCCCATGAGGCATGGTTCGCAAGCACCAAGTGATTCATAATCAAGTGATTCCAAAAGTCCATCACTATGGAGTTTCTTCATGCGCTTTACACCAATATGACCTAAACGGCAGTGCCACAAATAAGTTGCACTATCATTATTAACCTTGCATATTTTGGCTCCAATATTATGAATATGTGTATCACCACGATCGAGATCCAACAAACCATTTCATTGGGTGTATGGCCATAGAAGGTTTTATTCATGTAAACAGAACAACAATTATTCTCTAACTTACATGAATAACCGTATTGCAATAAACATGATCAAATCATATTCATGCTCAACACCAAATAACACTTATTTAGGTTCAACACTAACCCCGAAAGTATAGGGAGTGTGCGATGATGATCATATCAATCTTGGAACTACTTCCAATACACATCGTCACTTCATCCTTTAACTAGTTTATGTTCATTATGCAACTCCCATTTCGAGTTACTACTCTTTAGCAACTGAACCAATATCAAATACCGAGGGGTTGCTATGAACACTAGTAAAATACACATCAATAATCTGTATATCAAATATACCTTTTTTCACTTTGCCATCCTTCTTATCCGCCAAATATCTAGGGCAGTTCCACTTCTAGTGACCATTTCCTTTGCAGTAGAAGCACTTGTTTCAGGCTTGAGTTTAGCTTTGGGTTTCTTCACGGGAGTGACAACTTGCTTGTCATTCTTCTTGAAGTTCCCCTTCTATCCCTTTGCCCTTTACTTGAAACAAGTGGTCTTGTTAACCATCAACACTTGATGCTTTTTCATGATTTCTACCTTCGCCGACTTCAGCATCGCGAAGAGCTGGGAATTCCTTTCGTCACCCCTTGCATATTATAGTTCATCACGAAGTTCTACTAACTTGGTGATAGTGACTAGAGAACTTTGTCAATTACTATCTTATCTGGAAGATTAACTCCCACTTGATTAAAGTAATTATAGTACCCAGACAATCTGAGCACATGCTCACTGGTTGAGCTATTCTCCTCCATCTTGTAGGCAAAGTATTGTCAGAGGTCTTATACCTCTCGACACGGGCATGAGTATGAAATACTAATTTCAACTCTTGGAACATCTTATATGCTCCGTGGCGTTCAAAACGTTTTTGAAGTCCCGGTTCTAAGCCGTAAAGCATGGTGCACTTAAACTATCAAGTAGTCATCATATCGAGCTTTTGTCAAAATGTTCATAACGTCTACATCTGCTCCTGCAATAGGTCTGTCACCTAGCGGTGCATCAAGGACATAATTCTTCTGTGCAGCAATGAGGATTATCCTCAGATCACGGAACAATTCCGCATCATTGCTACTAACATCTTTCAACTTGGTTTTCTCTAGGAACATATGAAAAATAAACGGGGAGCAACATCGCGAGCTTTTGATCTACAACATAGATATGCTAATACTACCAGGACTAAGTTCATGATAAATTAAAGTTCAATTTAATCATATTACTTAAGAACTCCCACTTAGATAGACATCCCTCCGGTCATCTAAATGATCACGTGATCCAAATCAACTAAACCATGTCCGATCATCACGTGAGATGGAGTAGTTTCAATGGTGAACATCTTATGTTGATCATATCTACTATATGATTCACGCTCGACCTTTCGGTCTCCAGTGTTCCGAGGCCATATCTGCATATGCTAGGCTCGTCAAGTTTAACCCGAGTATTCTGCGTGTGCAAAACTGGCTTACACCCGTTGTATTTGAACGTAGAGCTTATCACACCCGATCATCATGTGGTGTCTCGGCACGACGAACTTTCGCAACGGTGCATACTCAGGGAGAACACTTATACCTTGAAATTTAGTAAGGGATCATCTTATAATGCTACCGTCGTTCTAAGCAAAATAAGAAGCATAATAAGATAAACATCACATGCAATCAAAATATGTGACATGATATGGCCATCATCATCTTGTGCTTTTGATCTCCATCTCCAAAGCACCATCATGATCACCTTCGTCACCGGCGCGACACCTTGATCTCCATCGTAGCATCGTTGTCGTCTCGCCAACTATTGCTTCTACGACTATCGCTACCGTTTAGTGATAAAGTAAAGCAATTACATGGTGATTGCATTTCATACAATAAAGCGACAACCATATGGCTCCTGCCAGTTGCCGATAACATTACAAAACATGATCATCTCATACAAAACCGTATAACTCATCATGTCTTGACCATATCACATCTCAACATGCCCTGCAAAAACAAGTTAGACGTCCTCTACTTTGTTGTTGCAAGTTTTACGTGGCTGCTACGGGCTTAGCAAGAACCGTTCTTACCTACGCATACAAAACCACAACGATGTTTCGTCAAGTATGTGCTGTTTTAACCTTCACAAGGACCGGGCGTAGCCACACTTGATTCAGCTAAAGTGAGAGAGACAGACACCCGCTAGTCACCTTTAAGCAACAAGTGCTCGTAACGGTGAAACCAGTCTCGCGTAAGCGTATGCGTAATGTCGGTCCGGGCCGCTTCATCTCACAATACCGCCGAAGCAAAGTATGACATGCTGGTAAGCAGTATGACTAGTATCGCCCACAACTCATTGTGTTCTACTCGTGCATATCATCTACGCATAGACCTGGCTCATGATGCCACTGTTGGGGAACGTAGTATTTTAAAATTTTCCTACGATCACGCAAGATCTATCTACTAGATGCATAGCAACGAGAGGGGAGAGTGTGTCTACGTACCCTCGTAGACCGGGAGCGGAAGCGTCAAGTGACGCGGTTGATGTTGTCGAACTTCTTCGCGATCCAACCGATCAAGCACCGAACGTACGGCACCTCCGCGTTCAGCACACGTTCAGCTTGATGACGTCCCACGAGCTCTTGATCCAGTTGAGCTTCACGGGAGAGTTTTGTCAGCACGACGGCGTGGTGACGGATATGATGTATTCACCGGCGCAGGGCTTCGCCTAAGCACCGCGACGGTATGACCGAGGTGTGTTTCTGTGGAGGGGGGCACCGCACACGGCTGGAACAATTCAACTTGTGTGTCTTTGGGTGCCCCCCTGCCCCCGTATATAAAGGAGCAAGGGGGGAGGCCGGCCGGCCCTTGTTTGGTGCGGCTAGGGTTGCAATCCTACTAGGAATAGGATTGCAATCCTATTCCTAGTAGGAATCACCAAAAGAAGGAAGAGAGGGAAAGGAAAAAGGAGAGGTGGTGCCCCCCCAAATCCTAGTCCAACTAGGAACCCTAGGTGGGGCGCCGACCAGCCCTATGGGCTGCCTCTTTCTTTCCCTTAAGGCCCACTATGGACCATCCCCCTTCGTAGGGGGTTCCGGTAACCCCCTCCGGCAATCCCGTTAAATCCGAAACTTTTCCGGAACACTTCCGGTGTCCGAATATAGTCGTCCAATATATCAATCTTTATGTCTCGGACATTCCGAGACTCCTCGTCATGTCCGTGATCTCATCCGGGACTCCGAACTACCTTCGGTACATCAAAACTCATAAACTCATAATACCGATCGTCATCAAACGTTAAGCGTGCGGACTCTACGGGTTCGAGAACTATGTAGACATGACCGAGACTCATCTCTGGTCAATAACCAATAGCGGAACCTGGATGTTCATATTGGCTCCTACATATTCTACGAAGATCTTTTATCGGTCAAAACCGCATAACAACATACGTTGTTCCTTTTGTCATCGGTATGTTACTTGTCCGAGATTCGATCGTCGGTATCTCTATAACTAGTTCAATCTCGTTACCGGCAAGTCTCTTTAATCGTTCCGTAACACATCATCTCGTGACTAACTCATTAGTCTTTTGCTTGCAAGGCTTATTGTGATGTGTGTTACCGAGAGGGCCCAGAGATACCTCTCCGACACTCGGAGTGACAAATCCTAATCTTGATCTATGCAAACACCACGAATACTTTCGGAGACACCTGTAGAGCATCTTTATGATCACCCAGTTACATTGTGACATTTGATAGCACACAAGGTGTTCCTACGGTATTCGGGAGTTGCATAATCTCATAGTCATAGGAACATGTATAAGTCATGAAGAAAGCAATAGCAGTAAAACTAAACGATCATAGTGCTATGCTAACGGATGGGTCTTGTCCATCACATCATTCTCCTAATGATGTGATCCCGTTGATCAAATGACAACTCATGTCTATGGTTAGGAAACATAACCATCTTTGATCAATGAGTTAGTCTAGTAGAGGCATACTAGGGACACTCTGTTTTGTCTATGTATTCACACATGTACTAAGTTTCCGGTTAATACAATTCTAGCATGAATAATAAACATTTATCATGATATAAGGAAATATAAATAACAACTTTATTATTGCCTCTAGGGCATATTTCCTTCAAAACTTACCTCAAAATAATGCGTCTAGCCCTTTGATTACATGCGTCAATGGTACGAAAAGACGGTGAACACTTGAGTTTGGTGTGGCCATATGCATCTCCTGCTGTATATTTAGAACCGTGTACATGAACATATTTGCTTATCCTATAAAAATTTAGACACCTAAGATGGATCCTACCTTTTTTGTATTATGTAGTTTGCTTAAACAAATATGGTAGATGAAAAATAAATTCAAGATGGTCATTCAGAAATTTTGGTTCCAAACAAGTTGGCCCGGTACGAGCCGGCAATTAAATTATAGGTGGGTGAAGGTATTATAACCTGAAGTTGAGCGATTAACTTACCTACCAACAGACGAGGAAGATAAAATTCATAAAGCTAGGCACACTAAAGTCCGTATAATTGCACCTTTATAAAACACCGCTCACAAACTCGTTGCTTATTCACGTATGTGAAAAGTCCAGAAGTAATAACGAAAACACCAAGCACATTAGTAGCACTGTATCAGTTTTGGCCTTCAATACACTGATTTAACAACTTCAGAGTCATTCCGATATGTGTAAGCCCATCCTAGGTTGCCTTGAAATTTCAACATCTGAGAATTTTTGGAAACCTGATGGCAACTGAATACCGTAATGACATGCTAGATTATCAAAAGGAGCAACATGGGTGCAACAACACTAAGTATATGTTATAATTAGTTTTATTTTTTTAGCAAAATCACTGACATTTTGAGATTAAACCAAGGTTAACTATCCAAGTGGAAATTTGACATTTTGAGGAAATAAGAACTACACATATATTTCCCAAAGAACAATTTGACCAATGCATGAAACTACATTATATTCTTGAAAAGGAAAACTTTGCATCAACCCTAGTTCACGATATCTTCAATCAATCAGAGCTCTCATTCACACCCGTAACATCCACACCACCTCTTATATATACATGCACTACTTACCACACACAAATACACTTTCAAAAAGATAAAAGTGACTAGTAACACGATTAGTCTCTAAGTGTATAGCTCCTCGATTACGTGCATCAACTATAGAAAAAGACATAGGAGTTCAGTTTTGTGTGACGATATGCATTTTGTGTTGTATATTCATTATAATATACATGAACATGTTCCTATTGTGAAAGTTCGGACACCCAAGAAGATAACTACCTTATTTTTTTCATAAATTTCGGTTCCAAAGAGGTTGGATTGGAGTCAGTTGTTTCAGGAGTTTAAAAAAGGGTGAGGATATTATAAACTGAACTTAATCTGATAGCTCACCTACCAACATACTGACAAGATACAATTTGGGAAGCTAGGAGCACTAAAATCCAAATAACTGTACATATACAAAACATTGGTAAAAAAGGTGACAATGACAATGGTTTGAGCACAACTAACACACTTTAGTAAGCAACACAAGGACAATGGAGGGAGAAAGAGGGAAAGCCTTGAGCATGCAGATGAATGATAACGATGTTTCCATATCGAAAGAGGCCTATTGGGAATAGGAAGAGCCGGGAATTAAAGTTGCAGAGCATCCTAATATGAAATGTGATAGATATATGTAAGTTTATTGCATTTGTTATTTTGGTAAGTCAATTTTGTGAGAGAAGGAATGGTTTGAGGAGCAAGAAAGCTGAAGGAAGAATAAAGAAGGATGATGGTTGGATCTTAATCTAATGGTCCAAAAAATCGATTTACCCAAAATACATTTTCAGGCGACTTACATATAGCCAGTCCCAATAGAAAAAGAACTAGCTCATTGAGTGCCCACCTCTGGACTTCATATTGTAGGCCAAGTAGCATCGAATAATTCATTTTTGGTATTTGGCACCCATTCTACACATAGAGAGATTGTCGTCACATGAAGATTGTTATCAAACTCTTGAATTCAGCACCCAAACTAATATTAAAGCGTCTTCTTGCAGTGTTGGTGATATTAGTTGTGTATATACTGCTCTCTTGTCCGTAATTCGGCACCATGTGTGGCGGAGCTTCAGCCAAATATAAAGGGAGGCCATGGACTAGAGGGGAGGGGGGGGGGCAAACATAACTATATCATCCGTTTTTAATGCAAAATAGGTCTAATACAAAGGTATATATTCAAGTTTTTCTTGTGAGCGGCCACTGGATGTGCATCTAGTACTTCCTTGCAAGTTTTTTACATTGGCAGTGCATAGCCAATTGTGATATGGCACAACCTGGATTTGATATGGATGGAACTTCAGTTGTTCTACCATACTATGTTGGAATATTGGTAGAAAAAATATATTCTAGCCATTGTGAGTAAATCAAGTGAATAATACACATGAAAATTTCACATTCCAAGCAAGTCAAATTAAACCTATCTCGAGCGAGAAACACCCAAAACCATATTATTCCTCACTTTGCATTAACCTTAGCTTGTGATCTTTATCTATTAGACGTCTCATTCACACCATGCAAAGGCACATGATCACCAGATGCATCCTAGATGACAAAGCCCCATCATCATGATTCGATCGGACTCTAGGAAGGAACCATCACTATTGATCTTGAGGGTGTCTCCCATAGGTGGCTAATGGACCTTAGGGCTTTTGTTGTTGTGCTTGCCTTCCAGTCGAAAAAAATCCGTTGATTATCTTCAACAGTCCAAATATCTCACATCAAGGGTATGCAACCTCACAATTTATTGACATAGAGAGAATGTTTGGGGCAAAAAAAGTAAAGGTGTTAACTTTCTTCACAGAAAACCTTAGGCTGTTTCACAAAATTTGGTTCCAAAGGAGTTGGCTTATAGCGAGATGTGTTGGGAACTTAAATTACCGACCGGTGAAGATATTTAAAATTAAAGCCGAGTCCGTACTTACACATCTTACATGATACAATTGGAGAAGCTAGGAGCATTAAAGTCCAATAACAATACATCTATAAAGCACAACTCACAAACTTGCACCTTCTTCATATACGTGAAAAGTGTATAAGTAAGAACCAAAACACCAAGCACGACTACCACACCTCACTAAGTTGCACAAGAAAAATGGGGAAGAAAAGAGGGTGAGCCATGAGCCTGAAGCAGCAAATAGAACATTGAGAATGGTTTGCACACCACACTAAACCGCACAAGAACAATGAGGGAGAAAGAGGGCGCGCCATGAGCATGAAACTAAATGTAACATATATTTCAGTATCGAGAGAAGGCTGGGAATAGGAAGGGTTGGGAATTGAAGTTGCAGACCCATATTTTGCTGAAGAGCAAGCCCGTCGAGTCCCCGACGTTGAAATCCATACTATAGCTTAAAGAACATTGCAGAATTCACGCTTTTTATTTTGTGTCCTTTGTACACATAGTGAGATTTTCACTTAAGGATGATATACAGTAACGAGGATTCAACAACCCAACAAATATTGGGATGTCTTCTTGCAGTGTTCGTGTTCCTTTTTTTGCGTGTATATACCGATCTCTTGTGAGTATCCGGCACCACATGTCCTAGTATATGCGGACTAAAAAGGATCGGAGGGAGTACTCCACATGAGTATGCAATGTGTTATACTCAGTGTTGGGCTTTTAGCAAAAGGATAAGAAATCATTTCAGTTTTTGCAATTAAAGCAAGTGAGTAATCCACATAATTTCACATCCCAAGGAGGTCAAATTAAACATATCTCTAGGCAAATACCAACAACATTCAAAACTGAAACCACATTATTCCGCAAGGGAACACTTTGCATCAACCCTAGCTACTTATGATATCTACAATCTACCAAATCTCTCATTCACTCCTGTAACATCCACAAAACCTCCTACATACATGCACATCAACTTCTATTTACCACATGAAAATGCACGTTAAAAGATTAAAAACTGACGAAGTAACGAATCAACAAGCCATTTGGTCCCTGATGCATCTAACTCCTCGAATACAGGCAGCCGCCTCGACCTGACTGGTGTCCACTCATTCATCACAAGGTCTAGTTTCTCCATGATCTCTTCAGTGAAACTCAAGCCAATATCAAAGGGTGATGAAACTGTTGGGGAACATAGTATTTCAAAATTTTCCTACGATCACGCAAGATCTATCTAGGAGAAGCATAGCAACGAGCGGGGAGAGTGTGTCCACGTACCCTCGTAGACCGAAAGTGGAAGAGTTTAGTAACGCGGTTGATGTAGTCGAATGTCTTCGCGATCGAACCGATCAAGCACCGAACGCATGGCACCTCCGCGATCTACACACGTTCAGCTCGGCGACGTCCCTCGAACTCTTGATCCAGTTGAGGCCGAGGGAGAGTTTTGTCAGCACGATAGTGTGGTGACGGTATTGATGAAGTTACCGAAGCAGGGCTTCGCCTAAGCACTACGATAATATGACCGAGGTGTGTAACAGTGGAGGGGGGCACCGCACACGGCGAAGAAATCAACTTGTGTGTCTATGGGGTGCCCCCTCCCCACGTATATAAAGGAGGGAGGGAGGAGGCCGTCCCTAAGAGGGGCGCGCCAAGGGAGTAGGATTCCTATTCCTAGTAGGAGTAGGTTTCCTCCTTTCCTTGTCCAACTAGGAGAAGGGGGGAAGGAGGAGGAGGGGAGAAGGAAGGAGCGGGGCGCCTCCCCTTCCTAGTCCAATTCAGATCAGCCCATGGGGTGGCGCGCGGCCACCCTTGAGGCCCTTCTCTCCTTTCCTGTATGGCCCATTAAGGCCCACTACTTCCCCTGGCGAATTCCCATAACTCTCCGGTACTCCAAAAATACCTGAATCACTCGGAACATTTCCGATGTCTAAATATAGCCTTCCAATATATCTATCTTTACCTCTCAACCATTTCGAGACTCCTCGTCATGTCC
Organism: Secale cereale; assembly: GCA_902687465.1. Taxonomy (NCBI): domain Eukaryota; kingdom Viridiplantae; phylum Streptophyta; class Magnoliopsida; order Poales; family Poaceae; genus Secale; species Secale cereale. The sequence continues at coordinate 617,190,337 of LR738709.1, read as the reverse complement.
GTGATCTCATCTGGGACACCGAACAACCTTCGGTACATTAAAACACATAAACTCATAATACCGATCGTCATCGAACGTTAAGCGTGCGGACCTACGGGTTCGAGAACCATGTAGACATGACCGAGACACATCTCCGATCAATAACCAATAGCGGAACTTGGATGCTCATATTGGCTCCTACATATTCTACTAAGATCTTTATCGGTCAAACCGCATAACAACATACGGTGTTCCCTTTGTCATCGGTATGTTACTTGCCTGAGATTCGATCGTGGGTATCATCATACCTAGTTCAATCTCGTTACCGGCAAGTCTCTTTACTCATTCCGTAATACATCATCTCGTGACTAACTCATTACTCATTTGCTTGCAAGGCTTATTATGATGTGTATTACCGAGAGGGCCCAGAGATACCTCTCCGACATTCGGAGTGACAAATCCTAATCTTGATCTATGCCAACACCACAAACACTTTCAGAAACACATGTAGAGCATCTTTATAATCACCCAGTTACGTTGTGACGTTTGATAGCACACAAGGTGTTCCTCCGGTATTCGGGAGTTGCATAATCTCATAGTCATAGGAACATGTATAAGTCACGAAGAAAGCAATAGTAGTAAAACTAAACGATCATAGTGCTAAGCTAACGGATGGGTCTTGTCCATCACATCATTCTCCTAATGATGTGATCCCATTCATCAAATGACAACACATGTCTATGATTAGGAAACTTAACCATCTTTGATTAACGAGCTAGTCAAGTAGAGGCATACTAGGGACACTCTATTTTGTCTATGTATTCACACATGTATCAAGTTTCCCATTAGTACAATTCTAGCATGAATAGAAGACATTTATCATGATATAAGGAAATATAAAATAACAACTTTACTATTGCCTCTAGGGCATATTTCCTTCAGTCTCCCACTTGCACTAGAGTCAATAATCTAGATCACATCACCATGTGATTAACACCAATAGTTCACATCACCATGTGATTAACTCCCACAGTTCACATCTCCATGTGACCAATACCCAAAGGGTTTACTAGAGTCAACAATCTAGTTCACATCGCCATGTGATTAACACCCAAAGAGTACTAAGGTGTGTTCATGTTTTGCTTGTGAGATAAGTTTAGTCAGCGGGTTTGTTAGATTCAGATCCGTATATATTTCACCAATTTCTATGTCTACAATGCTCTGCATGGAGCTACTCTAGCTAATTGCTCCCACTTTCAATAGGCATCCATATTGATACTTAGAGTCATCTGGATTAGTGTCAAAGCTTGCATCGGCGTAACTCTTTACGAAGAACTCTTTATCACCTCCATAATCGAGAAACATTTCCTTAGTCATCCAGTAACTAAGGATAATTTTGACCGCTGTCTAGTGATCTACTTCTGGATCACTATTGTACCTCCTTGCCAAACTCATGGCAAGGTACACAATAGGTTTGGTACACAACATGGCATACTTTATAGAACCTATGGTTGAGGCATAGGGAATGCCTTTCATTCTTTCTCTATCTTCTGCCGTGGTCGGGGTTTGAGTCTTACTCAACTTCATACCTTACAACTCAGGTAAGAACTCCTTCTTTGACTGATCCATTTTGAACTCCTTCAAAATCTTATTTAAGGTACGTACTCATTAAAAATCTTATCAAGCGTCTTAACCTATCTCTATAGATCTTGGTGCCCAATATGTAAGCAGCTTCACCGAGGTATTTTATTGAAAAACTCCTTTTAAACAATTCTTTATGCTTTACAGAAAATTCCACATCATTTCCGATTCATATATACTTATCTGAAATGTTGTAGTGCTCCCACTCACTTTCTTGTAAATACAGGCTTCACCGTAAATCTGTATAAAACCATATGCTTGTTGATCACCTCATCAAAGCGTATATTCCAACTCCGAGATGTTTGCACCAGTCCATAGATGGATCACTGGAGCTTGCACACTTTGTTAGCACTTTTAGGATCGACAAAACCATCTGGTTGCATCATATACAACTTTTCATTGAGATACCCATTTAAGGAATGCAGTTTTATCATCCATTTGCTAGATTTCATAATCATAAAATGCGGCCTTTTCTAACATGATTCGGACAGACTTAAGCATCACTATGGGTGAGAAGGTCTCATCGTAATCAACTCCTTGAACTTGTCGAAAACCTTTTCGCAACAAATCGAGCTTTGTAGACAGTAACATTACCATCGGTGTCAGTCTTCCTCTTAAAGATCCATTTATTTTCAATTGCTTTCCGATCATCGGGAAAGTCAACCAAAGTCCACACTTTGTTCTCATACATGGATCCCATCTCAGATTTCATGGCCTTGCTACTTCTCGAGCTTGCGTTGTATTCCCTCGAAGAGGAAAGGAAGATGCAGCACAGTAGCGTAAGTATTTCGCTCAGTTTTTGAGAACCAAGGTATCAATCCACTAGGAGACCACGCGCGAGTCCCTCGCACCTGCACAAACAAATAAGAACTTCGCAGCCAACGCGATAAGGGGTTGTCAATCCCTTTACGGTCACTTACGAAAGTGAGATCTGATAGAGATGATAGTTTATATTTTTGGTATTTTTGTTTATAAGAACATAAAGTAAAAGCGGAAAAAGTAAAGTAGATGTAGATTGATATGTTGAGAATAGACCTGGGGGCCATAGTGTTCTCTAGTGGCTTCTCTCATGATAGCGATATTCTAAGGCGGGTAAACAAATTACTGTCGAGCAATTGATAGAAAAGGGAATAATTATGAGACTATCTAGGCATGATCATTGTATATAGGCATCACGTCCGAGACAAGTAGACCGACTCCTGCCTGCATCTACTACTATTACTCCACAGATCGACCGCTATCTAACATGCATCTAGTGTATTGAGTTCATAAGAACAGAGTAACGCCTTAAGCAAGATGACATGATGTAGAGGGATAAACTCAAGCAATATGATGTAAACCCCATCTTTTTATCCTCGATCGCAACAATACAATACGTGCCTTGCTGCCCCTACTGTCACTGGGAAAGGACACCGCAAGATTGAACCCAAAGGCAAGCACTTCTCCCATTGCAAGAACTATAGATCTAGTAGGCCAAACCAAATCAATAATTCGAAGAGACTTGCAAGGATATTATGAGCACACATAAAGAGTTCAGAGAAGAACCAAATATTTCTCATAGATAATCTTGATCATAAACTCACAATTCATCGGATCTCGACAAACACACCACAAAAAGAGATTACATCGAATAGATCTCCTCGAAGACCAAGGAGAACTTTGTATTGAGATCCAAAGAGAGAGAAGAAGCATCTAGATACTAGCTATGGACTCGAAGGTCTGTGGTAAACTACTCACAACTCATGGTGAGGGCGATGATGATGATGAAGAAGAACTCCGTGATGGATCCCCCTCCGACGGAGCTCCGGAACAGGCTCCAAGATGGGATCTCACGAGAACAGAAGGTTACGGCGGTGGAATTAGGGTTTTCTCTCTTTTGCTGATGGTTTCGGGGTACGTAGACTTATATAGGAGGAAGGAGGACACTGGGGGACGCTCGCGGGGCGCACGAGGCAGGGGGCGCGCCCTGGGAAGGGGACGTGCCCCCACCCTCGTGGGCACCTTGTGCCCCCCTGACGTGGTTCTCAAGTTCCCTGTGCGTGATTTTCTCCAAAAATATCTCTCGCGAAGGTTTCATTCCGTTTGGACTCCATTTGATATTCTTTTTCTGCAAAACCCTAAAACAGGCAAAATACAGCAATCTGGATAGGGCCTTTGGGTTAGTAGGTTAGTCCCAAAAATGATATAAAAGTGTATGGAAAAGCCCATTAAACATCCAAGACTTCATAAATAATAGCATGGAACAATAAAAAAATTATAGATACGTTGGAGACGTATCAAGCATCCCCAAGCTTAATTCCTGCTCGTCCTCGAGTAGGTAAATGATAAAAACAGAATTTTTGATGTGGAATGCTAACGAACATAGTTTCTCAATGTAATTCTCTGAATTGTGGCATGAATGTTCAGATCTGAAAGATTCAAGATAAAAGTATATATTGACATAAGAAATAATAATACTTCAAGCATACTAACAAAGCAATCATGTCTTCTCAAAATACTATGGCTAAATAAAGTTATCCCTACAAAATCATATAGTCTGGCTATGCTCCCTCTTCATCACACAAAATATTCATATCATGCACAACCCCGATTTCAGCCAAGCACTTGTTTTCATACTCTATTCTTTCAAACCTTTCAACTTTCACGCAATACATGAGCGTGAGCCATGGACATATCACTATGGGTGGAATAGAGAGGTGGTTGTGGAGAAGACAAAAAGGAGGGAGATAGTCTCACATCAACTAGGCGTATCAACGGGCTATGTAGATGCCCATCAATAGATATCAATGTGAGTGAGTAGGGATTGCCATGCAACGGATGCACTAGAGCTAAAAATGTATGAAAGCTCAACAAAAGAAACTAGTGGGTGTGCATCCAACTTGCTTGCTCACGAAGACCTAGGGCATTTGAGGAAGCCCATCATTCGAATATACAAGCCAAGTTCTATAACGAAAATTCCCACTAGTATATAAAGTGACTAAGCATGAGACTCTCTACAATGAAGAACATGGTGCTACTTTGAAGCACAAGTGTGGAAAAAAGATAGTAGCAATTGTCCCTTTTTCTTTTCCTATTTTTTGGGCCTTTCTTTTTCTTTCTTTGGCCTTTCTTTTTCTTTTCTTTTTTTGTGGAGGGGCTTGATTGATTTAGCCTTTCCTCCCATGGGACAATGCTCTAATAATGATGATCATCACACTTTCATTACAACTCGATATTACAACTCGATACTACAACAAAGTATGACTCTATATGAATGCCTCCGGCGGTGTACCAGTATGTGCAATGAAACAAGAGTGACATGTATGAAAAGTTATGCATGGCGAACTTGCCACAAATACGATGTCAACTACATGATCATGCATGTCAATATGACAATATGAAGCGTGTCATATAAACGGAACGGTGGAAAGTTGCATGGCAATATATCTCGGAATGGCTATGGAAATGCCATGATAGGTTGGTATGGTGGCTGTTTTGAGGAATAATATGGTGGCTATTTTGAGGAAGGATATATAGTGGGTTTATGGTACCGGCGAAAGTTGTGCGGTACAAGAGAGGCTAGCAATGGTGGAAGGGTGAGAGTGCGTATAATACATGGACTCAACATTAGTCATAAGAACTCATATACTTATTGCAAAAATCTACGAATCATCAAAACAAAGCAATCAACGCATGCTCCTAGGGGGGAGGTTGGTAGGAGTTAACCATCGCGCGCCCCCGACCTCCACACAAAAGTTGGCACTTTACAAATACCTCGTGCTCTAACTTCGTCACATAGCGGTTCACCATACGTGCATGCTACGGGAATCACTAACCTTAACACAAGTATTTCTCAATTTCATAATAACTCCACTAGCATGACTCTAATATCACTACCCTCATATCTCAAAACAATTATCAACCATCCAACATCTCATTATATTCAATGCACTTAGTGCGAATTTTTTTACTACATTGATATTGGATGTCTATCATGTGAAGACTTGTTTTATAGCCTAAACACATTACCATGCTGTTTTAATAGACTCTCAAATAGATATAATTGAAGCATGATAGTTCAAGATTTTCTACAAAATATTACCACCACCGTGCTCTAAAAGATATAAGTGAAGCACTAGAGCAAAAACTATTCAACTCAAAAGATATAAGTGAAGCACATAGAGTGTTCTAACAATTCCTAGGCCATATTTAACTCTCCCAAATAGGTGTGTCCAGCAAGGATAATTGTGACAAACTAACAAGCAAAGACTCAAATTATACAAGACGCTCCAAGCAAAACACATATCATGTGGTGAATAAAAATATAGCTGCAAGTATAGTTACCGATGGATGAAGACGAAAGAGGGGATGCCTTCCCAGGGCATCCCCAAGCTTAGGCTTTTGATTGTCCTTAAATTTTACTTGGGGTGACATGGGCATGCCCAAGCTTTGGCCCTTGCTACTCTTTGTTCCATAGTCCATCAAAGCAATACTCAAAACTTGAAAACTTCACAACACAAAACTTAGACAAAAATTCTCGTGAGCTCCGTTAGTATAAGAAAGCAAACCACTACTCAAAGGTACTGCAATGAATTCACTCTTTGTTTATATTGGTGTTAAACCTACTGTATTCCAACTTCTCTATGGTTCATACTTGCCAATACTACTCATAGATGCATTGAAATAAGCAAACAACACACGAAAAACAGAATCTGTCAAAAGCAGAACAGTCTGTAGTAATCTGCAGATTTCGCATAATTCTGTAACTCCAAAAAATTCAAACTAAATTGATAAACGTGAGTAATTTGTCTATTAATCATTTGCAAAAAGAATCAACTAAATAGCTCTGTCCAGTAAAATCTGATGACCATTCTAGCGAGCACTAACGATTCTGTTTTTCACAGCAAGATCACATAAACTTCACACAAGTCTTCCCAAAGGTTCTACTTGGCACAAACACTAAACAAAACATGAAATCACATCTAAACAGTATCTATATGCAATATTTATTCACTAACAACAGCAAAATAATAATATAAAATTGGGTTGCCTCCCAACAAGCGCTATCGTCTTACGCCCCTAGCTAGGCACGATACAAGATAGATCTATGTATTGCCATCTGTGGAAGGCAATCCATAAGTGGCTCTCATAATAGATTCATACGGTAATTTGATTTTCTTTCTAGGAAAGTGTTCAATGCCTTTCCTTAACAGAATTGGAATTTAATATTTCCTTCCTTCATATCAATAATTGCACCAATCGTTCTAAGGAAAGGTCTACCAAGAATAATAGGACATGAAGGATTGCAATCTATATCAAGAACAATGAAATCTACGGGCACATAATTCCTATTGTCAACAATAAGAACATCATTAATTCTTCCCATAGGTTTCTTAATAGTGGAATCCGCAAGATGCAAATTTAAAGAACAATCATCAAGCTCATGGAAACCTAGCAAATCACACAAAGTTTTTGGGATAGTGGAGACACTTGCACCCAAATCACACAAAGCATAGCATTCATGATATTTTATTTTAATTTTAATAGTAGGTTCCCACTCATCATAAAGCTTTCTAGGGATAGAAACTTCCTACTCAAGTATTTCTTCATAAGATTGCATCAAGGCATCAACTATGTGTTTGGTGAAAGCTTTATTTTGACTATAAGCATGCGGAGAATTTAGTACGGATTGCAAAAAGGAAATACAATCAATCAAAGAGAAATTATCATAATTGAATCCCTTTAAATCCATAGTAGTGGGTTCATCACTATGCAAAGTTTTAATCTCTTCACTCCCACTTTTAACAATTTTAGCATCAAGATCTAAAAACTCCAAATCATTGGGACACCTTAAAGCAGAATCATCTCCAATCCTATCTTCATCAAGATTTATACTAGAAAACAAGGATCTAATAGGAGACACATCAATAACTTTCAGATCTTCATCTTTATTTTCATGATAACTAGAAGAACATGCTTTAATATAATTCTCTCTTTTAGTACGCATCCTAGCGGTTCTCTCTTTGCATTCATCAATGGAAATTCTCATGGCTTGGAGAGACTCATTGATATCATGCTTAGGTGGGATAGATCTAAGTTTCAAAGAATCAACATCAAGAGTAATTCTATGCACACTTCTAGCCAATTCATCAATCTTAAGCAATTTCTCTTCAAGCATAGCATTGAAATTCTTTTGCGAGATCATAAACTCCTTAACACTAGTTTCAAATTCAGAAGGCATCTTTCCATAAGAGTTGTTGTAGGAATTACCATAATTATTAGAGGAATTACTAGGAAAAGGGCTAGGATTAAAATTCCCTCTATAAGCATTATTACCAAAATCATTCCTACCAACAAAATTCACATCCAAAGATTCATTGTTATTTTCAATCAAAGTGGACAAAGGCATATCATTAGGATCAGAAGAAGCATTCTTAGCACCAAATAATTTCATAAGTTCATCCATCTTTCCACTCAGAACACTAATTTCTTCAATAGCATGCACCTTTTTACTAGTAGATCTTTCGGTGTGCCATTGAGAATAATTAACCATAATATTATCTAGGAGTTTGGTAGCTTCTCCTAAGGTAGTTTCCATGAAAGTGCCTCCTGCGGCCGAATCTAAAAGATTTCTAGAAGCAAAATTCAAGCCATCATAAAAGTTCTGAATAATCATCCATAGATTCAAACCATGTGTAGGGCAATTACGTATCATTAATTTCATTCTCTCCCAAGCTTGTGCAACATGCTCATGATCTAGTTGCTTAAAATTCATAATATCATTTCTAAGAGAGATGATCTTAGCAGGAGGGAAATACTTAGAGATAAAAGCATCTTTGCACTTATTCCACGAATCAATACTATTTCTAGGCAAAGAGGAAAACCAAGTTTTAGCACGATCTCTAAGTGAAAACGGAAATAACTTCAATTTAACAATATCGTTATCCGTCTCCCTTTTCTTTTGCATATCACACAAATCAACAAAGTTGTTTAGATGGGTAGTGGCATCTTCACTAGGAAGGCCGGAGAATTTATCTTTCATGACAATATTCAACAAAGCAGCATTGATCTCACAAGATTCAACATCGATAATAGGAGCAATCGGAGTGCTAATAAAATCATTATTGTTGGTATTGGAGAAGTAACACAATTTGGTATTGTTCTGAGCCATAGTGACAAGCAAGCAATCCAACACACACAAGCAAACAAGAAGAAAGCGAACGAAAAACACACGGCAGAAGAAGGGAAAATAAAACGACAAGGGTGAAGTGGGGGAGAGGAAAACGAGAGGCAAAAATGTAATGCGAAGAATAAGGGTTTGTGATAGGTACTTGGTATATGACTTTTGCGTAAGCCTCCCCGGCAACGGCGGCAGAAATTCTTCTTGCTACTTTTCGAGCTTGCGTTGTATTCCCTCGAAGAGGAAAGGGAGATGCAGCACAGTAGCGTAAGTATTTCCCTTAGTTTTTGAGAACCAAGGTATCAATCTAGTAGGAGACCACGCGCGAGTCCCTCGCACTTGCACAAACAAATAAGAACTTCGCAGCCAACGCGATAAGGGGTTGTCAATCCCTTTATGGTCACTTACGAAAGTGAGATCTGATAGAGATGATAGTTTATATTTATGGTATTTTTGTTTATAAGAACAGAAAGTAAAAGAAAAAAAATAAAGTAGATGTAGATTGATATGTTGAGAATAGACCCGGGGGCCATAGTTTTCTCTAGTGGCTTCTCTCATGATAGCGATATTCTACGGCGGGTAAACAAATTAGTGTCGAGCAATTGATAGAAAAGCGAATAATTATGAGACTATATAGGCATGATCATTGTATATAGGCATCACGTCCGAGACAAGTAGACCGACTCCTGCCGGCATCTACTACTATTACTCCACACATCGACCGCTATCCAGCATGCATCTAGTGTATTGAGTTCATAAGAAAAGAGTAACGCCTTATGCAAGATGACATGATGTAGAGGGATAAACTCAAGCAATATGATGTAAACCCCATCTTTTTATCCTCGATGGCAGCAATACAATACGTGTCTTGCTGCCCCTACTGTCACTGGGAAAGGACACCGCAAGATTGAACCCAAAGCCAAGCACTTCTCCCATTGCAAGAACTATAAATCTAGTAGGCCAAACCAAACCAATAATTCGAGGAGACTTGCAAGGATATTATGAGCACACATAAAGAGTTCAGAGAAGAACCAAATATTTCTCATAGATAATCTTGATCATAAACTCAGAATTCATCGGATCTCGACAAACACACCGCAAAAAGAGATTACATCGAATAGATCTCCTCGAAGACCGAGGAGAGCTTTGTATTGAGATCTAGAGAGAGAGAAGAAGCCATCTAGATACTAGCTGTGGACCCGAAGGTCTATGGTAAACTACTCACAACTCATGGTGAGGGCGATGATGATGATGAAGAAGAACTCCGTGATGGATCCCCCTCCGGCGGAGCTTCGGAACAGGCTCCAAGATGGGATCTGACGGGAACAGAAGGTTACGTCGGTGGAATTAGGGTTTTCTTTCTGTTGCTGATGGTTTCGAGGTACGTAGACTTATATAGGAGGAAGAAGGACACAGGGGGACGCACGAGGGGCCCACGAGGCAGGGGGCGCGCCCTGGGAAGGGGGGCGTGCCCCCCACCCTCGTGGGCACCTCGTGGCCCCCCTGACTTGGTTCTCAAGTTCCCTGTGTGTTATTTTCTCCAAAAATATCTCTCGCGAAGGTTTCATTCCGTTTGGACTCCGTTTGATATTCTTTTTCTGCAAAACCCTGAAATAGGCAAAAAACAATAATCTGGACTAGGCCTTTGGGTTAGTAGGTTAGTCCCAAAAATGATATAACAGTGTATGACAAAGCCCATTAAACATCCAAGAGTTCATAAATAATAGCATGGAACAATAAAAAATTATAGATACGTTGGAGATGTATTAGGCCTCAAGCCATTTTGCGGAATCTGGGCTCATCATCGTTTCCTCATAGTTCGCAGGTTTATCATGGTCTAGTAACATGACTTCCAGAACAGGGTTACCGCACCACTCTGGTGCGGAACGTACTCTGGTTGACCTATGAGGTTCAGTAGAAACTTGATCTGAAGTTTCATGATCATCATCATTAGCTTCCTCACTAATTGGTGTAGGAATCACTCGAACTGATTTCTATGATGAACTACTTTCCAATTCGGGAGAAGGTATAATCACCTCATCAAGTTCTACTTTCCTCCCACTCACTTATTTTGAGAGAAACTCCTCTAGAAAGGATCCATTCATAGCAACAAAAGTCTTGCCTTTGGATTTGTGATAGAAGGTGTACCCAACAGTTTCTTTTGGGTATCCTATGAAGATGCACTTCTCCGATTTGGGTTCGAGCTTATCAGGTTGAATCTTTTTCACATAAGCATCGCAACCCCAAACTTTAAGAAACGACAACTTTGGTTTCTTGCCAAACCACAGTTCATATGGTGTTGTTTCAACGGTTTTAGACGGTGCCTTATTTAACGTGAATGCATCTGTCTCTAATGCATAACCCTAAAACGATAGTGGTAAATCGGTAAGAGACATCATAGATCGCACCATATCCAATAAAGTACGTTTATGACGTTCGGACACGCCATTACACTGTGGTGTTCCAGGCGGCATGAGTTTGCAAAAACTATTCCACATTGTTTTAAATGAAGACCAAACTCGTAACTCAAATAGTCGCCTCTGCGATCAGATCGTAGAAACTTTATTTTCTTGTTACAATGATTCTCTACTTCACTCTGAAATTCTTTGAACATTTCAAATGTTTTAGACTTGTGTTTCATTAAGTAGATATACCTATATCTGCTCAAATCATTTGTGAAGGTGAGAAAATAACGATACCCGCCGCGAGCATCAACACTCATTGGTTCGCATACATCAGTATGCATTATTTCCAATAAGTCACTTGCTCGCTCCATTGTTCCGGAGAACAAAATTTTAGTCATCTTGCCCATGAGGCATGGTTCGCAAGCATCAAATGATTCATAATCAAGTGATTCCAAAAGTCCATCACTATGGAGTTTCTTCACGCGCTTTACACCAATATAACTTAAAAGGAGTGCCACAAGTATGTTGCACTATCATTATCAACTCTGCATCTTTTGGCTTCAATATTATGAATATGTGTATTTACTACGACCGAGATTCAATAAACCATTCACCTTGGGTGTATGACCATATACGGTTTTATTCATGTAAACAAAATAACAATTATTCTCTCACTTAAATGAATAACCGTATTGCAATAAACACGATCCAATCTTGTTCATGCTCAACGCAAACACCAAATGACATTTATTTAGGTTTAACACTAATCCTGAAAGTACATGGAGTGTGCGATGATGATCATACCAATATTGGAACTACTTCCAACACACATCATCACCTCACCCTCAACTAGTCTCCGTTTATTCTGCAACTCCTGTTTCGAGTTACTAATCTTAGCAACCGAACAAGTATGAAATACCCAGGGGCTTCTATGAATACTAGTGAGGTACACATTATCAATATGTATATCAAGTATATCATTGTTCACTTTGTCATCCTTCTTATCCGCCAAATATCCGGGGAACTTCCGCTTACAGTGACCATTTCCTTTGCAGTTAGAAGCACTCAGTTTCAGGCTTAGGTCCAACTTTGGGCTTCTTCACAGGAGTGACAACTTGCTTGCCATTCTTCTTGAAGTTCCCTTTCTTCCCCTTGCCCTTTTCTTGAAACTAGTGGTCTTGTTAACCATCAACAATTGATGTTTTTTCTTGATTTCTACCTTCATTGATTTCAGCACCACGAAGAGTTCGGGGATCATTTTCGTCATCCCTTGCATATTATAGTTCATCACGAAGTTCTAGTAACTTGGTGATAGTGACTAGAGAACTCTGTCAATCACTATCTTATCTGGAAGATTAACTCCCACTTGATTCAAGCGATTGTAGTACTCAGACAATCTGAGCACATGCTCATTGGTTGATGTCGGAGATATTGACCACGGGTGTCTTCATCAACCACCCATGGTGCTTCAAGACAAATAAGGGCCGCATGTCATCCTCTGGCCGCCTGTGCGTCGGGCCGCCTCCTAGGGCCGCAACGCCTAGGAGCCGGATCCCAGCATGCGACGGAGCCCCGACAGGCGGCAGCCTAGCGGCCGGCATCTGGAAGACGGCCCCGTGCCTCCTCCCTCGGGGCACACGCTGGAGGTCTGCGACGAGACTAAGGCATGGCTACAGTTTAGCCTGTCCCTAAAAGAATCCACAGAAGCGTGGCTACAGTGAGAGTGTACCCTATGGACAATCCCTAAACAGCGTATCACTGTAGCCATGTTACCGATGACCTAGCCCTGGCCAGAGGAAGCCATGATTCCACTGCCCGCAGGCGGCAGGCCCCACCCGCCAGTGAGCCATCCAGAAGTAAATGACCTTTGGCAGGCGGCCTGGGGGACGGGCCGCCCTATAGCAGGCGGCTAACCATGCCCTGGGAGTGTGAACCCCATCAAGATGAAAAGACAGGACGTGGTGGCTGTGTACGACCAAGAGGCGACGACACTATAGGCACTCCCCTCCTGACGATGCTTCCGTCAGCAGAAGAACGCCAACAGTAAAAGACAATCACGAGGGCCCACAGATGGCGGGCCCCAGCAGTCGGCGCCCAGAGACACTGACGGCCGGGGGCCACTCCGCCCAGATTACCATTGTACCCCTGGGGGGTAGGCCTATATAAACCCCCCAGGGTCCTCCATGTGGAGGGGTTGGACCTAGAGAGAAACACAGAGATGGAGAGAGAGAAAGACCGATAGGGAGAAACCCTAGTGTCCATTCCCGTTCCATAGAGAGAAGGTAGAGAGCTAGCCTTACCCTTCTTCCTCCTCTAGAGGACACATCTCAAGCAGCGATCTTGTAGCTACCATATTGACATTAGTCATGACGCGGAGCCCCCGCAGAGGAGGACTAGGGGTGTTATCTCCATGGAGAGCCCCGAACCTGGGTAAGATTCGTAGGCGTCCTAAGTATCGCCTTATCGCGCTTCCAGGGCCCGGCGACGTACTCTTGTCCCCATGCATGATAAGCCATCCTTTGGCATAGGTCGCACCAAAACCCCGACATTTGGCGCCCACCGTGGGGCAAGGTGCACCATCGTCCGGAGGCATGTTCTGGATGGGAACTTTGTTCCTCCCTGGCGAGCACAGCCAGCCCGGCACGCCCGCAGGCGTGGACGCCAGGATGCTTTGCGACGCTGAGGCCGCATACACCGCGAGCGGGTTCGCCGATCTTCTCGGCGAGGTCCACCTACACGACGAGCCCTCTTCGGTGGCAGGACCAGTCGGCTCGGAGAGGTGCCTCGTCGAGCTCCTCGACAAGCTCCACATCATCGACGAGCGCGCCTCCGACATGGAGTCCATCGGCTCCTCTGATCCACCTGTCGACATGATCGTCGACCTCGACGCGGCGTCCGCCGACTCCTTCCCCGAGCACGTGGTGGTCATCGATGATCCCCTCCCCCTGCGACCTCCGACACTAGCGACAGCACCGTCATGGAGGTGCTGGCCGCTAGCCACGACGAGCCTTCCAACGGGTACGGCCAGGACCCGTTACAGGTAGCAATGCGGGCTCTTTCCGCTCCCATCACCGCGGGGACAGACGGCGCGGCGTTGGAAGCACTCCGCGTCTCGCTCCTTGATAACGCCAACAAGTTAGCTGCCTCCCGGCGCCTCACCGAAGCCTACCACCGCGAGATGGACCGTGCCATAGGCGGCACGCCGGCTGCTGGCGAGCCTCGGGGAGGGGGAGGGGGGGGGGGCGCCATCCGTGATTGAGGCGGGGCCCTGGCCAGCATGCTGGGGGCCCCACGACCGGTATACGCCACCCCGTTGGAGAACCTAAGGGCCGCCCAGGCGGCAGTTGATGAGCTGAACCACTTGGAGGGAGATGAGCTCCGCTGCATGACACAACACGGCTAGCAGCTCCTCGACACTGCTGCCGAGCAGCAGGAAGCCCGTCGCCGGGCTCTGGAGGCCAACGAGCAGGCGGACAACCGTCCTCTTCGGTGGGAGCAAGGGGCTACGTCCCGTTTACCAACAGTCGGCGCTCGCAGCCGGCAGGACTCAGAGCCGGCTGCTAGCCGCAGTCGGCAGACTCGCATCACAATCGAGCGCGACCAAGACGGCCGCCCAAGGGCTGTAGAGCGGCGAAACGAGCGCTCGCCTCCCCTCACCAGGAGATCCGTGTGTCCCCGCTGCCTGTCGACCATCCGTCCCTCGGAGGCCTCTTGGGCTGCCGCGAGGGAGTTGGGGAGAATGATGCCCGCCACAACCTTGACCGACTGGCCCGGTCCCAGGCGGTCGAAGAAGAAGACGCACTTGGCCCAGCTTGTTTCGGTCCCCGCATCCGTGATGAGCCTTCCCCAAAGGCTTCTTACTCCCCCGAGACACCCCCAAGTACGATGGATCCGTGAAGCCAGAGGACTGGCTAGTGGATTATTCCACAGCCGTCAACATAGCCACCGGCAACAAGCGCGTCGTGGTGAAATATGTACCACTCATGCTCCAGGGCATGGCCCGGACGTGGTTAAATTGCCTCCAGCCCAATAGCATCAACAGCTGGCTGGACTTCATCGACGTTTTCAGTCGCAACTTCACCAGCACCTACAAGCGGCCGCCCAAGCCACGGCAGCTCTCCCTATGCGTCCAAGGTTCGAACGAGTCCGCTCGTGACTACCTGACGCGTTGGGCCGAGCTGCGCAACTCTTGTGAAGGGGTGCATGAGGTGCAAGCCATCGAGTACTTCACGGCCGTGTGCAGAGAAGGCACCTTGCTCAAGCACAAGCTCCTCTGCGATGAGCCCACCACGCTGGACGAGCTGCTAAGCATAGCGGACAAGTATGCCACAGCAGATTCCTCCATGAAGTCCGAGCTGCACGTGGATGCCTTCGGAAAGATGGCCCCACCGGCTCCTCGGAGGCCAGCCAGAGAGTCTAGTCGGCGCCAGCAGCAGACATACCACAAGCGAAAAGCCCCCCCGCCGGCTTTCAACAACCGACTAGTGGCAACAGTTGAAGGCCAGCAGCTAGAAGGTCAAGCAGGTCCCAAGCGCCAGAAGGGCGGCAAACCAGCCTGGGAGCCCGCCTTCTCCTTTGAGCAAGCCCTGGATGCCCCTTGCAAGTTTCACAGTGGTGCGAAGCCATCCAACCACGTCACACGAAAGTGCCATTGGCTCACTCGAATCGCTAGAGGCGAGGCTCTGCCACCGCCGCCTGCTAGGCAGGCGGCTCTGCTTCCGGAACCGCCGGCTGCTCGCCCAGGCGGCCAAGTCCAGGACGAATTCCTAGAGGAGAACGGAGCCTATGTCGTCTTCACCAGCCAGGCGGACGATAGGCACAGCCGGCGTCAGCACCACACATAAGTCAATGCCGTTGTCTCCGAAGCCCCAAAGTTCATGCATTGGTCGGAGAGGCCCACCAGTTGGAGCCGTGAGGATCACCCGACCATCATGTCCTCGCCAGGAGCTTACGCCATGGTTCTGGATGAAACTTTCTCCACCGACAGACGAGCCTGCCGGTTCTCCCGAGTGCTGGTAGACGACGACAACAACATCAACATCATGTACCGAGGCACCATGGAGAAGTTGGGCATCAAAGAGAAGCAGCTTCAGCCAACCAGGACCGTGTTACACGGCATCGTCCCCGGCCTCTCTTGCTCACCAATCGGCAAGGTCAAGATTGATGTCCTGTTTGGTGACAAGAAGCATTTCTGGCGGGAGCCGGTCTGGTTTGAGGTGGTGAGTCTGGAAAATCCCTATCATGTGATACTGGGCCAGCCAGCTCTCGCAAAATTCATGGCAGTGCCCCATTACGCCTACCACAAGATGAAGATGCCGGGCCCCAAAGGAATAACCACCATAGTCGGGGACTATGAGAAGTCCATCGCATGTGCCGCTGCCAGCCGCCGGCTGGCCGAGTCCCTTGCCATAGCTGAAGAGAAGCGCCGCCTTGATTGGTTGGTGGCAATGGTTGGCGAGCAGCCGGCCATACCATCCGATCCCAAGGAGGCGGAACCCCAAGGCTCATTCCAGCCGGCCAAGGAAACCAAGAAGATTGCTTTGGACCCGTCACACCCGGAGCGATTTGCTGTCGTAGGGTCAAACCTAGACAACAAATAGGAAAGTGAGCTCTTCGATTTCCTCCGTGAGAATCGGGACATCTTTGCATGGTCCCCCAAGGACATGCCGGGTGTCCCGACAGATTTCGCCGAGCACAAGTTACATGTAAGAGAAGACGCGAAGCCGGTCAGACAGCCGCTTCGCCGCCTGTCAGAAGAGAAAAGAAGGGTTGTTGGAGAAGAAGTCGCCCGCGTGCTAGCAGCCGGCTTCATTATGGAAGTGTTCTACCCAAAGTGGCTCTCCAACCCTGTCATGGTGCTGAAGAAGAACAACAAATGGCGCATGTGCATTGACTACACCAGCCTCAACAAAGCTTGCCCTAAAGATCTGTTTGCTCTGCCGCGAATAGATCAAGTGATTGACTCAACAACCGGATGAGAGCTGATGTCATTCCTTGATGCCTATTCCGGATACAACCAGATCTAACTGGATCCGGCCGACCGCCTGAAGACCGCCTTCCTCACGCCATTTGGGCCCTTCTGCTACCTGACTATGACGTTCGGCTTGAGAAATGCCGGCGCCACCTTTTAGCGTTGCATGAAGAAGTGTCTCCTCAAGCAACTTGGAAGAAACGCCCACGTTTACGTGGACGACATCGTGGTGAAGACGGAGAAGCGAGGAACTCTCTTAGAGGATCTCTAAGACACATTCGAAAACCTGTGCCGCTTTCAGATCAAGCTAAACCCGTAGAAATGCGTCTTCGGGGTACCAGCAGGCCTGCTCCTTGGCTTCCTGGTGTCTAAACGCGGCATCGAGTGCAACCCAGCAAAGATCAAGGCCATCGACAGTATGGAGAGGCCGACTCGCATACGAGACGTCCAGAAGTTTACTGGGTGCTTGACATCGCTCAGCCGATTCATCAGCCGGCTGGGCGAGAAGGCACTCCCTTTGTACCAGTTGATGAAGAAGACCACCTATTTTGAGTGGAATGACAAGGCGGACGAAGCCTTCCACCAGCTCAAGAAAGTGCAGTCCATGCCGCCTGTCCTGGCGGCGCCAACAGATAAGGAACCCATACTCCTTTACATAGCCGCCACTAACCGGGTGGTCAACACTGTGATTGTGGTCGAGCGCCCAGAGGACGGCACAGCCTTGCCTGTCCAAAGGCCGGTCTATTACTTGAGCGAGGTGTTGTCAGCTTCCAAGCAGAATTATCCCCATTACCAGAAGATGTGCTATGGTGTGTATTTTGCCGCCAAGAAACTCAAGCAGTACTTCCAAAAGCATCCGATCACGGTCGTATGCACGGCCCCGCTTGCTGAGATCATGGGCAACAGAGATGCTTCAGGCCGAGTGGCAAAGTGGGCCATTGAGCTGGCCCCCTTCACCATCTTCTACCAGCCCAGCACCACCATCAAGTCACAAGCGCTGGCCGACTTCCTCATCGACTAGGCAGAGACCCAGTACCTGCCGCCTGCTCCAGATTCAACCCATTGGTAGATGCACTTTGATGGATCAAAGATGCTATAAGAACAAAAAGTAAAAGCAAAAAAATAAAGTAGATGTAGATTGATATGTTGAGAATAGAACCGGGGGCCATAGTGTTCTCTAGTGGCTTCTCTCATGATAGCAATATTCTACGGCGGGTAAACAAATTAGTGTCGAGAAATTGATAGAAAAGCGAATAATTATGAGACTATCTAGGCATGATCATTGTATATAGGCATCACGTCCGAGACAAGTAGACCGACTCCTGCCTGCATCTACTACTATTACTCCACACATCGACCGCTATCCAGCATGCATCTAGTGTATTGAGTTCATAAGAAAAGAGTAACGCCTGATGCAGGATGACATGATGTAGAGGGATAAACTCAAGCAATATGATGTAAATCCCATCTTTTTATCCTCGATGGCAGCAATACAATACATGTCTTGCTGCCCCTACTGTCACTGGGAAAGGACACCGCAAGATTGAACAAAAAGCCAAGCACTTCTCCCATTGCAAGAACTATAGATCTAGTAGGCCAAACAAAACCAATAATTCGAAGAGACTTGCAAGGAAATTATGAGCACACATAAAGAGTTCAGAGAAGAACCAAATATTTCTCATAGATAATCTTGATCATAAACTCACAATTCATCGAATCTCGACAAACACACCGCAAAAAGAGATTACATTGAATAGATCTCCTCGAAGACCGAGGAGAACTTTGTATTGAGATCTAGAGAGAGAGAATAAGCCATCTAGATACTAGCTATGGACCCGAAGGTCTATGGTAAACTACTCACAACTCATGGTGAGGGCGATGATGATGATGAAGAAGAACTCCGTGATGGATCCCCCTCCGGCGGAGCTCCGGAACAGGCTCCAAGATGGGATCTGATGGGAACAGAAGGTTACATAGGTGGAATTAGGGTTTTCTTTCTGTTGCTGATGGTTTCGAGGTACGTAGACTTATATAGGAGGAAGGAGGACACTGGGGGACGCTCGAGGGGCCCACGAGGCAGGGGGCGCGCCTTGGGAAGGG